>CAWUFW010007531.1:0-600000 GCA_963921515.1 Calotriton arnoldi
AGAGGAGTGAAACCCCGAAACCGGTCCTAGGATGCTTGTTTCCAGTCCAGGGAGGACCTGGCTTGGCAGTTCGGGCTGGACTGTTCCCATGAGGCACAGGGTCAAGACTGATTTGCATATGGCTGGGTTCAAACTGGAATGGCATGGTGAGCAAAAAAACGATGGATTTAGGCCCAGATCTCTGTACTGGGGTGAATGTATGACATTGTTCTGCATTCTGTCCATCAACTGTTGTTTTTGCATTTGTCACCCCGAGTGGGACGGGTATGCCCAGACGTGGGTCCCGTGCTCTCCATGCCACTGGAATCAAGCTATCCTGGCTGAAGAGGGGTGAAACCCCGAAACCGGTCCTAGGATGCTTGTTTCCAGTCCAGTGAGGACCTGGCTTGGCAGTTCGGGCTGGACTGTTCCCATGAGGCACAGGGTCAAGACTGATTTGCATATGGCTGGGTTCAAACTGGAATGGCATGGTGAGCAAAAAAACGATGGATTTAGGCCCAGATCTCTGTACTGGGGTGAATGTATGACATTGTTCTGCATTCTGTCCATCAACTGTTGTTTTTGCATTTGTCACCCCGAGTGGGACGGGTATGCCCAGACGTGGGTCCCGTGCTCTCCATGCCACTGGAATCAAGCTATCCTGGCTGAAGAGAGGTGAAACCCCGAAACCGGTCCTAGGATGCTTGTTTCCAGTCCAGGGAGGACCTGGCTTGGCAGTTCGGGCTGGACTGTTCCCATGAGGCACAGGGTCAAGACTGATTTGCATATGGCTGGGTTCAAACTGGAATGGCATGGTGAGCAAAAAACGATGGATTTAGGCCCAGATCTCTGTACTGGGGTGAATGTATGACATTGTTCTGCATTCTGTCCATCAACTGTTGTTTTTGCATTTGTCACCCCGAGTGGGACGGGTATGCCCAGACGTGGGTCCCGTGCTCTCCATGCCACTGGAATCAAGCTATCCTGGCTGAAGAGGAGTGAAACCCCGAAACCGGTCCTAGGATGCTTGTTTCCAGTCCAGGGAGGACCTGGCTTGGCAGTTCGGGCTGGACTGTTCCCATGAGGCACAGGGTCAAGACTGATTTGCATATGGCTGGGTTCAAACTGGAATGGCATGGTGAGCAAAAAACGATGGATTTAGGCCCAGATCTCTGTACTGGGGTGAATGTATGACATTGTTCTGCATTCTGTCCATCAACTGTTGTTTTTGCATTTGTCACCCCGAGTGGGACGGGTATGCCCAGACGTGGGTCCTGTGCTCTCCATGCCACTGGAATCAAGCTATCCTGGCTGAAGAGGGGTGAAACCCCGAAACCGATCCTAGGATGCTTGTTTCCAGTCCAGTGAGGACCTGACTTGGCAGTTCGGCTGGACTGTTCCCATGAGGCAGAGGGTCAAGACTGATTTGCATATGGCTGGGTTCAAACTGGAATGGCATGGTGAGCAAAAACGATAGATTTAGGCCCAGATCTCTGTACTGGGGTGAATGTATGACATTGTTCTGCATTCTGTCCATCAACTGTTGTTTTTGCATTTGTCACCCCGAGTGGGACGGGTATGCCCAGACGTGGGTCCCGTGCTCTCCATGCCACTGGAATCAAGCTATCCTGGCTGAAGAGGGGTGAAACCCAGAAACCGGTCCTAGGATGCTTGTTTCCAGTCCAGGGAGGACCTGGCTTGGCAGTTCGGGCTGGACTGTTCCCATGAGGCACAGGGTCAAGACTGATTTGCATATGGCTGGGTTCAAACTGGAATGGCATGGTGAACAAAAAATGATGGATTTAGGCCCAGATCTCTGTACTGGGGTGAATGTATGACATTGTTCTGCATTCTGTCCATCAACTGTTGTTTTTGCATTTGTCACCCCGAGTGGGACGGGTATGCCCAGACGTGGGACCCGTGCTCTCCATGCCACTGGAATCAAGCTATCCTGGCTGAAGAGGGGTGAAACCCCGAAACCGGTCCTAGGATGCTTGTTTCCAGTCCAGGGAGGACCTGGCTTGGCAGTTCGGGCTGGACTGTTCCCATGAGGCACAGGGTCAAGACTGATTTGCATATGGCTGGGTTCAAACTGTAATGGCATGGTGAGCAAAAAACGATGGATTTAGACCCAGATCTCTGTACTGGGGTGAATGTATGACATTGTTCTGCATTCTGTCCATCAACTGTTGTTTTTGCATTTGTCACCCCGAGTGGGACGGGTATGCCCAGACGTGTGTCCCGTGCTCTCCATGTCACTGGAATCAAGCTATCCTGGCTGAAGAGGGGTGAAACCCCGAAACCGGTCCTAGGATGCTTGTTTCCAGGCCAGGGAGGACCTGGCTTGGCAGTTCGGGCTGGACTGTTCCCATGAGGCACTGGGTCAAGACTGATTTGCATATGGCTGGGTTCAAACTGGAATGGCATGGTGAGCAAAAAACGATGGATTTAGGCCCAGATCTCTGTACTGGGGTGAATGTATGACATTGTTCTGCATTCTGTCCATCAACTGTTGTTTTTGCATTTGTCACCCCGAGTGGGACGGGTATGCCCAGACGTGGGTCCCGTGTTCTCCATGCCACTGGAATCAAGCTATCCTGGCTGAAGAGGGGTGAAACCCAGAAACCGGTCCTAGGATGCTTGTTTCCAGTCCAGGGAGGACCTGGCTTGGCAGTTCGGGCTGGACTGTTCCCATGAGGCACAGGGTCAAGACTGATTTGCATATGGCTGGGTTCAAACTAGAATGGCATGGTGAACAAAAAAATGATGGATTTAGGCCCAGATCTCTGTACTGGGGTGAATGTATGACATTGTTCTGCATTCTGTCCATCAACTGTTGTTTTTGCATTTGTCACCCCGAGTGGGACGGGTATGCCCAGACGTGGGTCCCGTGCTCTCCATGCCACTGGAATCAAGCTATCCTGGCTGAAGAGGGGTGAAACCCCGAAACCGGTCCTAGGATGCTTGTTTCCAGTCCAGGGAGGACCTGGCTTGGCAGTTCGGGCTGGACTGTTCCCATGAGGCACAGGGTCAAGACTGATTTGCATATGGCTGGGTTCAAACTGTAATGGCATGGTGAGCAAAAAAACGATGGATTTAGACCCAGATCTCTGTACTGGGGTGAATGTATGACATTGTTCTGCATTCTGTCCATCAACTGTTGTTTTTGCATTTGTCAACACGAGTGGGACGGGTATGCCCAGACGTGGGTCCCGTGCTCTCCATACCACTGGAATCAAGCTATCAAGGCTGAAGAGGGGTGAAACCCCGAAACCGGTCCTTGGATGCTTGTTTCCAGTCCAGGGAGGACCTGGCTTGGCAGTTCTGGCTGGACTGTTCCCATGAGGCACAGGGTCAAGACTGATTTGCATATGGCTGGGTTCAAACTGGAATGGCATGGTGAGCAAAAAAACGATGGATTTAGGCCCAGATCTCTGTACTGGGGTGAATGTATGACATTGTTCTGCATTCTGTCCATCAACTGTTGTTTTTGCATTTGTCACCCCGAGTGGGACGGGTATGCCCAGACGTGGGTCCCGTGCTCTCCATGCCACTGGAATCAAGCTATCCTGGCTGAAGAGGGGTGAAACCCCGAAACCGGTCCTAGGATGCTTGTTTCCAGTCCAGTGAGGACCTGACTTGGCAGTTCGGCTGGACTGTTCCCATGAGGCAGAGGGTCAAGACTGATTTGCATATGGCTGGGTTCAAACTGGAATGGCATGGTGAGCAAAAAAACGATAGATTTAGGCCCAGATCTCTGTACTGGGGTGAATGTATGACATTGTTCTGCATTCTGTCCATCAACTGTTGTTTTTGCATTTGTCACCCCGAGTGGGACGGGTATGCCCAGACGTGGGTCCCGTGCTCTCCATGCCACTGGAATCAAGCTATCCTGGCTGAAGAGGGGTGAAACCCAGAAACCGGTCCTAGGATGCTTGTTTCCAGTCCAGGGAGGACCTGGCTTGGCAGTTCGGGCTGGACTGTTCCCATGAGGCACAGGGTCAAGACTGATTTGCATATGGCTGGGTTCAAACTGGAATGGCATGGTGAACAAAAAAATGATGGATTTAGGCCCAGATCTCTGTACTGGGGTGAATGTATGACATTGTTCTGCATTCTGTCCATCAACTGTTGTTTTTGCATTTGTCACCCCGAGTGGGACGGGTATGCCCAGACGTGGGTCCCGTGCTCTCCATGCCACTGGAATCAAGCTATCCTGGCTGAAGAGGGGTGAAACCCCGAAACCGGTCCTAGGATACTTGTTTCCAGTCCAGGGAGGACCTGGCTTGGCAGTTCGGGCTGGACTGTTCCCATGAGGCACAGGGTCAAGACTGATTTGCATATGGCTGGGTTCAAACTGGAATGGCATGGTGAGCAAAAAACGATGGATTTAGGCCCAGATCTCTGTACTGGGGTGAATGTATGACATTGTTCTGCATTCTGTCCATCAACTGTTGTTTTTGCATTTGTCACCCCGAGTGGGACGGGTATGCCCAGACGTGGGTCCCGTGCTCTCCATGCCACTGGAATCAAGCTATCCTGGCTGAAGAGGGGTGAAACCCCGAAACCGGTCCTAGGATGCTTGTTTCCAGTCCAGGGAGGACCTGGCTTGGCAGTTCGGGCTGGACTGTTCCCATGAGGCACAGGGTCAAGACTGATTTGCATATGGCTGGGTTCAAACTGGAATGGCATGGTGAGCAAAAAACGATGGATTTAGGCCTAGATCTCTGTACTGGGGTGAATGTATGACATTGTTCTGCATTCTGTCCATCAACTGTTGTTTTTGCATTTGTCACCCCGAGTGGGACGGGTATGTCCAGACGTGGGTCCCGTGCTCTCCATGCCACTGGAATCAAGCTATCCTGGCTGAAGAGGGGTGAAACCCCGAAACCGGTCCTAGGATGCTTGTTTCCAGTCCAGGGAGGACCTGGCTTGGCAGTTCGGGCTGGACTGTTCCCATGAGGCACAGGGTCAAGACTGATTTGCATATGGCTGGGTTCAAACTGGAATGGCATGGTGAGCAAAAAAACGATGGATTTAGGCCCAAATCTCTGTACTGGGGTGAATGTATGACATTGTTCTGCATTCTGTCCATCAACTGTTGTTTTTGCATTTGTCACCCCAAGTGGGACGGGTATGCCCAGACGTGGGTCCCGTGCTCTCCATGCCACTGGAATCAAGCTATCCTGGCTGAAGAGGGGTGAAAACCCGAAACCGGTCCTAGGATGCTTGTTTCCAGTCCAGGGAGGACCTGGCTTGGCAGTTCGGGCTGGGCTGTTCCCATGAGGCACAGGGTCAAGACTGATTTGCATATGGCTGCGTTCAAACTGGAATGGCATGGTGAGCAAAAAAACGATGGATTTAGGCCCAGATCTCTGTACTGGGGTGAATGTATGACATTGTTCTGCATTCTGTCCATCCACTGTTGTTTTTGCATTTGTCACCCCGAGTGGGACGGGTATGCCCAGACGTGGGTCCTGTGCTCTCCATGCCACTGGAATCAAGCTATCCTGGCTGAAGAGGGGTGAAACCCCGAAACCGATCCTAGGATGCTTGTTTCCAGTCCAGTGAGGACCTGGCTTGGCAGTTCGCCTGGACTGTTCCCATGAAGCACAGGGTCAAGACTGATTTGCATATGGCTGGGTTCAAACTGGAATGGCATGGTGAGCAAAAAAACGATGGATTTAGGCCCAGATCTCTGTACTGGGGTGAATGTATGACATTGTTCTGCATTCTTTCCATCAACTGTTGTTTTTGCATTTGTCAGCCCGAGTAGAACGGGTATGCCCAGACTTGGGTCCCGTGCTCTCCATGCCACTGGAATCAAGCTATCCTGGCTGAAGAGGGGTGAAACCCCGAAACCGGTCCTAGGATGCTTGTTTCCAGTCCAGGGAGGACCTGGCTTGGCAGTACGGGCTGGACTGTTCCCATGAGGCACAGGGTCAAGACTGATTTGCATATGGCTGGGTTCAAACTGGAATGGCATGGTGAGCAAAAAAACGATGGATTTAGGCCCAGATCTCTGTACTGGGGTGAATGTATAACATTGTTCTGCATTCTGTCCATCAACTATTGTTTTTGCATTTGTCACCCCGAGTGGGACGGGTATGCCCAGATGTGGGTCCCGTGCTCTCCATGCCACTGGAATCAAGCTATCCTGGCTGAAGAGGGGTGAAACCCCGAAACCGGTCCTAGGATGCTTGTTTCCAGTCCAGGGAGGACCTGGCTTGGCAGTTCGGGCTGGACTGTTCCCATGAGGCACAGGGTCAAGACTGATTTGCATATGGCTGGGTTCAAACTGGAATGGCATGGTGAGCAAAAAACGATGGATTTAGGCCCAGATCTCTGTACTGGGGTGAATGTATGACATTGTTCTGCATTCTGTCCATCAACTGTTTTTTTTGCATTTGTCACCCCGAGTGGGACGGGTATGCCCAGACGTGGGTCCCGTGCTCTCCATGCCACTAAAATCAAGCTATCCTGGCTGAAGAGGGGTGAAACCCCGAAACCGGTCCTAGGATGCTTGTTTCCAGTCCAGGGAGGACCTGGCTTGGCAGTTCGGGCTGGACTGTTCCCATGAGGCACAGGGTCAAGACTGATTTGCATATGGCTGGGTTCAAACTGGAATGGCATGGTGAGCAAAATAACGATGGATTTAGGCCCAGATCTCTGTACTGGGGTGAATGTATGACATTGTTCTGCATTCTGTCCATCCACTGTTGTTTTTGCATTTGTCACCCCGAGTGGGACGGGTATGCCCAGACGTGGGTCCTGTGCTCTCCATGCCACTGGAATCAAGCTATCCTGGCTGAAGAGGGGTGAAACCCCGAAACCGATCCTAGGATGCTTGTTTCCAGTCCAGTGAGGACCTGGCTTGGCAGTTCGCCTGGACTGTTCCCATGAGGCACAGGGTCAAGACTGATTTGCATATGGCTGGGTTCAAACTGGAATGGCATGGTGAGCAAAAAAACGATGGATTTAGGCCCAGATCTCTGTACTGGGGTGAATGTATGACATTGTTCTGCATTCTTTCCATCAACTGTTGTTTTTGCATTTGTCAGCCCGAGTAGAACGGGTATGCCCAGACTTGGGTCCCGTGCTCTCCATGCCACTGGAAGCAAGCTATCCTGGCTGAAGAGGGGTGAAACCCCGAAACCGGTCCTAGGATGCTTGTTTCCAGTCCAGGGAGGACCTGGCTTGGCAGTACGGGCTGGACTGTTCCCATGAGGCACAGGGTCAAGACTGATTTGCATATGGCTGGGTTCAAACTGGAATGGCATGGTGAGCAAAAAAACGATGGATTTAGGCCCAGATCTCTGTACTGGGGTGAATGTATAACATTGTTCTGCATTCTGTCCATCAACTATTGTTTTTGCATTTGTCACCCCGAGTGGGACGGGTATGCCCAGATGTGGGTCCCGTGCTCTCCATGCCACTGGAATCAAGCTATCCTGGCTGAAGAGGGGTGAAACCCCGAAACCGGTCCTAGGATGCTTGTTTCCAGTCCAGGGAGGACCTGGCTTGGCAGTTCGGGCTGGACTGTTCCCATGAGGCACAGGGTCAAGACTGATTTGCATATGGCTGGGTTCAAACTGGAATGGCATGGTGAGCAAAAAACGATGGATTTAGGCCCAGATCTCTGTACTGGGGTGAATGTATGACATTGTTCTGCATTCTGTCCATCAACTGTTTTTTTGCATTTGTCACCCCGAGTGGGACGGGTATGCCCAGACGTGGGTCCCGTGCTCTCCATGCCACTAAAATCAAGCTATCCTGGCTGAAGAGGGGTGAAACCCCGAAACCGGTCCTAGGATGCTTGTTTCCAGTCCAGGGAGGACCTGGCTTGGCAGTTCGGGCTGGACTGTTCCCATGAGGCACAGGGTCAAGACTGATTTGCATATGGCTGGGTTCAAACTGGAATGGCATGGTGAGCAAAAAACGATGGATTTAGGCCCAGATCTCTGTACTGGGGTGAATGTATGACATTGTTCTGCATTCTGTCCATCAACTGTTGTTTTTGCATTTGTCACCCCGAGTGGGACGGGTATGCCCAGACGTGGGTCCCGTGCTCTCCATACCACTGGAATCAAGCTATCCTGGCTGAAGAGGGGTGAAACCCCGAAACCGGTCCTAGGATGCTTGTTTCCAGTCCAGGGAGGACCTGGCTTGGCAGTTCGGGCTGGACTGTTCCCATGAGCCACAGGGTCAAGACTGATTTGCATATGGCTGGGTTCAAACTGGAATGGCATGGTGAGCAAAAAAACGATGGATTTAGGCCCAAATCTCTGTACTGGGGTGAATGTATGACATTGTTCTGCATTCTGTCCATCAACTGTTGTTTTTGCATTTGTCACCCCAAGTGGGACGGGTATGCCCAGACGTGGGTCCCGTGCTCTCCATGCCACTGGAATCAAGCTATCCTGGCTGTAGAGAGGTGAAACCCCGAAACCGGTCCTAGGATGCTTGTTTCCAGTCCAGGGAGGACCTGGCTTGGCAGTTCGGGCTGGACTGTTCCCATGAGGCACAGGGTCAAGACTGATTTGCATATGGCTGGGTTCAAACTGGAATGGCATGGTGAGCAAAAAAACGATGGATTTAGGCCCAGATCTCTGTACTGGGGTGAATGTATGACATTGTTCTGCATTCTGTCCATCAACTGTTGTTTTTGCATTTGTCACCCCGAGTGGGACGGGTATACCCAGACGTGGGTCCCGTGCTCTCCATGCCACTGGAATCAAGCTATCCTGGCTGAAGAGGGGTGAAACCCCGAAACCGGTCCTAGGATGCTTGTTTCCAGTCCAGGGAGGACCTGGCTTGGCAGTTCGGGCTGGACTGTTCCCATGAGGCACAGGGTCAAGACTGATTTGCATATGGCTGGGTTCAAACTGGAATGGCATGGTGAGCAAAAAAACGATGGATTTAGGCCCAGATCTCTGTACTGGGGTGAATGTATGACATTGTTCTGCATTCTGTCCATCAACTGTTGTTTTTGCATTTGTCACCCCGAGTGGGACGGGTATGCCCAGACGTGTGTCCCGTGCTCTCCATGTCACTGGAATCAAGCTATCCTGGCTGAAGAGGGGTGAAACCCCGAAACCGGTCCTAGGATGCTTGTTTCCAGTCCAGGGAGGACCTGGCTTGGGAGTTCGGGCTGGACTGTTCCCATGAGGCACAGGGTCAAGACTGATTTGCATATGGCTGGGTTCAAACTGGAATGGCATGGTGAGCAAAAAACGATGGATTTAGGCCCAGATCTCTGTACTGGGGTGAATGTATGACATTGTTCTGCATTCTGTCCATCAACTGTTGTTTTTGCATTTGTCACCCCGAGAGGGACGGGTATGCCCAGACGTGGGTCCCGTGCTCTCCATGCCACTGGAATCAAGCTATCCTGGCTGAAGAGGAGTGAAACCCCGAAACCGGTCCTAGGATGCTTGTTTCCAGTCCAGGGAGGACCTGGCTTGGCAGTTCGGGCTGGACTGTTCCCATGAGGCACAGGGTCAAGACTGATTTGCATATGGCTGCGTTCAAACTGGAATGGCATGGTGAGCAAAAAACGATGGATTTAGGCCCAGATCTCTGTACTGGGGTGAATGTATGACATTGTTCTGCATTCTGTCCATCAACTGTTGTTTTTGCATTTGTCACCCCGAGTGGGACGGGTATGCCCAGACGTGGGTCCTGTGCTCTCCATGCCACTGGAATCAAGCTATCCTGGCTGAAGAGGGGTGAAACCCCGAAACCGATCCTAGGATGCTTGTTTCCAGTCCAGTGAGGACCTGACTTGGCAGTTCGGCTGGACTGTTCCCATGAGGCACAGGGTCAAGACTGATTTGCATATGGCTGGGTTCAAACTGGAATGGCATGGTGAGCAAAAAAACGATGGATTTAGGCCCAGATCTCTGTACTGGGGTGAATGTATGACATTGTTCTGCATTCTGTCCATCAACTGTTGTTTTTGCATTTGTCACCCCGAGTGGGACGGGTATGCCCAGACGTGGGTCCCGTGCTCTCCATGCCACTGGAATCAAGCTATCCTGGCTGTAGAGAGGTGAAACCCCGAAACCGGTCCTAGGATGCTTGTTTCCAGTCCAGGGAGGACCTGGCTTGGCAGTTCGGGCTGGACTGTTCCCATGAGGCACAGGGTCAAGACTGATTTGCATATGGCTGGGTTCAAACTGGAATGGCATGGTGAGCAAAAAAACGATGGATTTAGGCCCAGATCTCCTTACTGGGGTGAATGTATGACATTGTTCTGCATTCTGTCCATCAACTGTTGTTTTTGCATTTGTCACCCCGAGTGGGACGGGTATACCCAGACGTGGGTCCCGTGCTCTCCATGCCACTGGAATCAAGCTATCCTGGCTGAAGAGGGGTGAAACCCCGAAACCGGTCCTAGGATGCTTGTTTCCAGTCCAGGGAGGACCTGGCTTGGCAGTTCGGGCTGGACTGTTCCCATGAGGCACAGGGTCAAGACTGATTTGCATATGGCTGGGTTCAAACTGGAATGGCATGGTGAGCAAAAAACGATGGATTTAGGCCCAGATCTCTGTACTGGGGTGAATGTATGACATTGTTCTGCATTCTGTCCATCAACTGTTGTTTTTGCATTTGTCACCCCGAGTGGGACGGGTATGCCCAGTCGTGGGTCCCGTGCTCTCCATGTCACTGGAATCAAGCTATCCTGGCTGAAGAGGGGTGAAACCCCGAAACCGGTCCTAGGATGCTTGTTTCCAGTCCAGGGAGGACCTGGCTTGGCAGTTCGGGCTGGACTGTTCCCATGAGGCACAGGGTCAAGACTGATTTGCATATGGCTGGGTTCAAACTGGAATGGCATGGTGAGCAAAAAACGATGGATTTAGGCCCAGATCTCTGTACTGGGGTGAATGTATGACATTGTTCTGCATTCTGTCCATCAACTGTTGTTTTTGCATTTGTCACCCCGAGTGGGACGGGTATGCCCAGACGTGGGTCCCGTGCTCTCCATGCCACTGGAATCAAGCTATCCTGGCTGAAGAGGGGTGAAACCCAGAAACCGGTCCTAGGATGCTTGTTTCCAGTCCAGGGAGGACCTGGCTTGGCAGTTCGGGCTGGACTGTTCCCATGAGGCACAGGGTCAAGACTGATTTGCATATGGCTGGGTTCAAACTGGAATGGCATGGTGAACAAAAAAATGATGGATTTAGGCCCAGATCTCTGTACTGGGGTGAATGTATGACATTGTTCTGCATTCTGTCCATCAACTGTTGTTTTTGCATTTGTCACCCCGAGTGGGACGGGTATGCCCAGACGTGGGTCCCGTGCTCTCCATGGCACTGGAATCAAGCTATCCTGGCTGAAGAGGGGTGAAACCCCGAAACCGGTCCTAGGATGCTTGTTTCCAGTCCAGGGAGGACCTGGCTTGGCAGTTCGGGCTGGACTGTTCCCATGAGGCACAGGGTCAAGACTGATTTGCATATGGCTGGGTTCAAACTGTAATGGCATGGTGAGCAAAAAACGATGGATTTAGACCCAGATCTCTGTACTGGGGTGAATGTATGACATTGTTCTGCATTCTGTCCATCAACTGTTGTCTTTGCATTTGTCACCCCGAGTGGGACGGGTATGCCCAGACGTGTGTCCCGTGCTCTCCATGTCACTGGAATCAAGCTATCCTGGCTGAAGAGGGGTGAAACCCCGAAACCGGTCCTAGGATGCTTGTTTCCAGGCCAGGGAGGACCTGGCTTGGCAGTTCGGGCTGGACTGTTCCCATGAGGCACTGGGTCAAGACTGATTTGCATATGGCTGGGTTCAAACTGGAATGGCATGGTGAGCAAAAACGATGGATTTAGGCCCAGATCTCTGTACTGGGGTGAATGTATGACATTGTTCTGCATTCTGTCCATCAACTGTTGTTTTTGCATTTGTCACCCCGAGTGGGACGGGTATGCCCAGACGTGGGTCCCGTGCTCTCCATGCCACTGGAATCAAGCTATCCTGGCTGAAGAGGGGTGAAACCCAGAAACCGGTCCTAGGATGCTTGTTTCCAGTCCAGGGAGGACCTGGCTTGGCAGTTCGGGCTGGACTGTTCCCATGAGGCACAGGGTCAAGACTGATTTGCATATGGCTGGGTTCAAACTGGAATGGCATGGTGAACAAAAAAATGATGGATTTAGGCCCAGATCTCTGTACTGGGGTGAATGTATGACATTGTTCTGCATTCTGTCCATCAACTGTTGTTTTTGCATTTGTCACCCCGAGTGGGACGGGTATGCCCAGATGTGGGTCCCGTGCTCTCCATGCCACTGGAGTCAAGCTACCCTGGCTGAAGAGGGGTGAAACCCCGAAACCGGTCCTAGGATGCTTGTTTCCAGTCCAGGGAGGACCTGGCTTGGCAGTTCGGGCTGGACTGTTCCCATGAGGCACAGGGTCAAGACTGATTTGCATATGGCTGGGTTCAAACTGTAATGGCATGGTGAGCAAAAAAACGATGGATTTAGACCCAGATCTCTGTACTGGGGTGAATGTATGACATTGTTCTGCATTCTGTCCATCAACTGTTGTTTTTGCATTTGTCACCCCGAGTGGGACGGGTATGCCCAGACGTTGGTCCCGTGCTCTCCATGCCACTGAAATCAAGCTATCCTGGCTGAAGAGGGGTGAAACCCCGAAACCGGTCCTAGGATGCTTGTTTCCAGTCCAGGGAGGACCTGGCTTGGCAGTTCGGGCTGGACTGTTCCCATGAGGCACAGGGTCAAAACTGATTTGCATATGGCTGGGTTCAAACTGGAATGGCATGGTGAGCAAAAAACGATGGATTTAGGCCCAGATCTCTGTACTGGGGTGAATGTATGACATTGTTCTGCATTCTGTCCATCAACTGTTGTTTTTGCATTTGTCACCCCGAGTGGGACGGGTATGCCCAGACGTGGGTCTCATGCCCTCCATCCACTGAAATCAGGCTATCCTGGCTGAAGAGGGGTGAAACCCCGAAACCGGTCCTAGGATGCTTGTTTCCAGTCCAGGGAGGACCTGGCTTTGCAGTTCGGGCTGGACTATACCCATGAGGCACAGGGTCAAGACTGATTTGCATATGGCTGGGTTCAAACTGGAATGGAATGGTGAGCAAAAAAACGATGGATTTAGGCCCAGATCTCTGTACTGGGGTGAATGTATGACATTGTTCTGCATTCTGTCCATCAACTGTTGTTTTTGCATTTGTCACCCCGAGTGGGACGGGTATGCCCAGACGTGGGTCCCGTGCTCTCCATGCCACTGGAATCAAGCTATCCTGGCTGAAGAGGGGTGAAACCCCGAAACCGGTCCTAGGATACTTGTTTCCAGTCCAGGGAGGACCTGGCTTGGCAGTTCGGGCTGGACTGTTCCCATGAGGCACAGGGTCAAGACTGATTTGCATATGGCTGGGTTCAAACTGGAATGGCATGGTGAGCAAAAAAACGATGGATTTAGGCCCAGATCTCTGTACTGGGGTGAATGTATGACATTGTTCTGCATTCTGTCCATCAACTGTTGTTTTTGCATTTGTCACCCCGAGTGGGACGGGTATGCCCAGACGTGGGTCCCGTGCTCTCCATGCCACTGGAATCAAGCTATCCTGGCTGTAGAGAGGTGAAACCCCGAAACCGGTCCTAGGATGCTTGTTTCCAGTCCAGGGAGGACCTGGCTTGGCAGTTCGGGCTGGACTGTTCCCATGAGGCACAGGGTCAAGACTGATTTGCATATGGCTGGGTTCAAACTGGAATGGCATGGTGAGCAAAAAACGATGGATTTAGGCCCAGATCTCTGTACTGGGGTGAATGTATGACATTGTTCTGCATTCTGTCCATCAACTGTTGTTTTTGCATTTGTCACCCCGAGTGGGACGGGTATACCCAGACGTGGGTCCCGTGCTCTCCATGCCACTGGAATCAAGCTATCCTGGCTGAAGAGGGGTGAAACCCCGAAACCGGTCCTAGGATGCTTGTTTCCAGTCCAGGGAGGACCTGGCTTGGCAGTTCGGGCTGGACTGTTCCCATGAGGCACAGGGTCAAGACTGATTTGCATATGGCTGGGTTCAAACTGGAATGGCATGGTGAGCAAAAAAACGATGGATTTAGGCCCAGATCTCTGTACTGGGGTGAATGTATGACATTGTTCTGCATTCTGTCCATCAACTGTTGTTTTTGCATTTGTCACCCCGAGTGGGACGGGTATGCCCAGACGTGTGTCCCGTGCTCTCCATGTCACTGGAATCAAGCTATCCTGGCTGAAGAGGGGTGAAACCCCGAAACCGGTCCTAGGATGCTTGTTTCCAGTCCAGGGAGGACCTGGCTTGGGAGTTCGGGCTGGACTGTTCCCATGAGGCACAGGGTCAAGACTGATTTGCATATGGCTGGGTTCAAACTGGAATGGCATGGTGAGCAAAAAACGATGGATTTAGGCCCAGATCTCTGTACTGGGGTGAATGTATGACATTGTTCTGCATTCTGTCCATCAACTGTTGTTTTTGCATTTGTCACCCCGAGAGGGACGGGTATGCCCAGACGTGGGTCCCGTGCTCTCCATGCCACTGGAATCAAGCTATCCTGGCTGAAGAGGAGTGAAACCCCGAAACCGGTCCTAGGATGCTTGTTTCCAGTCCAGGGAGGACCTGGCTTGGCAGTTCGGGCTGGACTGTTCCCATGAGGCACAGGGTCAAGACTGATTTGCATATGGCTGCGTTCAAACTGGAATGGCATGGTGAGCAAAAAAACGATGGATTTAGGCCCAGATCTCTGTACTGGAGTGAATGTATGACATTGTTCTGCATTCTGTCCATCAACTGTTGTTTTTGCATTTGTCACCCCGAGTGGGACGGGTATGCCCAGACGTGGGTCCTGTGCTCTCCATGCCACTGGAATCAAGCTATCCTGGCTGAAGAGGGGTGAAACCCCGAAACCGATCCTAGGATGCTTGTTTCCAGTCCAGTGAGGACCTGACTTTGCAGTTCGGCTGGACTGTTCCCATGAGGCACAGGGTCAAGACTGATTTGCATATGGCTGGGTTCAAACTGGAATGGAATGGTGAGCAAAAAAACGATGGATTTAGGCCCAGATCTCTGTACTGGGGTGAATGTATGACATTGTTCTGCATTCTGTCCATCAACTGTTGTTTTTGCATTTGTCACCCCGAGTGGGACGGGTATGCCCAGACGTGGGTCCCGTGCTCTCCATGCCACTGGAATCAAGCTATCCTGGCTGTAGAGAGGTGAAACCCCGAAACCGGTCCTAGGATGCTTGTTTCCAGTCCAGGGAGGACCTGGCTTGGCAGTTCGGGCTGGACTGTTCCCATGAGGCACAGGGTCAAGACTGATTTGCATATGGCTGGGTTCTAACTGGAATGGCATGGTGAGCAAAAAACGATGGATTTAGGCCCAGATCTCTGTACTGGGGTGAATGTATGACATTGTTCTGCATTCTGTCCATCAACTGTTGTTTTTGCATTTGTCACCCCGAGTGGGACGGGTATACCCAGACGTGGGTCCCGTGCTCTCCATGCCACTGGAATCAAGCTATCCTGGCTGAAGAGGGGTGAAACCCCGAAACCGGTCCTAGGATGCTTGTTTCCAGTCCAGGGAGGACCTGGCTTGGCAGTTCGGGCTGGACTGTTCCCATGAGGCACAGGGTCAAGACTGATTTGCATATGGCTGGGTTCAAACTGGAATGGCATGGTGAGCAAAAAACGATGGATTTAGGCCCAGATCTCTGTACTGGGGTGAATGTATGACATTGTTCTGCATTCTGTCCATCAACTGTTGTTTTTGCATTTGTCACCCCGAGTGGGACGGGTATGCCCAGTCGTGTGTCCCGTGCTCTCCATGTCACTGGAATCAAGCTATCCTGGCTGAAGAGGGGTGAAACCCCGAAACCGGTCCTAGGATGCTTGTTTCCAGTCCAGGGAGGACCTGGCTTGGCAGTTCGGGCTGGACTGTTCCCATGAGGCACAGGGTCAAGACTGATTTGCATATGGCTGGGTTCAAACTGGAATGGCATGGTGAGCAAAAAAACGATGGATTTAGGCCCAGATCTCTGTACTGGGGTGAATGTATGACATTGTTCTGCATTCTGTCCATCAACTGTTGTTTTTGCATTTGTCACCCCGAGTGGGACGGGTATGCCCAGACGTGGGTCCCGTGCTCTCCATGCCACTGGAATCAAGCTATCCTGGCTGAAGAGGGGTGAAACCCAGAAACCGGTCCTAGGATGCTTGTTTCCAGTCCAGGGAGGACCTGGCTTGGCAGTTCGGGCTGGACTGTTCCCATGAGGCACAGGGTCAAGACTGATTTGCATATGGCTGGGTTCAAACTGGAATGGCATGGTGAACAAAAAAATGATGGATTTAGGCCCAGATCTCTGTACTGGGGTGAATGTATGACATTGTTCTGCATTCTGTCCATCAACTGTTGTTTTTGCATTTGTCACCCCGAGTGGGACGGGTATGCCCAGACGTGGGTCCCGTGCTCTCCATGCCACTGGAATCAAGCTATCCTGGCTGAAGAGGGGTGAAACCCCGAAACCGGTCCTAGGATGCTTGTTTCCAGTCCAGGGAGGACCTGGCTTGGCAGTTCGGGCTGGACTGTTCCCATGAGGCACAGGGTCAAGACTGATTTGCATATGGCTGGGTTCAAACTGTAATGGCATGGTGAGCAAAAAACGATGGATTTAGACCCAGATCTCTGTACTGGGGTGAATGTATGACATTGTTCTGCATTCTGTCCATCAACTGTTGTTTTTGCATTTGTCACCCCGAGTGGGACGGGTATGCCCAGACGTGTGTCCCGTGCTCTCCATGTCACTGGAATCAAGCTATCCTGGCTGAAGAGGGGTGAAACCCCGAAACCGGTCCTAGGATGCTTGTTTCCAGGCCAGGGAGGACCTGGCTTGGCAGTTCGGGCTGGACTGTTCCCATGAGGCACTGGGTCAAGACTGATTTGCATATGGCTGGGTTCAAACTGGAATGGCATGGTGAGCAAAAAACGATGGATTTAGGCCCAGATCTCTGTACTGGGGTGAATGTATGACATTGTTCTGCATTCTGTCCATCAACTGTTGTTTTTGCATTTGTCACCCCGAGTGGGACGGGTATGCCCAGACGTGGGTCCCGTGCTCTCCATGCCACTGGAATCAAGCTATCCTGGCTGAAGAGGGGTGAAACCCAGAAACCGGTCCTAGGATGCTTGTTTCCAGTCCAGGGAGGACCTGGCTTGGCAGTTCGGGCTGGACTGTTCCCATGAGGCACAGGGTCAAGACTGATTTGCATATGGCTGGGTTCAAACTGGAATGGCATGGTGAACAAAAAAATGATGGATTTAGGCCCAGATCTCTGTACTGGGGTGAATGTATGACATTGTTCTGCATTCTGTCCATCAACTGTTGTTTTTGCATTTGTCACCCCGAGTGGGACGGGTATGCCCAGACGTGGGTCCCGTGCTCTCCATACCACTGGAATCAAGCTATCAAGGCTGAAGAGGGGTGAAACCCCGAAACCGGTCCTAGGATGCTTGTTTCCAGTCCAGGGAGGACCTGGCTTGGCAGTTCGGGCTGGACTGTTCCCATGAGGCACAGGGTCAAGACTGATTTGCATATGGCTGGGTTCAAACTGGAATGGCATGGTGAGCAAAAAACGATGGATTTAGGCCCAGATCTCTGTACTGGGGTGAATGTATGACATTGTTCTGCATTCTGTCCATCAACTGTTGTTTTTGCATTTGTCACCCCGAGTGGGACGGGTATGCCCAGACGTTGGTCCCGTGCTCTCCATGCCACTGAAATCAAGCTATCCTGGCTGAAGAGGGGTGAAACCCCGAAACCGGTCCTAGGATGCTTGTTTCCAGTCCAGGGAGGACCTGGCTTGGCAGTTCGGGCTGGACTGTTCCCATGAGGCACAGGGTCAAAACTGATTTGCATATGGCTGGGTTCAAACTGGAATGGCATGGTGAGCAAAAAAACGATGGATTTAGGCCCAGATCTCTGTACTGGGGTGAATGTATGACATTGTTCTGCATTCTGTCCATCAACTGTTGTTTTTGCATTTGTCACCCCGAGTGGGACGGGTATGCCCAGACGTGGGTCCCGTGCTCTCCATGCCACTGGAATCAAGCTATCCTGGCTGAAGAGGGGTGAAACCCCGAAACCGGTCCTAGGATGCTTGTTTCCAGTCCAGGGAGGACCTGGCTTTGCAGTTCGGGCTGGACTGTTCCCATGAGGCACAGGGTCAAGACTGATTTGCATATGGCTGGGTTCAAACTGGAATGGCATGGTGAGCAAAAAAACGATGGATTTAGGCCCAGATCTCTGTACTGGGGTGAATGTATGACATTGTTCTGCATTCTGTCCATCAACTGTTGTTTTTGCATTTGTCACCCCGAGTGGGACGGGTATGCCCAGACGTGGGTCCCGTGCTCTCCATGCCACTGGAATCAAGCTATCCTGGCTGAAGAGGGGTGAAACCCCGAAACCGGTCCTAGGATACTTGTTTCCAGTCCAGGGAGGACCTGGCTTGGCAGTTCGGGCTGGACTGTTCCCATGAGGCACAGGGTCAAGACTGATTTGCATATGGCTGGGTTCAAACTGGAATGGCATGGTGAGCAAAAACGATGGATTTAGGCCCAGATCTCTGTACTGGGGTGAATGTATGACATTGTTCTGCATTCTGTCCATCAACTGTTGTTTTTGCATTTGTCACCCCGAGTGGGACGGGTATGCCCAGACGTGGGTCCCGTGCTCTCCATGCCACTGGAATCAAGCTATCCTGGCTGAAGAGGGGTGAAACCCCGAAACCGGTCCTAGGATGCTTGTTTCCAGTCCAGGGAGGACCTGGCTTGGCAGTTCGGGCTTGACTGTTCCCATGAGGCACAGGGTCAAGACTGATTTGCATATGGCTGGGTTCAAACTGGAATGGCATGGTGAGCAAAAACGATGGATTTAGGCCCAGATCTCTGTACTGGGGTGAATGTATGATATTGTTCTGCATTCTGTCTATCAACTGTTGTTTTTGCATGAATATTAATGAGCCACTCGCATTTTGCGACCCCATTTGGAATGGCTGGCCCTCCCAGGGATGGTGGCCTGTTGGGCTCAGCAGACCACCATGTCTGGGACTGCTTTTAAACAAAGCAGCTTTTTTTTAAATGCAGCCCGTTTTCCTTAAAGGAAAACGGGATGCATTTGAAAAAAAAAAATGAAACGTTTTGCTTTATTTTTTAAGGGCAGGCAGTGGTCCCTGGGACCACTGCCTGCCCTTAAAAAATAATTTTGCACGCATTTGCGAATGCATTACCACCTACTTGAAGTAGGTCTTAATTTGCGAGTGTTTTGCGATCGCCATTGCGGTTGCAAAACATTAGTACATGGCTATTGAGTCGCTATTTGGAAGGGAACGCCCCTTCCAAATTAGGCCTGGGCGGAAAACTACGCTACGCTCGCGTAGTTTGCGTAGTTTGCGCAAGTACGCGCTACGCGAATTGCACGTAGCACAGTGCAAAAACGCGTAGCGTAGCAGGCATTTTTTGCTTGCTCGCGGTCCTCAACGTCAAGTTGGTGACCGCGAGCGAGCAAAATGACATCCCGGCGAGACCTTTTCCTCGTTCGTGATCAGCAACTTCAAGTTGCCGATCGCGAGTGTGGAAAATAAACCTCCCGGCGAGATTCTCAACGCGGGAGGTCAGGTTTCTCATTGCGAGTGGTCCCGTATGCTCGCGACCGCTCACGATGAGAAACTACCAGTCCGCGTTGAGAAAACTGCAGCTCGAGTACAAATCTACTCGAGCGGCAGAAAACGACCGCTTGCACTGTGCAAGATGCCATTTGCAATGATTGCACAGTGCGGACAAGCATCCGGCACTGTGCAATCATTGCGAATAGCATTTCCTACCGCACTACGCAGTTCGTGTAGTGCTACGTGTAGCTCGCGTAGTGCGAAGTGCACTTCGCGTAGCTACGCGTAGCGCTACTATGCGAACTACGCCCAGGGTTATTCCAAATACCGAGTCGCAAAACAGTATTTTGCGGGTCGCAATTTATTTGTGACTCGCAAAATACTGTTTGTACATGGGCCCATGGTTTCTAGCCCGTTTGACCCGTTTGCGCGCTAAAAACCGTTGGGCATCTGGCCCAGAGACACTTACCGGTTTCCTAAGCGGTGCTTCCCGATATCCTTTTCCAGTGAGACGATGACCTAGAGCTGCACATCAGGTAGGCGTTGGACTTCAACCTAAAGAAAGGACGACAAGTCAGTGAGAGACTTAACTGGCTTATGCACGCCGCTCAGAGGCCTAATTCTCTATGTGTACATCAGAGGTCTAACTATCTACGGTCACTTTGCAGACCTAACTAACTACACGCATTCCAGAGATATATCTAATTGCAATCCAGAGCTCTAACTAAATAAGAATGCGCATATCAGGGACCACCCATAAAATACTTGGTGCTTCGCTCAGATAGTGATAACCAACGATTGATCTCGAAAATATCCTGCATACTGGCCACATACTTGGGAATATCCATTTGGAGTATGTGAATAATAAGAGTAAGCAAGGTGTATGGGGTAAGCAAATGTAAGTGATAGTATATCATGTTACATAACTAATGTTCCACTGTCTAACCATAGTACACGCTGAAAACCAGAAGCCAAAGCCCTGCAAGGAAAGAGCTGGGAAAGGCACAGGTGTGACAATGTGGTAGCTGTTGTTGAAATCTTGATTATTTTGTCCCTTTCCCATTCCCCTTCATGGTGCTTGTGACGGAGTGTTCTTCTGTCATCGCATTTACCACGAGGTGGTGTGGTAGGACGCTCATCAGTGCATCACTCCTGCTGAGTCAGGATTTCAGGCTAGTGACTTCTGATCAAACCCCCTTGGTTTGGACACCTTCTCCTTCTGTAATGAGCTTTCCTGCAACGTTTTCCCTACACCCCTCATAAAAGACCGAACCTTCAAATCACAGATGTGTCTGAATACATTTGAAGACATCCATGCAATCCCATCACCGAAAACCCAAACTCTCTATTCTGCCTTAACTTAGCCTTTAACCCAATGATGTGGAACTGACTCCTGTGACCATTCATTGCTCAAAAGCCTATAAATATTTATCCTTCTCTCACCACTGTGCATGCAAAGTTGAGATACTCTACCTAGACCTGAATCCTCCTATCCTGAATCCTCCTATCCTCAACCCTCAACACCACTTCTAACTAATGATAATGTCATTTGCACCGTGCACACTGGCAATTTACTCATAACTGTGGCCCACCCCTCTATCTTCTCTTGCACTAGTGGCACACTCAGTTCCTCTTTCAATTCCAGAAAACTAGCTATCTCATGTTCACACTTGCCCAAATGCTCAACCTCTGTGAAAACAGATCATCCAAATAATGTGCAACTGATGAAAATCCTTTAATAAAAGAGAGCCTCTGAAAGAACCAACTGAACTTTCAAAGAGCAAGAATTTGAGCACCCCATTAACAATGACTTATATACAAATATCCAATCTTTGAACTTCATCTTCAACAGCTGAAAGTCATCTGGATGGACCTGTAATATGTAAAAGAAGCTGACCTAATATCACATTTCTCCAAGTGTGCCACTCCAGGTTTTTGCTGCTTGGCCTCCAGAAATCATCCAATTTTGCATACTGCATTACGCTCAGCTCATTGGAAATAAAATTACTTAGAGATGCACTTTCTGTTTAAGCTAGATGATGCACAAGTCTAAACTTACCATCTGCCTATTCAGCACTCAAGAATTTTGAAAGAGGTTCTTTCCTCCAGTTGACACTGCCATCTTTCAAATCATAAAGGCATGCAAAAATGCTATAACTGCATACATTTCAGCAATGTGATTACTGGCAACACAGTGTCACACCACAAGGCAGTCAAATCCATTAAACTCAATCATTCTTCAGACTGCAATTCGGAAAGGGTGATATATGCTATTAAATGCCATTGTGGCATTATATATGTGGGCAAGACAGAGAGAAAGGTGAAGTTTTGGATGACCGAGCACAAAAGCATGATCAGAAATCAGAACAGAAATTCTAGTCTCGTGGTACATTGGCTGGATCATCATCATAATATTGCCCAACTGCGCTTCACAGTTTTAGAGAAAATAAGTCAATCCAGAGACCACTACTCAGACAGTTCTCTCACAAAGGGAAACATTCTGGATCAAATACTTGGATAACCTTCATCCTCACGGTCTCAATAACAAGTTGGAGAAAGTGTGTTTCCTATAAGTACTTGACAGACTCATATACAAGGGTAGCCAGCATTAACTATTGCTCACCAGTTTTCGCTTATATGCTACTTCCATATATATAACCCTACACACTTATATTGCACATTATTCAGTAGCCACAGCTGCTTAATCTAGGTTAAATTAACAATTAACTTTTTTGCGTGGGTCTTCCTTCTCTTTTTTCTTTTTGTTTCTCTTCTTTTCATTTCTTGTGGCTTATGAATAAAGCATAGCCAGTTGGATGTAGAGCTTTGGGATATAGTATGTCATACCCTCTTAACAGGGGTCCCTGGTGTCACAACATGCTGGTATTGACATTGTGCCTATACAGAAGCCATAATGTACTTTGTATTTTTGTACATTGTGAGAACACATGCTACGTCCGTTCATGTGATAGTAGTCCACCCTTTGTAACTTTACCCGGTTTCTGCTGGTGTGTTTTTCACCTTTGACAGTTGTGTAACATAGGTTTGTTCTCATATTGTGAATGTATACACTTTGACAATTTGATTGATACTCATTTGTCCAACATGTCGTCACGTTTTTAGCATTAATGTCCCATCAAGTTTCATTGCAAAGGATTGAACTCCTAACATGGCTCTTATTTATTATGCTGTTTTTATAACTATTCTTCATGCTTTATGAGTTCTCCTACACCTGTTGTAACCTCACAGGGTGAGTTGTCATTAGTATTGTCAATTGTGAATTTTAAATCAGATGTGCAACATTTTTTCTTAGTACTTGTCAATATATGCCAGCACACACATCTCCATTGGTCTTCACTGTTCAGGTACCATCATTCTACACTTCTATACTCGATTCGGGGTCTGTTGTTTATTTCTATCACACTCCACGTGCAGACGCTTTAAAAACAGGAAAATCGTTTACTCTCGTTTTCCCATCACCATGGCAGCACTGGTCTCGCAGTGTGTTTTGGACAAGCACAGCTAACTTTGCACTTTGGCTGCACACGTTGCTTTGGTCAGTTTTCCAACATAGTTGTGACCGCACAGTAAATTGACTACCTCACTTTGTATTGATCAGGTTGTTCATGTGGCTCACCAAGGTCTCTTTGCGTGTCCCTACATGCTCTGGGTCTTGGCAACAGCGTCTTTAGAACATGTATCATACTGGTTCAGTTTAAGCGAAGGTACATCTCATTAATATTCATCACTTCTTGGCAGATTTGGATTGCCAGTGTAATTGGGTACTTTCCTTTCTTTTGTGTTCTGCAGCTAGATTCTCACTGTTCTCTTTTATTTGCATTCTCTCACTATTTTTACCTCTATATACTTCACTGAACATTGTAGCACGCACATACTGTGACAGGTTAATTGTGATTTTCTTGATGCATGTTGGGGCTTGCAGTCCTTTACTGAGCACAAGTTTGCTTGCACGCGGGTTGAGCCAGTTTAATAACTTCTTGCTCGTAACACACGGGAGCAGTATCACACTGGATGTGATCACTTTCTCTTAGACATTGCTCAGCTGCTTTCTTTTTTCAATTGCATCCCACATGTTATTGCATTGATTTTGATGCATTACCCAGTCATTATTAGGCATGTACCAGCATATGATCTATTATGTACGCATTAACGTTACTGTGGTTTTCAACCAAGGTATTACACACTGTGAGTAATTGACCGTCTGCATGGTCTCTACACGTCATTGGTGACAATACTTACTATATACCGTTTTTCAATCAAGACACTAGTTTTATATCTAAGAATTGGGTTTGCTCCCATGCTACACGTTTTTTTCGCCTATCCTGAATTTATGATGTTATGCCTCATTAGCATGCTATATCAAGTGAGTTATATTTTTTTGCTTTACTTGTTTACAGTTACCCCTGATGAAGGGTGTGGTCACCCGAAATGCATTGGGCTCTATTAACAAGATTGGGTGAAGCATTATTCATCTATATATTTTGCATTGCTCGTGCTTCGAATGTGGAGCAACATTTGAATGTCACTTCAACTACAGCAACATTGTTCAGCATTGCTATTAATAAATGGTGCATCTTAGCACTCATACATCACTGATTAATGTTCGTTGTAAATTGTTTATATCAACTTGCACACAATTTGTACACTTTGGATATCTTGATACAAACCGTTTGATTACGGGCTTATTGTTGTGCGCTCTGTTTCTAGTTAACCTTTGGTTTTCTAGTGTTTTTTAAAGGTTTACTTTACCAAGTCGAAATGGCAGTTTAAAAACGCACACATAGGCTGCAATGGCAGGTCTGAAACATGTTTAAAGGGCTACTTAAGTAGGTGATACAATCAGTGCTGCAGACCCACTAATAGCATTTAATGTACAGTACCTGGAGACATGTAGTGTTACTTTACTAGGGACTTATAAGTAAATTAAATGTGCCTATTGTGTATAAGCCAATATAACATGTTTTAAGGAAAGAGCATAAGCACATTAGCACTGGTTAGCAGTGGTAAAGTCCGCAGAGTTCTAAAAGCCAACAAGAGCAGGTTCAGGTTTGGGGATGACCCTGTAGAATGGGCAAAGTCCAACAGAAGAACTTTACATCAATCTATTTAAGTTCATCAGAATGGACCAGAAGGGACTACTTTGCTCTGTTTATTACATACAAAAAGAAGGTTGAACCTCCATTCAATATGGGATCTATGCCTGACAAAAATGCAATTAAGGTATCGTTGAGAGTTTTCCCATGTTTGATGGATCTTGACCCTATGACTAACTTGCAAATATTTGTTATTATTACTGTTATTACATTATATAAAACAACTACAGGATCAAATGTTCTGCTTATTGCTGATGGCTAAGCCAGGCTTAGCTCCTCCACATAGTTTTTTATAAAAATATGGAGCCTATTGTGTGCCATAAAGTTTGAAACATGTCAATCGAAAATCAGATAAACCTTTTTCATAATTACTGAGCTATCCAAATGTCAGATTTTGAAAGTCTTTGTATATAGCTTCACTGTGCAAAAAACATAAATAAATACTGTAGGACAAATTGAAATGGATTTTATAATGTGTATGAAAACTTTGAAAAAGTATAAGCTTGTGAACATGTTTAAAAGAGTGTGATGTAATGATATTTTCTGTTTCATTTGTGTCCTTAATTAAGGTTATAGGTATATGAGGGTTTGGAACATAGAGGGGTAAGGTCTACCTTTCTCAAATATGTGCAGTTACTTACTTGATTTTTCAGACATACATTTTGAATCATCAAACCGTTGATGAATTTAATTAGTTTCAGAGGACTTAGGTCTACCTTCTTGTGTAGCCGTACTGCATATATATGAGATCATCAGACTGAGTAGTATGCTTGTCTGTGAATTTCTGCTGAGTGCCCGATCAATACAAAAATCTTTTCTTTGTGCTCGCAGTCACAGCAGAGCTTAAATGTTTCTCTACAGAGGCTTAATTTACTAGCTACTGTTAAAAAGTGTCAGACAACATGCCTTCCCACCTAACCAGGCATCAGCCAATTCTGCTGGGTTCTTAGAAAATGCTCTGCTAAGCGTGACAATGACAAGCAGTGGACTCTCACTTCATTGAGGCCGACTTGCGCAGAGATTACGCCTGCGTGTGAACTCTAATCTGGTCTGTAGGATGCAAATCAAAAGAGGCAGCGCGAGGCAAGAGAAACAGCAATCCCATATGTTTTAAGAAATATTTCTAAAGTAGTTTAAGTAGGAATTTAGTTGTGTTGTAAAGCACTGGCTGGTGACAGAAAGCTAATTTATGGTAATGAAGATGGATTTCTCTTGTTATTAGCTTTTTAGTGGGAACCAGACTTAAAACCATTGTTCTAGCAGATACAAGCTGTTATACCAGCAATTAACTAACTCTATTTCGAATCCTTCATAATATGTACACACAAAAATCCTTATCCTCCTCTCAGCTCACTTTTGCTTTCAGCAACTATAAAAACTATAAACTCAGGCGTGGCTTCCACGCCAAAGTAAGATGGCGGTGAACTGCTAAATTTTGTTGCGACTACGGAGCTTCATCAGTATTTATAGCCTTCTTCACCATACCTTGCTTCTCCTGATGAGGTCTTCGGATCCTTGACCTCGCTGCAACCTCCGGCAACAGAAAGAATCATCGGAGGTACGCTTTCAAGCTCCCGGTGCTGCGGCGGAGATTTTCCTCTCACACACGCAAGCGGACATTTTCTAATGCGTCGCTCGTGTTTCAAATCTCCAGCCTCCTCAGGGGTTTCCTGATAATTGCAACTCTGTGCATCAAAGAATTATTGAGGTACGTTCTTAAAATCATGGTGCCGCTGCAGTGATTTTTCTCTCATATTTATGAGCAGCTTGACTTCCAGCCTCCTCAGATATCCTTGTCAGCCGATACTCCTCAAATATGTTTTTCTTGGAATTACTTTTTGCTCTAATATGACCTCAATTTCATTTATCTCCGCCTGCTGCCAGATGAACGCTGCGGTCCTAGTGTATAATGCCAAGCAGCTCCTTTAACAAACAGAAATTATAATGAATATGCAACATTATAATATAATTTTTCTCGATAATTCTATATATATCATTTTATATTGAATTCTTGCACCTCCACAATTATTCAATCTTTTCAGTCTTTTCAAAAGCTTACACAGCATTCATTCAGTCAAGATGGCTAGTGACTTACATACATCTTCTAAGCCATCTTTTTCAGGTGCAAAACCACAGAGAGGAAAAAATGACCCTCCATTCCCAATTTTGTCATCTCATAGTCCTGTTATGGACACTATTTTGGATGAGGTGCGCGGCCTTCAACCTTTCATGTGTGCAACTAATGAAAAATTACAACAAATTGAAGACCGCTCGATCGTTATGGAGGGTAAGATGTCTGAGGTGGAACGGCGTGTTGGTGATCTTCAGGACATGGTTAGTAAAATACCTATGTTGGAACAAGAAATTCAAAATCTTAAACTACACACTGAAGACCTTGAAAACCGAAACAGAAACAACAACCTTTGCCTTTATGGTTTTCCAGAGAACCTTGAAGGTCCTGACCTTTTGTCCTTCCTGAAGACGTGTCTACCTGATCTCCTTGGTCTTAAATCTGCACCACATCTTAATATTCAACGAGCGCATCATTTGGGCCGTCCACACCCTCACTCCACTAAACTATGTGGTATCATAATGCTCTTTTTGGAATTTACTGACTTGATGTGTGTCTTAAAGGCTGCTAAGGAAAAACGTCATCTGGTCAGGTCTGGCCATAACATATTCATTTCTCAAGATATTTCTAACACAACCAATGCTCGTTGGAAAGAATTCCTAGCCCTTCGACCCCGGATGAGACAACTGAACATTCGTTATGGCTTTCTACACCCCTGCCTCTGTAAAATCACCCATGAAGGTGTTTCACGGTCTTTCTCTGATCCAGCTAAACTAAAAGCTTTTTTACTAAATATTACAAGTCAGACTATGGAGGCTGATACTTGATGTTGCTAAATATTCTTAACTTTACATATGGTCTTTCTTTTCTTGTTCTTTGATTCTGTATTTCATTAAGTCCATAGCTATTTTTTATATATTCTCTTGTCTCCTTCTCTGTTGTCATTCTTACTCTTGGCGCTAACATGCCCTTTACTTATCCTTCATTCTCTTCACTTCAGATCTGGATTTTTACCTTTGATCTGTCTTGTATTTTTCTTTTTATTATTCTCTTTCCTTCATTTCTTTCTCCATCTTATTTGACTTTTTTTCCCTTTTTCCTTGCTTCCTCTTCCCATTTCTCTTGTATTTATATGAGTGTTTACTTTATCCTTTTTTTTCCTAATAATTGTTTTATTATGTTCCTTCATTATTGATAAACAGTGTCTTTTTGTTTCTCTTATTGGTTCTGCAGCCCGTTGTAAATGTTCCCGTATCCTTACCCTCATCCCACAGCATGTTTAATGTTGTCTCGTGGAATGTTCGTGGTCTGGGTCATCCCGTCAAACATCAAAAGGTACTTTATCACCTATCAATGTTTAATGCACATGTTGCTTTTTTGCAGGAAACGCATTGTAATGATATTAAATCACTTAAACTTACACGTCAATGGGTTGGTCAGGCTATCTTTTCTCCTGCTGTTAACCATAAAGGTGGCATAGCCATTCTATGCCACAAGTCATTGAATATTCAGATTTTATCGACTGAATGTGATACAAATTGACTATGGGTTTTGGTTGATGCTATTATATTTCAAAAGCAAATTACTTTTTTAAATATTTATGGTCCTGTTAAATCCGATCCTGAATTTTGGCAAAGTGTTAAATTAAAGTTATCCTCTATTTCTAATCCTAATATTATTGTTGCTGGTGATTTTAATGAATGACTAGACCCGTTTACTGACAGGAAATCTAAGCATAAATTTAAACCTGATAAGTCTCACAAAGCATTTCAATCTGCCATTGTCTCTCGTCCGCTCTTTGGTACATGAAAACTTGTAACCCAGATATATACAAATGTACATTTGTTTCCAATGTACATCACACTATGTCTCGAATTGATTATATCTTAGTTTCTAAATCCCTTCTCCCCTCTATTCAATCATCGGTAATTGGTTCTATTTTTATTTCTGATCATGCAACTGTTTTGTCTTCTTTTCACCTGTCTATTAATTCTTCTAAACCGGGACGATGGTGATTTAATAATTCCTTATTATCAGACCAAACCTTTATTTTGGAAGCGTCTTTTTTTATTAGTGAGTTCTTTAGATTTAATCAATCTAAGGATACGTCTGTTCACAAAAATTGGGACGCTTTTAAGGATTCCTTCAGATCCTTCACTATTGCCTATGCCGCTAAAAAGAAAAAGATGTTGGATTCCAAATATCTTTCAGCTCTCCAACACATTAAAGTTCTTGAACATACTTATTTCACATTTAAATCTTCCTCTAACTTGCAAGAACTGATTATAGCCATGTCTGCCCTGAATTAGATTGCTATGGTTGACCCCTGCAACATCCTCCTTAAAATTAAATCTAAATACCATGGAGGCCAAAATAAAGCTGGTAAAATGTTGGTCAATTATTTAAATAAAATCTGAAAGGAAAAATATTGGTCCTATTCGTAATGAACAGAACAACACTATAATGTCTTCTGACTCTGATATTATTAACGCTTTCCAATCCTATTATGAACTATTATATACAGAGGATACAACTCCTTCTGAGTGTAATGTTAAAACGTTTTTTTTATGACCTCCCTAATCGTCCCTCCATTCCTGATACTTTCTTAACTCTTGAAAAAGACGTTACTCTTCAGGAAGTTATTGATGCTATTAAATCTTTGAAAAAGGCCAAAGCTCCTGGTCCAGATGGTTTTTCCATTGAGCTTATTTCTTCCTTTGCCTCTATTTTTGCTCCTAAATTGCTAGAACTTTAAAATTCTTTTTTGCTTAGCTCTAGAGCCAATGACTCCTTTTTGGATGCCCTTATTGTCATTATCCCTAAACCAGATAAGGACCCTACCCTCTGTAAAAACTACCACCCCAGTTCATTAATTAACTATGATTGTAAAAGTTTTGCTAAAATTCTGGCATCTCGTTTGGAGGATGTTGTCCTCCTTCTTGTTAAACATGACCAGGCTGGCTTTATTATGGGAAGACTTGCCTCCAATAATGCTAGAATGTTCTCAAACGTTTTTCACTTTGGGTAAAAACCAAACTCTTGCTGCCCTTTCACTCGATCCTGTAAAAGCTTTTGATTGTATAAATTGGCAATTTATGTTTACTACTCTCCACTGGTTTGGTTTTGGCCCAAAGTTTATATCCCTTATCAAGTTACTATACGCTGAACCACATGCTTGTGTTTTTGTTTATGGTCATTTCTCCCCTTACTTTAATTTGCATAGAGGCACTAGACAGGGTTGTCCTCTTTCACCTTTGCTTTTTCTTCTTCATTTGGAACCATTCCTTGAGCATATTCAATGTAATCCTTTTATATCTGGTTTTAAACTTAACTCCCTAGAAATCAAACTCTCTGCTTATGCAGATGATATTCTGGTTTATAGGTCTAATCCCCTCACTTCCCTGGGTCCCTTTTTGCAAGAGATTGATTTATACTCTAATATTTCTGGTTACAAATTAAACTTTTCTAAAACTGAGATTTTACTATTAAACTCCTCCTGACTAACTTTAAGTTATAATATCATACTGCTTTTTTAATTCGACAATTTTATGCTTTGACCAATGAATATTGTGATTCTCCTATACCACGATGGATTAATTTTGAATGCTCTTTATTAAATGACTTTTCATTTTATGATGTTGTTTCCATGTCTAATTGAACATTCATATCTGAAAACCCAATTTTAAAATACTCCCAACATTTGTTGCATACAATATTTACCCAGGGGTCTGATTTATTTCAATCCTTCCTTGCATCCTCTATTTGGTACAATAAATATACTACATTTCGTCATAAATCATTTTATTTCAAAACATTGGAAGGAAAAGGGTATTTTTTACGTTTATCATTTGATCTTTCAAAATTCCATTCTATCTTTGCTCAATTACAAGAACGATATACCCTACCTGATTCCTGCTTACAACTATATAACCAATTGTTACCTGTGCTCCAGTCTTTTTTATCATTCAATATTTTTTCTCCTGACTCTATCCCATTCACTCCTTTGACACCATTATACAATATTACTAATAATTCCATCCTCAAAGCATCTCTCATATATACATTCATTATATACATTTCTATCTTCCCCTATCCCTATGAGAAATAAATCCCCCATCGAACTATTATGGGGGACAGACCTCTCTCTATCATTATCTGTTCACCAATGGGATCAATTGTGGCGTAAAATCTTCAGTACCTCTAAAGCTGCCAATATTACTCAGTCTTTATTTTTTGTATATAATAGCGCTGTTATTACCCCTTCCCTCCTTCATAAAATTGATTCCTCTGCCTCTCCATTATGCTGGGCATGTCTTTCCTCTGATGGTACTTTGACCCTTCTACTATATTATTCTCCTTAAAGTGACTGAATTTTGGAAATCTATTTGGTCAAAATGTTTAATGATATTTTCAATTGATGTTCCATTATCTATTCAAAATGTTTTTCTTCGGACTATATCTGCTGATTTTAATAACTTTTCTTCAAAACCTGTACTATTTGATCTTTTTATTGCACTTGATTTGAAAGTTATACTAACTTGTTGGAAAGATAATTCTAAAATATGTATATTAGCTTGGTGGAATCTTATTTGTGATGAACATAGAATATCTACTGTCTCATCTTCTTCGATATCGCAAAAAAATAAATCTGATTTACTTTGGCTACCTTTCACTACTTTTTGTGTCTTCACTCTCATAATTTTCCTAAACCATATAGATACCTTTCTATCTCTTTTCTTTCTTTTTTCTATCCCTTCCTCCTTTCTCTCTCTAAAACATATATATAAAATATAGATAAATCTTACTGGTTCATTTTGCTATTTGCCATTATTTGATTTGTATTTCATAACTCCTTGATTTTTTAAGGGATTCCTTGACTAAATAAGTTTGTCAACTCTGTAATTTATCTAATCATCATAATGTGTTTGATAATTGTATTGTTTACTACTTTTAATCTTAAAGAAAAGCTCTGTTAACAATGATTTGATTGGTCTCCTATCCCGTAGTGTGACATGGTTTAATTTTTTGCATCCACTTCATCTTGTTTTTTCCACAACCATAACTGTCTCATTTGAGTGAGGTTGATTACTTCCATTTCTGCCATGCTCCAGTCTCTCAGGGTTTATTGATTGACTCCTGAGGGATTTAAAAGCTCTAAAATAAAATACATAAATAAGTGCCAGAGTCCAAACAGTTCCTTAGAAGGTTGTTGTTGTTGTAGCTCACTGCTGGCACTGCCGTCACCACCACCGCTGGTGCCACCGCTACTGTTCCATCCCTTTCCATGGTGTCATTTTAGTTTTAACCCTACTGTTATATTCAGCCCTTCATTGCTCTGTCACTAGTTTGCACTGAACTAGAGAAATACCAATAGATACATTGCATTTCACCATTTGTTTCAAATAGGTAGCTTTCCACATTTATGTGGAGATGGACTCATTCCAAGCTGTTCCATATTCCACGTGAGTAGCTTAGTTGGTGGTGTTTTATTTTTATTCTGGAAATTGTATTCCTACTTTTATAATGGAAAATAAACTATTAGTGACAAAATTCAATTTCCAAAACTGGACTGGACAGCTTTGTTCTGCTGGACTGGATATGTAACTTGCAGGACATGGGACAACTTGAAACCTATTTTCGCTGGGGTTGTAAATCTAAACCTAAATCTGGCCATGCCACAGACAGACCAGCTAGAAAGACCTGTTTTACTGAATGGTTCAGCAGCCAGCACGCAAGAATTAAAGTGCTCAGCAATACCTACTGCAAACTGTCGGGCAGTTGTACCAATACTATTCTTGAAAAATTATACAAATTAAGTTCACTATTAACAATTACTCTTGATTGAATTGTTGATAAAAAAAAAGATTTCTTGTGCCAATCTATTGGCATTTCTATGTATCTAAAACCTCCAGTGGAATTCCAACTACTTTGATACTTTTCTTATGCTGAATGAAATAAAGAATTAAATAAAATAATCAATGAAACCTTGCATTAAGGACTACTAAATGACATTAAAACTAACTTTCTATCTTGCAAAAACGTGTACACTCAAAGCTCCAAAACCTTTTGCCTTCACCGCGCCTATTTTGCTGAATTCGTTTTTTTGGCTTTAGGACTCTGCGTACTTTACCACTGCTAATCAGTGCTAAAGTGCTTGTGCTCTCTCCCTAAACAATGGTATAATTGGCCTACATCTAATTGGCACATTTAATTTACTTGTAAGTCTCTAGTAAATGCTACTACATGTACCCAGGGCCTGAAAATTAAATGCGACTAGTGGCCCTGCAGCATTTATTGTGCCACCCACTAAAGTAGCCTTTTAAACATGTCTCAGGCCTGCCACTATGGCTTATAGCACAGTTTTAAACTGCGATTTTGTCCTGGCATAATCAACCTTTTGACATGTCTAAACCTTCCTTTTTAATACTTATAAGTCACCCCTAAGGTACGACCTAAAGGCTCATAGGGCAGGGTGCATTTTATTTAAAAAGTAGGACATATGGGTTTAAGGTTTACATGTCCTGGTAATGCAAAACTCCTAAAGTAATTATTATGGTCTGGCTTGACAGCGCAGCCATCACCAGACAATTATGTGGGAATCATGTAGGAGTGGGGCTTTGACTCCGTCTACATGTTGGGCGCCAGGAGTATATGCACTAATTGGGCAGAAATTGTGTGCTTCCACAAAAAAGTGTTTGCTTTCCACATAGTTGTGATCATTTTGTTCATTTATCCAGTTACCAGAGGTTGCCCTTTAAGGCACATACATAACATTGTAATGTTATTAAAGTTTCTCAGAAAACTAGATAATTTATGGTGTTTTTCTGATGCAGCAGCACAGGTGGGAGGAGGGCAGTAATTAACCTATTTGGATTTTTAGGTCTGGCTTGATAGTGCAACTGTCACCTGACCTTTAACCCCACACCAATATTATTCTACAGGTCTTTGCTTCACCACAAATATATAACCATTCCCTTGCTATCTACTTGGGATGCTTCACATTACTACAACACATACTTATATAGCCAGACCTATTGGAATTGCCGGGTGCTTGTTCACTATTGCAAGGCCTATCTCTCTCATAGGATAACATTGGGTTACCTTATTACACTTAATGAGTGATAACTTGATTTTGGTAGCTGATAGGAAAATGATGTTTGCACTCATGTGAATTGTAATTTAAAATTCTTTTTAATGGTAAAGTCATGTTTTAAGTCACAATTTTAGAAAGTTGACATTTTCATGTCCTAACCATTTGTGTCTTCTGCCAGTATCCTGGGTCACATGACTGTAATTAACTTAGCTGTTGGCCTTCGTGTATTCCCCCCCTCCTAGACAGTGAGGGGGGCTAAATGTTGGCATGATGGGCCACCCTGCCAGAATGGTTGGGGCAGAGCTGTTCTCTGCATTATTTACATTTAAAGGGCTGCTACCAGCCCACACACAAAGGAACTTGACACCAGTCTTTTGTCACCCTAGACTATGTGGAGCCTTGGCATGGGGGAAGGAATGGACTTTCCAGACCCAGATGGTGCAGTAGTATAGGTTGCTCCCCCACTTCAAAGGCTGGCACCATGTATACATTTTGGACCTCCTATTGGACCTCCTGAGCCACTCATCAGATCTGTTCTGGACCTTTGGAAGACTCAGAAAGACTGCGCTGCTGCCCTGCTGCTGGAACGACTGCTCTGATGCCCTGCTGCTGGAAGGAGGACTGCCATGCTGCCCTGCTGCCTGTAGAAGAAAGCCTGGACCAGCTCCTTGAACTCAGGACTTTCAGAGTGACTCCATAGGCTAGCTGGCTAGCCTGCTATGTGAGCTGCTGGGACATAACAAATTCATGAGACCTGTCCTGCTCTATACTACAAGGAGTGCAATTAATCCCAAATTAGTGTGATCCAATTGGATACATTTGATGGCAACCCAAAAAACTAATTATTCAAAGAAAAGTGTTTTTGCAAGGATCATATACAATAAATAGCACTATGAGAAAAGTCTCTTAAGTACTGTTCAGGCAGAAAACCATTTATTTTCATAGTACGATGCCTTGAAAATGCCTTTGGTTGTAGTGCTAAATATCACAAGCAAAAGATAGGCAGTATGATTGTTCCAGTATGGCATTCTTATAAGGCATCTTGACACAAGCATCATGAGTTTCAAATGCTATTGAAGCTTATGCAGCCTTGGTTGTAGACCTGAACATCACAAGCAAGAGATAGGCAAGTGTGATCATTCAATTATTAACAGCATTCTTATAAGTTATCTTGACATTTTAAATGTTATTGAATATTATGCAGCCGACATGTGTGTTGCCCTTTAAGGTGGCATAATCCTAGGACTTTCTCTAGGCTTTTAGCTGGTTAGTGTAACTTGACTATGAGTAAATTCAAAAGCCTGTGAATCACCTGTTTTCCTGTATAGAGCAGTATTGTGTGTCAGTTTAGGGCAAATTACCTTCCTTCTAAACATCTCTGTGGTCCTTCCAAAAAGTCCTGAATCTGCCCAGCTGACCAGACCCAACTGGACCTGCCTCTGCCCTGCTGCTGTCCTCTGCTGTAGTGAGTCCAGATCCCCCAGACATGCCCTTCTGGTCCTGGACTCTTGCCTGGCATCCAAGTGTACTCCTCCTTGCCCACCTCAGGGTTCCCTCAAAACCAAAGCAGCACAATGCAACACGATGCAGGATCTCACATTGCGGCACCTTACAGCTCCTGATTGGCAGCCTCATTGGAACTGTTGCATCCTGATGCAATTCAGCGCAAGACCTCACATCACAGAACCTTACAGCTCCTGACTGGTGGACTCATCGGAACAGATGCAGTGCGACACAACTTGATGCAGCATCTCACAGCTCCTTATTGGCAGCCCCATCGGAACCGATGTAACTCTATACACCATGATGCAGAAACGTGCATCTCAGCCTAAGTGCAACCAGGTACACTGTCTAGCGGGCTGAACTTGTTCCTGGACCTGGCCCACACTCCAGTTGGCCTGAACTTGTGACTTTGTCCCAGTCCAATGCGATCAGATAAGCAAAGTTGGCACTTTGCGCTTTTTGGTGCTACTTTTACCCAAAACTTTGAAATGTCTCAAGTTTTACTAATTGGATGTTTATCATTCTGGTATCATTTTGGACCAGATGTACAACCCTATTTTGCATGCGCAAACGGGTTTGTGACCCGTTTGCGCATGCAAAATACAAATGGGCCATGTACTAACCCTATTTAGCGAGTCGCAATTTTTTTAAGACTCGCTAAATAGGATTAGCGACTCGTTATTAAGAAGGGGCGTTCCAAGGGCGTCCCTTCCTAATAGCGAGTCAGAGCCCTATGTAAGACTGTTTTGCGGTCGCAAAACAGTCGCAGTTTACCACCCTTCTCAGAAGGGTGGTAAAGCACTCGCAAACGGGAAGGGGTCCCCAGGGGACCCCTTCCCCTTTGTAAATGCAGGGGAAAATATTTTTTTAGGGGCAGGCAGTGGTCCCAGGGACCACTGCCTGCCCTTAAAAATGAAACAAAAACATTTCATTTTTCTATTTTTTAAATGCAGCCCGTTTTCCTTTAAGGAAAACAGGCTGCATTTTTTTTTTAAAACTGCTTTATTTAAAAGCAGTCCCAGACATGGAGGTCTGCTGAGCCCAGCAGGCCACCATACCTGGGAGGGCCAGCCATTCCCAATGGGGTCGCAAATTGCGAGTACTTCATTAATAGGCATGAGGCATGCAATTTGCGACCCCATTGGGAATCGCAAACAGTGTCTGAGACACTGTTGTACATTGTGATTTGCGACTCGCAAATTGAGACTCGCAATTTCTCGCAGTTTGCGAGTCGCAAATCACAATGGTCGTACATCTGGCCCATGATGTATTAAAATGTACACTATTTTTCTAGTTTGGTGTGGGATTTTTCCTGTGTTATGTTTTCACTTTATTACTGTTTGAGTGCTGCATAAATAATTCTAGCTAAGTTAAGCCTAAGTTTTTGTGCCAAGCTACCAGAGGATTAAACACAGGTTAATTTAGTGACATTTTGTGGTTCACCTTGACGAGGACTGTGGTTAGTGCTTGAGAAGGGTTTGCCCCCCCACACCATTAAAGCAATTTCTCACAGAGAGCATAGTTTCTACCTGACTTTTGTAGAACTGAAAAATAAGAAATACCATTAACATCTTGCAGTTTCCTATTCTTAGCAAAATACGCACAGAGTGTAAATCTAATACATTATAAACAACATGCGTATATATTCACTGAAAAAAGTCCAGTTAATGTTCTGGTTCAAACTTGTTAAACCACTGAAATTCACCAGTAACGGTTTGTGGCACAAACCATGACATTCAACTCACCCTTGTGTTGACAATGTCATCACACACGATACCATTCATAACACCATAAGTGTGAACATTGATTACATCACTTATGACATCAGCATTGACTTGACAGCTTGAACCATAACTTGCATCACCCCCTTATCCTGTCAATGACATCACCCATTACATCACTGATGACATTATAAGTAACATTATTGATGACCTCAGTCATGACTTCACCAGTGATATTACTGATGGCATTACTGCGTCTAATAAAACAAAAGCATAACATTTCTGTACATCAGAAAAAAAAACCTCTAAAACATGAATAAACATAGCAATTGCTGGGCACCATTGTCTCAGTCTCATGTCAGCTTAGACACATGCTCAAAGACAGACAAAGGAATAGAAATTTTCTGTACACCACTTAAACACACATGCACTAAGACAGAATTACATTATCCTATTCAGAGCAACATTTATCAACACCATTTGTAGAAAACGACTGTCACAGATCCTTTGCAGTGTGTGTTTGTGAGTGTGGTGGCTTCTTGAAAACCAGTTCTGCTTCTTCACAAGAAATCTTAGCAGAACATCAAATCCAAGTCTTAAAAGTGCAGAGAATTAAAACCCAGTCTTTAGAGTTTAAAGATAAATGATCAATCAAATAGCTCAAAGTTTGTTTTCAGACACACACATATTCAGGATACTTCTCTGTAATCGAAAATGTCCATAGTACAATCCTATAGAATGTAAGAGGTCTGGGCAATGGATTTATGAAGGATTGAGTGCCTTTACCACACACGCCTAAACTACACAGTTTTTATAACGCACTATTACAACGCATGTTTTCACCACAAAACACACTACCATACATATACTAAGTGTATTATTAAAAGTGTCAGCACGCATACCATTAGCACCGAGCACATCAACAGTCAGCATACATACCATTACAATGTGCAGTTACATCAAATACAGAAAAGCACTTTAATTCACAAATATAAAAAAGTGAAAAGAAATTCTAAAAATAGCAGCAAAAAATATACAAACAAATATCTTCCAAAACACATTCTATAAATAAAACATCATAAATGAAACTTGAGACAATACAACTAATATTGAAAAAATGCATTCCCAAATACATTTGCAACGTAGTCCTACCTTTATTGTATTCTTTACTTTCACCTTTCCAAAATAAAAACGACTCGCGTTTTAAAACGGGAAGTGAAATAAATGTTTTCTTTTTACAAACAAAATAATAAGTAACACATACACAATACAACTCAGTGAAAAACTGACATTTCGACACATATCTTTGTTTATATTTTCATCTACCACAACAAAAACGTATAAAAAGGCCGCCCACCATTTCACATGTAGTGATTATGTTCGAAAGCACACAGAAAATATTACTGAACCGAGACTTGACTACCACAAACTACACCATCTACCTGTCCAAGTAAGGAAAACTTTCACAATGAAATGCTAATATTTGCACTACCTACTTATACGACACATATTAATTAAATATATGTGTAATTATTTTACATACAATAACTTTCAGCTTGATAAAATATTGTCTTTCTAACTCAACTAAATACTAAACTCAGTGCACTTGCTGGACAGTAACTAAGGGGCACAATTTATATTCTAACTCCACAAAGTGCTTACCTCAAAGCAGGTACTGGACAGTGATTAAAGGCCAAAATTACTATTCTATCTCCACCATGTAATTCCCTCAGGGCAGATGCTGGACACTAACTATGGGAAAAATTACTATTCAAATTCCACCAAGTACTTACCTCAAGGCAGGAGCTGGACAGTGACTATGGGGCAAAATTACTATTCTAACTCCACCAGGTAATTCCCTCAGAGCAGGTGCTGGACACTAACTATGGGAAAAATTACTATTCTAATTCCACCAAGTACATACATCAAGGCAGGTGTTGGACAGTGACTACGGGGCAAAATAACTATTCCAACTCTACCACGTAATGACCTCAGGGCAGGTGCTGGACACTAAGGGGCTGATTACGATGGCGGGGGTATTGCCACCGCCGGCCCGGCGGTGTCGATCTGCCCGCCATCATAACCAGAATTACCCCCGCCATATTATTATGGCGGGGGGTATCGCGGCAGATGCAAAGTGTGTCCGCCGCTTTTCCGCCGGCCGGCAATCGTTACGATTGCCGGCCGGGCAGACTGGGGGCCTAATATGGTGGCAGTGCCTAGCAGGCACCTCCATCCATATTAGGATGTGTGGTTTTCAGAGCCTTTCCATGGTGGCGATCCCGCCATGGAAAGGCTGGCAGGAATCACTTTGGGGGCCCGTTGCTGGCCCCGGGGTGGTGGGGGAGTCGGGGGCTGCACTTGGGGGGTACCCATGGTACCCCCCTGCATTGCCATGCACAAGGGGCAGGCACCACGCGGTGCCTGCCACGTTGTGCATGGCAATGCACAACATGCCATTTTAAAATTGCGGCACCCGTCGCAATGTCAAATATGCAGGATGCGACTGCCAGGGTGGCGGTCGCATCCTAATCAGTGGTGCGGGACCGCCGCACGTCTGTTGGCCGGTCCCAGCACCGCTAGGGTGGCGGGAGGACGAAAGTCCGCCCGCCATCCTAATGAGGCCCTAGCTGAGGGAAAAAATACTATTCTAACTCCACCAAGTACTCACCTCTGGGTAGGTGCTGGATAGTGACTAAAAGCCAAATCTACTATTCTAACTCCACTGGGTAATTACCTCAGGGCAAGTGCTGGACACTGACTATGGAAAAAATACTATTCTAACTCCACCATGCACTTACCTCAGGGCAGGTGCTGGGCAGTGACTATGGGCCAAAATTACTATTCTAACTCCACCTAGTACTTACCTCAGGACAGGTGCTGGACAGTGACTAGAGAGCAAACCTACTAATTACACTTCCTCAGGTACTTATCTCAGAACAGCTGCTAGACTGTGTCTGAAGTACAAATTCAATAGTTTAAAAGCACCAAATATTTAAGTAAAACAAAATGCTCAAATTCATACAATACAATGCAGGTGGGACCGCCACCGACAGGCCATTAGTGGCTGTCCCACTGACATACAGGCCATCGGTCCGACCACCACATAACGATGCGGACAGTCAGACCGCAGCGGTCTGAGGGACAGACCGCCTTCTCAGACAGGATCAAGGATCCCGTCGGGGCAGCGGTCGGACTCCTATCCCTAACATGAGTGCGGCGCCTGTACAGGCACTGCCAGAGGGATTAGGATGTCCCTTTCCGACTGCATTTTCATGGTGGTCCCACTGCTATGGAAAGGCAGCCGGAAAGGGACTTTTGGGGCCCCAAGCAAGCCCCCCATACCTTGTGAGCTTTTGCTAAGTGACCTGAGTGGTACATGTAGTGCCCCCCCACACATGCCTAGCACACAGTGAATGGATGCACACTAGGTGCCTTTTACTACTGCAGCTTGTGCTGTGACCCTTTTCCTGGCTCGCAGAGCAAACCGCAGTAGAAAAAGGCACTTTCCAACTACCTGCACGGCGGTCCTATCATAATAGGGCAGGTGGTACTGCCGGCTCATTGTCGGGCGGTCACCTGCCCACGGCGATGGCGGTCAGACGCTCGTCCGACCGCCATCGTAATGAGGCTCATATTTTTCAACAAAAATTATTAATAATTATTTTGTTCCTTATTTAAACAGATACACCTATCTACAAAACAACTAAAAATAAACCCAACTACAGGACCTATCCTAAACAACAAAAACAAAAATATTCATGTAAGTATTGTAAATAGCAACAGAAAATAATAAGTAAAACACCATAAACACAAAATTATGAAAAAATTAAAGACTGCATTTTTCTTTTCACAACAGATACCAACAAAATTGACAAAAGAAATATTAACCTATGGTATACTTCAAAAAAGATACAACAATTACCAATAACATTCCTCAGAAATAACTCGCCAATTTCAAGGTAAATATATAATAATCTTTCAACAATAACAATTGTTTTTTTCACAGGTGAAGACTAGTAACTAACAATAATTATTTTACTTTCAACAGAGAATATAACCTTTATTTTTCTCTCCACAGATCACAAAATTCACAAAACTTTGTGTTCAATTTTAGAACAGGCAAACAAAAAAAGCAAAAATATAATACAATAGCAAAAATATATAAACTTACACTTTTTTCTATTTCTCCTTTTTAACAGAACCAACACCAATGGTATCACCAGCTAATTAAGCTAATTACGTCAAACCCCGGAGAGGCAACAAACTACTAAAGTATGCTTGCTACCTTTATTGGAAGGACAGATTCGGTGAGCCCAGGTGTCATTGGAAGTGTGTGCAGTACTTCTCATCCCATTTCACAGGCTGAGCGGTTACTCTGGAGGACACCGTAGTTAGGACAACCGAGCATAACCACTCTGCCTCTGCAATGGAGATAGAAGTACATGAAAACATACAAAAATTAAAGACCTTGCATCCACCTCCAATGAGCCCTGTGGCTCAATTTTAAGACAGGTATCTGAAACCATTCCCATGCACATAGCCAGTAGTATGCCCACAATACCCAGACTGAGGAGAATGGTACAAAGAAAATAAAAGGCAAGTAATCCCCAATGAATAACACCACAAACTTATTCTGACATTGACACCCCCCCTGAAATAACAATCACTTTCTCCGAAGAACCCTTTCTACTGCATGACAACAAAAACCCTCAAAAAAGAATACTAATATTTAGCACAAACCATAACATTTAACACTTGAAAATAGTGAAATTGGGATGATGGATGGTACTTTTATAACAACACCACATCCATTCACTCAGATTTACACTATTCACACTAACATAAATGCCACAGCTGTCCCATTAGTATATAGTTTACTCCCTGATAAGCAATCCACAACATACACTGAATTATTGCCAGTTTTAAAATCCAAAACAATGAATAAGTAAAAGTCCTATGAAAGTAATAATTGACTTTGAATTATCAATGAGTAATACAATTACAAAAATATACCCTACTACCCAAATTCAAGGATGTTTTTTCACTTTTCTTAGGCAAATTGACGTAAAATTAAAAAATCATCCTTAGTTGAGGATTACTTATCAAACAGTAAACTTCCTTTTGAATTTAAAAAACTACCTGCCTTATGCTTTGTACCTCCTGACAGCGTAGACGAGTACTACATAGCAATTTCTGAATCACAATAGTTTACCCAAAACAAAGATAAATTGGCACCGCTAATAAATTATTTTGAAGATACATGGGCTGGCCATTCAAGCATGTTGGGTCACAGGATGAGACCAAGGTTTCCTGTTGAATGGTGGAACTGTTACATGACCTGCTTAGAGTGAGGTGCAAAGACTAACAAGCCATTGAGGGATGGCACAATTCCTTCAGCAAATCAATTGGCAAACTTCACCCAAACCTGTATCATTTTTTTGAAATTTTGAAGAAGGAACAAAGGGGCACATGCATCAAGATAAGGAATTGCGATTCCTTAATAGCGCTTTTTAAGGAATCAATATTTAGGAGTCGCAATTCCTTATGTATGTAGGTTTCGCAAAAATAATAGCAATTCCTACACATTCCCTAATAGCAAATCGCAAATTGTGATTTGCTATTAGGGAATGCTTTCCCATTCATTCCTATGGGCCTGGGGGCCCATAGGAATGAATGGGAAAGCATTTGCAATTTGCGATTACCAAATAGGTAATTGCAAATTGCGAATGCAATTGCAAGGGTGCTAGGGGGCCTAAGGCCCCCCTGATGCACCCCCAAAAAAGGTAAGTGTGCACATGTGGCGCACACACATGCCCTAAGGGCACGTGTATGCGCCACATGGCACTTAGAAAAATGCAATTTTGTGCATTTTTCTAAGGATTTGCAAATTACTATCAACTTGAAGTTGATGGTAATTTGCGATTTCTTAATGCAAAGTTGCATTTTGAAAATGCTTCTTGCATTGCATTTAGGGAATCACAATTTGCGATTTCCTAAATGCATTCACAAAATAGGTAATCGCAAAAATTATGATTACCTATTTTGCGAATGCATTTTGGGTTGATGCATTGGAAATGGCTTTTTAGCGGTCGCAAACTGGCCGATTCTGCAAATCAGCCTGTTTGCGACAGTTAAAAAGCTTGATGCATGTGCCCCAAAGTTTCCAAGAAATGAGACTTGCACAATCACTGTCAGGTAGCCTAAACCCATGTACATCCAAAAAGTGTAAAGAAATGTCTGAGAAACAATTGGGTCAAATTCAACAATTTTCGTTGATGGTGGCTTCACACTACCTGGACAGTATTGCATACATATTACATTACTAATACTAACTAATATTTCCCTAAATTGCTTGCCTGTTTTAACAATTCTATCAAATTGAATTTGCCTTTTTCAAACTTTTTTACCAAATTATCAAAAATTGTAATTCCTACCTGTAGATGTCTTCTTTCTTCAACTGTTTGTGACTTTTTAAGCAACGTGTCACAAAGAGTCAACAGTAATCTAATAATCCATATATGCACAAATTAACATCCAGAGGAAAAAGATTTAATCCCGAAAAAGCATGGTTTTAAATGGAAAAACATCACCTGCAGGTCAATTATTACAATATTTTAATTGTGAGTCTAAAAAACTCTAATAGCCCATGGGAGCTTGGATGGCGTCACTACACCAAAATACTTTATCCAACCTGAGAAGTGGGTAGACCACTTTACTATGCCTTATGACAAAGGAGAAGCTATCCTTTTTGAGGATAGTACTTGTAATCCAACTCATTGACAACCTACTGAGATAGTAAGTGTTGGAAACAATTAAGGGCCATTTTTTTGTTTGGATGATACCCTTAAGGCAATAGACAGGTTAAAAACAGCAAAAGCCCCATGGGCCTGATCGGATACCTGGTGACCTATTCAAGACCAAGCCTCTTGTATGGGCCCCGTATATAAAACATTTATCCAATGCAATAGCTGAGAGGGAGAAATACCAGAAACCTGGAGAGGGGCGGAGATAATAACCATACATAAGAAAGGAGATGCCTCGGTCCCATCAAATTACAGACCGATCAGTTTAATAGACAATTTGCAAAAAGATTTTGCCAGGCAAGTTCTGGATAAACTGCTGTAATGGATGGATGAAAATGAGATTTTGTCACCCTTCCAAGCTGGTTTCCATACTAAAACTAGTACATTCGACGAGGTGTTTAGGTTTACACTACTCAACTGGAAATATGCACTACTAAATAAACATAAATTGTATGTAGCCTTTGTCGATCTTAGAGCTGCTTTTGACCTTGTGCCATGGGAATCTCTCTGGAAAGCTTTTAAAAGGGATGGGAGCCTCTGTAATTCTGGTAAACCTGCTTGTATGGTTGCACGAGGGAAACTATGTGCAGGTTAGGTGGGGGAACAGAGCGAACTAACTACTGAGATTGCCATTCGGTGCGGGGCACACCAAGGGTGCGTACTCGCACCCACATTATTCTCCCTGTATGTAAACGTTAGTTAATGACTTGAGGGATTGTGCGGATGACTATCCAGTGCTGAATGGCAAGAAAACACCAATACTCCTCTTTGCAGATGATTCCCTATTAATTTCCAGGACCCCTATGGGTCTTCAGAACTTGTTAGATACATTATTGACCTTTTTTTGTAGCTAGGGGCCTGGAACTAAATGTGGAGAAAATCAAGTTAATGGATTTTGGGAAGAGAAACACAGAACAAGAGCCGTGAGAATAGATGGGAAACCATTGGAGAGGGTAAACACTTTTGACTATCTCGGAGTCAGGTTGACCAACACATTAGGTTGGGATCCACAATTAGATAAAAGCTACCTAACCCTTTGCCATAAATTTGACCCTATAATCCATTTCCACAAACAGACCCTGACTCAGTCAATAACCCCTGCCCTGGAGGCCTATCGGATGAAAGCTCAAAATGCGGCACTATATGGAGCAGAGATATGGGGTTATGTAGATACACATAAGCTGGTGGTGTGCGAGAATGTATGTGTTTGATCCCTTGTATCTGTTCCAACTAGTACTTCATTGATCACATTGTATTTTGATCTTGGGATGAGGAGAATTGGGGACGTGTGCGCAATAAAACTACTGATGTATTGGCTGCGTTTGTGGACCACGCCAGAGTTAATGGAATACTGTGAATCCCTAAGAGAAGTTCTAAATATGAGCAGCGCCAAACGGATCCCATGGCTACTCCATGTTGCAACTTGGGGGAGATGCCTGGGATTGTCTAATTTTTGGGGCTGCCCCGAACGGATTAACAAATCGGACATATCCACTGTAAAAATCAAGTATTGGGCCACGTGGCTGAACGGTATGCTTCTAGTATAACTGCAGGGTGATTAACCACTGAGTTCTTAAGTTTTAAGTCTTATCCTAAGTTTGAGTCCTTTCTTGATTTGATTACACCTTCATTGGCAAAAAGCCTCTATGTGAGATTTCACCTGGGCTGTTTACCTCTAAGGTCTTTTAACATCTGGGCCACCGAATCAGACTCAATCATCTGCCCAGCTTGCGGCCAGGTCCCAGAAACTGTTGAGCACATTCTGTTTTTATGTACTGAATATTGCTTTCTTCGAAGAAAGTGGATTTGGCCTGTTTGCCGCAATCTGGAAGTTAGACACTATTTGGTCGCTCTGAGGATCTTAAAGACTGACGCATCAAATCCCATTGTCTTTGCTGTAAGCAGATTTCTACTGAATGACTGGTTCAGGCGACAAAAGTTTGTGATTTAGAATGCTCAGGAGGCTTCTCATACTAATCGAGATGTAACTATGCTTAGGGTAGCTCGGACGCTGTCAATAGAGATATTTTATTATGATTACCTGATTCCATTAGGCACTAAGCACTTTAATTACTCGAGAGGTTGTTATTAATTGATTGTAATTTTAAATTGTTTTTATGGAAGTTTTTTTATGTCATTTTATATTTGAGAAATGGGAAAGAATATTTTTATTGATTAATTGTTTATTGATTGTGCATACTTTGATGGCTTTGGTTTTAACCGAATAAAGTTTAAGACTTGAACTTGTACTTACTGCAATAATGGAAAGATTTTTTTACAACTTATTTTCTGTTGCAGTAGCTTGGAAAAAATCCATTCTCCAAAAAACAAAATGATTTTCTGTAAAAACCAGCAATAAAGAACATCCATATCGAAATCCCTGCTAATAAAAATGGTACCTTAAAAATTAACACCGTTTCAAAATTGTAATATCCCAAAAACAATGCTGTAGTACTGTATTCAATACATCCATCTTCATCCTGAAGCCATGTTATCTTCATTCTGAGAGAAGTAAAACAGTATAAAAAACATGAAGGCAAAAAAGTAAAAATGTTGCTTTTATTTAAAGAAATAAAAAAAAGTTTTACTAACTTACCTTATAATTTTTCTAAACTAAATTTGAAAAAAAAAACAACCGGCCTGACTTGAGCATATGAACAAAACCCTCATGGGACTGGAAATTACTGGAAATAGGGAAAAAAACACATAAAAAAACACTAGGGGGCCGATTCGGGCCGGAAATCCCTCCGACCGAGTTGGATTCGGAGAGATATCCGACCGAACCGGACTCTAGCTGTCCGACCGAACGAGTACGATGCGGACGCATGCTATCGGACTCGATTCGGTCGGACTCCAATTGAAGTCAATGGGAGCCGGTCGTACGACGCGTACACGGGCTCCCATTGACTCAATGGGTGCGTCGCGAACAAGGGCGGCCCCTACAGTGGGTACACGTCGGTGCGACTCGCGCCAAACATGCATGTGTAGGGGGGACCCATGGGTCCCCCCTGTGTGCGACTCGCACGGCTACGCGTACAGGGGGGTCCGACACGGACCCCCGAAGTCCGGCTCCGACTGCTCTTTCGAGCCGGACGGCGCGAGTCGGTCGGACTGTTCGAGGCGCGCATCGTACTTGCCCGGTCGGGGAACGTCTCCATTGCATGGTGCGAGTCGAGTCCGTACGAGTCGGTCGGAGCGGTTCGGAGCCGGGAACGAGTCGGTTGGGGATTTCGCGTACGCTCGCATCGTACTTGCTCTCACGGACGGGTGTTCGAATCGGTCGGAAACAGGGCGTCCGAATCGGATCCGGTAAACCCGAATCCGATTCGGTGCCCTACCGGCTGAGATCGGAATCGGCCCCTTTATATTACTATCTAACATCTAACTACCTACCACCTGTACCTTACAGTAAACGTAGCCACCTATATACTTAGTAATGTAAAAAAAACTATTCTTACCTGACCACAGCTCTTCCTTGCTTCCGATCTTGACCGCGACGCTCCACTGACTGTAGAAACACATGTACAACCGCGAACGTCAAGCTGAAAAGTAAAAACATAAAAGGGACAATATTCGCACTTAATGGTAAACCATGGGAAAATAACTTATAAAATATTTTGAAAAATATGTTACTTATTACGTGTATATATTTTTCTAAAATATTTTATATTATTTACTAGTTTTGTAATTTTTTTTGTTATTTTTAAATAAAGTTTGAATAAATAATATTAATATTAAACCTTTGTATTACACAATTAAATTTTGACAAATAAATGTTTGTAAATGAATAAATCATATTTTAGCATTTCAATAATATATATTTGTTTATAGTAAAAAAACTAACTTTTGTTTACTTAAATAAATACCTTTTAATTATTAATATTCAACTATTACAATTAATACCAAAGTATTAATACACCTCCCCAACAAATACCAACTGGCCGCAATACGTAAATCTTGTAAAAAGCTGGAGCGTGCCTGGAGAAAGGACTATGACCCCGTGGCAAAAATACGCTATCAGGCCGCTATCAAGAGCTACCATAGGACTATACAATCTGTCCGGCCGGCTTACTTTGCCAATGAAATCAAGTTAAGCCGCAACCCGGCCAAGTGTATTTTTAAAATACTTAAGGATCTCAAAGTTAGGAAAAACTCTACTGCCTCCGTGATTATGGCTGAACAACATTGTGAGGACCTTGCCACTTTCTTTGTTAATAAAGTGGAAACAATCTATAGGTCTTTTCCTTCGGTGCCTCCCTCTCCTATTGCTCCTCACGGAACCCCTCCTACTCATTTTTTGGAGATTATTCCTTCCATCTCGCAGGGTGAGTTTTTATTACTGAGTGGTAAAGTTAAATCTGGCTCTCCGGTAGACCCTCTGAAACCTGCCCAGTTCAGGGACTCCCTATCTGTGCTCCTAGCACCTTTGTGCCAGGTTGTTAATACATCTTTTTCCACAGCTGTGGTCCCTGAGCTAGGGAAGCAGGCTAAGGTAGTTCCTCTACTCAAAAAACCTTCACTGGATCCGGCTAAGCTGGAAATCTTTCGTCCAGTATCCCTCCTACCATGGGTAGCCAAGATTGCTGAGGCTCACACGAATAACATCTTAACGGGGTTCCTGAATATTAATGGCACCTTGGACCCTTCCCAGAATGGCTTCCACCCTGGTCACAGTACGGAGACTGCTCTCTTGGCTGTGACCGAACATCTGCGGACCATTCTCGATGCAGGCCACACTGCGGCACTGATACTGCTTGACCTCAGTGCCGCATTCGACACGGTCTCCCACAAGATTCTTTTACATCGTCTGGAGGAAGCCGGTGTCATTGGCCTAGCTCTAGATTGGTTCAGATCTTTCCTTTCAGAGAGAACATTCCAAGTGACTGCCCCCCCTTTTCTCTCCAGTGTCCAGGCCATCGGGCAGGGTGTGCCTCAGGGCTCTGCTCTGAGCCCTGTACTATTTAATCTGTACGTTCAACCTCTTGCTACGGTGGCTAGGGACAAAGGCCTTACCATGGTCTCGTATGCTGACGACACGCAGTTGGTGGTGGCCCTCTCCGACGACTCCACGCAGGACGCCTCCAAATTTAGGAGTGGCCTGGCGGCAGTCACGGAGTGGATGACCACCAACTGCCTCCAGCTTAACGCCAATAAATCTGAGGTGTTGCTGGTGGGGAGAGACAAGGGATTATGGAGTGAGCATTGGTGGCCCATCACCCTTGGTAGTGCACCCACCCCTAAGTAAAAAACCTAGGGGTATGGATGGACTCTACACTCAGCTTCCAGGATCACACCAAGAAAGTGGCCGGCACTTGTTTCGGCATCCTTCGGGGACTTAGGCCCCTGCTGGGGTTTTTTGATCCACCCACCCGTCAGTTGATCGTTCAAGCAGCTATCTTATCTAGATATGATTATGCCAGCTCGCTCCTTTTAGGGGCTAATCAGACAGAGGTAGTGCGCCTGCAGCGAGTTCAAAATGCAGCAGCCAGAGCCTTGTTGGGGCTCCCGGGAAGCTGCTCAACAGCCGGTGCCATCCGGCGGTTACACTGGTTGCCTATGGCCAAGTGGATCGAATTCAAGGCTCTCTGCTTGTCCTTTAAAATTCTGAAGCTTGCGTCTCCCGGGCTTTTGGCCAAATTGCTGGTACCTTATGTTCCTATGCGCCAGCTGCGCTCTTTGGGGCAACACTTGGTTGTTGTCCCTCGAGTGAACCGTCTCCATGCCGGGGGTCGGTCCTTCCGTTGTTTGGCAGCCAAATTGTGGAACTCCCTGCCCTTTCAGATTCGCAGTCTGGATAGCCTGCTGGCCTTTCGAAAAGCCATTAAGACATATCTTTTCCCCGTGGCCTAGTCTCTACCCTCTGTTCACTTCTTTCAGCGCCGAGACGCCTAGTTCCTAGCCTCTATGTTACACTGCTTTCAGCACCGGGACGCCTCTTCGCTGAGGCAGCTGTGCGCTATATAAGTCTAGTTAACATTAACATTAACATTAACCCCTACATCCCATCCCTAAATACTAATTTTACATTGTTGTTTTTTTTAAATGTTAATATTGTTTTTACTAAATTCCAAATATTACATATGAAAACTAAAGTATTCAATTTAATACCTGAGTATGAATACACTTCCGCACCGAAAGCCCCTAAATCCATTGCTTCCTGTCTCTAAAAATTAGTTTACGATTTTATAAAATATTTTTCAATTTAAAATAATTTATATCAATTACAAGTAATCAATATAATTACTACAGTATTACAATTAATACACTTCCCCACCCAATACCCAATATCCCTTACATCCCATCCCTAAGTACCAATTATGAAATATTATTAAATATTTGAATTATTAAAATTATCATTAACTTAAAACGATTACAATTCATAAATATTAATACTAAAGCATTAAAAATAATACCTGAGTATTAACTACACTTACCCAATTATTACCCCTATATCCTTAGCATCCCGTCCATAAATGCTAATTTTGCATTTTTATTAAATATTTAAAAATGTGAAGTTATCATTAATTTAAAACAATTAAAATTCATAACTATTAACACGAAAGTATTACAATTAATACCTGAGTATTAATAAACTTCCCCGCCCAATACCCCTGTATCCCTTACCTCCTATCCCAAAAACTTATTATCATTAAAAATATATATATAAATAATTTTAAAATTAATATTTACCAAATACCTGTAACATATACTTACTTATATACTTACCCACATACTTACATATTCGCGGTAATGACACCAGTGATAAAACACATAAGTACTAATTACACTAATTGTAACAAAATGCATGGTAATGACACTAGTTGTAAAACACATAAGTAGTAATAACACTAGTGGTAAAAAAATGCGTAGTAATGACATATGCTTGCTAAATATCTAACTCCAAAAATTATTGCAAAGTAATGCGTGGTAATGACACGTTGTAAAGGTACATTGTGGTTTAGACTGCGTTATAAATGCTGTTTCCCCTTGGCAGTTTATATCCAACAGCATGAATGAAGGTTCTGGCTGCAGCAAAAATGTAGCATGATTGCCTAGCAAGAACGCCACGCACTATAAGGTAAGTTATACCTGAAGATCCAAAGCGGCAGTGGTCTCTCTAGATAAGCCTATTGGGAAATGCTGTTTACTGATGGTGTACTGACACATTAAATTGCAGTTTGAGAACACCGAAAAAGAGAAAAATTACACGAAAGTGCAAGTTTACCTCTGTGAATTAGGTTCTACATATCTGCATTATAATCCTCCAATGTTCTCCTCATATTTTCTTGCCACAGTCCATGTCCATCTATGAGCCTGTTAGATGATCATGAGAGGACTTTTTTTTTTACAATAATGGGCAAATCATTCCCAACAGCTTCTGTATAATCACAGTTTATAATTCTAGCCCCTCCCAGCACATTAAGTTATGACATGAATGCTCCTGCCCTGTGGGCTTGCACCCTGCAACGTGAGGTTCTGACATAGACTAGAAAGTGAAGAGGAGAATTTTTATTATATTTGACTAATTAAATTCCTGAGAGAGTGTAAGCTAAACCCACAGGAGGTGTTTTAGTGAGCCTTACATAACACTACGAGAAGCATAGATCACAGTCAAGAAGCAACATGATTCACATCCTTGACGTCAATTTCCAAAAATGTTAGGGGTAGTGGAAGTAACATCAAATATAATTTAACCCCCTTCCTCAGGATATCACAGGAAGTAATGTCATATGACCTTTTATCAGCTGCCACCCTCCTCTCGACTGTCAGTTTCTCAACTATCTGTCTTTTTGTTATTTCTCTGGTATTTGTTATTTCTCTCTCAACTGTCTTTCTCATGTGTTGCTGTCTCTTTCTCACCCCTCTTATTCTCTATCTAAACTTTGTCTTTCTCATTGACCTCCCTATAGTATCTCACATGTCTTCCTCTCTCTCGCATTTCTCCCAGTTCTGGCTTTAACCTGTCGCCTGCCTCTCATACTCCTTTGTCTTTTTCTTTCTCACCTGTTTGCCTCAATATCACTTCCATATCTCTCTCCTTTCCGCCTCCCCACTTCTCCCTCAGTTGTTTTTTAACTCATCTCTGTCTGTGTCTCTAAAGTGTATAACCACTCTGTCTCCTATTCAGCTCTATTACTTTTTCCATGCTCTTTCAATAGTCTCCCTTCTTTCATCTGTCACTTTCTCATCTGTCCACCTCTCAGCTGTCTTTCTATCAGTCTCTTTTCCATGCCTCTGTCTCACACCTGTCTTTCCCTTTCTCAGAATTGTCTCTTATCATTTACTATATCACCTCCCGTTATCTGCCCCACTCTCTCTCTAAACAGACTATTTATTTCTCCTTTATCCCCACTCTCTCAGCTTCCTCTTCACAATTTGTCTTACCTGTCAATCTCTGAACTGCATCTTTCTAACAAGACTCACCTACCAGCCTCAGCCTCTCGATTGTCTATCACCAACTGTCCCTTTATCACTTATCTCGCACCTGCCTCTCGCTCTCTTTCTGTCTCTCTTACCTATCTATTTCCAATCTGTCTCTTTCTATGTCACATCTCTCAAACTGTCTTCCCCTCTCACCAGTCTTTACCTCTCTCTGATTCTTAACTGTCTCTTTGTCACCTGTCTGAGTCTGTTACTCCCATCTTTCTATATCTCTCTCACACAGTGGCCTGTCTCTGGTGCACTTTAATCCCCATCTCTCGCAGGCACCCCGTGACTTTGTGTCTCGGTCTCTAACGTGTATCTTTGTAGTGCCCTCTTGCTGCTCTTTCTTTTTATTTTCCTCTCATAGTTTTTGCACTCTGCCCCCTCTCCATCTCCTCCCTCCCCTCTCCTGTATTACTGAGGTCAGCTCCACTTGCAACAATAAATAAATATGTTGCAAGTTGCTGGGATCTCTCGGGGGTTTTCTCGTGCGCATTCTGTTCCGTGCGTTCCTTGCATGGAACATAGAATGAGTGATTTCGGCAGTTGCTGCCGGGGAAGCTGTGAGACTAGACTCGATTAAAGAAGCTCTTCAAACCTACCTGGCTGTCGTCTTCTTTTCAGTGGCGACGAGTTGTCCAGTCTCCAGTCTCCCTCATCGCTTGTTGCTGGACATTGTGGTCACCCTCCACTTCGAGGCGACGTCTGGGGCCACGACATTTCGTGGACCTCGTGAAGTTGACTCCCAGGTCTTCGGGTGTCTTCCATCTGCCTGCCACAGACTGTGTGTGTCTTCCTGGAAACCTTCAGGATCCTGGTGAGACTGTTTTGTTATTGGCATTTTGGCATTTTCGCCATTTGCTGGTTGTGGCGCGCGAAGAATTTGAGGGCTATGTTGTCTTGACAACCGGCGCGTGTATCGGCGTGCGTCACGCTGTTGGGAAGGAGGAGGTTTTCTGTTGTGACTACCGGCGCGCGTATCGGCACGCGTCAGGCTGTGGGAAGGAGGTTTTCTGTTGTATGACTACCGGCGCGCGTATTGACACGCGTCACGCTACGTTGCCCTCGCGTCTCCCCATTGTTAAACGCATGCGCACATTATACTTCAAAGACTAGAGCGCTGCCCGGCTTTCCGCAAACTGTGTTTGCGTGACCACGCTAAGCACGCAACGCGGGTGCCATCTTTGTTGTACTTTAGTTATGATTTAGCCGGCATCCATTCTCATTGCAAAGTGGAGATTCAAAGGTGCCACACACACCTGGCGTGTCAATTGTTTCTTGCACTATTTCACCTAACGTGCCATCAGAGTTAACCAACATTTTTGCTACGGTGACATGCACACCACGCGTGTCAGCAGGGTTCACCAACATTATTGCTATTTGTTTGTACAAGTTGATCATTTTCTGGTTGTGACTTTTGGGGCAGCAACTCACCCACGCACGGCCACCAAATGGATCATGTAATTGCACCACCTCCCTTTTTGCAGTCACCTGGTACTCCTCCTGTTATTTGGCAACAGTGGAAGGAGACATTTGATGCTTATCTTGAGGCGATTGATGGAGACACTTTCACCTCGAAAAAGAAGAAAGCGTTACTTGTTTATAATTTGGGTTCTGAGGGTAGGAATATTTTAAAGACTTTACTCCTTGAACTTGTGAGAACATGTATTAGTGGAGGTGATGAAGGTGATTCGCTAATTGTTGACGACTATGCTTCGCTTATTAAAACGTTGAACAAAAGATTTAATCCCAAGCGAAATATAGTACTGGAGCATCACAAATTTTTGCAACGTGCTCAGATTCCTGGTGAATCCATCGATGATTTAGTTGCTACTCTCAGAACCCTAGCTGTCACTTGCAATTATAGGGAGTTCAGGGACGAGATAATCTGTGATCAGTTAATTGAACGCACATGCAACAAGAAGATTCAAGAGAAACTTTTGTCTTCTGAGGATCCTGACTTGGAGACTGCTCTCATCTTAGCGAGAAGTATTGAGCATTCTCAATTATGCATGAAAGAGATGAGTGTGTCTGCGCCATCTGCGCCATCCAACGAAATCAAATTAGTTAGTACAAAATCTACTACTAAACCCACTAAGGGAACCAACACAAATGTGCCTCGTATTTCTCCACCTGCACTTAGTTTGCCCAAATCCAAACCAGAAGGACATGATCTCTCTTGTTACCATTGTGGAAGTAGATCTCATTTAGGCAATTTTAAGTTTTGTTTTGCCATAAATCAGACTTGCTTCAAGTGTGGCAAGAAAGGACATTTGGCACGTATGTGTAAGGCTACAGTACCTCACAAGGGACCTTCGCGAACTGTGAAAGCTATTGAAGAGGACTGTGTCGACTACGGGGAAGATAATGAAAGTTATGAATTATTAATGTTGTCTTCTTCCTCTATCCAATCGGATGGCGTAGTAGAAATTGCTTCCATTATAGAACCTCATAGAAGGAAATCACCTGCGTGTGCCATAAGTCTGAACGGCAAGAACATAAAGTTTCTTGCTGATTCTGGTTCTCCCTTTACCCTCATTAATGCCAAGGATTTTGAAGGATTGGGTGACATTCCTGTTGACCAGTCCAACATAAAGCTCTTTGCTTATGGTGGTAAAAGAGTTGAGGTTCTTGGCAAATTTATGGGCAACTTGGAATTCAAAGGCGATTTTGCACGAGGGACTGTATTCATTGTAAAGGAAGGTGCAAATCTGTTGGGATGGGGGAACAGGGTGAGCTTGGGATCATTCTAGATCCCAATCATCGAGATATGGTCTTATCGAAACATGAAGCTAAACAATTTTATTCCAGCCCCCCTGCTGTTACCCCTGTGCATACAGTTATTGCCGAGTCGTCATCTAATGGTGATTGGATCCTAAGATACCCTGAGATTTTTAGTGGTGAGTTGGGTAAACTCAAGGGTTTTCAGCACCGCATCGTTCTTAAGGAGGGTGCAAAGGCTGTTGTACACAAAGAGCACAAGGTACCGCTTAGTATGCGTGGTGAACTCAGACAGGAACTTGAGCGGTTGTATACCATGGGAGTTATTGAGCCCATTGAGGGGTCTGAATGGTTGTCCCCCATTGTTTCGGCGCGCAAGGCAGACAAATCTCTCAGAATGTGTGTGGACTTGCGCGACCTTAATGCTTGCATATGGGTGGACCGCCAACCCCTGCCCAACATCAATGAGATGCTGTCAACTTTGGAGGGTGCAAAGTATTTCTCCTCACTTGACATCTCCTCTGCTTACCATCAAGTCGAGTTGTGCAAGGACTCGAGACACCTCACGTCTTTCGTGACACCTGAGGGGGCGTTTCGTTAAATACGCATGCCGTTTGGTTTAGCGTCGGCTTCTGCAGTGTTCCAGCGCCTTATGGGGAACCTTTTTAAGAACACTGCGGGAATCGTGTTTTTCCAAGACGACATCCTGATTCACGGAAAAACTGTGTTAGAGCACAATGCCAGAGTCAAGCAGGTATTGGAGATTGTCAAGTCTAGTGGGTTAACATTAAGGAAGGACAAATGTAAATTTCTTCAAGATGGTGTAGATTATCTGGGGCACCATGGGCCTGATTCACAGAACTAACTTACGTCAAAAACATAAACGTAAAGTTAGTACTTTTTAAGTATTCACAGAATACACTTACTGAATGAATGAATGAAATTCGTACTTGTAAAGCGCACTGCTACCCCAGCTGGGGTGTCCTGGCGCATACCGCTGTGGAACCCTTCCTGGCTATTCCCTGTGAAATGTCCACTCCTGGGCACCCCCAAGGTGAAGCCAGGCATCCCAGCGCTGGTGGGGCCGTTGTGGAGATTAAGCAAGCTATTGCCCAAAGTTGCAGAGTGGGACCCATGATTAGAATAGGCACCGAGGCGAGAATTATCAGGTCCGAGGAAATTGAGCCCAAGACCCGCCGAGGCGGGAATTGAACCCTGGTCCCAGGCCAGATCTCTGCATCAGGGTCTGCCGCTCTAACTTTAGGACTACTAACTTCTGTGAATACCGAAATGAGTAAGTTCATTCTGTGAATACCAAAATGAGTAAGTGTATTCTGTGAATACCTAAAAAGTACTAACTTTACGTTTACGTTTACGTTTACGTTTTTGACGTAAGTTAGTTCTGTGAATCAGGCCCCATATTTCCAGAAGTGGGGTGGAACCCAAGATTAAGCTTCTTGATGCCATCCAAAATGCACCTGAACTGCAGAATAAGGACCAGCTTCGTTCTTTTCTTGGGCTGGTTGAGTACTACGCTAAATTTGTGGCCAATTTCTCTGATAGGACGGTGTGTTTGCGTGGCCTCCTAAAAAAGAATGCAAAGTATATATGGTCGGACCAGTGTGCTTGTGATTTCAAGTTATTGAAAGAGGCAATTGTTCAGGCACGCACACTCAAGTTATTTAACATCAATGATCGCTGCATTGTTACCACTGACGCAAGCAATGTGGGCCTAGGGGCTGTTCTTATGCAGAAAAGATCTGACAATAGGGAGGAGACCATTGCTTTTGCCTCTAGAGCACTTCGGGGAGCGGAGAGCACTTACTACACGATTGAAAAGGAGGGCCTGGCTTTATGGTGGGGTGTACAGTATTTTCGTAACTTTTTGTGGGGGAACGAATTTGTTCTTAGGATTGACCATAAACCATTAGTAGATCTTTTTACCACCAAGGGTGGAGGCAGGGCCACTTCACGCATTGCCAAATGGCAGTACAGACTGAATGAATTTAATTACCGTCTGGAGTATGTGGCTGGTGTGAAGAATCACGTAGTTGATTGTCTGTCCAGGTTACCCCTCGCTGAGGTTGTCTTCGACCCTGTGGGTGAACATTTGGAAATGGTGTGTGCTGTTAGTACGGTAGCTGATACTGGAGCTGCTTTGTCTGAAGTTGATTGGAAGCTGGCTCTGTCTGAAGATGTTGAGATCAGCAAGGTAATGGATTTTGTGGTTCACGGCTGGCCTAATAGAACGATTTTGGATCCTGAACTAATTCCTTTTAAGAGGGTATGTGATGAGTTGTCTCTTGTAGACGGGATCCTGCGTGGAGGTGGATTACTGGTTGTAACTGTGACCATGCGTAAGAAGGTTTTGGACCTGGCCCACGAAGGTCATCTGGGCATCCGTGCCATGAAGCTCAGAGTTAGAGAAGATTTCTGGTGGCCGGGTGTTGATAGGTCCATTGAACACTGTGTTCGTGATTGTGGTGCGTGTGTTTTGAGTGACAAAACTCAAGTGACCTATCCCTCTTCCATCAGTCCCGTTGCTGTGAAGAACTCACCCTGGTGCAAGTTGGCTTTCGATGTGGCTGGTCCGTTTGGTGGTATGGGCAGTTCTCCCAAATACGCTTTGGTATTGATTGACTACATGTCTAAATGGCCTGAGGTTAGGTTTGTAGATGGGATCAATTCTGCTACTGTCATCAATTTCTTCAAGGATGTTTTTCTTCGGGAAGGGTTTCCGGAAGAGTTGGTGACTGATAACGGCACCCAGTTGGTATCTGTGGAGATGCAGGAATTCCTGAAGGTGCATGGCATTAAACATATCCTCACCTCCCTTTATCATCCCCGCAGCAATGGTCTGGTTGAACGCCTGAACCGTGTGATCAAGGATCAATTTCAGTTGGCTTCTATTAATGGCTTGCACTGGAAAGTGGCGATTTCTGACATGCTGTGGGCAATGAGAATTACTCCTCACTCTAGTAGTGGCATGTCTCCTTTCACTTTGTTAAGGGGTAGGGTGGCTGGTTCCAAGCTGAATAAAGACTGGATGTCAAGGAAGGAAGTGGATCTGCAGAGGCTAGGCAGAGTAGATGACGTCAGAGCCGCTGCCCAAGCCAAGTATGCATCTGATTGTGTCAGAGTATCTCCGGTGCGTCAAGGGGACTGGGTGAGGATTAAGAAACCTGTTCTTGTTCGCAAGGGATCCTCTCGGTTTTCTGCTCCTGTTAGAGTGAGAGAGAAGTGAGAGACCATGTTGTTGTGCTGGAGAATGGGAAAATATGGAATAAGTGTGCTGTCTCAGTGGTGCCGGAGTCGAAAGCTGAGTTTGTGAGAGGAAAATTTGGGGTTCACACTACTTGCACGACTTTGCCTCTTGTGGTGGAGAGTCTGAGGATTCCTGTACCTGCAAAGAACACAGTTCCCCGACAATGCCTTCCTAGAACTAGAGCTCCTCCCACCAAATTCCAGGATTATATTAGATATTAATTTTGTGTTAGATATTAACTTTGTGTCAGATAGTTTCTTTCTTCTTTGTTTTCTATGTGAAGGGAGGGGGGTGTTGGGATCTCTCGGGGTTTTCTCGTGCGCATTCTGTTCCGTGTGTTCCTTGCATGGAACATAGAATGAGTGGTTTCGGCAGTTGCTGCCGGGGAAGCTGTGAGACTAGACTGGATTAAAGAAGCTCTTCAAACCTACCTGGCTGTTGTCTTCTTCTCACAAGTTTGTTACTTTAATCTCAGGCTAGGGGTCGCAAGCACAGTGCTAGGAGTTGCAGTAGGTAAGGCAGGGGTCGCATCTGCAAGCCCTCATGACCTCTAAATTAAGTTCATGGTGTAGATAGGAATAAACAATTTTAAATTAGTTGTAACGATTCAAAGTGCGGGATACACCATTGCTCAAGCTGAGGAGGAGCAATAACAGCCAGGGATAATTGTGGTAGGCAAAGACTTGTACAGACTGATCAGTACATCTTCCTGGTAAATCCAATGTTGTTTAAAATGGCGGGCCTGTATGTACACTACAGGGTTGCCATGTTTGCTGTAAAAAAATATAATGCTATCTATACTGCTGAGTATGAGTCTGCAGTACTGCACCCAGTGGCGGCATGCAAAGTAAGAGGCATGTGAGATGTAAATCTCAATGTAACTGGGCTGACCGAGCAGAGCGAGAGAGCCCAAACCACTCAAGGAGAGTTTGAAGAGGTGGGCCAAATGGTGCATATACAGCCCAGTTTTCCAAAGACATTGGCTAATAAGCCATATGTTTTAAACAAAGCGACCCAAGAGACTGCCTGTTTTTTTCCACTGGGTATTTCCCAAGTGGCTGGAGCCTTTGGAGGGCAGTTCGTAGGGCAGGCGGCCGCTGCTGGCAGCTCTGTCACTTTCTCCAGCTTCGCCAGGTAATTACAGCAAACACGGGGACCTCAGGAGAGGGAGAGAATGGAAACTGAGAGGAGATGAGAGGTGAGAGAGTGAGAAGGAAGGGAGCAGGGCTGGGTTGAACATTTGTGCCAGGCTGCATTTGGTTCCCTGTTCTCAGTTGTTTGTGAGGTGGGCTTAGTTACTGGTGAGAGTTCAGCCCAGTAAACTATTGGCAACGTTGTTTAGATACGATCTCTTTCATGGAGAGTCTGGTCAAGCCACCTGAAAACTATGTCTTAAAAAGCAAATCTGGTTCAAACTTGGCCAGCAAATCAACGAAATCCAGAAGATTCAAAGTTACAAAGTGATGTGAAGTAGGGGTAGGCTTCTTGCCGATGGCTTGGTCTAGGCCACTGCTGCTAGAGAGTGGAGATGCGGTGGCACTCTCACAGGTGCTCAACTGCTGCAATGGCTAGAGAGGGGTCAGGACTCTCACCACGATCCTGAGTTGCTCCAGCGCTGCACTGTCAGGTGAGTAGTGGTGCTTTCACTTATGACCAGAAGCAGCCCACTTCAGCATTGAGTGGGTGAGCACTTTCCAAAGGGAGCAAGGGTGATTAAAGCAAACATAAGGAGATGATGGACGGAGCGCTGAAACTTCTCAGACACTCACCCCCAGTCACAGATCTGGGTTGAATCCATCATTGTTCTTTAGCTCACTTCGCCACCCCAGTTCAGACACAGCTATATGCAAATCAGTCTTGACTCTGTGCCTCATGGGAACAGTCCAGCAAGGGTGGTCCATCATGTGTGGCAGCACACTTTCAATGTTCAATGACACCTGAAAAAGCGAAAAAGCACTGAAACCATGGATTATTTCTGAAAATCACAGGAATGGAATACATACTTCATACACAAATATAATGAAATACCTTCTAATCATTTGAAGCAGTATAATATTATAGCCCTAGCAATGACTCATACAATGAGAGCCCAAGACTGACACATTGTATCACCCTCTGCTTGGTACTGGCAGAGTTCAAACATGTGAACAGCTGATACGCAACTTAAAATGTATATGCTCGATTCACAAAGGTAATTTACACTTTTGTGTAAGTTTACCTCTTTTCAATATTTACAAAGGTAAACTTGGATCAAAAGTCTGAGGGCCTTATTATGAGTTCAAGGGTTGTGCCCCCCCCCCTGTAGATTTGCACCCCCAGTTCCTGCACGGGAAGGAAAGCATGACATGGTGAATTCCTTCCCGTGCAGAAACGTGCACTGGCCGTCCCGCAGCGGTGCTGTTTAAGGATCACAATGAGCCTTTGAACAGCACAGCCACAGGACTGCCACATCGTCCACCCACCAGACCACAAAATTACTTGTAATCTGGCTGGCGGAGGTGTGTTTCGGCAGCCGCGGAGCATGCCGCCCGCTCCAGGACCATCGAAACTCTTAATCAGGCCCTTAAACTTTGCGTGAGTCTTGCGACCGCCAGACTCACGGTGGCACAGGAGTGGCGGTCCACAGTTTTGCTGATTATGACTTTTTAAATCAGCAGTTGACTGCCGGCTGGAGCCAGGGAACACTTGTTCCCTGGCAGTGGCACAGGAGCGCCACAATACATTATGCTGAGCAGGAACCGGTGCAGTCCTGCTCAGCATATTTTGAGTACCTGGACTTCCAGCCTTTTCATGGAGGAGACCCCCCATGAAAGGCCTGGCAGTGCAGGAACAAAGTGGGCCCTACAGGGCCCTCATGTCCCCCCGCCATGGGGATACATTCCTGTCTGCATTCCCCCCAGTTCCAGCATGGCATGGACATCACCGTCCAAGCCGTGCTGGAACTTTTTGGCTGTTCCCATTGCGGTGCCTGTTTTCAAGGCACCACCGTGGGAAAGACCAAAGGACCGCCGACCATATTACGAGTTGTTCATTTACAACTCATATTACGGTCCGGCGGTCCATGCGTCGGTTTGACGCAGCGGAGCCAGCGTTGAGCTGGCGCCGCTGCTCCAAACTCGTAATCAGGCCCTTAGACTTCAGGTCTAAATTTAGACTTTTGGTCTAAGTTTACCTTTGTGAATCTGGCTCATTGAGTGTAAGTTACTACTAAAAAAGCAGTAGTAAGTCCAGCACTAGAAACGGACAACCACTAGTACTGCAACACCTTCCTATAAAAAATATGGGCGTTAGGTACTTAAGATACAACCCTCTAGGAAATAATGTTAAATTAAATAGTTACAAAAGACAAATAAATAAATAATAACAAAAATATATTCAAGTAATACATATTTATTATTTAAATATAAAGTATTTTACATTTAAAAAATAATGCAACAATAGATTTTAATAAAATATTTAAATTAATTTTTATGTTGATCACTTTTAATATTAGTAATGCATGATAAAACAATTATTTTTCTTTAGATTGTTTTTTAAATTTAGACATCAGAAAAATATTTTTTATGTAATATAGTTCCAATAATTAAAGTTTTTATTCAAAATAAATTTCATAGTGCTGTAGTATTTTCTGAATTCATTCTACATTTAATGCAAATACATAAAATTAATTTACATTAATATTTAACATTAAAAAAACATCTTTATACTTTACCATGCAAAGATCGCCAACCAACTGCAGAGTTTCTCTATGAGTCTGGATTGTGTCACTAACCCATGGAAGGTGCTATGTAGATAGCAGAGTCTCGGTCAGGTAAGTTGAAGTGTCAGTTTCTGAGGTTGGGCTTCCTCGACTCTTGCCTTGAGCTTAAGACAGCTGGGTCCTGGAGTGGCTTACACTGACTGCTGGAGAATTGGAAGTGTCCCCTGGAAAGACTCAGAAATCAAGCTCTAGGCAGAAAGTCCATCCACTTCTGTTTGGGTCAAAGGAGTAGGAGAGGTGGTGATTTGGCAAAGAAGTGGAACCTCCCCTCTTGTGAGGTGCATTTGTGCATCATTGCCCCATCTGAATTGAGATAGAATGTGAAAGCGAGATACTCGCCACTAAGCCCACCCACTTCCATGCCTGCACGCACAATCTGAATAGTTAATAGACCATATGCACCTTGGTTATCTCAGCAGGACACCTGTCAGCTATGTTCCACAAGCATGCAATTGTGTGTAAAGCTGACTACTGGAGGTGTCCTACATGTGTTCTGTGGGAGGCTGCTCACATAAAAAGCTTGAAGGGAAGAAAATATCACCAGTGGCTTGACTATAAGTCAGGGAAACAGTTTCAGCAGGCATGAATCGCGGGTGAGGGGGCTGGGGGGGTCGCGCGAGGGGTAGGAGGGGGGAATTTAATTTAAAAAAATTAAAAATTAAACTTACCTTCGCCTCCGGTCCCGCGGCGCGTCGTGTCTTCTCTCTCTGCTCACAGGAAGCAGAAGCAGGCAGACTCCCTCTCTTCCCCTAAGCCAATCACAACGCTGCAATGTCAGCATTGTGATTGGCTAGGACGTCGACCCCGCAGGCGTCTATGGGGAGGCCATTTTCTCTATGTAGGCTGCATGCAGTCTACATAGAGAAAATGCAGAGTGCATATGACTGGTTTGGTCGGCCCTGGGGCCGACCAAACAGTTAGCGCACTCAGAGTGGGCAAGCCACTCCTCCCCTGGACTCCTGCAGGACCGCCCACCTGCCCGCCCCCAACCAGGCATACCCTTTTAAATGGTATTTAAAATACCATTTTATGTTTCTGCTTCTCGCACTGCGAGAAAGCAGTAGGGCCACGCTCCTCCGCCCACGTGGAGGAGCCGCCCGTGCAGGGAAAACGAAATTAACGTATGCTTACATGCATTAATTTTGCTGTGCCTGATTATGAGTGGTTAGGTTTTTCCACACCTGGATTTACCAAGTGTGGAAGAACCTGACCCTGTTTTTCTACCTGGAAAACCTGTCTAGAAAAATCACGAGTCTCATGTCGCTTGTTTTTTCTAGCAAAGAGAAGCATAAAATGCTTCCCTTTGCTAAAAAACCTTCCCATGCTCTTTCCTTACTTCCACCACGCCCTTTCTCGCTCCCCACCCCATGCACTTGCTCCTGCATACATTTAATCAATCATCAATCAATCAATCACGGCATTTATAGAGCGCGCTACTCACCCGGGAGGGTCTCAAGGCGCTGGGGGAGGGGGTAAGTTACTGCTCGAACAGCCAGGTCTTGAGCTGCTTCCTGAAGGCGAGATGGTCCTGGGTTCGCCGAAGGTGAGTGGGGAGGGAGTTCCAGGTCTTGGCCGCCAGGTAGGAGAAGGATCTTCCTCCGGCGGTGGTTCTGCGGATGCGTGGTACGGTGGCGAGGGCGTGGCTGGTTGATCGTAGCTGGCGTGTGGGCGTGTAGAAGGACATGCGGTCGTTGAGGTACTTTGGGCCCAGGTCGTGGAGGGCCTTGTGTGCGTGGGTGAGGAGTCTGAACGTGATTCTCTTGCTGACGGGGAGCCAGTGCAGGTCTTTCAGGTGTCCGGTGATGTGGCTGTGTCGGGGGATGTCCAGGATGAGTCGTGCGGAGGCGTTCTGGATGCGCTGGAGTCTCTTTTGAAGTTTGGCTGTGGTTCCGGCGTAGAGGGTGTTCCCATAGTCCAGTCGGCTGGTGACGAGTGCCTGGGTGACGGTCTTCCTGGTTTCAGTGGGGATCCATCTGAAGATCTTGCGGAGCATGCGCAGGGTGTTGAAGCATGAAGATGAGACGGCGTTGACTTGTCTGGTCATCGACAGGGAGGAGTCCAGGATGAAGCCCAGGTTGCGTGCGTGGTCCGTTGGCTTGGGTGCGGTGCCCAGGGCCGGGGGCCACCAGGAGTCGTCCCAGGCGGAGGGTGATGAGCCCAGGATGAGGACTTCCGTCTTGTCTGAGTTCAGTTTAAGGCGGCTGTTCCTCATCCAGTCGGCGACGTCTCTCATCCCGTCGTGCAGGTTGGCTCTGGCGGTGGTGGGGTCGTTGGTGAGGGAGAGGATCAGCTGGGTGTCGTCGGCGTAGGAGATGATGTTGAGGTTGTGTCGGCGTGCGATGGCTGCGAGGGGGCTCATGTAGACGTTGAAGAGGGTCGGGCTGAGTGAGGATCCTTGTGGAACGCCGCAGATGACTTCGGTGGCTTCGGATCTGAACGGGGAGAGGCGGACTCTCTGGGTTCTTCCGGCGAGGAACGAGATGATCCATTCCAGTGCTTTCTCTCGGATTCCGATGTTGCTGAGGCGCTTCACTAGGGTGCGGTGGCAGACGGTGTCGAACGCCGCGGAGAGGTCCAGGAGGATGAGGGCAGCTGTTTCCCCGTTGTCGGTTAGGGTTCTGATGTCGTCGGTGGCTGCGATAAGGGCGGTCTCGGTGCTGTGGTTGGCCCGAAACCCGGACTGCGAGGGGTCGAGGGATCCATTCGTCTCGAGGAAGGCGGCAAGCTGTCTGTTGACGGTCTTCTCGATGACTTTGGCCGGAAACGGAAGGAGCGAGATGGGGCGGTAGTTCTTGAGGTCGGTGGGGTCCGCCGTTGGTTTCTTCAGGAGGGCGGTAAGCTCGGCGTGCTTCCAGCTCTCCGGGAAGGTGGCGGTGTGGAAGGAGGAGTTGATGATGTCCCGGAGATGGGGTGCGATGGTGGCGTCGGCTTTGTTGAAGACGTGGTGTGGGCAGGGGTCGGTTGGTGATCCGGAGTGGATGGAGTTCATCGTGCGGGTGGTGTCTTCGGTGTTGATCGGGGTCCAGTTGCAGAGGGTGGTGGTGGCGGGCATTGGTTCGGCGGTAGGGTGCGTTGTTTGTGCGTCGAAGCTGTTGTGTATGTCGGTGATCTTGCGGTGGAAGAACGCGGAGAGTGAGTTGCAGAGGTCTTGCGAGGGGGTGATGTCGTTGTTTCCGGCGCTGGGGTTGGAGAACTCTTTGACGATGCTGAAAAGTTCCTTGCTGTCATGGGCGTTGTTGTCCAGTCGTTCTTTGAGTGCCGACTTCTTGGTGGCACGGATCAGCTGGTGGTGTTTGCGGGTGGCGTGCTTGAGGGCGGTCCTGTTGTCTGTGGTCTGGACGAGTCGCCAGGTTTTCTCGAGAGTGCGGCAGTTCTTCTTGGATTCCTTGAGTTCGTTGGTGAACCAAGGGGTTTTCTTGCTTCCGGGTCTGCTGGGAGGGTTTTTTAGTGGTGCGAGGTCGTCGGCGCAGGTGGTCAGCCACTTGGCGAGGTTGCTGGCTGCTTCGTTTGGGTCCGTTGTGTCGGTGGGTGTGTTCTGGCTGAGGGAGGCGGTGAGCTGCTCGGCGGTGATCTTGCTCCAGCTCCGGCGGGGAGCCTGTTGCGGGTGGTGGTGGGTCGCAGTCTTTCTGAAGCTGAAGTGGACGCAGCTGTGGTCGGTCCAGTGGAGTCCGGTGGCGTGGCTGAAGGAGATGTGCTTGCTGGACGAGAAGACGGGGTCAAGCGTGTGGCCGGCGTAGTGGGTGGGCGTGTTCACCAGTTGTTTGAGTCCGAGGTTGGCGAGGTTGTCCAGCAGGGCGGTGGTGTTTCTGTCGTTGTTGTTCTCCAGGTGGAAGTTGAGGTCCCCTAGGAGGATGTAGTCGGCGGAGGGCATGGCGTGCGGGCTGATGAAGTCTGCGATGTCTTCGCTGAATAGTGTGCGTGGTCCCGGGGTCTGTAGATGAGGGTGCCTCGGAGGGTGGTCTTGGGGTCCGTGTGTATCTGGAAGTGTAGGTGTTCGGCGGCGGTGAAGGTCTCGTCGGAGTTAGTCGAGATGCGGATGGTGTTCTTGTGTACGATGGCGATGCCTCCTCCCGTCTGGTTGACGCGGTCCCTCCGGGTGATCTTGTATCCATCCGGGATGGCTATGGCGATGTCAGGCGCTGAGGAGGCGTTCATCCAGGTTTCGGTGAGGAAGGCGATGTCCGGTGCTGTTGCGTCGAGCAGGTCCCAGAGTTCCACGGCGTGCCTGTGGACGGAGCGGGTGTTCAGCAGGATGCATTTCAGGTGGTTGCTGCTGTTGCTCGACTTGGCGGAGGTGGTGCACGTCAGGGGGCAGGTGAATCGGCAGGTTTGGCAGGTGAAGGGTCCGTGGGTGCGTCTCGGTGAGGCTCGGTAGCAGGCAGGGTTCCGGCCGGCATTGAGTGCGGTGAGTGTGGCGGCGTCGTAGGTCCGTCGAGTAGTGTTGCATCGGTGGGATCCAGGGGTTCTGGCGCTGGGCGCGGTCCAGTCGCGGACGGGCGCAGACGGGCTTGCCTTAGGCGCGCCTTTGGCGCGCCAGCGGCGCGCCCGCTGCGCACGTCCGCTGCGCGGCCGTGCAGCGGCCGCCATTTATGGGGAGGTGGGAGGGAGGAGCAGCTGGGAGGCGGGAGGCAGGGGCAGCGAATGGGCAGTCAGGGGGGCGGGGCCGCAGGGGACGCAGCGGCGGGAATGGCGATAGGCAGCGAGGGGCACAGAAGGAAAAACGGGGGAGAGCAGGCAAATCACGGGCACAACAACAGTGGGGCAGCGAGGGGCACAGAAAGGAAAAACGGGGGAGAGCAGGCAAATCACGGGTAAACAACAGTGGGGCAGCGAGGGGCACAGAAAGGAAAAAACGGGGGAGAGCAGGCAAATCACGGGTAAACAACAGTGGGGCAGCGAGGGGCACAGAAAGGAAAAAACGGGGGAGAGCAGGCAAATCACGGGCACAACAACAGTGGGGCAGCGAGGGGCACAGAAAGGAAAAAACGGGGGGAGAGCAGGCAAATCACGGGTAAACAACAGTGGGGCAGCGAGGGGCACAGAAAGGAAAAAACGGGGGAGAGCAGGCAAATCACGGGCAAACAACAGTGGGGCAGCGAGGGCACAGAAGGAAAAACGGGGGAGAGCAGGCAAATCACGGGCACAACAACAGTGGGGCAGCGAGGGGCACAGAAGGAAAAACGGGGGAGAGCAGGCAAATCACGGGCACAACAACAGTGGGGCAGCGAGGGGCACAGAAAGGAAAAACGGGGGGAGAGCAGGCAAATCACGGGTAAACAACAGTGGGGCAGCGAGGGGCACAGAAAGGAAAAAACGGGGGAGAGCAGGCAAATCACGGGGAAACAACAGTGGGGCAGCGAGGGGCACAGAAAGGAAAAAACGGGGGGAGAGCAGGCAAATCACGGGTAAACAACAGTGGGGCAGCGAGGGGCACAGAAAGGAAAAAACGGGGGGAGAGCAGGCAAATCACGGGCAAACAACAGTGGGGCAGCGAGGGGCACAGAAAGGAAAAAACGGGGGGGAGCAGGCAAATCACGGGCAAACAACAGTGGGGCAGCGAGGGGCACAGAAGGAAAAACGGGGGGAGAGCAGGCAAATCACGGGCACAACAACAGTGGGGCAGCGAGGGGCACAGAAAGGAAAAAACGGGGGGAGAGCAGGCAAATCACGGGTAAACAACAGTGGGGCAGCGAGGGGCACAGAAAGGAAAAAACGGGGGAGAGCAGGCAAATCACGGGTAAACAACAGTGGGGCAGCGAGGGGCACAGAAAGGAAAAACGGGGGGAGAGCAGGCAAATCACGGGCAAACAACAGTGGGGCAGCGAGGGGCACAGAAAGGAAAAAACGGGGGGAGAGCAGGCAAATCACGGGCAAACAACAGTGGGGCAGCGAGGGGCACAGAAGGAAAAACGGGGGGAGAGCAGGCAAATCACGGGCACAACAACAGTGGGGCAGCGAGGGGCACAGAAAGGAAAAAAACGGGGGGAGAGCAGGCAAATCACGGGTAAACAACAGTGGGGCAGCGAGGGGCACAGAAAGGAAAAACGGGGGGAGAGCAGGCAAATCACGGGGAAACAACAGTGGGGCAGCGAGGGGCACAGAAAGGAAAAAACGGGGGAGAGCAGGCAAATCACGGGTAAACAACAGTGGGGCAGCGAGGGGCACAGAAAGGAAAAAACGGGGGAGAGCAGGCAAATCACGGGCAAACAACAGTGGGGCAGCGAGGGGCACAGAAAGGAAAAAACGGGGGGAGAGCAGGCAAATCACGGGCAAACAACAGTGGGGCAGCGAGGGGCACAGAAGGAAAAACGGGGGAGAGCAGGCAAATCACGGGCACAACAACAGTGGGGCAGCGAGGGGCATAGAAAGGAAAAAACGGGGGAGAGCAGGCAAATCACGGGTAAACAACAGTGGGGCAGCGAGGGGCACAGAAAGGAAAAAACGGGGGAGAGCAGGCAAATCACGGGCAAACAACAGTGGGGCAGCGAGGGGCACAGAAGGAAAAACGGGGGAGAGCAGGCAAATCACGGGTAAACAACAGTGGGGCAGCGAGGGGCACAGAAAGGAAAAGGGGAGACAAGCAGACAAAACTGGCACCGGGGCCACAAGCGGAGGGCGATCTTACCTACAGGAGCAGCGGGCAGACAGCACAGGCGGAGCTGTGTGGTGGGGGAGCGACCTACCTGGCAAGGTCAAGGGTCCTGCTCGGAGTTGGTAGTTTAGAATAGGGGATTCTATGTGGTTTTCTGGCCAGACCAGATAATTCGACCCCACATGGTAATTCCCATTCCATGGGGGTTAACTCAAGATTGCACGTTTCTGTGCATATGTTTTAGGGCCTTATTGTATAGCCGATATTTATTGGTTACTGATCTCGGCCTCAGACATGAAATTATGAGTGGTGCTGGTAAAATTCCAGTTGGGTTTTAACACAACCTCCCTTTATATCCTGACTATTTCCAGGGCTGCTAGAATTATGCGGTGATGGAAGACTACATTGTGCTACAGAGTTGACTACATTATGATGCAAGAAATTGAAAATATAGTGGTATAATGCAGTGCATTCCATTGCTTTCTTTAATTCTTTTAATTCTTTAATTCTTGAAACAGATCCCGTGATCGACTCACCCTACATATCGATCGCCGCTGCTGCCCGTCCTCGATGCCCGGAGCCCGGCACTGCTGCGTTGACCCCTTGACCAGGACCTCTCTGCTGCGGAAGGTGCACAGCCATGAGTGCGATTCCCTCGTCGTAGTCGCCCCCTCCTTCCGCTCGTACGCCTGCCTGATGACCTGGTCGGGGTCCCCGGCTGCCGGCGCGGCAGCTCCCTTGTTCTCAACTGAAGTGGCTGGTGAGGAGTCCCGCATGGCTGCCTTCGACCCCCGTCCTGCCGCTGAAGCCTGATCCCCGACGCTGCGAGGCTGAACCTGGGACCGATCGGCTTTGGAAGGTGTGCACATCCACTGCTGTGAGCCTCTTGACGACATCGCCTGCTGTTTCCGGCTATTTTGCCCGCTCCGGCTACTAACAGCTTTACTGGGTAGGGGCCCCCCTGCTACCAGCTGGGTTGCGGTAGCTCCACCATTCTCTACCAACATCGCCTGCGAAGAGGTCCGACTGGCTGCTGACGGTCTGCAGCCTGAGGTCTTGCCTGGGAGCCTGCGCTCTGCAACACCTTCCCCCTCCGCCTCGGGACGTCCAGCCGGATGATCGCTGCGCTGTCGGCCATTTGGCCCCCGTCGCCATTTTGTGGACTCCCTCTCTCATCAGCGCCTGCTCTGCTCGAGGGCTAACTTCGGCCATATTGGCCTGCTGGGGGCCCGCCCGACCCGGTACCTGCCGGCCCACTGAGTGACCTGTGCTTGGGGAGCCTCAAGGGGCTCTGCGGTTTCTGTTGCACAGTTCAACTTTTGTTGTTGCACGCTGATTTCCCCGAGTGTCCCGAGGCTGTGCCTCCCCTCAGTGCCTGGTCTGCCCTGAGACCGCGAGCCCATCAGGCCTGTTGCCTACCATCCTTATTGATGCACCCGACTATCTGTGAAGATCTTCATGATTCGACCGCTACTCATTGCCTCGCCCAGCACCTGACCGGCCGAATTACGAATCGAGGCCCTCGGCTACCACCGGAGGTCCCCATCTTGACGCCAAGCCTCCCGGCGCCCCATGCCGAACAAGACTTCCCGAAATGCAGCGTCTGGCGGGAGTCCAACTCCACAGTACCCGGTGAGTCTCGCCCCCCTCCACACTGCCCGACCGCCCCCGGCTTTGTAACTGTAACGCCCTACAGTGGGCTCTACCCACTGATTTCCACCTGCAATCCGTGGCGTGCAGAATCTCCTTCAAGCCTTATTTTACCTGGATATTTTAAAGCCCTTGCCATTTTCACTAGGTCCAATGCAGACATCCTACGGCTCGTTGGAGTCGCAACACAGACAGTGATCTATGACGCTGCCCCTCTATGTCGACCGAGGAGCTGCACTAAACTTGTCCTTGCCAATTTATAGACCTGTTTGTAATCACAAGATTAATCGGAGACACCTGTATTATTGGTGCAATTGAAACATTACCAAGGTGATGCACAAAACCTGCCTCTGTTAATTCAAAGACCTGGTTATCCACACTAGGTTCATTGGAGACACCTGTATCTCTGGTGTATTGTAACTTTGATGTGTGCACGAGATGCTGCTCCGCCTTGACGACTGAAGAGTTACAGTCCTGAGAAACCCCTTGGGCCTCCACTGCCTGGAACGTGACCCTGATCCCTCCTTCAGCCTGTTCTCTCAAGTCAGCCTCACCATGAGACACTCAACGCTGCTGTGATATGGTTACCCGACCTCCCCGCTTTTAGAGGCCATTTCAGTCACTATAGGTCCCCAAGCTTGGGTATGCGGAGACCCTCCCCTCTGCTGCGTTACTGACACTGTTCGTTCCTTTGGTGCCTCACCCTTGCCACCATGGGAGGTCCTGGCCTGGCCGCCACTGGAGAAAACTCATACACCCTGGTTTACCCCCCAACCTCTCCAAAACCGCTGCAAAATCCTTCAAGCACTCCATCCTGAAAAATCACCCTGAGACATTGATCTCTGACCTGCGCTACAGCACGGACATCGGCACAGTCATTAACGACCTCATTTTCTACTTCAGAAGAACCTCCTCTTGGCGCAAAACCTTTGCACACCTCCTCAACGTAGCGCAACCAAGAACATTCCATGGGGCACCAAGCTTTCAATAGCGCCCTCCTCAACCTTGCGAGCTGACCTCACCATCACTCTCTACAAAAACGGCATCATCTTGATCCAAGCCACAACCAAAAACCTGAATAAATTTGCCGACCTTTTCACCCTCTTCAGAAACCATGTGCACGACACTGGCAGGGTAACTAACATCCGCCCTGATAAGACCGCGACCAGCCCGTCTAGCATGACTAGCATGACCAGCCACCCTCAAACCACCCCTCCAAGGTTTCCCAACACAGCTCATCCTAACCCCTCCAGCATGTCTCCCGGCCCTGCCAACAGAATCGTCCCTAGACCTTTGGTCTCCTCCCCGCTAGCCCCTCAATATGACTGTGAGGCTGGTACGCCTCCAAAGATCTATGATACTGGTCGAGCTAGCCCCTCTAGCTCGCAAATCTCCCCTCTAAGGGTTTCAAACGCTGATCATTCTAACCCCTCTAGCACATCTCCCGGCCTGGCCAACAGAATCGCCCCTAGACCGTTGGTCCCCTCCCCGTTAGCTCCCCACTCTGACCATGAGACTGATATGCCTCCAAAGTCCTACATCACAGGTCGAGCTAGTCCTCCTACCCTATCTCCTATGCATGCTGACAAAACTGCTCCTGAACCATTGCCCCCCTGCCCTTTGGCACCCCCCTCCTCTATGGATTTCGAATCTCTGCACTCCAGAGCGGCCAAACTAACTCAGAGCATCCATACCTCCATTCTGGATCTTATGAACCTCCTTCACCTCGCAGAACTCTCCTTCGCTAACCTCAAGCCCCTGCTGAACTCCACCCCCCGCATATCACCGAGTTCTCCAAACTCCCGCTGCCGCATTCCGTGAGACACCTTCGCCCCCGCAAGCATCCATGCCACCTCTCGGAGGAAGAAACCCTAGCTCTCGTCCTCTCCTACAACGCTACCCCTGTCACCCCTTGTCCGCTTGACCTCACTGAAATGGAAATCCTTGCCATCCTCTGGGACTACAACTCTGCCACGACTACCCCCATGCCTACCTGACGTGAGTGCCGAACAAACCATTGGCACGGTCTCTATCAACCCCAACAGATCAGCGACCCTCCGAAACAGAAGTGTGGTCAAAAGCAATCTAGCGACTATTCACCTGTCCGCCCCGACTCCCGACACTCCCTCCGACCCCTCTCTGTCTGGTCTCTTAATCAACTGCCGATCGGCAGCTAAGCACACCACCGATATTGCCGATCTCATCCTGAACAAAAATCTCGACTTAGCAATCCTAACAGAATCATGGCTCAACGAATCCTCATTCGCCATGCCTGGACCTCCCAGTCCCTCCCAATTATAACATTGCAAGGCTGGACAGGCAATCTAGCAAGAAAGGTGGAGGCATCGCCTGCATCTACCGCTCTAACCTTCTTGTCACTGAACTTCGGACGGATACCACCGACTCCTACGAATACCTCGCCCTCTCAATTTGCAGCTACTCCACCCAACTGTGCAATCTGCACATATTTTACCACCCCCCAGGCATGAACGACTCCTTCACTGACCACATCATGGAAATCATCACAGCTAGGAGTTCCTCCAACGCTAAAAACATTTTCCTTGGTGATTTCAACCTACACTGGAACAATCCCAAGGATCCCCATGTCAACGCCATCAAAGACCTCCTGGCCGATCAAGTACTGACACAAGCCTGTTCACTCCCAACACACTCGAAAGGGGCCACTCTAGACTGGATCATCTCTAAGGAATCGACAGTCAAGCTTATCTCTATAGACCCATGTGACTGGTCTGACCACCACGCCATTGCCTTCCTACTACCTGGCACCCACAAGACTAGGGCACCTCAACCGGTTATTACTAAACGCTGGGTCAGAGACACCAAGAACCTGGACCATAGGGAGCTGGAGGCTCGCTGCAAATCTGACCTCCCCCCCTGGCATATCACAACGGTCAGTGACCTCAACGATCACTACTCTGCGACCATATCGAACATTCTAGATGACCTAGCTCCACTAAAACTGAAAAGAACCCAACTCAAAGACAGAAACCCCTGGTTCACGGGATCCCTTAAAAATGAGAGGAGATCCCTCCGGCAATCTGAAAGAACCTGGAGACAGCACCCCTCTGCCGCACATCTAAAACTTCTACGCCAGGCCAGAAATACATACAACAGAAACATTCTCAACTCAAAAAAGGAATTCTTCAGAGCTGAACTGGGGAACGCCAAGAACAGACCCCGCAAGCTCTTCGAACTGGTCAAGCACCAATCTAATAAACTGGCCAAAACACCGAAAGAAACCCCAAAGTCTCTAATATCATCGGAGGAATTCTACTCTTTCTTTGCGAACAAAATCACAGCCTTAGGAAACGATCTCAGTTCCGCCATATACTCCCAACCCCTGCTTGACCTGCCTCCTACTTCCGCGCCGCACCCATCGAATTCACCTAAAAATCATGCACACTGGACCGACTTCAAATTCTATGACGAAGCCTCTGTCTCTAAAATACTATCCACCATAACCCGAATAACCATTTTAATGACCCGCTCCCCTCCAACTGCCTTACTGCTGTCGCCCATTCCATTATTCCTAGCTGGACTGCAATAATTAACGCCTCTCTCCGGCAGGGAGCGATTCCCGACTCTCTGAAAGCCGGTCAAGTCCTCCCAATTCTGAAAAAGCCGTCGCTGGATCCAGCTTCCCCAGACAACTTCAGACCTATCTCCAACATCCCTCTCTTAGCCAAAGTGCTGGAGAAGTGTGTGCATCAACAGCTAAGTCAACACATCAACAACTTCCACCTACTCAATGACTTCCAATCCGGTTTCAGACCTGGGCACAGCACTGAAACCACCATGCTCCACATCGTCGACGATGCCCTCCAAGCCCTTGACCAAGGCAAAACCTGTCTTCTAATCCTCCTAGACCTATCCTCGGCCTTCGACACGGTTAACCATGAAAAATTACTCGAACACCTCAAACTCAGGATGGGATTGGATGGCCCAGTTCTTGAATGGTTCAGGTCCTTCATCCAAAACCGTTCACAGAGATTCCTAATTAATGGCAATCTATCTGCTCCCTCTCCGGTCACGGTTGGAGTCCCTCAAGGATCAACCCTGTCTTCCACCCTCTTCAACCTTTAACTAGAACCGCTGGCCGAAGTACTACGCACTGCGAATATCTCCTACCATATGTATGCTGACGACACTCAGATCTACATAAAAACTTCATCTCTTGAGGAGATTCTCTCCCTGAACGAGGCCTTGAAATTGACTGTCCAATGGCTCGCCTCCAATCAACTCAAACTCAACGCAAAGAAAACTGAATTTCTCCTAATTTCCCCTCCAAAAACCAACCCTGAGATTCAAATATGGATTAAGGCTATCACAGCCTTAAATTGCCCATCGACCATCGTGGACTCGGCCAAATCCCTGGGAATTACCCTTGACAGTAACTTGAACATGCATGACCACATCAACTCGATGGCCAAATCAGCCAGATTCCATCTCAGCTACCTAAGGAAACTGAAACCCTTCCTCGAGGCTCCTGACCTAAAAATGGCAGTCCAAGCTCTAGTCATCTCCAGACTGGAATATGGCTGTTCTACCCTCTCGGGTTTACCCAAGATCTCCCTGGCTCCTTTAAAAGCCTGCCTCAACGCGGCAGCCAGACTACTTACCTGCACAAGGAAATTCGACCACATTTCTCCACACCTGAAAGCTTTGAACTGGCTTCCCCTTGAGGCAAGAATACAGCTTAAACTAGCATGCATCACACATAAGGCTCTATACTCGAATTCGCCTGCATATCTTGCTGAGAAACTTGTGGTTTCCGGATGAACCAGAAACTCCCGGTCCGCCAAAGATCTCTTGCTCCAACCTGCACGTTTTCGAAAACAAAAAACCTACAACCGGGCTTTCTCTGGGGCTGCACCAAGAATATGGAACTCTCTCCCGCCAGCCATCAGAAGAATCCCTTCTCTGTCACGCTTCAAAAAGGATGCCAAAACCTTCCTTATGGGTAAATTCCTCGTTTAAACTCTGCCTTCAACCACCACTGTTACCTTAATCTACCTCCGACCATTGCCGCCCCTCGAAGTAACTACTCACCCCACCAAGAAACCTGGGGTCTTGTCTGGAGTAGTTGTAAATGCAAATCGTACTTACTATCCCCTATGTACCCCGCACGGGGGTCCTATTGTGAGTATTTGTAAATGGAAACTGTACATACATGTTCCTTCCATCCCCCATGTATCCAGCACCCCGCCCTCTCCTAATCGACTGTATAGTCCTTTGTTTCCAAGCCTTTTGTACATTTCCTTGATTCCTGTAAAGTGCTCTGATACCCTAACGGGTCAAGTTCACGCTCTATAAAACACAAAATAAATAAAATAAATAAATAAAAAATTCGCTATTCTGTTATTTCAATTCACATTAATACTGTCGGGAAAGAGGTTTCACCTCATTAGTATCAGTTTAGCACATGAAATACAGCAATCAGACTGTAAATGTGATGTCTTTGCAAATGAATGAGTGACATATAAGCAAGAAATAGGACTGGCAGTAAACTACTGAAAGCTAGAGGTTTACATCATATTTGTAAAACATACTTCTGCTTAGGAAGAGAGCGACTATACACCAGAGGACCCGTTCTGCAAGTGTTTATCATCAATATTTTAGACTTCAAATAAATTATAGATCATTTGATTTGCTTCTTTATTTAGGATGCTTAAAAGACCTAGGGTACGAGCTCACTGTACACTGTCGATATCAAGAAACCACAGAAAATATTTATATATATGCAAGTGACTGCTGTTAAACCTTGTTGATCCATATGTAAGACAATATTTTCTGAAAAAACTCATTTGATGACTTAAATCAAGCGGGTACATTTCTAAGTATTATACTGTTTAAGAGAGAGCGCTTCCTTACAATGACAGAAGTGCATCTGCATCTATAGCAAGTCCCCAGAGGAGTACAAAACAAATCAACACAGAAGACTAGCTTGAAGACAGGGTTATTCTAATCCTACCATGTGAATAAAAGAGAATATCTTGAATTAACTTACCCACCTGGGACTCGCTCAGGCTCAAATGAAAGAGGGATACCAGGGCCAGATGGATCTGAGGAGACTATGAGATAAATTAAGAGCACTGACACATGTGAAGACAGGCCCCACGACCATTGCCTTCCCCTGAAGGATGTGGCACTTGACTGTGCTGTAATTCAAGGAAGTGGGCTGCCATGGAGAACGAAGGAAAAGGACTGGTCTGCCTGTTGCACTCCTGCCTTGGATTGGCCTGTGAAGATCCAAGAAAATAGCATAAATTGGTCTCAGTCAAAAAGAGATCACCTTGAATTTCCGTAAAATTGCACTGTTAATTAAGCTACATATTCTAAGACTAAAAAAAAATACAGGAATTAAGAAGAAATAGAAAAAGAAGAAAAAAGGGATGTTATCTCACAAGCCCTTGCATGTAGCAACAGGCTACATTTCTTGACAGGATCTGCTACATTGTTTTGACAGAGAAAGACACAACTTTTTAGCAAGGCTATTGGTTCGCAAAATACTGCATCGTAGTGGATCACAATTAGACAAACCTCATAAATATTAATGAGATAGGTCGCAAATTGTGACCCATAATGGTTCGCTGCCATCACAGAGATGGTGGTCTCCTGGGGTCAGCAGACCACCATGTCTGCAATTGTTTTTAAATAAAGCAATCATTTCTTTTTAAAGGAAAACGGGATGCATCTAAAAAATAAATGAAAGGTTTAGCAAACATTTTAAAACTAGGCAGTGGTCCATGGGACCACTGCTTACTCTTAAAAATGCTTTTGCAAACATTCACAAAAGGGGAAGGGTCCCTGGGAGGATGCCTCCCTGTTTGCAAATGCTTTACCACTACCTTTCCGATTGGATTTTCAGTCACTAAATATTAATGCATCCCATTCCGAATCCCAATTTGGAAGGGATGCCCTAAACAAACCCTTTTCAAAGATTGATTCAGTATATAATCACAAAAAGAAATTGCAATTCTGTAAAATGCTACCATATCGCAATTTGGATTTGTTACCTACAAAAGGGCCATTTTGGGGTATACAAATGGTCCGTTTCTACGAATCGAACCCTTTGCAACTGCAAAATGCCTTAGTACATCTGGCCCAAAGTCCTGGGAAACTTCTGTTTGAGTTCATAATAACATATTATTGAAAATCTACATAATGTACATATATCAGCATACGGAGATGTTTGACCATGTAACAGACCTCCCAATAATTGCAGATAAAATGTATGCTATATGGATTGCCTGCCATGGATCGCCCCAATTGTGTTTAGATTGATAGACACTGGGATAGGGCTTGGAAAGCCCTAAGGCATTGATTATGAGTGTCCTGGAAAAATTAATCTCATTTCCCAGTCCCAGCCAAGAATTACTCTTACCAAGTTCTTGTTAATTCCAGGAGCACAGAAATAACACAAATTATGGGTTTTTGGTAAACAACATGTATAAATCTGGGTTTAGCTCAGCCTTTCACACAGGCATCTGAAATCTCTGAATGAAAAACAAAAACCTGCAACTTTTGATATTTACAGGCCACTAGTAATGAGGGAACTACCATGACAACACACAAACAGATCATCCATAATATGCATGTGGCATTTGCTGTGAAAGGAGAAAGAGGAAAGACATTAGTTGCCACAAAAAAGCATTCCTATTTACACATACATTTGCTATTCTAAACCCAAGCCTTCTTAGTAAGCAGTCACAGTTTAGTCATTGGAAAGATCCAATTATGTTTCTTTGCTTTGTATGAATTACAGTGTTCACTATCTATATCACCCATTTAGCCTCACTGCTTCAATGTGTAGTGGTACTTTGGGAACTTCTGTTGAATCTTGGCTGATTCACTACCCACTTACTATTATGCATGTTAAATAGCGGTTCAGCTACCCTTTAAAACAGCAGAAATATGACCTGGTGTGTTCACAAGCCAGTTGTTGTAAGTCAAGTTGATTTGCAATTAATTAAAACCATTACATACAATGCAGAAAACGAATATGAGATCACTAACATACAGTCAAGTACAAGCTAAAATATTAATAAAGCGGTGTAAAAAGTCATAAAAACAACTCAAACTTAGACCAACAACATTAATAACTGTTATGAAACTACACACAACTGCATAAGATTGATGCCTGATCAAACAAAAAATTATAATTGATCAGAATACTAGTCATTTTTGTACTAAAGCTACCATCCTATACTTCATCTACTGCCCAGTAAAGAAGCCCTTGATTTTACTCTACTGAGCAGATTTAATAAACACCTACATGTAATTAAGAGATTGATTTAGAGTTTGGTGAATGGCTTACTCCATCACAAATGTATTCTATGGCACTATGGTAATATGGCAGATGGGATATTTGTCACATTTGTGACAGAGTAACCAATCTGCCGAACCCTAAATCAAGCCCTACATTTTCACACGGGGACTCGGAGAGAATGCTCCAGGGCAGAAATGCCCTGTCATGCACTTGTTAGTGTGTATTCACAAACTTTTTTCACATCATTCAAACCCTGAAAATGTTCAGACATTTACTCTTATCAAATGTAGAAGCAGATCCCTTTCCGAGGTGGGATTGAGAAGTGAAAACCTCCACAATTGATGGGGTGTAAGGGAAGGGTGGTGTGGTACATAGTAAAAAATGTTTTTCCTTGGAGAAAAACGGAATCAAAATTACAAACTGCAAATGCCTGTGGATGTTAGTAATACAAAGTTCTCAGAGATTTTTCAGAAGTTCATGTAGAAACCTGTGGAAGTCAAAGCTGCCTACAGATACTCCTGCAAGCCACCTTTGTGATTTAAAATAAAAGTAAACAAGCCACATTAAATGTGAGATTAATAAAAGTAATAAATGCATCAAATGAGAACAGAATTGACCACGAAACACCACTCCCCATAATTGGGGTGTTGTGAGCCCTAGATTTACAAACACTTTACTCCGGGTTTTATTCACAAAAGTGACACGAACCCAGCACAAAGAGTCAAGGTGGGATTTAACATTCAACGCAAGCCGGGATTTATGTCGAAAAGCTAACCAAAGTAATGCTAAGTTGCATTATGTGCTACTTTGCATCAAGGGGGCATTCCATGGGTAGTACATGGGCATTCCTTATGCAAATCCCTATCTACAATGAGGTAGGCGTATTGAGGAGAAATGATTTCATTTGTTGTTATTTTCCTACTTTGCATGTGTGCTGCATTGTACAGCACACATACAAAGTGAGAAAAGTCTTAATTGATAGTTTTTTGCACTGGAATAACCCCCTTCAGGTACAAAATCTATGCTTTACATAAAGCACAAACTCATGCACTATGGAGCAAGGGTGTGTGTGATGGCAATGGCAGCCAAAAGTGTGCCAGCACAGGGGGAGAGAAAAAGTGTGCCATATATTCTTGGATATGGTGCATTTTTTTGCTCTCATTTTGACACAAGGCAGTGCAGAAGCTTTAGTTGCTGCACTGCTTTGCATCAAATATCAGTTTTTTTAATGGAGACAAAAATGTTTGCACTAGGTACAGTCCGATTACTTATTATTAAAATGTATATTTTTTAAGCACATGCTTTATCTTAAACCTTACATCATGTTGTGGCATCCTATATTACATATATTATATATATATATTATATACAATGTTAAAATAATGACTTTCATATTCACAGTGCTTTCTGCACATGCTAGGACTTCATAGCACTATAAATATAACAAGTCAGTATTCCGCAGCGACAATCGGTTTTTAATCCTGTGACATACTGGTCACACACACATCTTCAGTGATTGCATTAGCGAACTGAGGTTTCATAACATAAAAGAGTACATTTCCCCAGATTTGCTTGGTTTGCATTTATTTTTCCTGAAAAAATAACGAAATGCATACAGAATACTTCTTTATAGCCATGTCTTAGTCATTGATCCCGCGACTACATCACTGACCCCGCCCCATGGCAGTCAGGATCACAGTTCACACACTTTTTTGTGTGTATGAAGACAGCCCAGAAATGAGCCAAATAAACAAAGTTGTGCTTCCAGTTCATCTTCATTTACAAGTAGATGCAGACGCAATCGGACCCCCTGGGAATACAACCACGGACCCTTGGGGAGCGTGACCCAAAAATCAAAGTCTTCTGCTGTATGTGTAAGAGAACACAAACAAGAGCAAACTCTTATTTCATTGTTAATAGACCTATTAGCACACGATTCACAAAGTGTCGGCACTTTCTGTCTTAATCTTGAATTCAAGGAGTAAACCAGAAGTACTAAAAGTCAGGTATATTCACTACAAAATCTTTGTGAAATAGGCCCTGAGAATCCGGTGGCTACTAGTGAAAATATTCATTTTCACAACCCAAAGGAACTGACTACAAATAAAATTATTTTAGGAAATGCTCTGAAGACAAAGAACTGTGGAAATATAACTGCTGCTGAGAAGAACGTATTGTCTGATTTACAGAGGATAGATCTGATTCACAAAAGCATTTATTTAGTACAGCAGGAGTGCTCTTTTATGTTCTCTTACATGCCTTTGTGAATCGCCTCAAAGCTTCCAAATCTCTATTAGTGAAAATACAAAGAAGGCAAAGTTATTTCTATTTGTAGTAACTGTACATGAATATTTCCTAAGTATTTCCACTTTATTCCCATCTAAATGTTTTGGGGCCATTCAAAAAAGGCTTGTGAGACTACAAAGAATGATACTGCAGGAGTACTATTTTATGTACCCCATAATGCCTTTGTAAATAGGTCACAATATTTCCAGGCTTATCACTGTCTTATGCCTGTAATGGGAGTGATGTAGGCATGAGCCCCATACTTAATATTTGCAAAGGTTCAAGTACTGGCCTAGGTGAGTGAAATAGAGTGTGCAACTTGCTCATGTGTCGGTACCTAAAGCACTTGAAAGTTTTTCTCATGTTTCACTAGTGTCATTCCCAGAGGTGAGGGGGAACTTATATGAAAAAGATGAACCCCCATTTGAGTGTAACTTTGAGAGCATTTACAGACATCATCTTCCACAACCTAGTCTTCATAGGTTAAGTGGAGGAAGAAATAACATGCCAGAAACATTAGTTTTAAGCTTGAGGTTAAAGAATAATAAAGTTAATTTAAAGTGTCTCATTTCTAACCATCATCTTGTTTATTTAATTTAATTTGCGACATAAATACATGGTTAAGAAAAAAGTTTAATAGTGTTTTTAGTACATCACACACTTGAAAGCGTTGCTACAACAATCATATGTTTGGATATTGAAGTTTAGTAAACAAACCACCAGTGGTGGTGAACAGTTACAGGTGTAGCTTATTATTATTGTATCTTGTGACTTCTAGTTAATAGGATCCATTCTCCTGATGCGCTACTCGCTATTTCAAAGTTTTCTTGAATTTCAGACTTGACAGTCTTCTTGGCTTTTTGTCAAGAACTTTCGTTTTGGAAAAAATCAGTTTTCCAAATGGTGTTTATCAATGGATCGCTCCTGATTTAGAACTGGGTGGCGGCCCACTGTCCTCCATGGGAGTTGAGGTAATGATCTCGGCTAACCAGGTGGAATACCACCCATCATATTTAGAAATCTCCTTCTGCTTGTTGAAGCTCACAATGGGGCTGATTACGATAGTGGTGGGACCACCACCGTCAGCCCGTCGGTGGAGGTCCCACCACCATTAGACCATGTAAGACTGCACGCCACATTAGGATGGCAGGCGGATGGTCGGGGGCGGAAAGACCATCCAACACTAATACGACGGGCTCCAGGAGCCCGTCGGACCATCAGATGGTCTGTAATGTCTACAATGGTGGTGGTGCCTGCTCAGGAGATCTGGGTTAAATCCATCATTCTTTTGCTCACCATGCCACCCCAGTTTAGACCTGGCCATATGCAAATCAGTCTTGACCCTGTGCCTAATGGGAACAGTCCAGCCCGAACTGCCAAGCCAGGTCCTCCCTGGACCGGAAACAAGCATCCTAGGACCGGTTTCGGGGTTTCACCCCTCTTCAGCCAGGATAGCTTGATTCCAGTGGCACAGTGAGCCCAGGACCCACGTCTTGGCATACCTGGCGCACTTAGAGCGAGAAAGCAAAAGACACACAATTGATGGACGGAATGCAGAACAAATCAAAACATTCACCCCCAGTCAAGAGATCTGGGTTAAATCCATCATTCTTTTGCTCACCATGCCACCCCAGTTTAGACCTGGCCATATGCAAATCAGTCTTGACCCTGTGCCTAATGGGAACAGTCCAGCCCGAACTGCCAAGCCAGGTCCTGGCTGATGAAGGCTGATAGCCTGAAACCGGTCCTAGGATGCTTGATTCCGGTCCAGGGAAGACATGGCTTGGCAGTTCGGTCTGGACTGTTCCCATGAGGCACAGGGTCAAGACTGATTTGCATATGGCTATGTCTGAACTGGGGTGGCGTGGTGAAGCAAAATAATGATGGATTAAACCCAGATCTGTGACTGGGGGTGAATGTTTGCCATTGTGCAGCATTCCGTCCATCATCTTGTGTGTTTTGTATGCATTGCAATGTCAGTTTCCGCCGGCTGTTTCATGAGAAGGCTGGCGCACTATTGAAGTAATGTTTCAGAATTAAGCGCTCTGTCAAGTGGTCAACATGTTTCTCGCCCAGTTGTCCTATCTTCTAGCGGCGATTCGTCAGGACCAGTATAGGTGCATCTATCTACACAACAAGTGGTTGTCCGGTAAAGTGTCCCTGATAAACCACCTAACAAACCTATTGTGTGGTACCTGTAATCGGAAGACCAACCCAATTTGGGTCGGTAGCTAACACCATCATCTCCCGGCAGGATTGACACTTGGAATTCCCCGGCAACGAGTGGGTAGGTCTGCCGACTGTGTTGTGGTTCAGCAAACTACACTGGGAATTCCAAGTGTCAATCCTGCCGGGAGTCGATGGTGTTAGCTACTGACCCAAATTGGGTTGTTCTTCTGATTACAGCTAGTCCCTTGAAAGGCAACCATTTAAGTTAAATCTGTTGGAGCCTTAATCCTTAATAGAATCAGTGGAGGCTCGCAGAGGGAGTGCTGCGGGGGCGGGGGAGGGGCTGGTTGGGTGGGTAGTGGAGTCGGACATACGACGGGCAGGAGTAAAGTAAGTAAATAAATAAATAAAACTATTTACCTTGCGCTCACTGCATCGCCAACTCGGTTTGACTTTGGAATGATCCTTTTCCCATCCTATTCTCTCCATTTGCCTTCCCACTCAAGCCCTATCCACTCCCATAAGATGGCTGCCAGCTATGGCCCGTGATTTTATGCACATGCACAGCCGAGACAGCTGGTATTTATGCCGGCACCTTAAGCAGCCACATTGCCTTGGTTCCCCGTGAGCGTATCCTGCTTGTAACGGTCTATATGTACCCACCGCTATCACTGTATCCTTCAATGCATGCTTTTGCTAGGAAGTGCCCCCACATTCCCTGAACTCAAGTCTCTATGATCACGCTCACACCATGGCTTACGCTTTATCTTTATATGTCTTTCTCGTTTCAGCTTAACTATCAGTGCTCCCATTTGTGTTTGCACTTCCTCTATCTCCCTCTTAATTTGATATCACCTGCATTTTACCACAAGGTGCGTGTCATTCCAAAAGCCACCCTCGTTGTCAACTCACTTCATGTGCCCACTTTTAGTAGGCTTCCTTTTATTCATTTATTGTTTAGTGGTTTCTGCCTGGGTAATCCCAGCCCCTTCTCCTTTTGGACATGCACATCTTCCAAGCCATCGACTGGTAATCGTAACTAGGCCCTATGCCGGCCTCCTCCCCACCCCCTTTGGACTCCTGGATCCCTAACGCCGACTCTGGCCCACATGCTTTCCCCATTTGTTATGCCACCCTTTCTGTAGAGCTTCCAGACTTCTACTGCATTCCTTCCACACTGTGTCTCATCTTGCCCTACACACCTACTTCACTCTGTATCTTCTGCTCCCTACTCTTCAGTGCATCGTAATTCTTCATCAGCTGCACCTCCTCGACATACTCACGGTTTTCACCTGTTCCCCTTGGCTTCTACCTGTGATGCTTTCCTGCACACATGGCCCCAGAACACGTTCTCGCCTGCCAACTTGTCCATTCTGTACATTACTTGTGACCATTCGCTTAGTGTTAACACCGGATGCTCAGCCTCCCGCATCAGACATTGCACAGATGACCCTGGCTCTCCTGGTACACAGACCGTGCTTTTGATCTGATAACGATTCTAACCTTGCTCTTTTATTTCAGACCATTCACATATCCGTCCCCATTTCGCCTTCCGTACAATATTGCACATGAACATGGGCTTTCTCTCATCTATCCCTAGGTAATACTCTTGCCTTAATATTTTTTCTTCACATGTCTGGGTCCTACGCAAGTCTGGCCCTCAGCACTTAATGCAATCATTCCTTGTCTGGATGGATGCTCTACACCATACTGCTTCATATCGTGGCAACTAATTGTCTCTCTTCCCCTCTCCCTCCCCCTTCCCTTCCCTTTCTTTTCTTTTTAGTTGGTACTGGGTAACATATGTGTAACCCTTTCTCAGGCATAACTCTGCATGTCCTGATGATGATCCTTAATTTCTCAAAGGATCGAAACGTCATCGGCTCTAGCACCTAGACTCGATTATTAAATTGTTCATTTCTGTGCACACAAGCATTGGTACTCATGGATGGTACTATAACCATTGTGTTTCATTTGTCACACTCATATGCCTGAGGTTTCAAGTCTTACGTGACTCCTTTTTGTTTTACTTTCCCACATCATTGCTGCTTTATTGTATAAAATAATTATTTATCAATGATCCATTTGGATAACGTACATAGGCCTCATTGTATCCCTACATACATTCAACTGTTTGAATGCTTTGTGTAAGGGACCCTTTTTCCTTTATAAATATATGTTTTAGACGTCTGAGGTGATTGTGGCCTAATTACCAGTCCTTTAATATACCTGTTTGCATGCAGAACTACTTGCCAAGATGATTAGAGTTTTATTATGAAAAGGTTAGCACAGACCAAACTGTTGAAGCCTCTTAAGACCTGCCATGTATCTTAGGTATGCATTTAACTCTTTGTTAATGAAGGTAATATGTAATATGCCATTTGAATTATTTGTGGCTTTTAATAACTAACTGTAATAAAAAAGTATTTGCATACACATGTCATAGCCTAAAGAGACCAATGGTGGAATCATATTTCAGTCACCTTGTTTTGTATTGCAGTTTTTGGATATGTAACAAAATCTACATAATCCAGCCTCAGTGTATTCGTGCAAGATACACATTGCCAGCTGAAGAGTCCAAATGTTTGTTGCACCATTTAATGACACTACTCTCCAATTCTGAACAACAATGAACTCACACACAAAAAAGCACAGGAAAACCAAGCAACGAGAGATGAAGGAAGGACTGTCATGACGGTGACAAAATAAACTTTTCCAGTATGTATGTATGTATGTAGGTATGTATACATATGGCATTTCTATAGCGTGCTTCTAGCCAAAAGGCAGACCCGACAATACCAACTTCATTTAAGAAAACAGACCAAGGAGTAAGCTTAGGAGTTTTTTAGGTCGAGCCCTGAGCCAGCGCGCAAGCGCTGCTCTGGGGTTGATCTGTGGTAGTAGACTACGGGGGAGAAGCCACGCCCACTCCCCGCCCACTTTTTAATTGGCTTGTGTCTTTGGCCTTTCAAAATGCTGCCTTCTGATTGGTTTGTAGGCTGTTAGTCCCTCCTTTTGACGGCCATGTCGTCATTTGTATCCTTCCATGGCTACTGGCCCCTTTACTTTGAGTGTTGTATGAGCACTCTTTTCTTCCCGTGTCTTCCCCCCCCCTCCCATTGTTCGTGCCTTCTCACCCGCCCGCACGAAATGGAATCAATGGAACAGTCTTGTCCACAGTCATAAAGAGGCCTCCGAAAACCTGTTTTCAGGCCAATTGTCAGTTACCATTGAAGAAGGACCATGCCCACTTCCTCTGCCGTGCATGTGCGTACGTCTGTCTCACGGACCACTAGTCACCCTGCGCTCCCCTCTTCCTCTTGAGCCTGCGTGGGCCTCCGCCCATCCTCTCTGGACGAGACGACAACTCCCGAATCGGAACAAGCACTGCGGTCCGGACTCCACGGTGCCGCGCACCGTAGGCCAGCCTGCAGTATGATTGAGAAACCCGAGTCCGTGGCAGCTGCCATCGCGGTGAGTGGCGGGGTGGGACAGGCAGGCGGATCTAGGTGGGGATGGGCCGCCACCACTCCCGCGCTAGGAGCTCTATTTTCAAACCTCCACTCCCGGCGCTGTAACTGTACTTGTGCCTCTGATGACCTTTAACCGTACGTTTTCCTCTCCCCGCACTATCTAAGCAGGCAGTCCCGCCCAGCAGCTTTGTTCATTCCCCATCTGTCAATACCTGCCCTTTCACACACATGCTATCAATTCAGACACGCCCCCTTCATGAGATATCAATGCCCGATCGCTCCCATATGTTCTGTTGCATACTGTTGGTTTATCGAGACCACATCTCCACCGACCTCTCCTGCAAGCTCTAGTCGACTTCGCTATTTCACATACATGTCTCCCGGTCTAGTCTTAACCCCTCTACTTCTTCCGCTCTCCCGATTCTCTGCCCAGGCCTGGCTCCTCTTTGTTGGACAGACGTGACCTTTTGCCCTGTGCTCTGTTTCTCTTCTTTCCCCTTCTGGGTGCTCCCACAATACATGATGACCGTATCCGGAGACCTGGTTGCTTTAACCAGACATGCAGTTCTGCGACGACCTGGGTCTAGCACGACATGCCCCTCTTCTGTTATCTACTGCTTCCTCTACCCTACCTGCCCCTCTTCTGTTATTTACTGCTTCCTCTACCCTACCTGCCCCTCTTCTGTTATCTACTGCTTCCTCTACCATACCTGCCCCTCTTCTGTTAGCTACTGCTTCTGCTACCCTACCTGCACCACTTGGGTGCTCTATCCTCACCTTTTTTCCTAGTGAGTCATTGCTGTACCCACAAATGTTCTTCTACCGCTCCTTCGTTCGTGCTATATCAAGACCTGCCACTCTACTTACCTCTCGGAGCTCTATCCAGATCCGCTTCCTTGAGGCTTGATTCTGACCTGCCCCATCTTGACATTTCCCCTCTGGGGGCCATGTAGGCATAAGTTGCCATTTGTGTATCTGTATGTATATTTTGAGTGAATGTTTCTCCAAGAACCGTTGTACATAGTAATAACAAGCGTATATTAGAACACTCTAAGAACAACATAGGAACATGCGTTAATCAAAGTAGTTTGCATTTAGATCCACCTAACCCTGAGTGCTCCGCTGTCTGTCTAGCAAGCTGATCATCTCAGATATCTCACAATCACTCTCAGGTGCACACTCTTTCCTCTTGGAAAGGCCAACCTTGCAGAAAACAAGAACTCTAAAATCATTTTTTTCAGGGAGTGGACCTAGTCTGAGGCTCAGGACCCCCATATTAGGCAATTTCGTTCAAAACAGACCTGCAAACACTGCTCTACCAAAGACACTTCCACTTGGTAATGTTGCAGGGTACACAATCACATCTTCAATTAAGGAAAAACTGTATTGAGTTTCCGATAAATCTTTTTGAGGATCAATATGTTGTGCTGCTTGAAGTTGAGACCTACAATGTGATGGAAGCCACTCTCTTGGCTTAAACTTCAAAGGGCATTCGAGGTTACCTAGGACCAGATACCCTGGATTATTGCTTTTGGAGACTTGCCCTCTATGGGGCATACGTTCTTGACCTAACTATATACCTTTGCTATCCATAAAATGCTCAGCTACCCTGGTATGCGCTGCACAAAATAACATCTGATTTGGTTTCCACATTTCCACGGTTTGGAATGGTTTTGAGTGAGGATTGAGTAAACTCTAATCGCTGGTCTTAGCATAGAATATATAAATTATTGGGAGTGATACTAGCAAAGGGTCCGCCACCTGGGAGTTAATCACAGAGCATGCTTTTGGAATCACAGCTGGTTTGTTTTTTAGTGGCAAATTGTTTTGTAGCATGTGTGATCATACCAAGAAACGTGTGCTAATGTGTTTCCTTTGGAATATTTAGAACTAGTGGCATGAAATATTTTGCAATCGTAGGTGATTTGCTGGTATCTGTCTGAAAATCCTATTTAGTAGATGGTCTTGTCTGGGTTTGCGGAGGAATTTGGGGGTTTCACTTAGAAAAACCAAAAAATGTATGGTGGGATGCTTTTATAATCCCAGTTACAGGTTAATTTCTGAGGGCCAAACTTTAGTTCATTGTTTTTTTGCCCACTCTACTGCTCCAGGTGGTTACCAGCATTGTGCAAATCTGACTGGAGCAGGACCAAGTCTGATCAGTCCAGCTGCCAGGCCCGGTCCCTTCCAGAAGGAATCACAAGCAGCGCCAGACTGGTTTTGGTCTTGTTAGGCCGCAACAGCGAGGTACTGCTGGAGTGCTGTGGCACCGGATCCATGGGCCCTTGTGTTTTTGTAAGTGAGAGGCCCTATGTTGATGAGCATATCCTAATGTGGGCCCTGTGCTCACTGAACATTGAATCTTACTTTCTCATTACAGTCCTCCTCTGTGAAAGTTACCCAACTACTTCTAAAGCAAATCAGGGCACTGTCCTACAAAATGACTGAACATTCTTAACCAATAAAAGTCATAGGCGATCAATGCAACCTCAGTCATGTGGAGGGTGGTAACTAAGCAGGGTTCCTACAAGAAATAGTAGCGCCCCATGCAGTCAAGATTTCTGGTAAGTAATCCTGTCATTGCCACTTCATTCCTTTTCATATCACTGCTGACAAGCAAGCAGTTGGGGGTAATTAGTTATAAACTATATAAAGCCCAAAATGGTGCTCAACCATTGTAAACTCTCAATGTGCATGCACATAGTGAAGCCGGAGAGCCACTAATGGCTGCTAGCAGACCGCAGTGTGTGTAACTGACAGTCCCATAAGCAGCACCCTTCCTCAAGAAATCAAGAATCCCAAAGAGTCACAGGACACAAGAGGGAGAATCGTGCCAGTGCACTTGAAGCAGTGGAACCCATGGAATATAGACTGTGGTGAAAGGCTGGCTACTTGAGGTCTGGACGGAGAAATAATCCATTTTGAGGCCACTAACATCTCTACAGAAGATTAGCCAAGATTTTGTTCTGAAGGGAGCTATCTGTATGACTAAGCCCTCCTTTTAAAGTCTGCCGAAGACCATCAGGATGCAAATAGATGTTGGGGGATGAAGGTAATCAAGGGATCAATATTGCAACTGCTCCTGCAAGCACTGGATCCGGTACCCCGGAACAGTTGGCTGCTAGCTGTAAATGACTGATGTTGGTGAATTTTTTCACAACAGGGTATACAAATCGATGGCAGATCTGTAGAACAGCCGTTTGGGAAGTGGGAAGTGGCTTTTAACACAATGCAGATGGGCCTGACTTTGTTATTCACCCTGTGTGAAAAGCATAGTTGAGTACTCCGGCCAGGGTACTGGAGCGGCTGCCCCCTTAGCCACCTTGGCAGGGAATTGAGTGACCAGAACTGGGATTCAAAGTCCAGGGAGCCCTGCTTCCACTGGGACAAGACAGGCCTGTCAGTAGGCCTTAGGTGAAGCCTTTTGTGCATGAGTCGATAAAAATTGAAGTGTTGTATTTCTCTGAGTAGGAAGCCAGGGAGGAGCAGAGACCAACAAAGAGTTTGGTGATTGAAACCCCTGCTTTTGGCAGTGTCAAAGTGTTCTACTTTGAAATCGAGGTTCAGGAGCCACCCGTGAATCCACTGGAGACTGCATCCCCTCTCTGTGTTTGGAATTGCCTGATAATTTCAAGGAACATGGATAAACTAAGTGTTGAGGTAGTGGTGGAGAAGAATTTCCTCCCCCCGGAGAATCTCCCCTCCCTAAGGGAACCAATATTTAGGTGAATACTACTGGCCTTTACTAGATCTCGAAAGTGAGGCATTTCTGAGATTAAACTAGCTGAGTTAAAGAAATCTCCTTACAGGATCATGGATTTGATTGCCTGAAGGGAAGCCATTCTAAGGGTGATGTTCTTGAAGATGCATTCAGGACTGTGTAGTCAATGATCAGAGGTAAACTTCAGACATTTTTGTACCAAATGCAGGGTGAACTAAGTTCCAGTCCTCTACTTCTTTGTTCAAGTTTAATGGCTCCTCTGTGCGAGAAATCCTGTACTTCTTTGTTTATGCAATGGTGTTTAAGCATATTCAAGTGCAACTGAGCCAAACAAGTCAGAGCCCAGGGTATTTTTTTTAATAAAAACTCAATAGAGCATCTGTACGTAATCCATTGATCTTTGTATGTATTGCTCCATGGATCAACAAAAACCTTTTGTTTGCATCCCACTGACGGGGAGAACTCCATGAGGAATCCATGACCAGTCCGGTACAGTGAAAAATACTGTTTGTAGGATGAGTAAGGAAGGTTGTCTCTAGCTGAAGGACTAGCACTTCATACTCTGCATCTTGCTCAGAAGAAACGAGATTTGGAAAATGTTGAACAGTTAGGAGGGTACATAGGAGGGGCACATCTCTGTGTCTGGGCAGAAAGGAAGTGCCGCCTTCTACCTTCAATGGCTTGATTCATAAATTGCTTCAGACTTTGTCCAGAATCATTTGTATCGGTCTGTTTGGGAAGGATCTGTTCCTCCCATTCTTCGGATCCAAAGAGTCGCCTTGCTACCACTGCAGAAATAAAGGAGGGAAGGTGGCTTTTAAGATGGCCAGGGCAATGTCAAACAAACTGAATACGTTACCCTTTACTGTCAATTGAGGAGAAATAATTGGAGCTGTCCTCCAAGACTGTCATCAGGACCAGGAAGTCCTTTATTGAGGACTACAGTGCAGGCAGCATAGGTTTGAGGCATAAGGTTGAAGTAAAAGTGGATCCCACAGCTTTTTTGAGATTATTTAACCTCCTGTTAGGGTGTAATGGAGATGTTACCTTGGACGCAACCCTGGTCACCTGTCGGCCTGGGCAGCATCAAGTCCACTTTAAGGACGTAGGGAACACCTCAAAGTTGTAAAGCAGGTGTGTATATGAATATGTGTGTGTGTGTATATATATATATATATCTCCAAAGAACAAATTATTTATCCTGTACTTTCCCTTCCTGCAGACCAACTTTGATTCAAAACAACTTGGGTCTGCACCCTGTAACGGCAATGTTCCCCGAAACACTTAATGGTATATAATTCTGATACAGTGAACAGCGAATGAACAGCTTTTGAACGTAACACCTGCATGTGTTCACATTTTTTTGAATCAGCAATTTCTTTATCAACGAACCCTGGAAAGTGTTATATCACGGTATTAACAATGTGTTGGGTGTACTGGCGTGGTAGTGGAACCCATCTTCATTTCGGAACGTGCATTTGTCACATAAGATTTCCCTACTCCAGGTGATGCTTAATTTGCAGAACAGTCACATGAAATGCTTCTTCCCTTACGTGCTTTTTAGGTCGAGCATTCGCGACCTCTTGTATATACTTTAGTATATACTTATATGTGTATGTACTTTGTGGGCTCTGGAGATCAGCTCTAGGACTTGTCTGCTTCCGCTTAGGGACTTTTTTCTGTTCAACTGCCTTTTTTAACTGTCTTGATAGAAAACGACCAGTAGAGGTCTGTAAAATACCAGAATTGCTTTCTACTGAGGGACCTTCTTTTTTGTTTTTCTGGCAACTCCCTCTATTTAACTTTCTTGATAGAAAACGACCAGCAGAGGTCTGTAAAATACCAGAATCACTTTAGCATTCTCTAGATTCCAGTCCATAGACATTGTCTTCCACGAGCACCCGTAGACAATAATATTTTTTTAAATCTTGTATTTTCAGTGATATGACCACCAAAGGCCCTGATTTTTTATTAAAAACAGAGCTTTGGACTATACCATTTCCTGCTGAAAGGCAATATTTCTCTCCATGTGTTCCCATACCTGGCGTGTCACGCAGTTTGGTGCTTACTTTCCCTCCATGTTAAAGAACAGTAGATGTTTCAGCACCCAGGCTAATGTGCTGCATAGCTAAATACATATAAGGACCCAAAGGCGAGACCGAATGCATTGCAAATGCTTGTTCTTTGCTGTTTGGAATCAGTTCACTGGCTTCTAATTGGCTAGATTTCCGCTATTGCCACATATGCATCATAAGTATGTGAGTTACTCTTGCCTTGTATACTGATGCTGGAGTAGTGATGTGTGCTCTGGGCTGCTCACTGGTTCACTGTACCTTAGTCTTTTGATTGGTATCAACCCTTTTTGGACATGCCTTGGTTCCTGCCTGGCATAAATGAATGTTTTGCAGTACCTCTTAAAGTAAAGGATTTTTCTTCTGCTAAAATGTGGTTCATGAAGACCTTGAATTTATTAATAGACTATAGTATTTTCTAGCAAGTGAGAATCTGACTGAATGATGACTGACATGTGAATACTTGGCTAGAATGTTGTCTGATCAATCTCCCCTCCAGATGGAACACATGTGGGAAAGACCCAGGCATCAACTATCTATTTGGCAACTTCATATTGAGGTACTAATGGATACTTAGTTTAGATCCTTACCAAAAAACTGAAGTCCTGTTATAACTTGCCACTAATTGGGGTGCTGTATCTAGTCAAGTACATAATTGGGAGGCTATGACGATGGTCGTTCATGGATATTTTATGGGAGAATGCATGGGAAATTAATGAAGCTGGACATGCTTGACCAAGCCTAGAAGGCAACCTGAGGGTCAGGGAGACAGAACTGAGCGACTCACCTGACTAACAACAAATAGACATGTCCTCTAGACAGCTTACAATAGACTAAATACATGTGTTCACACTACATACAAACAGCGACTGCATAGTGAGGGAAACAACTGCTTGCATGGCTCTTCTGAAGGTAAGACACTAGACCTAAGATACTACACATATAAGATGAAACTGAGAATGCAAACATACAGGTGGAAATATTGACATGTTTAAAGCATTTTTGAATGACTGTACATTGAATGGGAAATGAAGTATCGTATCAGGTTTAGAGTTACCTAGAGGTGGCCCTCTCTCCCTTACCTCACTGAAGAGTAATAAATTGCATTGGAGAAACCACCACTACTTGAAGAAATACTAAGAACAATGAATGCTATGAAGCCAGGTTAGACACTGGGCACAGACGGTATTCCCGAAGAGTTCCACAAATAATTCTCGGGTATACTAATAGATTCATTACTTTAGGTCTAAAAGGAGACCTGAGGGAACAGGATCCACCCAACATATATGAGGACGGTATTAGTTGCAGTGGTTCCAAAACTCTCAAACTGACCTTTATCGAGGCTGATTGTGGACACAAAAATACCAAGTAGGTGACAGCATTTCACTGCTGAAGGTCATTCACACATTGGTACACCTTTATCAGTTCTGTCCTATCGTTGAGAGAAGTCACTGGTTAGCATCTCAAGCTCAAGCCGTCATGTTCAAAACTTTACAAATATGAAGGGAGATAACTACCAGGTGGCCTCTCTGGACAAGGAGAACTGCTTGGATTCCACAGACTGGCAGTTTTTATTTATGGCCCTTTCAAAATGAAAGTGCATTTGCAAAGATGAACCTATTCTTCTGCGTGGAGGTCTAATCTAAGGAGATCTTTGGATGAGGGCATGCGATCTCAGTGTGAATGTCAAAGGACAAACCCCTCCCTGGGGCGAGTCCTCCTCCCCCCTTGCCCATTTAACTGCATCCCTTTTACCTTTACATCATACCACTGACCACAAGATTTGGTGCCTTAAAAGGTCACAGTTTATTCAGATATAACATGGTTGTACATTTTGCAATTTCATTGGTCATTCATAGCATCCATGTTATTGTATACTTCCATTGCTGTTATTTACTCCCAAACAGTATAGTTTTTTGTGAGGTGCCCCTTTGGCCGGGCCTCTGTGTCTGCGGTTCCAGGCTTCAACTTGCTACCGAATTTGGTGGGTGTCCGTCAAGACCTGCCTGGGCTGCAAGTGCCGTTCCGCTTGCCCTGGACCCTTTGTTGGCCCCTCGCCTGCTCCTCAGGGTCCCTGCCGTGCGGCATCCCAAGGACCCTGTGTGAGCATCTCATCTACTCAGCCTGTGGCTGTGCCCCGTCATTTAGCTCCCTCAGTGCCCCTGCCATGAGGCATCCCAAGGGCCCTGTGGGAGCGTCTACTCTGCCTGTAGCTGTGTGCCATCCTTAGCTCCCTCAGGCCCCTGCCATGAGGCATCCCAAGGACACTGTATGAGCCTTCCATCTACATCTAGTAAAGTTTCTCTCTTTTGTATATCTTTCCTGTGGCTGGGTGCCGTCATTAGCTCCCTCAGTGCCCCTGCCATGAGGCATCCAAAGGACACTGTGTGTGCCTTCCATCTACTTCTAGTAAATTTTCTCTCTTTTGTTTATCTTTCCTGGGTTTCTTCCGCCTCACCTCTGCCTTGCAGCTGCGACGCCCTCTTCCTTAGGTGTGGGTGGGTGGGATTCCTTCTTTTCCTTGCAGGGGGGGGGGTTGCATGCCAATTCAGGGCCTTGCGCCCTTATTTAAACCTCCCCGCTGCCTGCCAACCCGCCTCTTGATTGGGGGGGGCATTGGCTATCTTGGGGGCGACCAATCCTGGTCGCCCCTCCTTTTGCGGGATTCGCGATGGGGGGAGGGCTTCCCGCCTCTGGGCGGCGTTTGCCTCGGGCCCCCATTGGGTCTGGCTGCGCCTTCCCCGGCCCGGGTTTCTTCCTAGATGTACACATTTCTAAACCGGCCTCTGTTGTCTGTAATTTTCTTTGTACAGTACCCAAAGCATTTAGTAATTGAATACATTACAATCTGTATAATTTCAACTGTTGGCCCTTCACAGAAAATTTCAAGAAGAGACCAAATATCTGAAAACCCTTTATGAAACATATTTGCGTTACCAATGTTTGCCCAACAAAGATCTCTAGTGTTGGTTAATAGTACCATGTAAGGAAATGCCTCTTTTCGCATTATCACCCGCAAAGTTTTGGACTGGGGCTGCTGGTTTTTAGGTCGAGCATGAGCCAGAGCGCAAGGGCAGCTCTGTGAAGAGCTGTGGTAGTTCAGTAAGGAGATAAGCTTCGCCTAGTTCCCCGCCCTTATTTTTCATTGGCTTGTGTGTTTGTCCTTTGTAAATGCTGTCTTCTGATTCCTTGATACAGTCATTTCGTCATTTGTATCCTCCCATGGCTACTGGCCCCTTTACTTTGTTGTTACAGGGTAAGCACTATGTGCTTTGTTTACAGTCAGCGTGCTTTCATTTGCTGAGATGCGGGGACACTCGCGACCGCTTGTTGCTGTAGGGTGCACCATGGGCCAAACCCATTTCGAGCTAAGAAAAGATTAAAAGGTAAAACATTACCAGGGATCTTAATGGTTCAGCAGATGTGAGCTGGATGCAGGCTTTAGCTGCAGAAAGCGTGGGGGTTGGACCCGTGGGACGACCCAACGAGAGAGAGGAAAAGAGAGAAAAGGCTTCGGATGAACTTTCTTTTCCTCGCAGCTGTGACCTGTTCTGCTTCCTGAACTTGCCTCTGCCTGTTTCTTCCTACTCTGAGAGTAACACAGACGGATGCCAGGAGCAACAAATTCAATTTTAAGTGTCTGCAAGATGAGGCGAATAGTCAATCTGGCGCCCCAGTGGACACATTCACCCATTGTAGGCCTGTGTTTAAGCGTGTGTCCACAGGCTGGAATCCGGGATCGCCCCCTCAACCCTTCATGCTTTTGAGGTCGATAAAATGAGCCCCATTCAGTTGGGTAACGCATCTGTTGTTATGCTCTTGTGAGGCGAATGCTCGATTTACATCTACACTTACACACCGAGTTTTGTCTTTAGTGTAGTGGAAACTATTTTCCAAAACATAGCGAAGGTGGAGAGAACATGCACAGCCGGGCCTCAGCAATGCAACCATCCCTCGCACGTAGAACAGGGGAAGTTCTCTTCTCTCTCTCTCTCTCTCTCGCTGTATGGTATGTGTAGAACACAAGCCTAGTCGCTGTACAGGGTCAGAGACTATGATAAAGTGAACGAGTGATTGGAAGGGTAGCTTGGTTTGGAGAGTGGAAGTGGACTGCACCCTTGAGGGATGTAGGGTCTCATAAGAGGTGCCCTCAGCCATTTCCTAAATTGCAACAGGGTTGAGTGGTCCTTCTAGATCCTAGTACCCAGTCCAGATTATGGGTACATCCATGAAGAAGTCCTGTTGCACTGTGCTTTTTTTTCCTTTTGTGCACATTGTCTTCACTCTGGTGGTGACGTCATGACTTGCCCTCACCCCCGACCACCCGCTTCCTACCTCACTCCCTTCCAGAATTCCACGCACTACCCATGGTGACTTATGACAGTCTGTGCCAATACAATCTCAGTAAAGGTGCCCCCCACCTCGTATGAACAGTGCAGCGCCAAGACTTCGCCTTTCGTACCAGCTCCTGAAAGTCCCCCTCCCAAATTGATGCAAAGGAATGAGTACCTCGTTCTTATACCCTGATTCCAGTGTAGCCAAGAAAGATACTTTGAGATGCAGGCCCGAGGAACAATGCCCTCTGGAGCTCTGTGTAAGGAACTTGCAGGCTGTTGCTGCTCTTCACCCCATAAGAACCTATAATCACTCTAGGAAGCATCCCATGTAGCAGATGTTCTTGGTCAGCTTCGTTCCTTGGCTTGTCCGTGGTGTACCAGTACGAGCCCTGCATGTAGCAGAAGACCTGGCTCTCAGCAGCACCTGTAAAGAGTGCTAGATACATACTGCTTATCAGGTGTCTATTATCATTGGTGTAGCAGGTGCAGTGCACCGGGGTCCATGGATAAGAGGCAATCACTGAACTTAAATTATGACTGTATTTTGCTATCTGACTGGGGGAATATTCCTTGCATCTTATGTTGCACGCTCCTGGTGCTCACTAACACCACCCCACGTAGATATGCTTTGCAAACCCTGCAACATTCACCCCACACTCACAAACCACCTTTCACCTCCTCTGGCCCGGGTGCTATGTCTTGAAGAACTCAAGCCCTCTACCTCACGACCAGGAGAAGGGGCACTGAGAGGCAGTTATCCTGGGGGTAAATTTTACCTGGCAGGTGAGGGACTGCAGCTGAGGAAGGATGAGAGGCGAGATCTGGACTCTGCTGCTGCCCCAGTGGAATCTGGTGGTCTTGGCTGCTTGATATCAAACAATTCCATATGGATGAAAAGACAAACCAGTGGCCTGCCCTTCAGATGTGTGCAGTACGAGCAGCCACAATCATTTTGCTAGAGATGCAAGTAGAACCAGCTGTCCTGTAAATGGAATAGTTTGAATGGAATTTACGACTGATAAAAGAGCTCAGTAGGGCATAGTTATCGCCATAGATGGGTAAGGGTCTGTAAGTGCACCAAGACACCCTTAGGTATACCAGCGCTCTACAAATCTATTAACTTAACATAGCATAACATAAGTCAACGTGTTTATTTTATTTGAGGGTTTTGTTAAATCTAGTTGGGTTTCCTTGCCTACCTATCACAAGTCCTCTTGTGTTGGACACCACTTATGTGAAGTAATCCTATGCCACTAAAAACACCTCTCTCCAGTGTGATGTTTAATTGAGGCATGTTATGCGAAAGAAAGTGGTCGATCTCAGCTCGGATCCCATCATCCTGTTGGGCATAAGTAACAGTGGACACATCATAGAGCAGTGGACTTCTAACTTTTTAATGCTGCACCCCCCCAATGGAAAAAAAAAATCAGGGCCCCCCCTCAAAATGTTTCACAATTATTCTAATAAACTGACAATGTTTAAATATGTCGACACATTTAAACATTGCAGTTAAATGCTGCTATCATTCTAAAAATGCAATCAAATGCATGATTGCCAAACATGCTATTCTGGTCAGGCAGGCCTTACTAACATGTAAACGTATCCACAGTGTGATTATTAGAAATGAGGGTGGGGATTTTGAAGAATATTTGGAGTCTCTTCCCGTTTGACACCTTCTCCCAGCGAGGATATACATGATAAAATATGTTAGTGATGGCCAATACAGAGCAGCTTACTGCCGCTCATTTTTAGGTCAAGCCTAGTGGCAGCGCGCATGCGCTGCTCGCTCTGCAAGACTGCTGTAGTAGAGTATGGGAGAGAAGCCGCGTCCACTCTCCTCCCATATTTTTCATTGGCTTGTGTCATTGTCTTTCGTAAATGCTGCCTTGGGATTTGTTAATAGGCTTGTTAGTCCCTCCTTAGTACGGCCTTGTCTTAATTTGTAACCTCCCATGGCTACTGGCCTCTTTACTTCGGTTGTTACACGGGACCTATTATTTAGTCTGTAAGCACTATTTACTTTTTTGAGCTTCTCTTACTGCAGGCCGGACTTGCGCTGCTTCAGCTGAAACCGCATGTGTTTTTTTAAGCAACACGGCCCCCCACGTAACACGGGTGCCTGCTTTCAATCACTTTAACCCAGCATAATCTTGTGTCTGTTTCAACGCCCCAAGTAAAATGGATTTAGAAATGATTAGTGAATTAAGCAATGAGAATTCCAGGTAGCACATAATCCTGTGCTAATGGGTTGAAGCTGACAACAGCACATCTGTGTTACATGTCATCTGCACTAAAGCCACCTGACGGGTTGTTTTCAAAAGCCTGGTTTATTAACACCACCACCAATACCACTGCCACCAATACCACCACCACTAAAACCACCTCCTCCACCAATACCACCACCACCGCCAATACCACCACCAATACCACCACCACCGCCAGTACCACCACCAATACCACCACCAATACCACCACCAATACCACCACCAACACTACCACCAATACCACCACCAATACTACCATCACCAATACCACCACCACCAATACGACCACCTCGATCAATACCACCACCACCACCAATACCACCACCAATGCCAATACTACCACCACCACCAATACGACCACCACCAATACCACCACCACCACCACCAATACCACCACCAATGCCACCAATACCACCACCAATACCATCACCACCAATACCACCAACACCATCAATACCACCACCTCCACCAATACCACCACCAATACCACCACCACCAATACCATGACCACCACCACCAATACCACCACCACTAATACCAGCACCACCAATACCACCACCACCAACAATACAACCACCACCAATACCACCACCAATACCAACACCACCAATACCAATACCACCACCAATACCAATACCACCAATAACACCACCACCACTAATACCACCACCACAAATACCACCACCAATACCACCAATACAACTACCGCCACTAATACCTCCACCACCACCAATACCACCACCAATACAACCATCACCAATACCACCACCACCAATACCACCACCACCAATACCACCACCACCACCACCAATACTACCACCACCAATACTACCACCACCAATACCACCACCACCAATACCACCACCACCACCAACAATACCATCACCAACACCACCAATACCACCACCACCACCAATACCACCACCACCAACACCACTACCACCACCAATACTACTACCACCAATAACATCACCAATACCACCACCACCACCAATACCACTACCACCACCACCAATACCACCACCAGCAATACCACCACCACCAATACCACCACCACCATCAATACCACCACCTCCACCACCACCTACAACACCACCACCACCAATACCACTACCAACAATACCACCACCACCAATACCACCACCACCAATACCACCACCAATACCACCACCAATACCACCAATACCACCACCATCAATACCACCACCTCCATCACCCACCAATACCACCACCACCAACACCACCAACAATACCACCAATACCACCACCACCACCACCAATACCACCACCAATACCACCACTACCAACCAATACCACCACCACCAATATTACCACCACTAATACCACCACCACCGATACCACCACAACCAATACCACCACAACCAATACCACCACCACCAATACCACCACCAGCAATACCACCAACACCACCAATACCACCATCAATACCACCGCCAATACCACCACCATCACCAATACCACCACCACCAATACCAATACCACCACCACCAATACCACCATCAATACCACCGCCAATACCACCACCACCACAAATACCACCACCACCACCACCAATACAACCACCACCAATATCACCACCAATTTCACCACCAATACCACCACCACCTATACCACCACCACCACCAATACCACCACCACTAACATCACCACCAATACCACCAGCACCAGCACCACCACCGCCAATACCACCACCACCAATACCACCACCACCAACACCAATACCACCAATGCCACCACCACCAATACCACCACCACCAATACCACCACCACCACCACCACCACCAATACCATCACCAATACCACCACCAATACCATCACCAATACCATCACCAACACCACCAATAGCACCACCACCACCAATACTACCACCACCAGCAATACCACCACCAGCAATACCACCTCCACCAATACCACCACCACCAATATCACCACCACTAATAACAAAACCACCATCAATACCACCACCACCAATACCACCACCACCAATACCACCACCACTAATACCACCACCAATACCACCACCAATACCACCACCACCAACACCACCACCAATACCACCACCAATACCACCACCAGCAATACAACCACCACCACCAATACCACCACCACCAATACCACCACCACCACCACCAATACCACCACCACCACCACCAATATCACCACCACCAATACCACCACCAACATCACCACAACCAACATCACCACCACCAATACCACCACAACCAATACCACCAAAACCAATACCACCACCAATACCACCAATACCACTAATACCACCACCACTAATACTACCACCACCAATACCACCAATACCACCACCAATACCACCACCACCACCAATACCACCACAAATACCACCACCACCAACACCACCACCACCACCAATACCACCACCAATACCAGCAACACCAATACCACCATCAACAATACAACCACCACCAATACCACTAATAATACCAACACCACCAATACGACCACCACCAATGTCACCACCACCACCACCAATACCAATACCAACACCAATACCAATACCACCACCAATACCACCAATATAACCACCACCACTAATACCACCAACACCAATACCACCACCAGCAATACCACCACCAATACCACCACCACCATCACCACCAATACCACCACCACCAATACCACCACCAATACTACCACCACCACCAATACCACCACCATCAATACCACCACCTCCACCACCACCAATACCACCACCAATACCACCACCACCTATACCACCACCAATACCACCAAAACCACCACCACCACCAATACAACCACCACCAATACCACCACCACCAATACCACCACCAATATCACTACAACCAACATCACCACCACCAATACCACCACAACCAATACCACCACAACCAATACCACCACCAATACCACCAATACCACCACTTACACAACCACTAATACCACCACCACCAATACCACCACCAATACCACCACCACCAATACCACCACAAAAACCACGACCACCACCACCAATACCACCACCACCACCAATACCACCACCAATAGCAGCACCACCAATACCACCACCACCACCAATACCACCACCAATACCACCACCAATACCACCAATACCACCAATACCACCACCACCAATACCACCACCATCAATACCACCACCTCCATCACCCACCAATACCACCACCACCAACACCACCAACAATACCACCAATACCACCACCACCACCAATACCACCACCAATACCACCACTACCAACCAATACCACCACCACCAATATTACCACCACTAATACCACCACCACCGATACCACCACAACCAATACCACCACAACCAATACCACCACCACCAATACCACCACTAATACCACCACCAGCAATACCACCAACACCACCAATACCACCATCAATACCACCGCCAATACCACCACCATCACCAATACCACCACCACCAATACCAATACCACCACCACCAATACCACCATCAATACCACCGCCAATACCACCACCACCACCACAAATACCACCACCACCACCACCACCAATACAACCACCACCAATATCACCACCAATATCTCCACCAATACCACCACCGCCTATACCTCCACCACCACCAATACCACCACCACTAACATCACCACCAATACCACCAGCACCAGCACCACCACCGCCAATACCACCACCACCAATACCACCACCACCAACACCAATACCACCAATGCCACCACCACCAATACCACCACCACCAATACCACCACCACCACCACCACCACCAATACCATCACCAATACCACCACCAATACCACCACCAATACCATCACCAATACCATCACCAACACCACCAATAGCACCACCACCACCAATACTACCACCACCAGCAATACCACCACCAGCAATACCACCTCCACCAATACCACCACCACCAATATCACCACCACTAATAACAAAACCACCATCAATACCACCACCACCAATACCACCACCACCAATACCACCACCACTAATACCACCACCAATACCACCACCAATACCACCACCACCAACACCACCACCAATACCACCACCAATACCACCACCAGCAATACAACCACCACCAATACCACCACCACCAATACCACCACCACCACCACCAATACCACCACCACCACCACCAATATCACCACCACCAATACCACCACCAACATCACCACAACCAACATCACCACCACCAATACCAACACAACCAATACCACCACAACCAATACCACCACCAATACCACCAATACCACTAATACCACCACCACTAATGCCACCACCACCAATACCACCACCACCAATACCACCACCACCACCAATACCAGCACAAATACCACCACCACCAATACCACCACCACCACCAATACCACCACCAATACCAGCAACACCAATGCCACCATCAACAATACCACCACCACCAATACCACTAACAATACCAACACCACCAATACGACCACCACCAATGTCACCACCACCAATACCAATACCAACACCAATACCAATACCACCACCAATACCACCAATATAACCACCACCACTAATACCACCAACACCAATACCACCACCAGCAATACCACCACCAATACCACCACCACCATCACCACCAATACCACCACCACCAATACCACCACCAATACTACCACCACCACCACCAATACCACCACCATCAATACCACCACCTCCACCACCACCAATACCACCACCACCAATACCACCACCACCTATACCACCACCAATACCACCAAAACCACCACCACCACCAATACAACCACCACCAATACCACCACCACCAATACCACCACCAATATCACTACAACCAACATCACCACCACCAATACCACCACAACCAATACCACCACAACCAATACCACCACCAATACCACCAATACCACCACTTACACAACCACTAATACCACCACTACTAATACCATCACCACCAATACCACCACCAATACCACCACCACCAATACCACCACAAAAACCACGACCACCACCACCAATACCACCACCACCACCAATACCACCACCAATAGCAGCACCACCAATACCACCACCACCAACAATACAACTACCACCAATACCACTATCAATACCAACAACACCAATACCACCACCACCAATACCAATACCACCACCACCACCAATACCAATACCACCACCACCACTAATACCACCAACACCAATACATCCACCACCACCAATACCACCACTACCACCAATACCACCACTAATATCTCCACCACCACCAATACCACCACCAATATAACCACCATCAATACCACCACCACCAATACCACCACCACCAATACCACCACCACCACCACTACTACCACCAATACTACCACCACGAATACCTCTACCACCACCAATGCCACCACCACCAACAATACCATCACCAACACCACCAATACCACCACCACCACCAAAGCAACCACCACCAATACCACCAACAGCACTACCACCACCACCAATACCATCACCAACACCACCAATACCACCACCATCACCAATACCTCCACCAATACTACCACCACCAATACCACCACCACCAATACCACCACCAACAATACCAATACCACCATCAATACCACCACCAGCAATACCAATACCACCATCAATACCACCACCAGCAATACCACCACCACCACCAATACCACCAATACCACCAATACCACCACCACCATCAATACCACCACCTCCACCACCACCACCAATACCATCACCAATAATACCACCACCACCACCAATGGCAACACCACCATTACCACCACCACCAATACCACCAATACCACAACCAATATCACCACCAAAACCACCAACACCACCACCACCACCACCATCAATACCACCACCTCCATCACCACCAATACCACCACCACCAACACTACCACCACCACCAATACCACCAACACCAATACCACCACTACCACCAATACCACCACCACCAATACCACCACCAATATTACCACTACCAATTCCACCACCACCAATACCACCACAACCAATACCACCACCACCAATACCACCACTAACACCACCACTAATACCACCACCAGCAATACCACCACCACCAGCAATACCACCACCATCAATTCCACCGCCAATACCACCACCACCAATGCCACCACCATCAATACCACTGCCAATACCACCACCACCACAAATACCACCAATACCACCACTAATACCACCACCACCAATACCACCAACACAACCACCACCAATATCACCACCAATACCACCACTGCCTATACCACAACCACCACCAATACCCCCACCACCAATAACACCACCACCAATACCACCACCACCAATACCACCACCACCAATACCACCACCACCAACACCAATACCACCAATGCCACCACCGCCAATGCCACAACCACCACCACCAATACCATCACCAATACCACCACCACCAATACCACCACCAATGCCACCACCAATACCATCACCAATGCCGTCACCAACACCACCAATACCACCACTACCACCAATACCACCACCACCAATACTACCACCACCACCAATACCACCACCACCAATACCACCTCCACCAATACCACCACCAGCAATACCACCACCACCAATACCACCACCACCAATTCCACCACCACCAATACCACCACCACCATCGATACCACCACCACCAATACCACCACCAATACCACCACCAATACCACCACCAATATCACCACAACCAACATCACCACCACCAATACCACCACAACCAATACCACCACAACCAATACCACAACCAATACCACCACCAATACCACCAATACTACCACTAACACAACAACTAATACCATCATCAGTAATACCACCACCACCAATACCACCACCAATACCACCACCAATACCACCAGCACCACCAATACCACAACCACCAACAATACAACCACCACCAATACCACTACCAATACCAACACCACCAATACCACCACCACCAATGTCACCACCACCACCACCAATACCAATACCAACACCAATACCAATACTACCACCAATACCACCACCACCACCACCACTAATACCACCACCACCAATACCACCACCACCACCACCAATACCACCACCACCACCAATACCACCACTAATACCTCCACCACCACCAATACCACCACCAATACCACCACCAATACGACCACCACCAATACCACCACCACCAATACCACCACCACCACTACCACCACCAGCAATACCACCACCAATATCACCACCACCAATACCACCACCACCAATACCACCACAATCAATACCACCACCACCAATACCACCACAATCAATACCACCACCACCAATACCACCACTAATACCACCACCACTAATACCACCACCAGCAATACCACCACCAGCAATACCACCACCACCAATACCACCACCACCACAGATACCACCACCACCACCAATACCACCACTAATACCACCACCACCAATACCACCAATACCACAACCACCAATATCACCACCAATACCATCACCACCACCAATACCACCACCAATACCACCATCATCAACAATACCACCACCACCAATACCAACACCAATACCACTAATGCTACCAACACCAATACTACCACCACCACCAATACCACCACCAATACCACCACCAATACCACCACCAATACCACCACCAATACCACCACCACCACCACCAATACCACCACCAACACCAATACCCCACCACCAATACCACCACCAATACCAATGCTACCACCAATACCACCACCACCAATACCAGTATCACCAATACCACCACCACCAATACCAGTTCCGCCACCATCAATGCCAATACCACCACCAATACCAATACCACCACCAATACCAATACAACCACCAATACCACCACCACCAATACCACCACCACCACCAATACCTTCGCCAATACCAATACCACCACCATCCTAATACAACCACCACCAATATCACCACCAATATCTCCACCAATACCACCACCGCCTATACCTCCACCACCACCAATACCACCACCACTAACATCACCACCAATACCACCAGCACCAGCACCACCACCGCCAATACCACCACCACCAATACCACCACCACCAACACCAATACCACCAATGCCACCACCACCAATACCACCACCACCAATACCACCACCACCACCACCACCACCAATACCATCACCAATACCACCACCAATACCACCACCAATACCATCACCAATACCATCACCAACACCACCAATAGCACCACCACCACCAATACTACCACCACCAGCAATACCACCACCAGCAATACCACCTCCACCAATACCACCACCACCAATATCACCACCACTAATAACAAAACCACCATCAATACCACCACCACCAATACCACCACCACCAATACCACCACCACTAATACCACCACCAATACCACCACCAATACCACCACCACCAACACCACCACCAATACCACCACCAATACCACCACCAGCAATACAACCACCACCAATACCACCACCACCAATACCACCACCACCACCACCAATACCACCACCACCACCACCAATATCACCACCACCAATACCACCACCAACATCACCACAACCAACATCACCACCACCAATACCAACACAACCAATACCACCACAACCAATACCACCACCAATACCACCAATGCCACTAATACCACCACCACTAATACCACCACCACCAATACCACCACCACCAATACCACCACCACCACCAATACCAGCACAAATACCACCACCACCAATACCACCACCACCACCAATACCACCACCAATACCAGCAACACCAATACCACCATCAACAATACCACCACCACCAATACCACTAACAATACCAACACCACCAATACGACCACCACCAATGTCACCACCACCAATACCAATACCAACACCAATACCAATACCACCACCAATACCACCAATATAACCACCACCACTAATACCACCAACACCAATACCACCACCAGCAATACCACCACCAATACCACCACCACCATCACCACCAATACCACCACCACCAATACCACCACCAATACTACCACCACCACCACCAATACCACCACCATCAATACCACCACCTCCACCACCACCAATACCACCACCACCAATACCACCACCACCTATACCACCACCAATACCACCAAAACCACCACCACCACCAATACAACCACCACCAATACCACCACCACCAATACCACCACCAATATCACTACAACCAACATCACCACCACCAATACCACCACAACCAATACCACCACAACCAATACCACCACCAATACCACCAATACCACCACTTACACAGCCACTAATACCACCACTACTAATACCATCACCACCAATACCACCACCAATACCACCACCACCAATGCCACCACAAAACCACGACCACCACCACCAATACCACCACCACCACCAATACCACCACCAATAGCAGCACCACCAATGCCACCACCACCAACAATACAACTACCACCAATACCACTATCAATACCAACAACACCAATACCACCACCACCAATACCAATACCACCACCACCACCAATACCAATACCACCACCACCACTAATACCACCAACACCAATACATCCACCACCACCAATACCACCACTACCACCAATACCACCACTAATATCTCCACCACCACCAATACCACCACCAATATAACCACCATCAATACCACCACCACCAATACCACCACCACCAATACCACCACCACCACCACTACTACCACCAATACTACCACCACGAATACCTCTACCACCACCAATGCCACCACCACCAACAATACCATCACCAACACCACCAATACCACCACCACCACCAAAGCAACCACCACCAATACCACCAACAGCACTACCACCACCACCAATACCATCACCAACACCACCAATACCACCACCATCACCAATACCTCCACCAATGCTACCACCACCAATACCACCACCACCAATACCACCACCAACAATACCAATACCACCATCAATACCACCACCAGCAATACCAATACCACCATCAATACCACCACCAGCAATACCACCACCACCACCAATACCACCAATACCACCAATACCACCACCACCATCAATACCACCACCTCCACCACCACCACCAATACCATCACCAATAATACCACCACCACCACCAATGGCAACACCACCATTACCACCACCACCAATACCACCAATACCACAACCAATATCACCACCAAAACCACCAACACCACCACCACCACCACCATCAATACCACCACCTCCATCACCACCAATACCACCACCACCAACACTACCACCACCACCAATACCACCAACACCAATACCACCACTACCACCAATACCACCACCACCAATACCACCACCAATATTACCACTACCAATTCCACCACCACCAATACCACCACAACCAATACCACCACCACCAATACCACCACTAACACCACCACTAATACCACCACCAGCAATACCACCACCACCAGCAATACCACCACCATCAATTCCACCGCCAATACCACCACCACCAATGCCACCACCATCAATACCACTGCCAATACCACCACCACCACAAATACCACCAATACCACCACTAATACCACCACCACCAATACCACCAACACAACCACCACCAATATCACCACCAATACCACCACTGCCTATACCACAACCACCACCAATACCCCCACCACCAATAACACCACCACCAATACCACCACCACCAATACCACCACCACCAATACCACCACCACCAACACCAATACCACCAATGCCACCACCGCCAATGCCACAACCACCACCACCAATACCATCACCAATACCACCACCACCAATACCACCACCAATACCACCACCAATACCATCACCAATACCGTCACCAACACCACCAATACCACCACCACCACCAATACCACCACCACCAATACTACCACCACCACCAATACCACCACCACCAATACCACCTCCACCAATACCACCACCAGCAATACCACCACCACCAATACCACCACCACCAATTCCACCACCACCAATACCACCACCACCATCGATACCACCACCACCAATACCACCACCAATACCACCACCAATACCACCACCAATATCACCACAACCAACATCACCACCACCAATACCACCACAACCAATACCACCACAACCAATACCACAACCAATACCACCACCAATACCACCAATACTACCACTAACACAACAACTAATACCATCATCAGTAATACCACCACCACCAATACCACCACCAATACCACCACCAATACCACCAGCACCACCAATACCACAACCACCAACAATACAACCACCACCAATACCACTACCAATACCAACACCACCAATACCACCACCACCAATGTCACCACCACCACCACCAATACCAATACCAACACCAATACCAATACTACCACCAATACCACCACCACCACCACCACTAATACCACCACCACCAATACCACCACCACCACCACCAATACCACCACCACCACCAATACCACCACTAATACCTCCACCACCACCAATACCACCACCAATACCACCACCAATACGACCACCACCAATACCACCACCACCAATACCACCACCACCACTACCACCACCAGCAATACCACCACCAATATCACCACCACCAATACCACCACCACCAATACCACCACAATCAATACCACCACCACCAATACCACCACAATCAATACCACCACCACCAATACCACCACTAATACCACCACCACTAATACCACCACCAGCAATACCACCACCAGCAATACCACCACCACCAATACCACCACCACCACAGATACCACCACCACCACCAATACCACCACTAATACCACCACCACCAATACCACCAATACCACAACCACCAATATCACCACCAATACCATCACCACCACCAATACCACCACCAATACCACCATCATCAACAATACCACCACCACCAATACCAACACCAATACCACTAATGCTACCAACACCAATACTACCACTACCACCAATACCACCACCAATACCACCACCAATACCACCACCAATACCACCACCAATACCACCACCACCACCACCAATACCACCACCAACACCAATACCCCACCACCAATACCACCACCAATACCAATGCTACCACCAATACCACCACCACCAATACCAGTATCACCAATACCACCACCACCAATACCAGTTCCGCCACCATCAATGCCAATACCACCACCAATACCAATACCACCACCAATACCAATACAACCACCAATACCACCACCACCAATACCACCACCACCACCAATACCTTCGCCAATACCAATACCACCACCATCCTAATACCACCACCACCAATACCACCACCAAAACCACCACCACCAATACCACCACCAATACCACCACCACGAATACCACCACCATTACCAATACCATCACCACCAATACCACCAATACCAATATCACCACCACCAATACCACCACCACTACCACCACCACCAATACCACCACCACCAATACCACTGCCAATGCCACCACCACCACCACAAATACCACCACCAACACCACCAATACCACCACCAATACAACCACTAATACCACCACCACCAATACCACCAATACCACCACCACCAATATCACCACCAATACCACCACCGCCTATACCACCACCACCACCTATACCACCACCACCACCAATACCACCACCACCACCAATATTACCACCACCAATACCACCACAACCAATACCACCACCACCACCACCAATACCATCACCAACACCACCAATACCACCACCACCACCACCACCAATACCACCACCACCAATACCACCACCACCACTACCACCACCAATAGTACCACCACCACCAATACCATCACCACCACCACCAATACCACCACCACCACCAATACCAGTATCACCAATAATACCACCACCAGCAATACCACCACCACCAATACCACCACCATCAATATCACCACCATCAATACCACCAATACCACCACCACCAATACCACCACCACCACCAATACCACCACCACCAATACCACCACCAACACCAATACCACCAATGCTACCACCACCAATATTACCACCACCACCAATATAACCACCACCAATACCACCACCACCACCAATACCACTACCACCACCACCACCACCAATACCACCACCACCAATACCACCACCACCACTACCACCACCAATACTACCACCACCACCAATACCATCACCAACACCACCAATACCACCTCCACCACCAATACCACCACCACCAATACTACCACCACCACCAATACCACCACTAGCAATACCACCACCACCAATACCACCACCACCAATACCACGAATACCACCACCACCACCACCATCAACACCACCACCTCCACCAATACCACCACCACCAGTACCACCACCACCACCACCATCAACACCACCACCTCCACCAATACCACCACCACCAATACCACCACCACCACCAATATCACCACCAATATCACCAATACCACCAATACCATCACCACCATCAATACCACCACCTCCACTACCACCAATACACGTACCACCATCCCCACCACCTATACCACCACCACCAATACCACCTCCAATATCACCACAGCCAATATCACCACAACCAATACAACCACAACCAATACCACCACCAATACCACCACCAGCAATACCACCACCACCAGTACCACCAACACCAATACCACCACCAATACCACCACTAATACCACCACCAATACCACCACTAATACCAGCACCACTAATACCACCAATACCACCACCACCAATATCACCACCAGTACCATCACAGCCTATACCACCACCACCAATCCAACCACCACCACCAATCCCACCACCACCACAATACCACCACCACCAATCCATTATCACCACCACCAATACCACCACCACCAATACCATCACCACCACTACCACCACCAATACTACCACCACCACCAATACCATCACCAACACCACCAATGCCACCACCAATACCACCACAACCAATACTACCACCACCACCAATACCACCACCAGCAATACCACCACCACCAATACTACCACCACCACCAATACTACCTCCAGCAATACCACAACCACCAATACCACCATCAATACCACCACTAGCAATACCACCACTACCAATACCACCACCATCAATACCACCACCACCACCAATACCACCACCACCACCAATACCACCACCACCACCAATACTACCACCACCAATACCACCACCACCAATACCACCACCAACTCCAATACCACCAATGCTACCACCAATACCTCACCACCAAAACCACCACCAATACCAATGCTACCAATACCCCCACCACCAATACCAGTACCACAATACCACCACCAATTCCACCACCACCAATACCAGTTCCACCACCATCAATACCAATACCACCACCAATACCAATAATACCATCGCCAATACCAATACCACCACCATCGCTAATACCACCACCACAAATACCACCACCAAATCCACCACCACGAATACCACCACCAATACAACCACCACCAATACTACCACCAATACCAATACCATCACCACCAATACCACCACCATCAATACCACCACCACCAATACCAGTTCCACCAATACCACCACCACCACAAATACCACAACCACCACCAATACCACTACCAATACCACCACTAATACCACCACCACCAATACCACCACCACCTATGTCACCACCAATACCACCACCGCCTATACCACCACCACCACCAATACCACCACCAATACCACCACCACCACCACTATTACCACCACCAATACCACCACCACCACCACTACCACCACCAATACAACCACCACCAATACCACCACCAATACCATCACCAACACCACCAATACCACCACCACCAATACCACCACCACCAATACCACCACCACCACTTCCTCCACTAATACTACCACCACCACCAATACCATCACCAACACCACCAATACCACCACCAATACCAGCACCACCAATACTACCACCACCACCAAAACCACCACCACCAATACCACCACCAATACCACCACTAGCAATACCACCACCACCACCACCATCAAAACCACCACCACCAATACCATCTCCACCACCAATACCACCACCACCACCAATACCACCACCAACACCAATACCACCAATGCTACCACGACCAATACTACCACCACCACCAATCCCACCAGCAACACCACGACCAATACCACCACCAATACCACCACCACCACCAATACCACCATCACCACCACCAATACCACCACTAATACCCCACCAGCAATACCACCACCAATACCAATGCTACCACCAATACCAGTACCACCAATACCAGTACCACCACCACCAATACCACCACCAATACCCCCACCACCAATACCAGTTCCACCACCATCAATACCAATACCACCACCAATACCACCACCAATACCACCACCACCAATACCATCGCCAATACCAATACCACCACCATCACTAATACCACCACCACCAATACCACCACGAATACCAATACCATCCCCACCAATACCACCACCATCAATACCACCACTACCACCACCAATACCACCACCACCACCACCAATACCACCACTAATACCACCACAACCAATACCAATATCACCACCACCAATACCACCACCACCACCAATACCACCCCCACTACCACCACCAATACCACCACCACCAATACCACCACCACCAATACCATCACCACCAATACCACCACAACCACCACCAATACCACCACATAAATAAATGACATTGTCATTTACAATGCCAATAGCTCAAACTCGCGTGAATGCAAGACCTATTGCATTGCAAATGCTTGTTTGACTTTGAGAATGCACTGAGCATTGCTCTGATCCCTAAATGGTAAATGTCTCATTGGCTCACCCACAAATGACAGAAGTTAACTTATTCATAAGTCCCTAGTATATGGTACTAGGTGTACCAGGGACTATAAGTTAAAGTGTCCCTCATGGACTGCAGCACTTATTGTGCCAGCATGAGAGTGGCAATGCAAAGCAAGACTCTCGGCCTGCCATTGCTGGCTGGCAGAGCAGTTTTCGAGCTGCTAACTCGACTTAGCCATTTATACTTATGACAAAGTCCAGACCTTGTTTTTTAATATATATAAGTCACCCTTGAGGTCAGCCTATCGAGCCCTAAGGCATGAAGCTCTATATTAAAAAGTAGGACATGTGCTTGTATATGGCTTAACAGTAAAAACTCCAAATTGTAATTTTTGCTGTAGAAAGGCTAGTAGCCCTATTGGTGAGAACAGGGTTACACATTGACAATTGAGCTGTGCTTACTTCTGAACTGACTACAAATGTAGTACTGACGTAAGCCCAAAAGGCCTGCTTCAAAGGGGAAGCCACCTTTGAAAGGTAAATGATCGATGCACACACGATAGGGGCTGCTCTTTTGTTCTGGTAAACAGATTGGTGTCATGGACAGAGAAGGGGAAATAGTTGTCAAACCAGTTTTCCCTTGGGCGTGTAGCCCTTGGGGAGCCATACCTCTAAGGTGGTCTACCAAGCTCCACACACCAAGAGAGGTGTTCTGTCATCTTTGGAGTAGACAGAATATTGCATTCTGGGATAGCTAGATGTTACACTTTGCAGTAAGTCGTCGTGAGGTAGGAGGGACCTGGTAGCCCATTGGCTAGTAATAACCGCATCCTCAGAGGGTGACATCTGGGAATAAAAGTGGCACCCCTGGTACTCAGACCTCAGATCACATCTGCACTGGAGAGAGGATCAAAGAAGGACTGCCCTGCTGTTCTCTGGACCCAGCAAAGAGTGGCTGCACCAAAGACTGGACTGAACCTGCTGATCCTTGGGCTAACAAAGAGAGGACTGTTCCTGTGGTGCCCTGCTCAAGGAAAAGTCATCCAATAGCTCCAGACAGAAGTAACTCCAAGAGTCGGTTGGCTGACTTTCTGTATCAGTTCCAGTGCCACAAAAGCTGAAGAAGCCTGACTTGGCAAGTTGGCAGCCACAATCAATTGATCACCACTGACCATTAAAGCACAGGCTGGGAGACCGAGTCTCAAAAGTTGCACCCGAGTTTGCTGGATCCGGGAGAGTCATCAGAGTGCAGTTTGGTTGCTCAAGACAGATACTAGTTAAAGGGAACCACTGGTTTTGGTGTAATCAGATACCAGTAGCAACAAGTTTCTAGCTGGACTTCAACCAGACTTCGAGGGACATCAACCCCTGTGGCCAAATTCACCCCATCATGTTTGTGGACTGAGGGGTGGCCCCAGGAAGAACCCTGTCAGCGGATCAGTAGCCTCAGCATCCTTCAATATCTTCTGCATCATTTATCCCTTGCATCAGGGCAAAAACATTGATCCATAGAACCAGGGACTGAACTGGAGATTGCTTTGACTGCAAGAGAACTGTCCTGCCAAGCCTTATTGGTCTCCGTGACTCACTCCCTTCTGGAGTCGGTCACTCAACCGGGCTGGAGTAGTCATACTCAACTTTACTAAAGTTTTCGAAAGTTTTTCATAAAACCGCTAACCATGGTAGCTGCCAATGATTGTTTTGGATTTGAATAAAAACCAGTGATTAGGGTTGAGCCTGCAAGAGCATGCGTCTCGCTTGCGAGACACTCTTGTATACAGAAAAGGGCTTGGAGCCTGCCCGTTGCTTACCATTTGTTGGCTTGTGTGGCACTCTTCTTTACAGCCTTGTAATTTGTCAAGGCAGGCCTAACAACATTTCCGTTCCTCTATGTGGAGCAGGGACCAAACACTTATTGATTCAACTTAATCAGTGCCCATCTGTTGCTCCCGACATTATTGAGGTACTATTTTGTTCTTTTGAACTTTTAGTGCCCTACAAACAGAAGGCGCGCGACTGGCAAAAATGTGGCCAGCAGGACAAATAAAATAGCAAAGGTTTATTTTCAATAGTTAACCTTCTTTTATTTTGCCAAGTCTTTTGTTCTAACTTTACACACATGTTTTCTTTTGTTTTTGATTGTGGGTTCTGTTCTCTAAAGATTAGGATTATGTTAATGCAAAGCAACATTCTTTCTTTCTTAGGTGTAATTTCTGAAATGATGCTTTAAAGCTTTAAAACATAATTGTGCAGTTCACCCTATTCCAATCTGCCCCACTCCAATCCAAGCCAATCTGCTCCACTTCACCTCACACCAATCCATCCATCCCACTCAATCCAATCCAAACCACTCACCCCAATCCACCACACTCCAATCCTCTCAAGCCCCCCCACTCCACTCTGCCTCATTCCAATCTGCCCCACTCCAATGCGCCACGCTCTAATCCAAAACAATCTGCCCCACTCCAATCCAAAACAATCTGCCCCACTCCAATCCAAAACAATCTGCCCCACTCCAATCCAAAACAGTCTGCCCCACTCCAATCAGCCGCACTCCAATACAAAACAATCTGCCCACTCCTATCCACCCCACTCCAATCTGCCCACTCTCATCCAAAACAATCTGCCCCACTCCAATCCATCCAACTCCAATCTGCCCCACCCCAACTCAAAACAATCTGCCCCACTGAAATCTGCCCCACTTCAATCCTAAACTTTCTGCCCCACTCTAATCCGCCCCATTCTAATCTGTTCCACTCTCATCCAAAACAATCTGCCCACTCCAATCTGCCCCACTCCAATCCAAAACAATCCACCCTACTCCAATCTGCCCCACTCTAATCCAAAACAATCTGGCCCACTCCAATCCAAAACAATCTGCCCTGCTCCAATCCAAAGCAATCTGCCCCACTTCAATCTGCCTCACTCCAATCCAAAACAATCTGCTCCACTCCAATCAGCCACACTCCAACCCAAGACAATCTGCCCCACTCCACTCCAAAACAATCTGCCCCACTCCAATCTAAACCATCTCTCCCACTCCAATCTGCCCCAGTCCAATCCAAAACAATCTGTCCCACTCCAATTCGTCCCACTCCAATGCAATGCACCTCAACCCAATGCAATGCACCTCACCCCAAACCAATCCACCCCACCCTACTCCAGTCCAATCCACCCCACACCAATACAATCCAACCAAATACAATCTACCCCACTCCAACCCAACCCACCTCATCCAAATCCAATCCAACCCACACCAGTCCAATCCACCCTACTCCAATCCACCCCACCCACACCAATCCAATCCACCCCAATCCAGCCAAATCCAATCTACCTCACTCCAATCCAACCCACTCCAATCTACCCCACCCCACCCCAATCCAATCCACCTCAATCCAATCCACTCCACCCCAATCCAGTTAACCCCACCCCTATCCAATCCACCTCAATGTAATCCAATCCACCCCATTGCAATCCAATCTACTCCATTTCAATTGACTCCAGCCTAAACCACCCACGGCCACTGCAGGTAAGAGCAGTGGGGCCGGCTGGGGGGTATTTTGAGAGACGACCACGAGGGAAAATTAATTATTTATTTTATTTTCCCTTGTGGTCGTCTCTCGAAATCCCCCCCCCAAACAGCTCCACCGCTCTTATCTGCAGTGGCTGCCCTAAACCAATTTAATCCACCCCACTCCAATTCTCCCCACTCCATTCCACCCCACTCCATTCCAGTCCACTCCACTCCAATCCAGTCAACCGCTACCCACTCCAATCCACCCCACTCCACTCTGGTCCACCCCACCCCACCCCATTTTATTCAACCCCACTCCAATCAAATCCACCCCATTCAATCCACTACACTCCAATGCAATCCACCCCACTCCACTGCAGTCCAATCCACCCAACTTTACTCCAATCCAATAATCCACCCCACCCCAGCTCAGTCCACCCCACTTAATCCAATCCATCCATCCATCACACCACACTCCAATCCAATCCACCCCTCCAGTGCAGTCCAATCTACCCCCTTTCACTCCACTCTGATTCACCCCATTCCAAACCACCTTACTCTAATCCAATCCATCCACACAATCCAATCCACCCCACCCCAAACCAATCAAACCCACCACACTCCAATCCACCCCAATCCAATCCACCTCACCCCATTTCAATACACCCCAACCCACTCCAATCCAGCCCACCCCATCCAGTCCACCCACTCCAATCAAGCCCACCCCACTCCACTCAATCCACTCCACTCTACCCCAATCTACTCATCTCCAATCCACCCCAATACCTCAATCCACTCCAAACCATCACACCCCACCCTATTTCACCCCACCCAACTCTACGCCACTCCACTCCATGCCACTCCACTCTATGACACTGCACTCAACGACACTCTCTGCTACTGAGCCACTGTACTCTACTTACCTCTACTGAATTCTAAGACACTGTACTCGCCCTACTCCACTCTACGACACTTACTCCAACAAATCCAGTCTACGACACTCTATTCCCCCCAATCCACTCTTGGACACTCCATGCCACTAACGTTTAGTCATGCTGAACAGCAGGCACACTGGTGTACAACATGGCCAAACATCATTGCCAAAGCCAATAGCTCTTGTATAGGTGAGACCTATCGGCTTTGCCAATGCTTGTATATTATATTTTGTTCATTTTGGTGTCTAGAATTTCATAAAAATAAGAGCTATTTTTATAAATTGGTGTCAGATTTCCTTTGTGTTGTGTTTCTTATTCAACTGTTTTAATTCTTTGAAATGCTTTGCACTTGTTCCTGCTTAAAGCCACAACTACACAATGTTGAGCTAAGGTTTTGCAAACAAGCCTTACTGGACCCAAGACGGGATTGTGAGTTTATTACATGGTAAGGTCACAAAACCACACCATGTAATAAATCGCTTTCCTCACATACCACCTGGTTAACTTTGATAGGTGAACATAGAGAAAACACTGTTTTGTAGTGATAGACCGAAAAAGGTTGTGATCACTATCTAGGCACTCTTTTATAGTCATTTACATTAGAACATGTCAATAATATATGTTATGCATACTGTAATCAACCGAACTTTGAAAATCCAAAGATTTGCTGGTTTGCACAGGGAAATGATCAGTGGGAGTTCTCCTGTTGCAGGATCTATTGATTAATATGCAGGCCAACTCTAGATGCCTGAAATTGACAATTAAAATCCCCATGAACAATAAGCACATTTGTTCTGTGATTGTAATGTTTTATCAAATGAACAAGTGGTCCATTTGGAAATGTTATAACTTGCTGCTTTATGCCTTCAGTAACTTTGGAAATTAGCACTAGCAACAGGCCGCCATGGGAAAGAAAATATATACCCAAATTTGAGCAAAGTCACTAAAGACAAAGAGCATCCTTTACAGTTTGATATGGATTGTGAACTAACATAAAATGGCTGTTCATTTGCCCCACCAACCTTGTGGTTCCTTTGCCCCATTTAAAGGTGTAGGAACCACATGTGTTTCATCATCCGAGCCTCAGGTGGCACCACCAATGGTAACCCTTCACCTGTCTGCCCATCAATTAAGTTATCAAGAATCTCACCCTCTTCTGTGTGAAGTGGGCTATGGTCACTTAAGTTTCCTGCCAGACCCCCCCATGTGAGACATGAGGTTCTGTGCAATGAGACAAATCAGTGGCCGCTAGGTACAGGGAGATCACTCCCTTCACATCAGGGCCATTGATTATTTTTTTTTGTTTTCAGTTTTAATCTCCTGCTTTGTCTATGTTATTGAAAAACCCAAAACTTTGCTGAGAGTGAACAACATACATGACGACAACTCAACAAAGTTCTGTGCCTTCAGAGCAACCGCCACATCTGTGGTTGTTCTGAAGCATTTAGAGAGACCCAACAGGCAGGTGTAATATCTAAATATGGGGGGGGGGGACAGTCATCCACCAGGGAGTGGAGGCAAGAGTGTACTCTGACCTGGTAGTGTGGCAGACTACTCACCATCTTACAAATTTGTAAATATAACTGAGTGTCTTTCTCAGAGTTTGAAGTGGGCACAACTCTATTGAAGAACATCACATCTGACAAATTTCTTTTTAACAATTAATATTATACATTTAGATGTCTTCAGAATGTATGTCAGATGAAGAGCCTTTTTAAGAACATTATTATACAAGTCTAACACATTGAATATCAGTTTTTACTAGTATTTTCAGTCTTGTTGTGGAGATTTCTGTTTAAAAAAACCTTTGAACCAGAGGGTCCTCTTCTCCTGGCTTATGGTCGACAACTGATGACTCAGTAAGTAAAGACCTGAAAAAGATCCAACATTATTTTTGTATGATCCAACAATACAAGGAGGCTTCCTTGTCACAAACCACATGTTACAAATGAATAGCTTTTTAAAAAAATGTAAGATTTTTTAAAAAGCTTACTTTATTATTTCAATTACAATTCTTTTCAGCAACAAACATTGGGCATTGGAAAAAAACAACAATAGTGTTACTTCAACCTTGAGATCAAAACTAATTCAACCCTGAAATACAATGTAAGGACATATTAAGCAAAGTGTAAAACAAAAAAAAAACGTTATGCAAAAATAATTCACACAACCGTGTTCTATTTTTGGTGGTTTCTATTTCTCATTCTTCAAATAGTATTTCAATTGGTTTTTCACTATCATTGTCACTCACATTGCAACCTTGGCTGCGAGATAGGGGAAGACTATGCTTTGTTGTTGCATACAACACAAAATGATTACTTGAGAAAGTTTAGCAGAAGCGTATATCAGGTAACTCAGCAAACACGAAGATGATTAAATCTACTTTTCCGTAACCCAGAGTCAGTTTAATGGTGATTCATGTGTTTAGGTGCACTCGGTTGTAACTGTTCTTTCCCATATTCACTGGGAACAGTATGGAAGTCAAAAGTCATGGTTTTAAATTGTAAATCCCATCTCCTGCATGTCAAAAAGAACCTATTGTACACCAATATGTTTATTAGGATTGCACCATCTGGCTATTAGAAGCTGCTCACGAGGCCCCCGTGGTATTCTGACTTTATCCCTAATTAGGACAATATACACTTCTACATCTTTCATTTCCTGCTCCGCATAACATTCCAATCCAGGCTTCTGCATAACTTCCTGATGGATCACGGTCCCTGTAGTCCTTTCTGTCTCTAAATCCTGCCCCATTCACACTACTGAATTCTCGCTTTCTGGAAAGAAGAGAGTCCTGGTTAATCAACATCTTCCATGTTCATGTTCCAAAGTACTGTTGCAGTGCCAACTTGAATCATTCAGATTTGATAAAGATTTGTACTTTATTTCTTGTTTGGACTCTGCCTTCTACATCTTGGGTGGCCCTTTGTGGGGATACAGTTAGGGTTCAACCATCCGGCCATTAGATAGTGGCCACAAAGCTCCTGTGGTGTCATGCTTGTATCCCGGAGTAGGACAATATACACTTCTACACCTTGCACTTCCAGCTCCACATTACATCCCAGTCCATCTTCCTGATGCATCATGGTCCTGCGTTTCCCCCTGCGCTGGCACTAGAATTAGCAGCCTCGCGCCAAAGCAGGTACCCTTGCGCTATAGTGCAAGGGTGTCTGTGTGCAGGGGAGGATCGTTTATGCGCAGGAAGGTCCCCCTTCCTGCACATAAACAGTCTTTAAATGCCGTTTTGTAACTTGTATGTGTGCTGCTTAATGCAGCACACACAGAAGTTGCAAAACCGAATTTAAAAAAAAATGATTGTTTATGTGCAGGAAGGGGGGCCTTCCTGTACATAAACAATCATAGGCGTTTTGCTGTTTTCATGTGTGCTCAATGCAGCACACATGAAAACAGCAAAAACGAGGAGAAGTGAAACATTCTCCTCATTGCGCCAGGGTAAGACCAGGTTTTCCCTGGTCTTAATTCTGGCACTGCTTCCTATTTAGGCCTCCCTTGTAAATAGGGGGCAGTGTCAAAATCAATAGGTGTTGCGTTGGAATGCCCACAGCAACACCCATTGCCCTCCCCTTTCACCCTGAGCATAACGTGAAAGGGGGCCTTATTCACAAGGCAGCGTTAAGCCACATTAAGTGGCTTTACGCTGCCTTGTAAATAAGGCGAAGGCCCTATCGACAGACGTTGTAAACAGTGACGTTCCCCTGGCGATAGGGACTTGTAAATATGCCCCACAGACTTTCACATAACATCAAGAAATCCAAACAACAAAATGTTAACCTCCACATCTCATGCCAGCGATCTATTATTCCTTAACTCATAAACCCCCCCCCCCCGTATCCCCCAGTATACTGCTGCTCCATAAAATAAATTTACAGGAAAATCCTGGGGAAAATGACATAGCAATGTGTAATCACGAAGTCTACATTGCATATCGTCTGTACACTGAGAGAATATGCCGTTTGGATGTTTCTAAACATTTGTTCTCTAACCTTTGGGTGGGACAATCCCAATGTGTACATGACTAGTCACCCACAACATGTGAATAGTCATCCATGAAGATGCTTTTTGATTGAAACAACAACTCTAAGAAGGCCACTTACGCATCAAGATGTATGCACATGCATGGGCAGCCACCTTGGAATGTGTTCCAAGATGTGCGTGTGCATGTGTCATGGTGTAACAACACATGCAATGCATTGTAACATATCAGCAACCATTTTCTTTTTCTTTTTATGTTTAATTTAATGTTTGAAGAAGGTTGGGGTCCAATTTTTAGTGATAAATTAAATGATTAAAATACTGCATGAGAGCAAAAAAAGAAATGAAGTGAGTCACCCATCAGCAGCGTGACACTGCCAGACTCTTAGATAAAAAAGTAATTTTTTTTCATAAAAGAAAATTAAAAATAAAGCAGAGAGGGTGGAGAAGCAACAGACAAAGGAGGTGGGGAGGAGAAGTGGAGATAGCAGCGGGAGGAAGTGGAAAGGGGTAAGGGCTGCCTTTGGGGAAAATAGTTAAAAAAAAGCACCATTAAAATTAAAGCGGGAAAGGCTCGACGAATGAATGAGCGGAAGTGGGAGAGAAGATCAAGAATGAAATGGGGAACAAGCAGACCAGAGTAAAAGAGCAATGAAAAAGATGTACTCCCATGCAGTCCCAAATAGAAGCTCTGGAAGGATTTCCTGGAATGATACAATTCATCCATTTAAAATGATGGTAAAATTTAAAATGATGATAAAGATGCTATAATGCAGAGTAGGATCAAAGGAAGGAAAGGCATTGAAAAGGAAGCAGGCAAATGAGACTAATGTGAAGGCCAATCAATGACATGCAGTGGGCTGACCCAAAGCTCGCGCTATGTATTGGTACTATACAATACACAATAGAATATGTATACCTTTTCTTTGCCTGCTGTTTGTTTGTCTGCTATCTCTTTGCAGCTTTTTCCTCGATTACCATTTCCTCATCATTTTGTGGGTATGCCTTTTTCACATTTCATTATCATATTTCATTGTTTTTCACATATACCATGTGACTTTTACTTTGCCCTTTTTTGAGAAATAATTAATTCCTTTATTTTATGCTTTTGATGTTGTTGCCTTTACCAATATGTATAAATTATTCATGTATAAGCTGTTAGACTTTTTTAAGAGAAAGCCACCCAAACTCCTATCTATCTATCTATCTATCTATCTATCTATCTATCTATCTATCTATCTATCTATCTATCTATCTATCTATCTATCTATCTATCTATCTATCTATCTATCTATCTATCTATCTATTTACAGAACACACGATTACCCAAAGGTGTCCTGGCACTAAAAATGGAACATCTCTGCACCATAAAGTTATTCAAATAAGTAGAGACGAGCGGCATTTTAGAAGGTTGGGTAAAGATCGTATCTCATTGGGGAGATTGCTTCATGCCTGAGCTGTTACTACTGAAAAAACTTGTGAGCCAAGTCTTGCCCAGCAATATTTAGGTACAACAGCAAGAAGGTAAGAAGGGGCAGAACGTAGCAAACTGGGAGAGTGTATGTTTTGATCATGGAGGAAATGTAGTTAGTGCTGTCTCCAGGGCAGAAAGCCATGCGGCAGAAGTAGAGGGCTTTAAAACCTATTTTCTGTATTGGGAAGTTTTCTGAGCTGAGTGGAGATGTTGTCTAGTACCAATCTAGCTGTGATCTTCTGAATTAGCAGCAATCTGTGTATCAGAGAAGCTAGAAGACCGACATAGAGAGCATTGCAGTGGTCCAATCTGCTAATAATCAATGATTGTATCAGCAAATGCCTAGATGTTTGCAGAATAAAAGGTGGAATCATTTTAGTACCTTCATGATCAGAAAACAGGTGGGCATAGGTTTCCTCACATAAGGTTCAAAAGACATTTTGGCGTCAAATATGATTCCCAAACTGCAAACATTGACTGCCAGGCTGGGACAGGTCCCTAGCGACTGGGGCCACCAAGTGGGATCCCAACAGGAAGGGCTGCCAAATACCAAAGCTTCCGTTTTGTCAGAATTCTGATGGCGGGAGTTGACGTTCATCCAGCATGCTACCTCAACTAGGCAGAATGTTAAATGGTCCTGTAGGGAGCTGAGATTCTCATCCATCCATAAGATGATCCGGGTATCGTTCGTATAACCATAGATCTGAAAAACAAAAGAGGTAATCAGTTCAGTCAGTTGAGCAACATAAATGTTAAAAAGTGTTTGGCTAAGAGCAGACCCCTGTTGGACCCCACAGACTAGGTCTCCTACATCGGAACAGAAAGATGCCAATTGGACTCCTGTGTTCTGTCACTAAGGAACGATTTAAACCATTGGTGATCATGTCACTGGACACCAATCAAACTGAGTCTATCTAAGAGAGTGGCATGCAAAACGTCATCAAATGCTGCTGACAAATCCAGGAGAATGAGGGCTGCTGAGCTCCCATCTTCCAGGATCATTGAAATATCGTTGGCAACAATCGTCGATACTGCTGGCTTAACACCAGATTGAAATTTGTCAAGGACATTGTTTCCGTCAATATAATGGGATAGCTGGGCATTAGCTTAGCTCTCCAAAATCTTGTTGAAAAAGTAGAAGGGAGATAGAGTGATAATTCTCTGGAATGTTGGAATCTAGGTATTCTTTCATTAAAAAAGCCGTGAGGAATGCCATTTTACAGAATGAGGGGGCCATTATATACATATATGTACATACCTAACCCCCTTAACTACCCAGCCTTAACCCCTTACACTTGCCGCTTATTCTTACATCCCTAACCTTTAGCTCCCTTGCCATGTGCCTATAGTCCCTTGCCCTTAACCCTTTACCATTGAATCTTAATCCCTTAACTTTACAATAACACCTTAACCTTACCTATAACCCTTTCCCTGAACCTCTTTCTCTTGCCCCTTACCTTTGCATTCTTAACCTCTTACCACCTTTATACTTTAACCCATAACCTGCTACCTTTAACCTTAAACCCTTACACTTAATCCCTTACCCTTAATCCCTTACCCTTAATCCCTTATCCTTAAACCCTTACCCTTAAGTTTACCCATTACCCATAACCCTTACCCCTTACTTTTACACCCTAAACCTGTTATCCTATACACTTATTCACTTACCCCCTTACCCTTCACCCGTAATGATTACCCCTGCTCTTTACCCATAACATTTCTCCTTTTCAATTAACCCTGTAGCTTAAATTGCTTCTATATTTTTTCATTATATTGCAATGAAATGACAACTAGTGAGGTGGTCTACAATGGAATTGTAGTTCGGGAGGAAATTCCCAAGAGGAAATGGCATAACAATGAAATGAAAGTCAGCAAATGCTGTATGTTTCCCACAATAGATGGCTGTCTATGTGCAAGACATAAAAGGCACTACAATTGAGGCCATGTTTTTCCTTTTTTGAGCAGACTCTAGATACACAATGTGTATCTGTATTATTTGCACTGTGTTGGAAACAAAAGCGTAAATTGTCGTTAAAGACCGAGTAGTTTACCATTTGGAAATGGTCGTAGCTGCATCTAAATAGGTTGCAAAATCCGTTAGTCTACAATAAAATAATATAGTGGCCACGTCACAAATAAGGCAACGTTGCCATGGTAACAAGGAGCGCATTCACAAAAACAAAAAACAGCCGTACAACATGAACGAAATTACGAATCATGCATAAATAAATGTGCAAACACACATACGTAAATCCTTCGCTATACAACAATTAAATAAGATATATGGCAACACAAACACGTTGAAAATCAGACAACAATCACATTTAAATCGGATCCAGAGCTGTAACAAATCGGAAGTCAAGTCATACATTCGAAAACAGTGCTTGGCAAGCTGCGCTTTCGGTATAGGTTTGAATTAATATGTTTGATGACGTGCTTCTGATTTCGGTTCTGTTCTTAATGATTTCAGTTGCACTAAAAAAGATTATTGTACTAAGGAGACAGCCATGTACAGTGGCAATAGACTTTTGGATTATCCAGTCATGGTAATTGTCCACATAGTCTGGAATCCCCTGGGCCTGTTTCTAAGACCTTTATCAAAAGGAAGAACAGTTGGCCAATGAAACATTTATAACATTCGCTTGAGAGCTGTTTATGCCCTGGGCTAACAGAACTGCAAGTGAAAACTGTCTTTTCTACTTAATCAACAGAATGTCCCTGCTTACTATAAAAATGTCATGCTATTTGTTAACACTCGATAGACAGGTGATAATCACAAACTGATCGCTTGCTGTAGCTCAGCCTTTACTTGGACCAAAACACTGTGCTAAAGAGGGCTACCATTTTCTCTGTCGTACACTAAAAATGCTAGCCTAATAAGAATTTTTTTGTGTAGACTGCAACGTGTTTTAACTTCCCAAGGTCCCACAGAGACAACAAGGTCTATTCAGTGTTAAGAATTTATGAATGGATGCATGACTTGAGGAACTTCTTCCTTAAACATCTATTATTCAGGGTGAGGGTCACTCTAGCACAATAAAATAGTTGCCCACCTCGGTACACTTCACTTTAACGCTGTTGAAGAATTTGATATGCACACTCACAATTAATTTTCTATTTAGTCAAATAATACTATTCAGTTTAAGCTAAAGACATTAAAAAAAACCTTTAGGAACAGCATTAAAAATTCGTACGAATGCCACATAAAAGACTTCGAACGAATTAATAGATATATCTGCTTAACACAAAAAAGTAAATTATATATTTGCAGCTACCAATGATCCGACAGTGCACCAGTAAAGTCTAGTAGATCTCACTTTGCAGGGCTCTGTAGCTTTCCACCCTTCAGCTACTATGCTAGCATTAGTAAAAGTGGGCATTATCCGGTCGCTTTAGAGTCCCTGTGCCAAAAGCAAATACTCTTGCAGTGCTGAAGGATAATCATGTGCAAGATATTGCTTACACTATCAGTAATTAGTATAATTAGTATCAACATAGCTATTTTCACATCAGGCCACCTCAGTTTGGACCCAGCTATGTGTAAATCAGTTTTGACCCTTTTCCAATGGGAACAGTTCAGCAAGAACTGCCAAACAGGTCCTCCCTGAACCGGAACACAATCAAACTAGGACCGGTTCCACCCGGATAAGTTTGAGTTGCATCAAGCTGCGTTGGTTCTGATAAGGCCGCTGATTAGGAGCTACAAGAGGCTGCAATACGAAGTCCTGCGTTGAGTTGTGTTGCTGTGTTGGTTTTGATGGAACACACAGTTAGGCAGGGAGTAGTACACTCTGATGCCAGTCAATGGTCCAGGACCTGGTGAGGCACCTCTGGGGGATAAGGAAGTCACTCCAGCAGAAGTCAACAGGGCTCAGGCTAGTCCAGTAGCAGGTTCAGGCAGCTCCAGTACAGCCAGTCCGTTGGGCAGTTGATTTTAGGCCTCTGGAGTCGGTTGTGCCCTGTAGCTCAACAGGAGTTCAGCCAGCTGACCCTTGAGTTCACTCAGGTTAGCCTGGCATGAAGGGAGCAGGTCCAGTCTTCCTTCTCAGAGAGCAAGGCAGTCCACAAGCAGCAGGGCAGTCCTCTGGCAGCAGCAAGCAGTTCTCTGGTGGCAGGGCAATCCTTCTCCTGCAATTCCCACAGATCCAGGAGCACACTGAAGAGTTGTTCTGAGGGTTCAATATTTACACCTGGTGCCATCCTCTGATGTGGGGAGATTTCCTATACTACCTCGAACCTCTGTTTCTGGAATGTTTGTCCCCTTCCCCTGTACAGATTCCAAGAAGTCTGGGGTGACAAAAGACAGGCCAGGTCTGGTGTAAGTTTCCATTGTGTGTATGTGAGGCAGACTCCTTTGATGTGCAGGTGGGACTGGCTGTAGCCCCTTCCAGTCAACCTGCTAGGACAGCCCATCCTGTCCACACCCAAGCCACCTTTTTGTCACTCCCTGTTAGTAATAAACAAACCCAAAAGCAGAGCCATTCACAGTCATGTGACCCAGGACACTGGCAGAAGGCACAAATGGTTGTGACAACAAAATTCCAACTTTCTAAAATCAGCATTTTCAGAATGGTGCTTTAAAATCTGCCTTCACCAATGAAGAGGGTTTTTAAATAACAATTCATTTGAGTGTAAACAGTATATCTCTATCTTCTCCCAATCCAAAAACATCACTAAAATGTAATAAGGTAACCTAGTGTTAGTCAATGTGAGAGAAAGGCCTTACAAGAGTGAAAAACGACTTTAGGAGTTTTTCACTGCCAGGACATGCAAAACTTGAGTACACATGTCTTACTTTTTTAATACAATGCACCCTGCCCTATGAGCCTTTTATACCTACCTTAGGGGTGACTGACTAGTGTGTATTAAAAATGGAGGTTTAGGCCTGACAAATGGTTTATTTAACCAGGCTGAAATGGCAGTTTGAAACAACACTGAGACATATTTTAATAGGCTACCTTAGTGGGTGGCATACTGATTGCTGCAGGCCCACCAGTAGAATTTCATGTATAGGCCCTGGGTACATGTAGAACAATGTACTAGTATATAAACCATTCCAATTAGGTGTAGGCCAATTTGACCATGTTTTAAGGAGAGCGCACAAGCACTTTAGCACTGGTTAGCAGTGGAAAAGTGCACAGTGCCCTAATGGAAACAAAAATTATTTTAGCAAAGTGGGAGGAGTGAAGGCAAAATGTATGGAGAATACCATACCAAGGGTGTCAGGTCTAACATGCGTCCTCCCCAGAAGAAAGCGGGAAGAACTGCCCACCCACATGGGAGTTCTCATCGCAAAGGCAGAAAAATCGAGAAAGACCATCAGCATTGGCGTAGTCAGTTCTAGGGTGATGTTCCACCATAAAGTCCTTCCCTGTAGGGAACTGGACAACATCAACAATTTAGGATTCTCACTCCTCATCTGCATTAGACATCTTGGAGGTCAGTGGTCTGTATAAACCCGGATGTGAGTCCCAAACAAGTATGGTCACAACTTCTTCAGTGCGCAGACCTGTACAAAGACTTACCTTTCAATTGCACTCCACCTGTTTCCTGTGAAGTAGCCTCCTGCTGATGAAGGCTACAGGTTGATTTAGGCTCTCTTCATTTGGCTATGAGAGCACGACCACTATGCCATGCTCTGAGGCATCCGTCTGGATAATAAATTCCTTGGAGAAGTCAGGGTCCTTGAGCACGGTTGCTGTGCATATAGCCTTCTTCAAGGTGCAAAAATGTGTTCTGGCACGCTTCTGTCCAGTTCACCTTTCTGGGCTGCTGTTTAGAAGTCAGCTCTGTCAAGGTGGCAGCAATGGTGCCATACCCCTTGACAAATCTCCTCTAGTATCTGATGAGGCCTAAGAAGGCTCTCACTTCAATCTGGGTCTTTAGGGGTTTCCAAGCCAGGATAGTCCAAATCTTAGCCTGAAGGGGCTGTACCATTGCTCCACCAACTTGGTGTCATAAGTAGTTCACCAAACCCTGCCCTATCTGGCCATTACTGACCTTCATAGTCAGGCCTGCCTTCTGCAGGACCTGAAGCACTTTCTGGAGGTGAAACAGGTGGCCCTCCCAGCAGGAGATTAAGACTGGGATGTCGTCCAGGTAGGCGGGGCTGAAGGCCTCCATTCCAGCCAGGACCCTGTTGACCAACTTCTGGAAGGTAGCAGGGGCATTCTGTAGCCCAAAAGGCATCATCCTAAACAGGAGGTGGCCCTCTTTCATGGAGAATGCAGACCTCTCATTTCCCCTCTTGGTTAGGGCAATCTGTCAGTACCCAGATGTCAGATCAAAGGTACTCAGGAACTTGGCAGCTCCCAACCAATCTATGAGCTCGTCAGCTCGGGAGATGGGGTGTGCATCAATGTTGGTGATTGAGTTGAGCCCACTATAATTCACACACAACTGGAGTTCTGGTGTGGCACCTGGTGGTATGGACTTGGGTACCAGCACCACTAGGTTAGACCAAGAGCTGTTGGAGTCACTCACCTCTAGTTCTAGCATCTTGGATACTTCTTCCTTAATACTGGTTCTCATTTTATCAGACAGCCTGTAGATCTGGAGGTTTGGAGGAGTTTGCTCTGAGCTGATCTTAAAATTCTAGCTGGAGAGTACCAGATGAGGACCATTCCCGTGCAAGACCTTGAAAGCTAAGCATAAGGATTTAAAGTCTATCCTTTTTTTCACTGGTAGCCAGTGTAGCTTTCTTAATCCATGGGAAATTGACTGGAATTTCGGAATGTTCAACAGCAATCTAGGGGCTGCGTTCTGCACACGCTGCAGTTTGAGCATATGCTGTTTTTGTAGGCCCATGTATAGGGCATTACCGTAGTCGAGTCTAGCCAGGGCTAGAACTGTCACGAGTGTTTTTACTGCCTTTGGTGGAATAAAGGACCGAACTTTCCTAATTGTCTTTAGCGTCAGGAAGACTGTAGATGAAACCTTATTAATCTGGTGTTGAAAGGTCAAGTTATCATCAAAGATGATACCCAGATTCTTCACCTTCTTGACTGGGACCGGAAGATCACCCAGGCTGGATGGCCACCAGCTATGTGACCAAAAAGATGTGTCGGAGCCCAGCAGGAGTACCTCCATTTTTCCACCATTCAACTTTAGGCAATTCGAGCTCATCCACTGATTCACACGGGACAAGCAACGGTTAAAGCGGTCAACTGTTTCTTCCAAATTACTGGAGATGGACACCACTAACTGAGTATCGTCCGCATAGCAAATCACTGAGAAACCAAACTGCCTAATTATATCAGCCAAGGGGGTCACATATATGTTGAATAGTGTGGGGCTCAGTGAGGAGCCCTGCGGCACCCCACATGGAAGCATGAACTGATCTGAGCAGGAAGTTCCGAGCTGAACATACTGATACCTATTGTTCAAATAGGATTTAATCAGTTTGAGGGCATAATCCTTAACCCCCGCCTCTGAGAGACTTCTGGCCAGGATATCATGATTTACGGTGTCAAAAGCCGCCGATAAATCCAATAGTATCAGGACAGCCTTGGCACCTGAATCTAGTATTGCTCTGAGCTCCTCTGCTGCCATGACTAAGGCTTTTTCCGTACTATGCCCTTTATGGAAACCATATTGCGAGGGATCTAACAGATCCGCTGATGATATGAAGGCTGACATTTGGATGTTTAGAATTTTTTCCAGGACCTTGGCAGGGAACGGTATCCTGGAGATTGGTCTGTAACTGTTGGTGTCAATAGGATCCAGATTAGGTTTTTTTAAGAGGGGAAGGATTGAGACTGACTTCCAAGAATCAGGAAAGATACCAGTGCCAATAATCTCCTTGAAAAGTATACTAAGTTGCTCACTGATGAGGACAGGTGTCAACTGGAATATTTTAGGGGGGCAAGGGTATGAGGGTGCTCCGGCCTTTGATGTTCTGACCACCTGGGAAATCTGTTCTATGTTTGGTGGATCAAAGGACACCAATAAATTATCAGAATAGGGGAATGTATCGACTGATGTATTGCCTATACAATCGGTGTCTTTGTCTATGAGGGGTCTATAGACGGTCTCCACCTTATCCTTAAAGAACCGAGCGAGTAGGTTGCAAAATTCCACACTACTGTCCCCATTGGTTGTTTCTGGTAGTTTAACTAGCCTCTTTAAGGTTGCAAAGAGTACTTTGCTGGAAATACCAACCTGCAGAATTTTTTCAGAAAAATACTCGCTTTTTTTGCCAAAAAAGAATGGGAAACCTGACAACTGACCAAGCCAAGGAGGTAAGATCAATAGTGTCCAGTTCTGATAAATCGCGCCTTCTACGACGTGCACTGCTTATACCCTTTCATATTACATATTGCTTTCATATTACATTACTTATACCATCTGAAACCATAGCATTTACAACAACATTTATAACATTGCAAATCACATAATTTGTGAGAACACAGTGCATAGTGGATTTAATGTAGTGTGGTTAATGAGTTCAATACACTGTGTATGGAGGTGCATATGTTATAATAATTTGAAGGTATTGCGTAATTTATACAATTTAGGTATAGGTATCAGTTCAGAATTTCTAATGTTTATATAGTTTAAGTTTGGTTTGTATAGAAAGAATAAATAAAGTTAGACTAATTTAAATGTGGTGCATAAATAATAAATTTAAAGTATAGCTGCAAATTTAGAATATCTAATGTTTGTGTAGTTTAAATTTGGTTTCTATAGAAAGAATAAATAAAGTCTTCCTAACTATAACTAATTTTTAACATTTGTTTTTCAATTATGTGGAGTGTTGTTAAGTGTAGTGTCGTACATATAGAGTGTAGGTGAGTTTCGTACAGTGTAGTGTCGTAGAGTGTAGTGTTGTAGCGCAAAGTCAAATTAACTATCATAAATTGGAGCTGCGTCTTGTACAGTAGAATGGTGTCTTGAAAAGTGTGGTAGAGTGAAGTAGAGTGTTGCACAGTTGATTGTAGGGGCATAGAGTGGAGCATAGGGTTGCACAATGTAGTGTAGGGGCATTGAGTGGAGTACAGTGTTGTACAGTGGAATAAAGAGTAGTAGAGTCTTGTAGAGTGGAGTTGCATAGAGTGGAGTAGAGTCCAGTGGAGTGGAGCGGTGTAGAGTGGAGTGTCATGCAGTGGCATAGAGTAGGGTAAAGTTTCGTGCAGTGGCATGGAGTGGAGTCCAGTGGAGTGGCATAGAGTACAGTGGAGTAGCGTATTGTACTGTAGAGTGGGGTGGAATGGAGTAGATTGGAGTGGCTTAGCCTCCATGGAGTAAAGTGTTGTAGAGTGTAGTGGTGTAATAACAACACAAAATCCACGGGTCTAAGGTAATGTATATATAGACAGAGAGTTTGACCAGCCAAAACTAGATAAAGTAATAACTAATAAAGGAGTCTCATTTAAGAGGACGGATTCCCATCACCCACCGAAGTGGCATGCTTCATCATTTGGGATCTCCTCTCGGCTGCAGGCTACTGCAACCAAGGAGCTACAACTCCTTGCTAAATGTAAAGGAGGAGCTCACAGATGTTTTTAATCAGTAGTTTAGAGACGCAATCACTAAAGATTGATGAAGCATAAACAGTGTGGTGAAAGAGTGGTGCAGTGTACAAAGTGATTTAAAATTGACTAGCATGAGAAATTTTTTTTTATAAGGTATCTCATGTTGTCAAGGATTAAAAAGCAGTAAACGCGCGATCTAAATAAATGTGCGAACGCGCTAAAAATACGGTCTACATGTTTCAGCCAATGAAGGCTTTCTTCAGGACCAAGATGTAACTACTGCACTGTGAAATAAGTGAAAATTACAAAAAGAACGATACAACCATATACCTGTATATGTCACTGTGTGATCACAGGTCTTGTACTCCTATAGAAAAGGAAACAGAAATTGGAATTCGTATATAGTGGCTGGAAAGAAAAGCTCTATCTTAATACACCTTAATCACATTGATTTGCAATGTGAATATGCCATTATCCTAATAATAGGTAAATGAAGAACACCTTACCCGTATCAAATCGGGAGGGTACCCACCGCTCCTGGCAACAGCTCAGGGCGTGAGGCAACGCTCTGAAAATGAAAGGAACGGACAAAACTCAATCTATTAGAAGATTGAATGTGAATAAAAAAGAGTTAAAAAGTGGTGGGCTGGTGTTGCCCGACCACCGTGAGTATGTTTCCAAAATTGTCAGTATTGTGCAAATTGCACCCTGCCGCCTATTTAGACGTTGTAGGACCAACTGAGCCTACCGTTGAAAAAAAGGGGTTATGCAGGGATAAAAATAGCACTATAATTATGGAGTTGAGCGTGATGATTACAAACACAGCATACTAGGTGACATAGATGGCAGCGCTGGAACAGTCTCCTTATCTAAAACCCATGCAGCAAAACAGCGGAGCACTGTAACTATGGAGTTAAGCATGGTGACTGCAAATACTGCACAATAGGTGGCCTAAATGGCAGCACTGGAATGGTCTCCTTATCTAAGACCCATGCAACGATACAGCGTAGTCACAAAATGCAGACCAGCGCTTGTAACATCCGCATCATGATAGAGGAATGTGAGGGAAAGCTACGCGCTACAGCTGACAGCGTGCTGCTAAAAAAGACATTTTACAGGCCGTCACACTCATGCTTACCTACTCCGTCGTTACCCCGGGCCGGATCCTGAGAGTCACTCGCGGTGACCTCCGGCCGGGGTGGGAGGTTTAAATAGCAGTCGGCAAATATTTGAAGTGTCTTGCAGTGATATAATAGCCCTGTGTGGACATGCTTATTTTATATATCTCTGTCCATGATCTCTCTCTTTAATCGTTATGAGCACTTAGTCATTTGCTATTATTATAGAAGGTGGTATTTTAGTTTTCCATACACGATACTTGGCCGTTATAAACTACAATTTCCAGCCTTTTGTAGTTTTAATACTTGCCACGTTACGTGTTATTCAGACGCTTTTCTGGCGAAAACAGCTACCGCCTTGTCAATGACCTTTTTCCATAAACTGTAATGAGCAACGAGTTACTCGTTACTATGAAATAATGAGGCAGTCTCCAGATACGACATTGTGTTGGTATAAACTACAATTCCCAGCCCTGTGTAGTTTTAACACGTATTGCGTCGCGTGTCATCCACACGCGACATACTTTACGCAGCTGGAGTCGGTTTTCAAATATTTGCCGACTGCTATTTAAACCTCCCACCCCGGCCGGAGGTCACCACGAGTGACTCTCAGGATCCGGCCCGGGGTAACGACGGAGTAGGTAAGCATGAGTGTGACGGCCTGTAAAATGTCTTTTTAGCAGCACGCTGTCAGCTGTAGCGCGTAGCTTTCCCTCACATTCCTCTATCATGATGCCAATGTTACAAGCGCTGGTCTGCATTTTGTGACTACGCTGTATCGTTGCATGGGTCTTAGATAAGGAGACCATTCCAGTGCTGCCATTTAGGCCACCTATTGTGCAGTATTTGCAGTCACCATGCTTAACTCCATAGTTACAGTGCTCCGCTGTTTTGCTGCATGGGTTTTAGATAAGGAGACTGTTCCAGCGCTGCCATCTATGTCACCTAGTATGCTGTGTTTGTAATCATCACGCTCAACTCCATAATTATAGTGCTATTTTTATCCCTGCATAACCCCTTTTTTTCAACGGTAGGCTCAGTTGGTCCTACAACGTCTAAATAGGCGGCAGGGTGCAATTTGCACAATACTGACAATTTTGGAAACATACTCACGGTGGTCGGGCAACACCAGCCCACCACTTTTTAACTCTTTTTTATTCACATTCAATCTTCTAATAGATTGAGTTTTGTCCGTTCCTTTCATTTTCAGAGCGTTGCCGCACGCCCTGAGCTGTTGCCAGGAGCGGTGGGTACCCTCCCGATTTGATACGGGTAAGGTGTTCTTCATTTACCTATTATTAGGATAATGACATATTCACATTGCAATTCAATGTGATTAAGGTGTATTAAGATAGAGCTTTTCTTTCCAGCCACTATATATGAATTCCAATTTCTGTTTCCTTTTCTATAGGAGTACAAGACCTGTGATCACACAGTGACATATACAGGTATATGGTTGTATCGTTCTTTTTGTAATTTTCACTTATTTCACAGTGCAGTAGTTACATCTTGGTCCTGAAGAAAGCCTTCATTGGCTGAAACATGTAAACCATATTTTTAGCGCGTTCGCACATTTATTTAGATTGCGCGTTTACTGCTTTTTAATCCTTGACAACATGAGATACCTTATAAATTTATTTTTCTCATGCTAGTCAATTTTAAATCCCTTTGTACACTGCACCACTCTTTCACCACACTGTTTATCCTTCATCAATCCTTAGTGATTGCGCCTCTCAAAACTACTGATTAAAAACATCCATGAGCTCCTCCTTTACATTTAGCAAGGAGTTGTAGCTCCTTGGTTGCAGTAGCCTGCAGCCGAGAGGAGATCCCAAATGATGAAGCATGCCACTTCGGTGGGTGATGGGAATCCGTCCTCTTAAATGAGACTCCTTTATTAGTTATTACTTTATCTAGTTTTGGCTGGTCAAACTCTCTGTCTATATATACATTACCTTAGACCCGCGGATTTTGTGTTGTTATTGTATCTGGTTTGGGGATTTATCCGCGCAGGTCTTTAAATATTCCCTAGGACCCTTTTCTCACCTGGTAGTTATTGTTCTTGTGCAGCCTTGGCTGCGGGTCCATACACACGGCACACAGCACGACTGTGGGGCCATCCTACGCTCTAGTTGTATCACGTTTAAAAAAAAAAAAATTCTGAGTTGTTTCCTGTTTGTCTTTTTCTTGTGGTTGCCCTGTGCACACACTATGGCTGAGTTTGCAGGTTTCACATATAATGACGACATGGCGAGAGCCATTGTGTCTACCACTCCCAGTATTATTGGGGTCAATACAGGGGACGATTGGAGCAAACTATTAATTCTTAAGAAATCACATACTCGGACAAGTGTCCACGGTGCTATTATGACGGAGTACCTCCGTGGTAACTGTGCCCCTACGGGCCTTATAGTAACAAACACCCCTAGACTGTTTCTACAAGATAAACAGTTTCTTAAGGATTGGTCTTTGATAGCATGGCGCTGCACTCGAGACTGGTTGATTTTGATCATCAGTACCGCGAAACGCATCGCAGATGCTATACTGATTGAAATTCAGGTACTTGAGGGCCAGATTAAAACCACACTCACTAGTGTAGCTTTTAAGAAAAATCTTGAGGAGACCAACAAATCCAATAAGGATTTCAAAGATAATATCCTTCTCACGAAAATCGAGAAGTTCAGAAAGGATCTAGCTCGTTTTTCGTTTGAAAAGGTATACCCTTATACTCACGAGAACTATGAACCACCTGAGTTCAACAAAAGAGGCAAGAGATACGGTTCCAATTATTCATCCTCAGAATCGGAACGTTGGTCCAGTGACTCAGATTCCTCTGAACAGGCTACATCGCGACCAAGAGGTAGGGGTGGCAATAATAGGAGACAGTGGAGAGGGCAACAGCAGACACCTTGGTGGCCGCCGGCACCTTGGCATTATCCAAATGTACCTTTCCATCCACAAATGATGCCCTTCAGCCCACCCCCTCAGTACTTTCAGAACCAGTCTTTTTTAGGGCAGGGCCGGGGACGTTCCCGAGGAAAGAGACGGGGTCAACAAGCCCAAGTGCACTGGAGCCCTCCAACCTCCCCTCGCAGTCTACGCAGCATGAAGAAAGGGCAACCAGTTGCAGGGTCGAGCAGCGACTAGTGGTCAATTTGAGCACACATACTTTGACAGACATGGAGGAAACAGTCCTCAACTGAGGTCTAGGATTCGTTCCCACTAACACTGGCGATCCTTTCCTCATTCAATGTGAACTAGCACGCTTTTTCGTAAAATAAGACTTCATTTCTTTTTCAAGGATCGAACAGCTGATAATAATGATCTTTCTGGTGAGGGCATTGACAGCGGACTAAGACCGAAATCGACTTTTTGTCCTCCCACTCATTCTATACCTGATCAGGTTCGAACCTTTGAGAAAGCTGTCATCTCTGAAGTTGCAAATTTGAGCATAGACTCCAAGAAGCAGTATCATAATCTTCCTCTGCTTGAGAAGCAAGCTCTCGACTCCCTCTCAAGAAATTCTTCTATTACCATCAAGCCCGCTAACAAGGGAGGGGCCATTGTCATACTAAATACCTCTGACTATCGAGACGAATGCCTCCGGCAACTCACGGATGCTAGGTCGTATCGTTTACTGCCTATAGATCCAACTGATAGACTCACGAAGGAAATCAGTGAGTTAGTTGAGGAAGCCAAAATTGAAGGATGGGTGTCGACTCATGAAGCCAACTTTTTAGTAACCTCCCACCCTGTTATGCCTTACTTTTACGTGCTTCCGAAGGTGCACAAGCCTCAGCGTCCCCCTCCCGGGAGACCTATCATCTCGGGGATTGGTTCACTGTTAAAACCTCTCTCCACCTTCGTAGACCACTTCTTAAGACCCCTAGTTAAAACAATGCCCACCTACCTTCAAGACACGAAGGATGTTTTACAATTATTACCAGGGATCGAATTTGATACAGAGACGGATTTCCTTGTCAGTTTCGATGTAGAATCCCTCTATACCTGCATCCCCCAGTTGGAAACACTAGATGCGGTTAGGGCACTCCTTGACCAAAGACCAGAGGCTATGAGTACTCCGGTTCCCTTCATCATGGAATGTGCCAGGCTGGCTATGACTGAAATTTTTTCAGATTTGAAGATCAAATTTACCTACAAACATCGGGTACTTCGATGGGCAGTGTTTTTGCCCCCAGCTTGGCCAACCTCTATGTCCATCTCTTCGAACAGCACTGTGTATTTGTGGACGCCAATCTTTTCCGTATCCACATTATTGAGTGGAAACGCTATATAGATGATATTTTTGTCATTTGGAGAGGCGATTTCACTACACTCAACACTTTCCATGGTTGGCTCAATGCCCAAAACAACTACCTGAATTTCACAATGGATGCGAGTAAGACGAGTTTGCCGTTTTTAGATCTACGCATCTATTCATCATCTTTGGGTCTTGAAAGTGAACTGTATACCAAGCCCATGGCCAGAAATTCGTTACTGACCTTCGACAGCTTTCATCCTAAATCTCTACGTGAAGGGCTGCCATTTGGCCAGTTTCTGCGGCTGCGCAGAAACTGTTCTTCTACTGAAGACTTCAAAAAACATGCTTCTGTGCTTTCTCAAAACCTTAAAGCAAGGAAATATCCTAAGAGGTTAATACGCCAGTCATATAAAAGAGCTGCTAACAACAATCGCGATGCACTCATAGACCTCACGGTGCCTAAGCCTCCGCTCACCAGACTCACGTGCGTCAATACATTCAGTACACAATCTAATCAGATCCAAAAGATTGTACGGAGACACTGGCGTATCCTCAATGTGGGGCACACCAAGATACCCCCCCTTTTTTCCTTCAAACGCAGTAAAAATTTACGTGATTGTCTTGTACACACACGACTTAGAGATGTCTCGACACCAGTGAGCAATACACTCTGGAACTTGCCAGCCGTGCAGGGACATTACCCGTGCGGCACTTGCTCTGTATGTCCTCAGACCAGACACACCGCTGAGGTAGACATCGGTACCTTGAGACCATGGAGGCAGATTAGACATACTAATTGCAACAGTGAGCGGGTAATCTATTTAATTACATGCCCTTGCTCGAAAAAGTATGTTGGAATGACAACACGTAAAATTAAACAGAGAATTATGGAACACAAGAGCACCATTAGGTGCAAAAAACAAGCAACACGACTGACCAGTCATTTCTTGGAAAACAATCACAGACCGGAAGACATGAGATGGACCATCCTTGAACAACCGCACCTACCTAAACAAGTTACTGATATCACCACATTCTTGTTTAAGAAAGAACAACGGTGGGTGTTTAAGCTACGTAGCCATGTAGATGGGCTTAATGACGATATTCCGTGGACTCTGATTTAGTTCCATCATTCCTAGGTCGGTCATTACTGGCTGTAGCTGACTGGATAGCTGGTATAATTTACTGAGTGTCTTGCAGTGATATAATAGCCCTGTGGGGACATGCTTATTTTATATATCTCTGTCCATGATCTCTCTCTTTAATCGTTATGAGCACTTAGTCATTTGCTATTATTATAGAAGGTGGTATTTTAGTTTTCCATACACGATAGTTGGCCGTTATAAACTACAATTTCCAGCCTTTTGTAGTTTTAATACGTGCCACGTTACGTGTTATTCATACGCTTTTCTGGCGAAAACAGCTACCGCCTTGTCAATGACCTTTTTCCATAAACTGTAATGAGCAACGAGTTACTCGTTACTATGAAATAATGAGGCAGTCTCCAGATACGACATTGTGTTGGTATAAACTACAATTCCCAGCCCTGTGTAGTTTTAACACGTATTGCGTCGCGTGTCATCCACACGCGACATACTTTACGCAGCTGGAGTCGGTTTTCAAATATTTGCCGACTGCTATTTAAACCTCCCACCCGGGCGGAGGTCACCGCGAGTGACTCTCAGGATCCGGCCCGGGGTAACGACGGAGTAGGTAAGCATGAGTGTGACGGCCTGTAAAATGTCTTTTTAGCAGCACGCTGTCAGCTGTAGCGCGCAGCTTTCCCTCACATTCCTCTATCATGATGCGGATGTTACAAGCGCTGGTCTGCATTTTGTGACTACGCTGTATCGTTGCATGGGTCTTAGATAAGGAGACCATTCCAGTGCTGCCATTTAGGCCACCTATTGTGCAGTATTTGCAGTCACCATGCTTAACTCCATAGTTACAGTGCTCCGCTGTTTTGCTGCATGGGTTTTAGATAAGGAGACTGTTCCAGCGCTGCCATCTATGTCACCTAGTATGCTGTGTTTGTAATCATCATGCTCAACTCCATAATTATAGTGCTATTTTTATCCCTGCATAACCCCTTTTTTTCAACGGTAGACTCAGTTGGTACTACAACGTCTAAATAGGCGGCAGGGTGCAATTTGCACAATACTGACAATTTTGGAAACATACTCACGGTGGTCGGGCAACACCAGCCCACCACTTTTTAACTCTTTTTTATTCACATTCAATCTTCTAATAGATTGAGTTTTGTCCGTTCCTTTCATTTTCAGAGCGTTGCCTCACGCCCTGAGCTGTTGCCAGGAGCGGTGGGTACCCTCCCGATTTGATACGGGTAAGGTGTTCTTCATTTACCTATTATTAGGATAATGACATATTCACATTGCAATTCAATGTGATTAAGGTGTATTAAGATAGAGCTTTTCTTTCCAGCCACTATATACGAATTCCAATTTCTGTTTCCTTTTCTATAGGAGTACAAGACCTGTGATCACACAGTGACATATACAGGTATATGGTTATATCGTTCTTTTTGTAATTTTCACTTATTTCACAGTGCAGTAGTTACATCTTGGTCCTGAAGAAAGCCTTCATTGGCTGAAACATGTAGACCATATTTTTAGCGCGTTCGCACATTTATTTAGATTGCACGTTTACTGCTTTTTAATCCTTGACAACATGAGATACCTTATAAATTTATTTTTCTCATGCTAGTCAATTTTAAATCACTTTGTACACTGCACCACTCTTTCACCACACTGTTTATCCTTCATCAATCCTTAGTGATTGCGCCTCTCAAAACTACTGATTAAAAACATCCATGAGCTCCTCCTTTACATTTAGCAAGGAGTTGTAGCTCCTTGGTTGCAGTAGCCTGCAGCCGAGAGGAGATCCCAAATGATGAAGCATGCCACTTCGGTGGGTGATGGGAATCTGTCCTCTTAAATGAGACTCCTTTATTAGTTATTACTTTATCTAGTTTTGGCTGGTCAAACTCTCTGTCTATATATACATTACCTTAGACCCGCGGATTTTGTGTTGTTATTGTATCTGGTTTGGGGATTTATCTGCGCAGGTCTTTAAATATTCCCTAGGACCCTTTTCTCACCTGGTAGTTATTGTTCTTGTGCAGCCTTGGCTGTGGGTCCATACACACGGCACACAGCACAACTGTGGGGCCATCTTACGCTCTAGTTGTATCACGTTTAAAAAAAAAAAAATTCTGAGTTGTTTCCTGTTTGTCTTTTTCTTGTGGTTGCCCTGTGCACACACTATGGCTGAGTTTGCAGGTTTGGCATATAATGACGACATGGCGAGAGCCATTGTGTCTACCACTCCCAGTATTATTGGGGTCAATACAGGGGACGATTGGAGAAAACTATTAATTCTTAAGAAATCACATACTCGGACAAGTGTCCACGGTGCTATTATGACGGAGTACCTCCGTGGTAACTGTGCCCCTACGGGCCTTATAGTAACAAACACCCCTAGACTGTTTCTACAAGATAAACAGTTTCTTAAGGATTGGTCTTTGATAGCATGGCGCTGCACTCGAGACTGGTTGATTTTGATCATCAGTACCGCGAAACGCATCGCAGATGCTATACTGATTGAAATTCAGGTACTTGAGGGCCAGATTAAAACCACACTCACTAGTGTAGCTTTTAAGAAAAATCTTGAGGAGACCAACAAATCCAATAAGGATTTCAAAGATAATATCCTTCTCACGAAAATCGAGAAGTTCAGAAAGGATCTAGCTCGTTTTTCGTTTGAAAAGGTATACCCTTATACTCACGAGAACTATGAACCACCTGAGTTCAACAAAAGAGGCAAGAGATACGGTTCCAATTATTCATCCTCAGAATCGGAACGTTGGTCCAGTGACTCAGATTCCTCTGAACAGGCTACATCGCGACCAAGAGGTAGGGGTGGCAATAATAGGAGACAGTGGAGAGGGCAACAGCAGACACCTTGGTGGCCGCCGGCACCTTGGCATTATCCAAATGTACCTTTCCATCCACAAATAATGCCCTTCAACCCACTCCCTCAGTACTTTCAGAACCAGTCTTTTTTAGGGCAGGGCCGGGGACGTTCCCGAGGTAAGAGACGGGGTCAACAAGCCCAAGTGCACTGGAGCCCTCCAACCTCCCCTCGCAGTCTACGCAGCATGAAGAAAGGGCAACCAGTTGCAGGGTCGAGCAGCGACTAGTGGTCAATTTGAGCACACATACTTTGACAGACATGGAGGAAACAGTCCTCAACAGAGGTCTAGGATTCGTTCCCACTAACACTGGCGATCCTTTCCTCATTCAATGTGAACTAGCACGCTTTTTTCGTAAAATAAGACTTCATTTCTTTTTCAAGGATCGAACAGCTGATAATAATGATCTTTCTGGTGAGGGCATTGACAGCGGACTAAGACCGAAATCGACTTTTTGTCCTCCCACTCATTCTATACCTGATCAGGTTCGAACCTTTGAGAAAGCTGTCATCTCTGAAGTTGCAAATTTGAGCATAGACTCCAAGAAGCAGTATCATAATCTTCCTCTGCTTGAGAAGCAAGCTCTCGACTCCCTCTCAAGAAATTCTTCTATTACCATCAAGCCCGCTGACAAGGGAGGGGCCATTGTCATACTAAATACCTCTGACTATCGAGACGAATGCCTCCGGCAACTCACGGATGCTAGGTCGTATCGTTTACTGCCTATAGATCCAACTGATAGACTCATGAAGGAAATCAGTGAGTTAGTTGAGGAAGCCAAAATTGAAGGATGGGTGTCGACTCATGAAGCCAACTTTTTAGTAACCTCCCACCCTGTTATGCCTTACTTTTACGTGCTTCCGAAGGTGCACAAGCCTCAGCATCCCCCTCCCGGGAGACCTATCATCTCGGGGATTGGTTCACTGTTAAAACCTCTCTCCACCTTCGTAGACCACTTCTTAAGACCCCTAGTTAAAACAATGTCCACCTACCTTCAAGACACGAAGGGTGTTTTACAATTATTACCAGGGATCGAGTTTGATACAGAGACGGATTTCCTTGTCAGTTTCGATGTAGAATCCCTCTATACCTGCATCCCCCAGTTGGAAACACTAGATGCGGTTAGGGCACTCCTTGACCAAAGACCAGAGGCTATGAGTACTCCGGTTCCCTTCATCATGGAATGTGCCAGGCTGGCTTTGACTGAAATTTTTTTTCAGATTTGAAGATCAAATTTACCTACAAACATCGGGTACTTCGATGGGCAGTGTTTTTGCCCCCAGCTTGGCCAACCTCTATGTCCATCTCTTCGAACAGCACTGTGTATTTGTGGACGCCAATCTTTTCCGTATCCACATTATTGAGTGGAAACGCTATATAGATGATATTTTTGTCATTTGGAGAGGCGATTTCACTACACTCAACACTTTCCATGGTTGGCTCAATGCCCAAAACAACTACCTGAATTTCACAATGGATGCGAGTAAGACGAGTTTGCAGTTTTTAGATCTACGCATCTATTCGTCATCTTTGGGTCTTGAAAGAGAACTGTATACCAAGCCCATGGCCAGAAATTCGTTACTGACCTTCGACAGCTTTCATCCTAAATCTCTACGTGAAGGGCTGCCATTTGGCCAGTTTCTGCGGCTGCGCAGAAACTGTTCTTCTACTGAAGACTTCAAAAAACATGCTTCTGTGCTTTCTCAAAACCTTAAAGCAAGGAAATATCCTAAGAGGTTAATACGCCAGTCATATAAAAGAGCTGCTAACAACAATCGCGAAGCACTCATAGAGCCCACGGTGCCTAAGCCTCCGCTCACCAGACTCACGTGCGTCAATACATTCAGTACACAATCTAATCAGATCCAAAAGATTGTACGGAGACACTGGCGTATCCTCAATGTGGGGCACACCAAGATACCCCCCCCCTTTTTTCCTTCAAACGCAGTAAAAATTTACGTGATTGTCTTGTACACACACGACCTAGAGATGTCTCGACACCAGTGAGCAATACACTCTGGAACTTGCCAGCCGTGCAGGGACATTACCCGTGCGGCACTTGCTCTGTATGTCCTCAGACCAGACACACCACTGAGGTAGACATCGGTACCTTGAGACCATGGAGGCAGATTAGACATACTAATTGCAACAGTGAGCGGGTAATCTATTTAATTACATGCCCTTGCTCGAAAAAGTATGTTGGAATGACAACACGTAAAATTAAACAGAGAATTATGGAACACAAGAGCACCATTAGGTGCAAAAAACAAGCAACACGACTGACCAGTCATTTCTTGGAAAACAATCACAGACCGGAAGACATGAGATGGACCATCCTTGAACAACCGCACCTACCTAAACAAGTTACTGATATCACCACATTCTTGTTTAAGAAAGAACAACGGTGGGTGTTTAAGCTACGTAGCCATGTAGATGGGCTTAATGACGATATTCCGTGGACTCTGATTTAGTTCCATCATTCCTAGGTCGGTCATTACTGGCTGTAGCTGACTGGATAGCTGGTATAATTTACTGAGTGTCTTGCAGCGATATAATAGCCCTGTGGGGACATGCTTATTTTATATATCTCTGTCCATGATCTCTCTCTTTAATCGTTATGAGCACTTAGTCATTTGCTATTATTATAGAAGGTGGTATTTTAGTTTTCCATACACGATACTTGGCCGTTATAAACTACAATTTCCAGCCTTTTGTAGTTTTAATACGTGCCACGTTACGTGTTATTCATACGCTTTTCTGGCGAAAACAGCTATCGCCTTGTCAATGACCTTTTTTCATAAACTGTAATGAGCAACGAGTTACTCGTTACTATGAAATAATGAGGCAGTCTCCAGATACGACATTGTGTTGGTATAAACTACAATTCCCAGCCCTGTGTAGTTTTAACACGTATTGCGTCGCGTGTCATTCACACGCGACATACTTTACGCAGCTGGAGTCGGTTTTCAAATATTTGCCGACTGCTATTTAAACCTCCCACCCCGGCCGGAGGTCACCGCGAGTGACTCTCAGGATCCGGCCCGGGGTAACGACGGAGTAGGTAAGCATGAGTGTGACGGCCTGTAAAATGTCTTTTTTAGCAGCACGCTGTCAGCTGTAGCGCGTAGCTTTCCCTCACATTCCTCTATCATGATGCGGATGTTACAAGCGCTGGTCTGCATTTTGTGACTACGCTGTATCGTTGCATGGGTCTTAGATAAGGAGACCATTCCAGTGCTGCCATTTAGGCCACCTATTGTGCAGTATTTGCAGTCACCATGCTTAACTCCATAGTTACAGTGCTCCGCTGTTTTGCTGCATGGGTTTTAGATAAGGAGACTGTTCCAGCGCTGCCATCTATGTCACCTAGTATGCTGTTTTTGTAATCATCACGCTCAACTCCATAATTATAGTGCTATTTTTATCCCTGCATAACCCCTTTTTTTCAACGGTAGGTTCAGTTGGTCCTACAACGTCTAAATAGGCGGCAGGGTGCAATTTGCACAATACTGACAATTTTGGAAACATACTCACGGTGGTCGGGCAACACCAGCCCACCACTTTTTAACTCTTTTTTATTCACATTCAATCTTCTAATAGATTGAGTTTTGTCCGTTCCTTTCATTTTCAGAGCGTTGCCTCACGCCCTGAGCTGTTGCCAGGAGCGGTGGGTACCCTCACGATTTGATACGGGTAAGGTGTTCTTCATTTACCTATTATTAGGATAATGGCATATTCACATTGCAATTCAATGTGATTAAGGTGTATTAAGATAGAGCTTTTCTTTCCAGCCACTATATACGAATTCCAATTTCTGTTTCCTTTTCTATAGGAGTACAAGACCTGTGATCACACAGTGACATATACAGGTATATGGTTGTATCGTTCTTTTTGTAATTTTCACTTATTTCACAGTGCAGTAGTTACATCTTGGTCCTGAAGAAAGCCTTCATTGGCTGAAACATGTAGACCGTATTTTTAGCGCGTTCGCACATTTATTTAGATCGCACGTTTACTGCTTTTTAATCCTTGACAACATGAGATACCTTATAAATTTATTTTTCTCATGCTAGTCAATTTTAAATCACTTTGTACACTGCACCACTCTTTCACCACACTGTTTATGCTTCATCAATCCTTAGTGATTGCGTCTCTAAACTACTGATTAAAAACATCCTTGAGCTCCTCCTTTACATTTAGCAAGGAGTTGTAGCTCCTTGGTTGCAGTAGCCTGCAGCCGAGAGGAGATCCCAAATGATGAAGCATGCCACTTCGGTGGGTGATGGGAATCCGTCCTCTTAAATGAGACTCCTTTATTAGTTATTACTTTATCTAGTTTTGGCTGGTCAAACTCTCTGTCTATATATACATTACCTTAGACCCGCGGATTTTGTGTTGTTATTGTATCTGGTTTGGGGATTTATCCGCGCAGGTCTTTAAATATTCCCTAGGACCCTTTTCTCACCTGGTAGTTATTGTTCTTGTGCAGCCTTGGCTGCGGGTCCATACACACGGCACACAGCACGACTGTGGGGCCATCTTACGCTCTAGTTGTATCACGTTTAAAAAAAAAAAAAATTCTGAGTTGTTTCCTGTTTGTCTTTTTCTTGTGGTTGCCCTGTGCACACACTATGGCTGAGTTTGCAGGTTTGGCATATAATGACGACATGGCGAGAGCCATTGTGTCTACCACTCCCAGTATTATTGACTCGACTGTTATCATAGGGGTCAATACAGGGGACGATTGGAGCAAACTATTAATTCTTAAGAAATCACATACTCGGACAAGTGTCCACGGTGCTATTATGACGGAGTACCTCCGTGGTAACTGTGCCCCTACGGGCCTTATAGTAACAAACACCCCTAGACTGTTTCTACAAGATAAACAGTTTCTTAAGCATTGGTCTTTGATTGTCTTGTACACACACGACCTAGAGATGTCTCGACACCAGTGAGCAATACACTCTGGAACTTGCCAGCCGTGCAGGGACATTACCCGTGCGGCACTTGCTCTGTATGTCCTCAGACCAGACACACCACTGAGGTAGACATCGGTACCTTGAGACCATGGAGGCAGATTAGACATACTAATTGCAACAGTGAGCGGGTAATCTATTTAATTACATGCCCTTGCTCGAAAAAGTATGTTGGAATGACAACACGTAAAATTAAACAGAGAATTATGGAACACAAGAGCACCATTAGGTGCAAAAAACAATCAACACGACTGACCAGTCATTTCTTGGAAAACAATCACAGACCGGAAGACATGAGATGGACCATCCTTGAACAACCGCACCTACCTAAACAAGTTACTGATATCACCACATTCTTGTTTAAGAAAGAACAACGGTGGGTGTTTAAGCTACGTAGCCATGTAGATGGGCTTAATGACGATATTCCGTGGACTCTGATTTAGTTCCATCATTCCTAGGTCGGTCATTACTGGCTGTAGCTGACTGGATAGCTGGTATAATTTACTGAGTGTCTTGCAGCGATATAATAGCCCTGTGGGGACATGCTTATTTTATATATCTCTGTCCATGATCTCTCTCTTTAATCGTTATGAGCACTTAGTCATTTGCTATTATTATAGAAGGTGGTATTTTAGTTTTCCATACACGATACTTGGCCGTTATAAACTACAATTTCCAGCCTTTTGTAGTTTTAATACGTGCCACGTTACGTGTTATTCATACGCTTTTCTGGCGAAAACAGCTATCGCCTTGTCAATGACCTTTTTTCATAAACTGTAATGAGCAACGAGTTACTCGTTACTATGAAATAATGAGGCAGTCTCCAGATACGACATTGTGTTGGTATAAACTACAATTCCCAGCCCTGTGTAGTTTTAACACGTATTGCGTCGCGTGTCATTCACACGCGACATACTTTACGCAGCTGGAGTCGGTTTTCAAATATTTGCCGACTGCTATTTAAACCTCCCACCCCGGCCGGAGGTCACCGCGAGTGACTCTCAGGATCCGGCCCGGGGTAACGACGGAGTAGGTAAGCATGAGTGTGACGGCCTGTAAAATGTCTTTTTTAGCAGCACGCTGTCAGCTGTAGCGCGTAGCTTTCCCTCACATTCCTCTATCATGATGCGGATGTTACAAGCGCTGGTCTGCATTTTGTGACTACGCTGTATCGTTGCATGGGTCTTAGATAAGGAGACCATTCCAGTGCTGCCATTTAGGCCACCTATTGTGCAGTATTTGCAGTCACCATGCTTAACTCCATAGTTACAGTGCTCCGCTGTTTTGCTGCATGGGTTTTAGATAAGGAGACTGTTCCAGCGCTGCCATCTATGTCACCTAGTATGCTGTTTTTGTAATCATCACGCTCAACTCCATAATTATAGTGCTATTTTTATCCCTGCATAACCCCTTTTTTTCAACGGTAGGCTCAGTTGGTCCTACAACGTCTAAATAGGCGGCAGGGTGCAATTTGCACAATACTGACAATTTTGGAAACATACTCACGGTGGTCGGGCAACACCAGCCCACCACTTTTTAACTCTTTTTTTATTCACATTCAATCTTCTAATAGATTGAGTTTTGTCCGTTCCTTTCATTTTCAGAGCGTTGCCTCACGCCCTGAGCTGTTGCCAGGAGCGGTGGGTACCCTCCCGATTTGATACGGGTAAGGTGTTCTTCATTTACCTATTATTAGGATAATGGCATATTCACATTGCAATTCAATGTGATTAAGGTGTATTAAGATAGAGCTTTTCTTTCCAGCCACTATATACGAATTCCAATTTCTGTTTCCTTTTCTATAGGAGTACAAGACCTGTGATCACACAGTGACATATACAGGTATATGGTTGTATTGTTCTTTTTGTAATTTTCACTTATTTCACAGTGCAGTAGTTACATCTTGGTCCTGAAGAAAGCCTTCATTGGCTGAAACATGTAGACCGTATTTTTAGCGCGTTCGCACAATTATTTAGATCGCACGTTTACTGCTTTTTAATCCTTGACAACATGAGATACCTTATAAATTTATTTTTCTCATGCTAGTCAATTTTAAATCACTTTGTACACTGCACCACTCTTTCACCACACTGTTTATGCTTCATCAATCCTTAGTGATTGCGTCTCTAAACTACTGATTAAAAACATCCTTGAGCTCCTCCTTTACATTTAGCAAGGAGTTGTAGCTCCTTGGTTGCAGTAGCCTGCAGCCGAGAGGAGATCCCAAATGATGAAGCATGCCACTTCGGTGGGTGATGGGAATCCGTCCTCTTAAATGAGACTCCTTTATTAGTTATTACTTTATCTAGTTTTGGCTGGTCAAACTCTCTGTCTATATATACATTACCTTAGACCCGCGGATTTTGTGTTGTTATTGTATCTGGTTTGGGGATTTATCCGCGCAGGTCTTTAAATATTCCCTAGGACCCTTTTCTCACCTGGTAGTTATTGTTCTTGTGCAGCCTTGGCTGCGGGTCCATACACACGGCACACAGCACGACTGTGGGGCCATCTTACGCTCTAGTTGTATCACGTTTAAAAAAAAAAAAAATTCTGAGTTGTTTCCTGTTTGTCTTTTTCTTGTGGTTGCCCTGTGCACACACTATGGCTGAGTTTGCAGGTTTGGCATATAATGACGACATGGCGAGAGCCATTGTGTCTACCACTCCCAGTATTATTGACTCGACTGTTATCATAGGGGTCAATACAGGGGACGATTGGAGCAAACTATTAATTCTTAAGAAATCACATACTCGGACAAGTGTCCACGGTGCTATTATGACGGAGTACCTCCGTGGTAACTGTGCCCCTACGGGCCTTATAGTAACAAACACCCCTAGACTGTTTCTACAAGATAAACAGTTTCTTAAGCATTGGTCTTTGATTGTCTTGTACACACACGACCTAGAGATGTCTCGACACCAGTGAGCAATACACTCTGGAACTTGCCAGCCGTGCAGGGACATTACCCGTGCGGCACTTGCTCTGTATGTCCTCAGACCAGACACACCACTGAGGTAGACATCGGTACCTTGAGACCATGGAGGCAGATTAGACATACTAATTGCAACAGTGAGCGGGTAATCTATTTAATTACATGCCCTTGCTCGAAAAAGTATGTTGGAATGACAACACGTAAAATTAAACAGAGAATTATGGAACACAAGAGCACCATTAGGTGCAAAAACAATCAACACGACTGACCAGTCATTTCTTGGAAAACAATCACAGACCGGAAGACATGAGATGGACCATCCTTGAACAACCGCACCTACCTAAACAAGTTACTGATATCACCACATTCTTGTTTAAGAAAGAACAACGGTGGGTGTTTAAGCTACGTAGCCATGTAGATGGGCTTAATGACGATATTCCGTGGACTCTGATTTAGTTCCATCATTCCTAGGTCGGTCATTACTGGCTGTAGCTGACTGGATAGCTGGTATAATTTACTGAGTGTCTTGCAGCGATATAATAGCCCTGTGGGGACATGCTTATTTTATATATCTCTGTCCATGATCTCTCTCTTTAATCGTTATGAGCACTTAGTCATTTGCTATTATTATAGAAGGTGGTATTTTAGTTTTCCATACACGATACTTGGCCGTTATAAACTACAATTTCCAGCCTTTTGTAGTTTTAATACGTGCCACGTTACGTGTTATTCATACGCTTTTCTGGCGAAAACAGCTATCGCCTTGTCAATGACCTTTTTTCATAAACTGTAATGAGCAACGAGTTACTCGTTACTATGAAATAATGAGGCAGTCTCCAGATACGACATTGTGTTGGTATAAACTACAATTCCCAGCCCTGTGTAGTTTTAACACGTATTGCGTCGCGTGTCATTCACACGCGACATACTTTACGCAGCTGGAGTCGGTTTTCAAATATTTGCCGACTGCTATTTAAACCTCCCACCCCGGCCGGAGGTCACCGCGAGTGACTCTCAGGATCCGGCCCGGGGTAACGACGGAGTAGGTAAGCATGAGTGTGACGGCCTGTAAAATGTCTTTTTTAGCAGCACGCTGTCAGCTGTAGCGCGTAGCTTTCCCTCACATTCCTCTATCATGATGCGGATGTTACAAGCGCTGGTCTGCATTTTGTGACTACGCTGTATCGTTGCATGGGTCTTAGATAAGGAGACCATTCCAGTGCTGCCATTTAGGCCACCTATTGTGCAGTATTTGCAGTCACCATGCTTAACTCCATAGTTACAGTGCTCCGCTGTTTTGCTGCATGGGTTTTAGATAAGGAGACTGTTCCAGCGCTGCCATCTATGTCACCTAGTATGCTGTTTTTGTAATCATCACGCTCAACTCCATAATTATAGTGCTATTTTTATCCCTGCATAACCCCTTTTTTTCAACGGTAGGTTCAGTTGGTCCTACAACGTCTAAATAGGCGGCAGGGTGCAATTTGCACAATACTGACAATTTTGGAAACATACTCACGGTGGTCGGGCAACACCAGCCCACCACTTTTTAACTCTTTTTTTATTCACATTCAATCTTCTAATAGATTGAGTTTTGTCCGTTCCTTTCATTTTCAGAGCGTTGCCTCACGCCCTGAGCTGTTGCCAGGAGCGGTGGGTACCCTCCCGATTTGATACGGGTAAGGTGTTCTTCATTTACCTATTATTAGGATAATGGCATATTCACATTGCAATTCAATGTGATTAAGGTGTATTAAGATAGAGCTTTTCTTTCCAGCCACTATATACGAATTCCAATTTCTGTTTCCTTTTCTATAGGAGTACAAGACCTGTGATCACACAGTGACATATACAGGTATATGGTTGTATCGTTCTTTTGTAATTTTCACTTATTTCACAGTGCAGTAGTTACATCTTGGTCCTGAAGAAAGCCTTCATTGGCTGAAACATGTAGACCGTATTTTTAGCGCGTTCGCACATTTATTTAGATCGCACGTTTACTGCTTTTTAATCCTTGACAACATGAGATACCTTATAAATTTATTTTTCTCATGCTAGTCAATTTTAAATCACTTTGTACACTGCACCACTCTTTCACCACACTGTTTATGCTTCATCAATCCTTAGTGATTGCGTCTCTAAACTACTGATTAAAAACATCCTTGAGCTCCTCCTTTACATTTAGCAAGGAGTTGTAGCTCCTTGGTTGCAGTAGCCTGCAGCCAAGAGGAGATCCCAAATGATGAAGCATGCCACTTCGGTGGGTGATGGGAATCCGTCCTCTTAAATGAGACTCCTTTATTAGTTATTACTTTATCTAGTTTTGGCTGGTCAAACTCTCTGTCTATATATACATTACCTTAGACCCGCGGATTTTGTGTTGTTATTGTATCTGGTTTGGGGATTTATCCGCGCAGGTCTTTAAATATTCCCTAGGACCCTTTTCTCACCTGGTAGTTATTGTTCTTGTGCAGCCTTGGCTGCGGGTCCATACACACGGCACACAGCACGACTGTGGGGCCATCTTACGCTCTAGTTGTATCACGTTTAAAAAAAAAAAAAATTCTGAGTTGTTTCCTGTTTGTCTTTTTCTTGTGGTTGCCCTGTGCACACACTATGGCTGAGTTTGCAGGTTTGGCATATAATGACGACATGGCGAGAGCCATTGTGTCTACCACTCCCAGTATTATTGACTCGACTGTTATCATAGGGGTCAATACAGGGACGATTGGAGCAAACTATTAATTCTTAAGAAATCACATACTCGGACAAGTGTCCACGGTGCTATTATGACGGAGTACCTCCGTGGTAACTGTGCCCCTACGGGCCTTATAGTAACAAACACCCCTAGACTGTTTCTACAAGATAAACAGTTTCTTAAGCATTGGTCTTTGATTGTCTTGTACACACACGACCTAGAGATGTCTCGACACCAGTGAGCAATACACTCTGGAACTTGCCAGCCGTGCAGGGACATTACCCGTGCGGCACTTGCTCTGTATGTCCTCAGACCAGACACACCACTGAGGTAGACATCGGTACCTTGAGACCATGGAGGCAGATTAGACATACTAATTGCAACAGTGAGCGGGTAATCTATTTAATTACATGCCCATGCTCGAAAAAGTATGTTGGAATGACAACACGTAAAATTAAACAGAGAATTATGGAACACAAGAGCACCATTAGGTGCAAAAAACAAGCAACACAACTGACCAGTCATTTCTTGGAAAACAATCACAGACCGGAAGACATGAGATGGACCATCCTTGAACAACCGCACCTACCTAAACAAGTTACTGATATCACCACATTCTTGTTTAAGAAAGAACAATGGTGGGTGTTTAAGCTACGTAGCCATGTAGATGGGCTTAATGACGATATTCCGTGGACTCTGATTTAGTTCCATCATTCCTAGGTCGGTCATTACTGGCTGTAGCTGACTGGATAGCTGGTATAATTTACTGAGTGTCTTGCAGTCATATAATAGCCCTGTGGGGACATGCTTATTTTATATATCTCTGTCCATGATCTCTCTCTTTAATCGTTATGAGCACTTAGTCATTTGTTATTATTATAGAAGGTGGTATTTTAGTTTTCCATACACGATACTTGGCCGTTATAAACTACAATTTCCAGCCTTTTGTAGTTTTAATACGTGCCACGTTACGTGTTATTCATACGCTTTTCTGGCGAAAACAGCTACCGCCTTGTCAATGACCTTTTTCCATAAACTGTAATGAGCAACGAGTTACTCGTTACTATGAAATAATGAGGCAGTCTCCAGATACGACATTGTGTTGGTATAAACTACAATTCCCAGCCCTGTGTAGTTTTAACACGTATTGCGTCGCGTGTCATTCACACGCGATATACTTTATGCAGCTGGAGTCGGTTTTCAAATATTTGCCGACTGCTATTTAAACCTCCCACCCCGGCCGGAGGTCACCGCGAGTGACTCTCAGGATCCGGCCCGGGGTAACGACGGAGTAGGTAAGCATGAGTGTGACGGCCTGTAAAATGTCTTTTTAGCAGCACGCTGTCAGCTGTAGCGCGTAGCTTTCCCTCACATTCCTCTATCATGATGCGGATGTTACAAGCGCTGGTCTGCATTTTGTGACTACGCTGTATCGTTGCATGGGTCTTAGATAAGGAGACCATTCCAGTGCTGCCATTTAGGCCACCTATTGTGCAGTATTTGCAGTCACCATGCTTAACTCCATAGTTACAGTGCTCCGCTGTTTTGCTGCATGGGTTTTAGATAAGGAGACTGTTCCAGCGCTGCCATCTATGTCACCTAGTATGCTGTTTTTGTAATCATCACGCTCAACTCCATAATTATAGTGCTATTTTTATCCCTGCATAACCCCTTTTTTTCAACGGTAGGCTCAGTTGGTCCTACAACGTCTAAATAGGCGGCAGGGTGCAATTTGCACAATACTGACAATTTTGGAAACATACTCACGGTGGTCGGGCAACACCAGCCCACCACTTTTTAACTCTTTTTTTATTCACATTCAATCTTCTAATAGATTGAGTTTTGTCCGTTCCTTTCATTTTCAGAGCGTTGCCTCACGCCCTGAGCTGTTGCCAGGAGCGGTGGGTACCCTCCCGATTTGATACGGGTAAGGTGTTCTTCATTTACCTATTATTAGGATAATGGCATATTCACATTGCAATTCAATGTGATTAAGGTGTATTAAGATAGAGCTTTTCTTTCCAGCCACTATATACGAATTCCAATTTCTGTTTCCTTTTCTATAGGAGTACAAGACCTGTGATCACACAGTGACATATACAGGTATATGGTTGTATTGTTCTTTTTGTAATTTTCACTTATTTCACAGTGCAGTAGTTACATCTTGGTCCTGAAGAAAGCCTTCATTGGCTGAAACATGTAGACCGTATTTTTAGCGCGTTCGCACATTTATTTAGATCGCACGTTTACTGCTTTTTAATCCTTGACAACATGAGATACCTTATAAATTTATTTTTCTCATGCTAGTCAATTTTAAATCACTTTGTACACTGCACCACTCTTTCACCACACTGTTTATGCTTCATCAATCCTTAGTGATTGCGTCTCTAAACTACTGATTAAAAACATCCTTGAGCTCCTCCTTTACATTTAGCAAGGAGTTGTAGCTCCTTGGTTGCAGTAGCCTGCAGCCGAGAGGAGATCCCAAATGATGAAGCATGCCACTTCGGTGGGTGATGGGAATCCGTCCTCTTAAATGAGACTCCTTTATTAGTTATTACTTTATCTAGTTTTGGCTGGTCAAACTCTCTGTCTATATATACATTACCTTAGACCCGCGGATTTTGTGTTGTTATTGTATCTGGTTTGGGGATTTATCCGCGCAGGTCTTTAAATATTCCCTAGGACCCTTTTCTCACCTGGTAGTTATTGTTCTTGTGCAGCCTTGGCTGCGGGTCCATACACACGGCACACAGCACGACTGTGGGGCCATCTTACGCTCTAGTTGTATCACGTTTAAAAAAAAAAAAAAATTCTGAGTTGTTTCCTGTTTGTCTTTTTCTTGTGGTTGCCCTGTGCACACACTATGGCTGAGTTTGCAGGTTTGGCATATAATGACGACATGGCGAGAGCCATTGTGTCTACCACTCCCAGTATTATTGACTCGACTGTTATCATAGGGGTCAATACAGGGGACGATTGGAGCAAACTATTAATTCTTAAGAAATCACATACTCGGACAAGTGTCCACGGTGCTATTATGACGGAGTACCTCCGTGGTAACTGTGCCCCTACGGGCCTTATAGTAACAAACACCCCTAGACTGTTTCTACAAGATAAACAGTTTCTTAAGCATTGGTCTTTGATTGTCTTGTACACACACGACCTAGAGATGTCTCGACACCAGTGAGCAATACACTCTGGAACTTGCCAGCCGTGCAGGGACATTACCCGTGCGGCACTTGCTCTGTATGTCCTCAGACCAGACACACCACTGAGGTAGACATCGGTACCTTGAGACCATGGAGGCAGATTAGACATACTAATTGCAACAGTGAGCGGGTAATCTATTTAATTACATGCCCTTGCTCGAAAAAGTATGTTGGAATGACAACACGTAAAATTAAACAGAGAATTATGGAACACAAGAGCACCATTAGGTGCAAAAAACAAGCAACACAACTGACCAGTCATTTCTTGGAAAACAATCACAGACCGGAAGACATGAGATGGACCATCCTTGAACAACCGCACCTACCTAAACAAGTTACTGATATCACCACATTCTTGTTTAAGAAAGCACAACGGTGGGTGTTTAAGCTACGTAGCCATGTAGATGGGCTTAATGATGATATTCCGTGGACTCTGATTTAGTTCCATCATTCCTAGGTCGGTCATTACTGGCTGTAGCTGACTGGATAGCTGGTATAATTTACTGAGTGTCTTGCAGTCATATAATAGCCCTGTGGGGACATGCTTATTTTATATATCTCTGTCCATGATCTCTCTCTTTAATCGTTATGAGCACTTAGTCATTTGTTATTATTATAGAAGGTGGTATTTTAGTTTTCCATACACGATACTTGGCCGTTATAAACTACAATTTCCAGCCTTTTGTAGTTTTAATACGTGCCACGTTACGTGTTATTCATACGCTTTTCTGGCGAAAACAGCTACCGCCTTGTCAATGACCTTTTTCCATAAACTGTAATGAGCAACGAGTTACTCGTTACTATGAAATAATGAGGCAGTCTCCAGATACGACATTGTGTTGGTATAAACTACAATTCCCAGCCCTGTGTAGTTTTAACACGTATTGCGTCGCGTGTCATTCACACGCGACATACTTTATGCAGCTGGAGTCGGTTTTCAAATATTTGCCGACTGCTATTTAAACCTCCCACCCCGGCCGGAGGTCACCGCGAGTGACTCTCAGGATCCGGCCCGGGGTAACGACGGAGTAGGTAAGCATGAGTGTGACGGCCTGTAAAATGTCTTTTTTAGCAGGACGCTGTCAGCTGTAGCGCGTAGCTTTCCCTCACATTCCTCTATCATGATGCGGATGTTACAAGCGCTGGTCTGCATTTTGTGACTACGCTGTATCGTTGCATGGGTCTTAGATAAGGAGACCATTCCAGTGCTGCCATTTAGGCCACCTATTGTGCAGTATTTGCAGTCACCATGCTTAACTCCATAGTTACAGTGCTCCGCTGTTTTGCTGCATGGGTTTTAGATAAGGAGACTGTTCCAGCGCTGCCATCTATGTCACCTAGTATGCTGTGTTTGTAATCATCACGCTCAACTCCATAATTATAGTGCTATTTTTATCCCTGCATAACCCCTTTTTTTCAACGGTAGGCTCAGTTGGTCCTACAACGTCTAAATAGGCGGCAGGGTGCAATTTGCACAATACTGACAATTTTGGAAACATACTCACAGTGGTCGGGCAACACCAGCCCACCACTTTTAACTCTTTTTTTATTCACATTCAATCTTCTAATAGATTGAGTTTTGTCCGTTCCTTTCATTTTCAGAGCGTTGCCTCACGCCCTGAGCTGTTGCCAGGAGCGGTGGGTACCCTCCCGATTTGATACGGGTAAGGTGTTCTTCATTTACCTATTATTAGGATAATGGCATATTCACATTGCAATTCAATGTGATTAAGGTGTATTAAGATAGAGCTTTTCTTTCCAGCCACTATATACGAATTCCAATTTCTGTTTCCTTTTCTATAGGAGTACAAGACCTGTGATCACACAGTGACATATACAGGTATATGGTTGTATCGTTCTTTTTGTAATTTTCACTTATTTCACAGTGCAGTAGTTACATCTTGGTCCTGAAGAAAGCCTTCATTGGCTGAAACATGTAGACCGTAATTTTAGCGCGTTCGCACATTTATTTAGATCGCGCGTTTACTGCTTTTTAATCCTTGACAACATGAGATACCTTATAAATTTATTTTTCTCATGCTAGTCACTTTTAAATCACTTTGTACACTGCACCACTCTTTCACCACACTGTTTATGCTTCATCAATCCTTAGTGATTGCGTCTCTAAACTACTGATTAAAAACATCCTTGAGCTCCTCCTTTACATTTAGCAAGGAGTTGTAGCTCCTTGGTTGCAGTAGCCTGCAGCCGAGAGGAGATCCCAAATGATGAAGCATGCCACTTCGGTGGGTGATGGGAATCCGTCCTCTTAAATGAGACTCCTTTATTAGTTATTACTTTATCTAGTTTTGGCTGGTCAAACTCTCTGTCTATATATACATTACCTTAGACCCGCGGATTTTGTGTTGTTATTGTATCTGGTTTGGGGATTTATCCGCGCAGGTCTTTAAATATTCCCTAGGACCCTTTTCTCACCTGGTAGTTATTGTTCTTGTGCAGCCTTGGCTGCGGGTCCATACACACGGCACACAGCACGACTGTGGGGCCATCTTACGCTCTAGTTGTATCACGTTTAAAAAAAAAAAATTCTGAGTTGTTTCCTGTTTGTTTTTTTCTTGTGGTTGCCCTGTGCACACACTATGGCTGAGTTTGCAGGTTTGGCATATAATGACGACATGGCGAGAGCCATTGTGTCTACCACTCCCAGTATTATTGACTCGACTGTTATCATAGGGGTCAATACAGGGGACGATTGGAGCAAACTATTAATTCTTAAGAAATCACATACTCGGACAAGTGTCCACGGTGCTATTATGACGGAGTACCTCCGTGGTAACTGTGCCCCTACGGGCCTTATAGTAACAAACACCCCTAGACTGTTTCTACAAGATAAACAGTTTCTTAAGCATTGGTCTTTGATTGTCTTGTGCACACACGACCTAGAGATGTCTCGACACCAGTGAGCAATACACTCTGGAACTTGCCAGCCGTGCAGGGACATTACCCGTGCGGCACTTGCTCTGTATGTCCTCAGACCAGACACACCACTGAGGTAGACATCGGTACCTTGAGACCATGGAGGCAGATTAGACATACTAATTGCAACAGTGAGCGGGTAATCTATTTAATTACATGCCCTTGCTCGAAAAAGTATGTTGGAATGACAACACGTAAAATTAAACAGAGAATTATAGAACACAAGAGCACCATTAGGTGCAAAAAACAAGCAACACGACTGACCAGTCATTTCTTGGAAAACAATCACAGACCGGAAGACATGAGATGGACCATCCTTGAACAACCGCACCTACCTAAACAAGTTACTGATATCACCACATTCTTGTTTAAGAAAGAACAACGGTGGGTGTTTAAGCTACGTAGCCATGTAGATGGGCTTAATGACGATATTCCGTGGACTCTGATTTAGTTCCATCATTCCTAGGTCGGTCATTACTGGCTGTAGCTGACTGGATAGCTGGTATAATTTACTGAGTGTCTTGCAGTGATATAATAGCCCTGTGGGGACATGCTTATTTTATATATCTCTGTCCATGATCTTTCTCTTTAATCGTTATGAGCACTTAGTCATTTGCTATTATTATAGAAGGTGGTATTTTAGTTTTCCATACACGATACTTGGCCGTTATAAACTACAATTTCCAGCCTTTTGTAGTTTTAATACGTGCCACGTTACGTGTTATTCATACGCTTTTCTGGCGAAAACAGCTACCGCCTTGTCAATGACCTTTTTCCATAAACTGTAATGAGCAACGAGTTACTCGTTACTATGAAATAATGAGGCAGTCTCCAGATACGACATTGTGTTGGTATAAACTACAATTCCCAGCCCTGTGTAGTTTTAACACGTATTGCGTCGCGTGTCATTCACACGCGACATACTTTACGCAGCTGGAGTCGGTTTTCAAATATTTGCCGACTGCTATTTAAATCCTCCCACCCCGGCCGGAGGTCACCGCGAGTGACTCTCAGGATCCGGCCCGGGGTAACGACGGAGTAGGTAAGCATGAGTGTGACGGCCTGTAAAATGTCTTTTTAGCAGCACGCTGTCAGCTGTAGCGCGTAGCTTTCCCTCACATTCCTCTATCATGATGCGGATGTTACAAGCGCTGGTCTGCATTTTGTGACTACGCTGTATCGTTGCATGGGTCTTAGATAAGGAGACCATTCCAGTGCTGCCATTTAGGCCACCTATTGTGCAGTATTTGCAGTCACCATGCTTAACTCCATAGTTACAGTGCTCCGCTGTTTTGCTGCATGGGTTTTAGATAAGGAGACTGTTCCAGCGCTGCCATCTATGTCACCTAGTATGCTGTGTTTGTAATCATCACGCTCAACTCCATAATTATAGTGCTATTTTTATCCCTGCATAACCCCTTTTTTTCAACGGTAGGCTCAGTTGGTCCTACAACGTCTAAATAGGCGGCAGGGTGCAATTTGCACAATACTGACAATTTTGGAAACATACTCACAGTGGTCGGGCAACACCAGCCCACCACTTTTTAACTCTTTTTTTATTCACATTCAATCTTCTAATAGATTGAGTTTTGTCCGTTCCTTTCATTTTCAGAGCGTTGCCTCACGCCCTGAGCTGTTGCCAGGAGCGGTGGGTACCCTCCCGATTTGATACGGGTAAGGTGTTCTTCATTTACCTGTTATTAGGATAATGGCATATTCACATTGCAATTCAATGTGATTAAGGTGTATTAAGATAGAGCTTTTCTTTCCAGCCACTATATACGAATTCCAATTTCTGTTTCCTTTTCTATAGGAGTACAAGACCTGTGATCACACAGTGACATATACAGGTATATGGTTGTATCGTTCTTTTTGTAATTTTCACTTATTTCACAGTGCAGTAGTTACATCTTGGTCCTGAAGAAAGCCTTCATTGGCTGAAACATGTAGACCGTATTTTTAGCGCGTTCGCACATTTATTTCGATCGCGTGTTTACTGCTTTTTAATCCTTGACAACATGAGATACCTTATAAATTTATTTTTCTCATGCTAGTCAATTTTAAATCACTTTGTACACTGCACCACTCTTTCACCACACTGTTTATGCTTCATCAATCCTTAGTGATTGCGTCTCTAAACTACTGATTAAAAACATCCGTGAGCTCCTCCTTTACATATAGCAAGGATTTGTAGCTCCTTGGTTGCAGTAGCCTGCAGCCGAGAGGAGATCCCAAATGATGAAGCATGCCACTTCGGTGGGTGATGGGAATCCGTCCTCTTAAATGAGACTCCTTTATTAGTTATTACTTTATCTAGTTTTGGCTGGTCAAACTCTCTGTCTATATATACATTACCTTAGACCCGCGGATTTTGTGTTGTTATTGTATCTGGTTTGGGGATTTATCGGCGCAGGCCTTTAAATATTCCCTACGACCCTTTTCTCACCTGGTAGTTATTGTTCTTGTGCAGCCTTGGCTGCGGGTCCATACACACGGCACCCAGCACGACTGTGGGGCCATCTTACGCTCTAGTTGTATCACGTTTAAAAAAAAAATATTCTGAGTTGTTTCCTGTTTGTCTTTTTCTTGTGGTTGCCCTGTGCACACACTATGGCTGAGTTTGCAGGTTTGGCATATAATGACGACATGGCGAGAGCCATTTTGTCTACCACTCCCAGTATTATTGACTCGACTGTTATCATAGGGGTCAATACAGGGGACGATTGGAGCAAACTATTAATTCTTAAGAAATCACATACTCGGACAAGTGTCCACGGTGCTATTATGACGGAGTACCTCAGTGGTAACTGTGCCCCTACGGGCCTTATAGTAACAAACACCCCTAGACTGTTTCTACAAGATAAACAGTTTCTTAAGGATTGGTCTTTGATAGCATGGCGCTGCACTCGAGACTGGTTTATTTTGATCATCAGTACCGCGAAACGCATCGCAGATGCTATACTGATTGAAATTCAGGTACTTGTGGGCCAGATTAAAACCACACTCACTAGTGTAGCTTTTAAGAAAAATCTTGAGGAGACCAACAAATCCAATAAGGATTTCAAAGATAATATCCTTCTCACGAAAATCAAGAAGTTCAGAAAGGATCTAGCCTCGTTTTTCGTTTGAAAAGGTATACCCTTATACTCACGAGAACTATGAACCACCTGAGTTCAACAAAAGAGGCAAGAGATACGGTTCCAATTATTCATCCTCAGAATCGGAACGTTGGTCCAGTGACTCAGATTCCTCTGAACAGGCTACATCGCGACCAAGAGGTAGGGGTGGCAATAATAGGAGACAGTGGAGAGGGCAACAGCAGACACCTTGGTGGCCGCCGGCACCTTGGCATTATCCAAATGTACCTTTCCATCCACAAATGATGCCCTTCAACCCACCCCCTCAGTACTTCCAGAACCAGTCATTTTTAGGACAGGGCCGGGGACGTTCCCGAGGAAAGAGACGGGGTCAACAAGCCCAAGTGCACTGGAGCCCTCCAACCTCCCCTCGCAGTCTACGCAGCATGAAGAAAGGGCAACCAGTTGCAGGGTCGAGCAGCGACTAGTGGTCAATTTGAGCACACATACTTTGACAGACATGGAGGAAACAGTCCTCAACAGAGGTCTAGGATTCGTTCCCACTAACACTGGCGATCCTTTCCTCATTCAATGTGAACTAGCACGCTTTTTTCGTAAAATAAGACTTCATTTCTTTTTCAAGGATCGAACAGCTGATAATAATGATCTTTCTGGTGAGGGCATTGACAGCGGACTAAGACCGAAATCGACTTTTTGTCCTCCCACTCATTCTATACCTGATCAGGTTCGAACCTTTGAGAAAGCTGTCATCTCTGAAGTTGCAAATTTGAGCATAGACTCTAAGAAGCAGTATCATAATCTTCCTCTGCTTGAGAAGCAAGCTCTCGACTCCCTCTCGAGAAATTCTTCTATTACCATCAAGCCCGCTGACAAGGGAGGGGCCATTGTCATACTAAATACCTCTGACTATCGAGATGAATGCCTCCAGCAACTCACGGATGCTAGGTCGTATCGTTTACTGCCTATAGATCCAACTGATAGACTCACGAAGGAAATCAGTGAGTTAGTTGAGGAAGCCAAAATTGAAGGATGGGTGTCGACTCATGAAGCCAACTTTTTAGTAACCTCCCACCCTGTTATGCCTTACTTTTACGTGCTTCCGAAGGTGCACAATCCTCAGCGTCCCCTCCCGGGAGACCTATCATCTCGGGGATTGGTTCACTGTTAGAACCTCTCTCCACCTTCGTAGACCACTTCTTAAGACCCCTAGTTAAAACAATGCCCACCTACCTTCAAGACACGAAGGATGTTTTACAATTATTACCAGGGATCGAGTTTGATACAGAGACGGATTTCCTTGTCAGTTTCGATGTAGAATCCCTCTATACCTGCATCCCCCAGTTGGAAACACTAGATGCGGTTAGGGCACTCCTTGACCAAAGACCAGAGGCTATGAGTACTCCGGTTCCCTTCATCATGGAATGTGCCAGGCTGGCTATGACTGAAATTTTTTTCAGATTTGAAGATCAAATTTACCTACAAACATCGGGTACTTCGATGGGCAGTGTGTTTGCCCCCAGCTTGGCCAACCTCTATGTCCATCTCTTCGAACAGCACTGTGTATTTGTGGACGCCAATCCTTTCCGTATCCACATTATTGAGTGGAAACGCTATATAGATGATATTTTTGTCATTTGGAGAGGCGATTTCACTACACTCAACACTTTCCATGGTTGGCTCAATGCCCAAAACAACTACCTGAATTTCACAATGGATGCGAGTAAGACGTTTCCAGGATGATGTCCTGATTGTGGGAAAGGATGAAAAAGATCGTGACCAATTGATGGTCAAGTGTTATATTCCATATAGGTACCCTATATAGACGCAGGTAACACTGCAACCTTTCACCTATATCCTTCCCTACATTTCATACATAACGATTCATAGGGACTGACCTTTTGCCTAGATACGACACTGCATTCAGGACGCAGGTTTTTCCCTGGTTCAATACTCATACATTATGCATGAGGCTTCTTGGAAGCATAGCAGGACTCACAGCAGGACGAACATCTCCTGTATAATATCTATGTTAAAGTTCAGGCCTGACGTCATTCTTTAGGCCGACACAGTAACGCAGCAAGGTAGGACCCCTGGGGAGACCTATGGGTATATATACATCATGTCTTGATTAGACAGACAGAGGAGACCGTGACTTCCCGGCTGACACACTGACCAGAGACGCTGAGGTTCCTGCATGCAGACGCTCCAGCTAGCAGTGGTCTAACATCCCTCGCGGGGTGTCCAACTTGAGACCAGGACGGGGTCCCATATTCTCTAAACTCTCAGGTAATGGGGTGGACTAGATCCTAGAGGGATTCTTGGCATAACATCTACATAGGTGCTAGGTACATTTAGGTACATCTAGTTAGGGAGGCATTGTAGGAGTACCCACCTTTTTATCATGTGTTTTATGTACTTGTATATATTCATGATTCCTGCAAGATGGTAGAGCTTTACCATCCTTTTACTTTCCTAATATTGCTAATCATATATCTCTGCCACTGTCTAATGGTTGTTGCAGCTCATATATTTTACAATAGAATAACAACTGTTCAATAAATACTTATTGAAACGCCCAGATTGTTTATTCTGTGTATCTCTCTGAGAGAAACTAAGTGAGCACGAGTGACTGAGCGAAAAGTAGTATATTGTTTCCACGATCCTGGGGGATCAGGGTTGTCATGTTCTGAGGTTGCCAAGAACTATTCTCTCTCCGATAAGAGATGACTCTAGTGGCACTGTGAGCTAGCTAATAGAGACAGGCTAACGTATCCAGTGGGGGTGCATGGAATCCGTCCGCCACCAAACCCACAGTTTATGTTATCCAAACGCACAGACCCTGTATAGGTAATATAGGAACTACACGACACAAGGACAGATAACGATTGAAAAAGAGTGGACTGACAATAAAAAAAGCGAGATGTCAATTGAGTAAAAGTCAAGTTACATACTGGAGGCACAAGAGATCTCCATGAATGGCATCAAACCAAACAAAAGGTATAGTCATGGCTGTGAGGGAAGCATCCAAGTCAACTAATAAAGATCAATTGAAGTCTTTCCTTGGGCTACCAGAATATTGCTCCAAGTTCCTAGCTAACTTCACAGAAACGGTTGAACCTCTGAGATTTCAAATGAAAAAGGTGTTCATTTTTAAATGGGACAAGGATTGTGACACAGCCTTTATGAATGTAAAAGAAGGTATCTTGCGAGCTCCAATTTGTGGCATTTTGATGCCACTGCTAAAACATATATACCTACTGATGCGAGCAATGTGGGAATAGGAGCTATTTGACACAGGTGAAGGATGGTCACATCAAGATAATAGGATTCGCATCAAGACGCCTTCAATAGGCGGAGTCCTCGTACTCTGTTATTGAGACCCAGGGGCCGGTTACGATGGCGGTGTTTGACACATCCACGGTGCTGGCGGAAAACGTCCATTTCCTCACTCCAGCGGCGGTCCTCGCGTCCGCCGTATTACAATGATCAAAGATAGCCCATTTCCCGTCCGCTGCGGAGTTTCGGGATCCGCCAGGAATTTCCTTCCGCAACGGTGGCGGAGGGAGACAATAGAGAAAGACCGCCGTGCGGAATGACGTTACGACCACCGTACAAATCACGATGCCTCAAACAGCCCATCACAATGCAGCAGAGAAACCAGCCACTCGGAGACAGCGGAAGCACTACTGCAGAGAGCGAAACTCTAATCCCGGCCACCTCCACGCGTTCCTGACCGCTATGGATCCAGCTCTTCAATCCCTTCCGCTGCTGTACATGATCCACTACCAGCAGATAAGACACCACCGCCGTCAACACCGCAGGTACGTAAATAACACATCTCCGCATACAACCACAACACACAACTGCTGAACTACGGGTCCTGTCCACATCAGACACTCTGGTGGAGACAGGAACATATCCCCCAGTGTACTCACACATGTCCTGCTTGCTAGAAATCCACACCTCCGCATCGGGGTCACCCATCAACATCGAAATCACTGCAATGTCCCGGTCACATCACCGCAGCGGTGAAGACGCGGGAAAACCTGCGCACAATGTAGTAGGCAGGGCCGGCGCCAGGCATGGGCAGGCTGGGCAGCTTCCCAGGGCTCCACCTTCACCATACCCACATGGTGGGCCGCATCAGTTGGCCACAGCCCACAGCACGCTTCCCACATCCATTTCTGCACATGCTGTGTGCCCCTCTTGTGCCCCCCCCCTCAATGCACTATTTAGCAGCCAGTTGTGGCTCGACCTCGCACCTCACACATCAAAGGGCAAGGTAGATTGACTGGAAAGGCGGGGGTGAAGATGAACACCCTGCACAGAAGGTCAGGAGCTGGACAATCCTCCACCTCATACCTGCCTTCCACTCATGTGAATCAAACTGAGTAAATTAAGAAATGAAGACTCACTCTGCATATAACAACCACTGAACTGTTCACACTGCATGTCAAGCCCCTCAGACAGATCCCACACTGACACTCTGCCACATACACATACCATAGGTCAGCAGCAATGTATGACAATCAATGGACTACCCCAAAGTGGAGTGCACAGTGCTGGAAAACCATGGAGCAAGCCACATAGCATTTGTACATGACATGCAAGAGGAGGAACATATCACACTACCCTTAGGCCATCAAATCGGACATGGGTGGCACAGTGATTGAAATTAAACCAAAGTGACATCTGTTCAATATCTCTGGGATACAGCAATGCAAGCTATGCATAGGCGCAGGAATGATAGGAAGTGTCAGAAGCCATACAGTGACCAGCCCCACATCTGTGTCAACTACCTTGACATGTGTATGCCACCAGCACAACACACGTGGCTCATTGTCACACTCCCTGACTGTCAAACCCAAGTAGGACCTTCACACATACCCCTCATCTACCCATCTCACACCTGCAATACTCAACACCTGTGAGAAACACACATAAAGGTGCATATATGGTCCTGTGAGTGTCCTGACAACCAATCACACACCCTGGTGTGTATCTACAAATGTCAGACTCCCACTCAGGGATGTCTGAACCAATGCTGATCAAAAACCAATAGCCAAACACAAATCTCACAAACAACATCCAAAGAAGTCCAACAAGCTCAGCCATGTGCAGGCAAACAGTGGCTAGGCAATGTGACCCTAGACAGAACAGGAATACACAACATTTTCACTCTGGACAAATGCACAGACACCATACCCCAACCCAATCGAAAATTGCATTATCAAATGCCAATCATGAACACTAACTGTGATCAATGGGACAAATCAGCTAACACACACATAGACACCACACCAGTTATCAAGTGAGCATGGTGTCAATGTGTACCACAAGCATGCACATGCACAATCCTGACAAGTGACAGGTCAAATATAGGAGGACATAGCACTATTGTGCACTCAAAACAAGCTCATGAACAAGACTCCACATTGCTGCATGTGACATTCACACAATAAATGCACACTACACATTCAACACACATCTGAATGTATTACAATGCACAAACTACTCTCACACAATGCCATGCAAATAGAATATCACACACACATGCACCTGTCAGTAGAAAGAGCCAACACAGGCCAAACACTGCATCCATCAACCACAAAAACACAACATATGCAAAAAGAAATCATCACATAGTCAACTCAGCTGGACATCAGGGGGATGCACACCAGGCAAGTACAAGGCAACATACACTGACAGCACTGCATGCACAGTAAGCAGTGTGTGAACACCAACAAAACCAGTAGCACACATATCTGAGTGCTCCACCATGAACTTCCACACCACAAATCATCACAGCACACAGATCACATCACACTCAGGAAGGGTAGCAGTACCTCAGCAAACAGACATACAGCTTAGCCATCACCCACAGCTGCACAACTCAGGAAAACCCAGATGCAAACAACATGACTAGAGGACTGTGCTGCTCAAACATATGCACTGCACATGAGCAACCATGACTGCAACCAAGTAGAAGAAAATAACACATAACTAATTGTGAAACTGTTCTGAGTGGCACATTGGTCCTGTACACAGATCATCCTCCCACAGTATAGTGTCACACTATGAAGTGTTGGGGAGGGTCACACACTGGCAAGGCATGGGGTGGAAGACATGAGACTGAAGTGGTGTGTACATCAGTATTGGGCAGGTGAGGAGTGTACAGTGCAAAAACACATAGAGGAGTAACTCACAATGGGTAGGCATCAGAAGCACCCATAGGGGATGGTATGACTCCTCATACTACATACTATACTTGTCCCAAAAATGTGTCAAGGGACAGCAATGCATGAGAAAACTCACAAATAATGTCAGTGTGGCTGAGCAGGTCAGCATAGTGAGCACAAACTTAAACAAGACCTATGGCTGATCAACAAAACACAACACAGACTTTGCAGTGACACACTCTGCATACTCACAACTGACAGCGACAACAAGTAGGTGTCCCCCAGGAGTGCAAGGACACACTGACACACTGCACAACCTACAACTCCTCCATGTGTCCACAATCTGAAGCACATGTCTGACAATGTAAACAAACAGGCACTCATTACCTGGATCATACATGTGTGTAGTTGGCATGTGCAGGGGCACATACACCTCAACACTACTGACAATGACAGCCAATCACACTGTATGACTACTCAAGTGCACACATTCAAATCTACCCATGTGACTATGAAGACAGGCCTACACAAGATGACTACACATCAACACTGCTGTTCACACATCAAGAAAGATCCCACAGATATGACGGACCCTGGCCACCCTGCAAGTAATCCTGTGGATAGAATTCACCTCTGTTGTGGTATTGCATCCTAACATGACATGTGTACAATTTAGCAAACCTGACCACAGAATGATTAGGATAAGTGTAGATCATCACAAACAACCATCATTGCACCCTCAAGCCTCAGAGTCAATAAGAACAAAAGTGCCTGTCACCTCTGGCAACCTCTGAAAAAGTAAAACAAGTAATTGCCAATGTGAAGGTGGCATACAGAGCATGTGTCACATGAACCTATACCCATACATAAAACTTTTTATTTAGCAAGGGCAGGGACAAAGCAGACAACATGAGTAACAGTCTTTATTACATAATATCCAGATATGCATCAAAAATGCAAACCATCAAGGCCATTGGCCAGTACAAATTCCTAGTATGCACATGTGTGCATGACAAACTGCACAGGAAATGGGCATCAAAAGTACAAAACAGCAAGGCCATTGGCCAGTACAAATTCCTAGTATGCGCATGTGTGCATGACAAACTGCACAGGAAATGGGCATCAAAAGTACAAAACAGCAAGGCCATTGGCCAGTACAAATTCCTAGTATGAACATGTGTGCATGACAAACTGCACAGGAAATGGGCATCAAAAGTAACAAATAGCAAGGCCATTGGCCAGTCCATATTTCTAGTCCGCACATGTGTGCATGAGAACTTGCACATCAAATGGGTAACACCGTCCACTGCCATGGGAATCACCACAGCTCAGGGGCTACATATGGGCAGTCCAGGCACCGCTGTTGGAGAAATGGTGTGGGGAGGAGGACTTGGCTTAAATATTTGGCTTTAAGTTGAACTAGGAGGGGCTGATTGTCGGGGCCAGTTGGAGGACTGGACCTGGGAGAGAGAGAACCGGCTGAGGTAGAGGCATCCGTGGCTGTGGGAGCCTGAGGGCTGCTTGGACCGGGTGCAGTGGTGGTACGGGGAAGTGGAGACATGCTGCTTGGAGGCACAGTGGTTGAGGGTGAATGTTGAGGGCTGGGTCTCAACTTTTTGGGGATTCGATAGCCCACAAGTGTCTTGGCCGGAGTGGGAAGTGAGGTGGGCACAACAGCCTCACTCTCCACCAAAGGTGTATCAGGTGCAGGTGGCTCTCCCCGTGGGGATTTGCTGGACCTGGTGGTACGCTTGGGGTAGCCTTGCCTCTTCTCCTGCATCCCCTGTTGTCGAGGTAAACCACCCACTTTTCTCTCTTGTCCCTGCTTCATAGGGGTGTGGGTGGGAGTTGACGTTGTGGGTGAATCCGCCTTTGAAATGTGTTTGGGCTTAGTCGTTGCAGGCACCAGGTTCACAGCAGACAGGGCAAGTGTTTGTGGGTCTTTGGGAGCAGGTGTGGGGATGGAAGTGCCCTTGGATGGTGGTGATTTTGATGAATGTGATGTTGATGCCTGCTTCTTGGCCTGATGCCCCTGAGTGTCACGTGATGGGCTTTTGGTTTTGCGCTCATGTGTGCCCGTTGTGTGTTGTGGTGTTGGTGTCTGTGGTCTGGTACGCTTTGAGTGCTGCTGTTCTGTGCTGCGTGTGGAGGACTTTGTGCCTGAGGGCTCTGGCGTCTTGGCACTCTCGTCAGGTGGTGCCACTGGCAGGGTGGTTACTGAAGGGACAGGAGCTGGACTGGGAGCCTGTGACTGCTGAATGGCTGCCATCACTGTGGAGGACAAAGACTGGACAGTTCGGTGTAGGCCACCCATGGAGGCAACTACCTGTGCCAACTTCTTTTCATGATCCCGGAAGGCATTCAGAAGAGCAATCTGACCCACACACAGCTGGCGCAAAAGGTCTATCGCCTCCACACTGAGGGCAGCAGGGGAGACAAGGGCAGGGGCAGCAGTGCCTGGGGGAAGGAGACTCTACCCTTCCTAGGACTGCGTGCACGTACAGCACTTGTGGGAGCATCCGGGAGGGTGGGCACTGGACGATGTGTGGTGGAAGAAGAGGCAGATTTGGAACTTCCTGTGCCAGCCAACATCGAGGAGTCACCGCTGGAGTCTGAAGATGTGGAGGTTGGTGTTTCCGGACGTGAATCATCCAGGGCACTCCTGTACCCCTCCGAGGCGCTGGTTACATCAGTGTCAGTGAAGTCATGTGTAGCAGTCGTGCCAGAAGCTTCCCCACTGGTGTCCGTCGCCCGTCCTTCCCTGCCCTCGGTAGATGCTGCAAGAGACAGAGACATAGGTTCAGTATAGTGCCATACTCACAAACATCATATGCAAGCAAAGCACAAAACTTTAAAATGATACTCCTATGTTGGACTCCTCCATGTACATTGCATAAATGTAGCACATGCTGAATCATCAGAAGATGCATGGAAACATGCATAGTTGATAGTAATGCTCCATGTGGCGTTGACACAGCCAAATAGCTGGCCTTGTGCCTCCCTGTAACCACACATACTATTCTCTGTAAGCGTACCTACGTGCCTGTAGGTGAGATAGCTATACATCAAAACATGTTGTCTCTGTCACATATGGAGTCTCTTTAAGGGAACACCACAGATACTAACTCCAAAATGTCCTTTTGCAATGGCTACAAGCTCCTGATATCCACCATGTTGTGCTTCGAAGCACAACTACAGTTGTACATTGGTGTCTGCTGTGTAGATGTCACAAATTATCTGTTGTGCACAGCACACATCTATGAATGCACACTAACATGATGCTCACTGCTGTTCACTGCCAGGTGATGTCTATGACACTCATACTGCAGCATATGTCACAAGGCCACATCTCATCTGTCAATGACAAGGGTCATGGTTTTAAACTTATGAGAAACCACATGTTGTACAAATGCAGAACAGCTGCACTCAACACTGAGGCCACTTAGAAGCCATTGCATCACACTAGAGACATCACAGAGCTTCCCACTGGCTCACGGTTGAGATTCATGCAGTCACTCACACCCAAAGTCACACTTAGCTGAATACTCACCCCCAACTTGCTGCTGATGGGCCCTCAAGCGTCCATCCAGCTCTGGCTGTGTCACTGCCAAGATGCAGGCCATTAGTGGTGTCATGCTCCTGCGCGCCAACCTGCCACTCTGAGGGAGCACCCCCAGCGTCATCTCTGCCACGTTTTTGCTCAGCCGGCAGATGTCATCCCACCTCTTGTGACAGTGTGTGTGCCGTCGGTTGGAGACACCCTGAGCCCGCACCTTGTGTGCAATGGCCCTCCATATCACCTTACACTGGTGGACCTTAAGCTGCAGGCATGGGAGAAAAGAAGAGGATGTTTCAGTGACACTGTTTTATGTACCACTGTGTGTCAGTACAGGAGCATGAAAACACATAGCACACTAATACATAAATGTTGAGCAGAGGCCATACAGCATGACACGTAGTACACTTGCATCGGATAATCTCATAGAAATGTATACATGTATGATGATGGACACAGTACATGGCCATCTCATACACATGCAGAGTGCCAGCACAGCAACCAATGTGAAAATGACCCTCATCTGTGATGCATTATGTGAGTGAGCATGACATACAATACATTGGGAATGATGTGTCGGGGCTGACTCACAGTGTCATAACACCACACACTTCTCAATGCCCTTGACCAGTGAATGGCTACATGTGTCATGGTGGTCACATTTAGGGCCATGATCTGACATTCTCACACTCTTCTCACAAGGTGGAGGCCTGTCTTGTGCAATCCTCAGGCCTAAGATAGCTCATTGAGAAATAGGGTGGTGGACAACACATATGTTTCACTCATTCCAGTTAGTGATGGGTCCTTGTAACATTGGGCAGTTTCTGTGCAGGCCAGAGGGACTCACACTGAGGTTAAACATGGGCCATCAGAGAAATCACATGCATGTACAATATGAGAGGGTAAACAGTGCCTACACATGCGAGACTGAACACATAATGTAATCAATAGAAGGATGACATCACCAAATTACATTTATCAGATGTGTCATAGGTGAACTACCACCAAGAGTGTTACACACAGGCATTGTACTCTTGTGCATAATGCACACATCACCATAGGGGCAATTTGAGAACTGCACACACAATATTCAGTACCCTCTGGACAAAATATATTTGTAATATCACAAATGTGCATGTGAAGACTTAATGGACTATGACATCACATAGCACAGGCAATGTTTGTTCAGACTTCGACTGACTCAAACCAGCATTGCAACTGTATGGCTGCAAAATACACTGCATGTCACTCCCATCCTTCAATGCAGTCTTGGATCTGTGGAAATAAGGCTACACACCCCATTGACATGAAGTCAGCATGCTAGGCAGTGAATCACACTTTTACATTAACCAGTCTCAGACCAACGTTTGTTGTTTTTTGCAGAAGAAGGGCTGTAGAAGTGTCCATCTTGCCATCCTCCCCACATACTCAAATGCAATTCTTAATAGGACATGCATGGTGCAGGCTATAGGAAAAATATGGATGCATGCACATTGACTTGCACTCACAGGCACATACTACTGCAGAGCAACATCATGTGAGCATTCTGAGCACTCTCAAACTTTATTCAGTAACACTTACCAGTACATCTGGCGCACCATACAGCCTCCCATACTGTGCAAGGACCTCGTCCACCAGGACCTACAGCTCCTCTGTGGTGAAGGGACGGGCCCTGATGTTCTCAGTTCTAGCCATCACTGGGTCCAGAATACATGAACAGCAGCAGTTGGTGGTGAAGAATGGCAGGCAGCAGTGTCTGAATGCAAGTGAAATGTGTGGCTCTCTCACAGAGATTTATAGGCCCCTGGGATTGTTTCAGTGGTACTCAGCTGCTGCAATTGGTCTGCCTGGTTAGCATTTTTCAATTGTATCCAATAACCGGGACCGCGGAAGCGGAGCAAGCCTACCGCGAGTTTCAAAATTGTATTTCATTACCGCGATCATGGTTCCCATTGGCTGCAATGGCATTGGCATAGGCGGTGTCACACCGCGGGGGCCAGGCGGTCGCTACCGCAATCCTGCATCTTTTAATTGTGGCCAATGCCCGGGCCCGCGGTAGTGGAGCACGCCTACCGCGGGTTTCAAATATGTATTGCACTACCGCGATCGTGGTTCCCATTGGCTGCAATGCCATTGGCATTGACGGTGTCACACCGCGGGGTCCAGGCGGTCGCTACCGCAATCCTGCATCTTTCAGTTGTGGCCAATGCCCAGGCCTGCGGTAGCTGAGCACGCCTACCGCAGGTTTCAAATATGTATTGCACTACCGCGATTCCCATTGGCTGCAATGCCATTGGCATTGGCGGTGTCACACCGCAGGGTCCAGGCGGTTGCTACCGCAATCCTGCATCTTTCAATTGTGGCCAATGCCCGGGACTGCGGTAGCAGAGCACGCCTACTGCGGGTTTCAAATATGTACTGCACTACCGCGGTTCCCATTGGCTGCAAAGCCATTGGCATTGGCGGTGTCACACCGCAGGGTCCAGGCGGTCGCTACCGCAATCCTGCATCTTTCAATTGTGGCCACTGCCCGGGCCTGCGGTAGCGGAGCACGCCTACCGCGGGTTTCAAATATGTATTGCACTACAGCGATCGCGGTTCCCATTGGCTAAAATGCCATTGGCATTGGCGGTGTCCACCACGGGGTCCAGGCGGTAGCTACCGCAATCCTGCATCTTTCAATTGTGGCCAATGACTGTGATCGCGGTGGCAGAGCACGCATACCGCACCTATAGACACAATATACTCTAGCAATGTCAATAGCCAATTTTAATCATTGAACACTATACATTCACAATGTATTACAGCACCTGTTTGCAAAATGTAATGGTAGTGTAACATTCAACTCACTGATGTCTACACATGCCAGGTCAGTGCACATGATTACATGCATTGGCATGTACTTCCTCACATGTCACCTATGATATTTGTGTGCATGTACACAGATTTGGTGTGTAATGGAGTCTCATATTTGTGAACATCTCAATGTGTGAGATGGCTAATCAACCCACAGTAATGATGGACTGACCAGACCACATAATGTGCCTATTTCACTGTGCACATTGCTGTATTGATTTTGGTAGTTGATCAGCTTACACACACTGTGCTCATTGTGTAGAAAAGTTGTGCTTTGTGCAACTTAAGCAAGAAGGTGTGGCAGGTACAGCAGCTACGTAGAAGTCAGTAGTGTTGCTGTTTCCAACATGTGCTGTGTCAAGTACTCCCAGGGCTGGGGACACAAGATATATGAGTGTACCATTTACCCTTCACATAGTCAGAATCTGTTTTGGAGGTAGTTAGTATGTACATACTGACCACATGTACGACTACATGAGATCAAGGTGTCTCTGCATGTGACTTGTGCATTAAGCTGTTACTGTCCAGTCATTGTTGGCGCTGCGTCAGTCAAGATGTAAGATGTTTGACACATCTCATAGGGGAATTAAATTATCATGTGCCCCCTTTCATATTATATAGGAGATGACCAAATGTGCCTCATCCGTTCCCAGTGCTGGCGAACATGGAGGATGAGGACATCATAAGAAAATTCCGTCTGGATCGCCTTACCCTTCAAGACCTATGTGGTCAGTTGGAGCCCCATCTGAGGCCTCGCAGAACATATCCGACTGCTTTGACACCAACAGTTAAGATGATGGTGGCCCTGCATTTCTTTGCAACTGGTTTGTTCCAGTACACGGTGGCCATCGCCGGTGGGCTGTCTCAAGCGATGTTCAGCATGGTGCTACGTGATGTCCTGTCCTCAATGATGACATACAAGGACTGCTACATCCATTTTCCAAGGAGACATGAATTGGCAGCTGTGAAGGGTGATTTTTAGGTCCTTGGCCACATACCTAATGTTGTTGGCGCCATTGACTGCACACATGTTGGCCTGGTTCCACCACAGGCACGTGAGTACATATACAGGAACAGGAAGCATTTCCATTCCATTAATGTGCAAGTGGTATGCCAAGCAGATATGATTATCTCCCATGTCTGTGCCAGATTTCCCGGATCAGCCCATGACCCCTACATACTGCGTAACAGCATCATCCCACAACTGATGGCAAATCTGCATCCGGAGCGTGCGTGGCTTGTTGGTGAGTACGCCGAGTCAAGTAGTGTGCTGTATGTGTGACATGCTGTTCTCAGCTACTCTGTTATATTAGTAAATTGCTCTCTGTAGGTCACACCTAGGTGACTGCATATCCCAACCGGCCTTGGTTGCTGAGCTCACTGAGGAATCCAAGGACCCCGGGTGAAGGCCGCTACAATGATGCACATTGGAGGACACATCGTGTGGTGGAGCGTACTTTTGGGCTTTTGAAGTCTAGATTCCGGTGTCTGGACAAGAGCGGAGGTGCACTACTCTACTCTCCCCAAAATGTGTGTCAGATCGTAGTTGCATGCTGCTTGCTCCACAACCTGGCCTTGCGCAAGGAGATCCCCCTGCTCCTGGACGATGATGAGCAGCAGATGCCTCCCCCTGCACACCCACACATGCCCAGTGACGACGATAGTGGAGAAGAGGAATGTGTTGACCTGCTTCAACAGCTCATCGACAACTACTTCCCTTGAGTGTAAGTGACATTGTACAACAGTGACATTGTCTGTTGGCTTTTATGGTAGTGGCAAGGCATAGATGATTTCTTTTGACTCCTGGCTGTTGTTGGCTCTCGGCTAATGGCTGATGTGTGTGGCACAGGGTATTTTTTATCCAGGTACCTCATGTCTATGTTGATGTTGTTGGTCATTGTTATGTGTGCTGGTTTTTGTACGTTGATGACTAGTGGTGTGTTTTAGCTGTAATGGCATGACCTGACAAGTAAATGTCATTCTCTTGTGTCTTTCTAGGTTCCTTCACCCTCTCAATGCCTCGTCACAATCAGAGCTTGTGGTACATTGGAATCTGAGTTGACATTGTACATACTGTGATAAACATGGAGCTTAAGGTAGTGCCACTCTGAGTGAGTGGTAACCCTCTGTGCGCAGCAGAAAACCTGACCAAGCAGGTGTCAAATCTTTAAGGTTAGGGTAATCAACTCCTTAGTGGTTACACAAAATCCACGCACTTCTCTTCAAATCTTTTGAATACTTGAATTTTATTCATTCACTGCGTGTGATTCAAAAAGTTACTTTGGATGCCGATGGCATCGTATTTCATTTCCCAATGCATTTCGGGCATGCAAGCCCTTCGTCAGGGGAAAAATCTGAAATCAAATACATAAATAAACAGAGCGTCACTATGTTCTACAAGAAGCTAAATGTCTAAACAGTCTATTCTCAAAATAAGTTCCGAACAAAAATGACTGAATCCGGTGAAGGTGTTTAATACTAATAAAACATACTTAAGGAAGTGATTGTAAACATGAAGCGGTGAGTGAAACGGTCTCAGTCGCTTGTCTGCGCGAATAATCACGCCAAGTTGAAACAGTGCGCACATCACAGTGCCAGAACCCACGGGTGAAAAAATGTGTAAAGTAACCACTGCGTACCATTCAACGCGAAGTGTGGTCTGCTAAAAAGTGTGAACTGATAGACAAAAGAGTTAAAAATATCTAGTAGAACGATGCTCATGCGACACGCTGTGCGCCAACATTATCGTGAATCAAAAAACGAAACCGAGTGTGTAAAATCAGTGAACATAACATATCACCCTAGATGTTCGAAAGTGCCCAATCATTGCACGCAAAGTTTAAAGCGGGCAATATTGAATATAGTGCAACCGCGATTGTTAAACGATCATATCAAGATCAGAGTACTAGAAACTCACATCAGCCACACGGGGATGCAGCGTGCTCCGAGTGATCCGAAAGCCTCGAGTGATTGTGAACGGTATGCTTGAACCAAGACGTGTGAATGTATAACCAAAATAGAAAACGGACCATTCTTTATGGTTGTCAACGAAAAACATGATAAACATGGGTGCCATTTTGTAGTGGTTACAAATATCATCATAATAGCAATCAACATTATACAACATGGTGTGTGTGCTTCTACTTGTTCAAAAAACGTCTAAATATAGATAACCCAGCAACATAACGTGTATGTATAGAACTAGCCATACATCTTCCCAAAATTGTGATATTTGACAGTCTTGGTGATGATTGTACATGAAAATAATCGTCAATTAATCAGACAAAATCCATATTTACCCGTCAGATGTCGACGAAGATTAACATAACAGTCTCAAAATAGGCCCTGGGGCGGGTTGCCATCATCCACACCAATCAATCATGAAGGTTGAAAGTTACTCGCAAGATAAGAAAGCCGTCAAGCAGGTGATTGAATAACTCCCATATAGGTTTATAAGCAAGCTTAGACGAAGAACCGTAAGGTACCAGAAGATGACATACAGTGAAATTGTGTGCAAACTATAAAGAGTCCTGAAAAGACTGACCATCAGCAGAAGGTGTTATGAGTGAAAGTTTTGGGAAATGTGCTAGAAACCGAAAAAGGTGCAATAAAGTATGTAGGTGCGTGAAATCATTCTAGAAGAGCCATAAAGTAAATGGAAGAGTAAAGAATAGACTGAATATATAGGGTCCAGCACAGTGGTAGAGAAGTCACGGGTAGCATTGGAATTCCATCCGGTCATTGAGACCGTTGGGTTTCATCGAGTCCAGAAACTTGATCCAATAGTTCTCCCTTTGTAGGATAAAGTTACTGTTGTCTCTGCCCTCTCGTCTGGTGATGATTTCCAAGGTGGCAAATTGAAGTTGACTGATGTTATGTCGATGTTCTGCGAAATGTACAGCTATAACTGATCTAATATTGTTGGTACGAATGTTGCTTTTATGTTCGTTCACTCGAATTTTGATCTTTCTCTCTGTCTTTCCGACATAGACCAGTCCGCAAGGACATTTCAACATATAAATGACGTTTTTGGTGTCGCAATTGGCATTCACTTTTAACTTGATTTTCGTGCCTTTCATTGGATGGGTTATAATTGGTCCTTTAATCACATTGTTGCAATTGTTGCAATTCAGGCAGGGAGCATTGCCTTTGTAGACCACTGTAGTCACTGTTTCAGATTTCTTGACAAAAATTCTTTGATGTTCTTACTCCTGTTGTAAGCAAAAATTGGAGAGTCATGAAAAATATCTTTAAAATCTGCTTCCATGTTCAGTATCGACCAGTGTTTTCGAATGGTTTGCTTATATTGCTGACTCAAGGTAGAAAATTTCGAAACCACCACGGTGCGTTGACTACGTTTTTTGACTGTAGGTGTTAAAAGTTGCATGCTTTTTTTTTCACCGCAGCGTGTGTTAGCTTGCTCCAAAATATCATTGGGATAGCCACGTTTTCTGAATTTGGCCAGCATCGCCTTGGATTGTTGGATGTAGTTGTCTGGATTAGAAATTATTCTCTTCACTCTCAAAAGTTGCGAGTACGGTAAGTTATTCTTGAGGGATGTCTGATGAAAACTCTGGTAGTGCAATAAGTTGTTCCTATCTGTACTTTTGCTGTAGATGTTAGTTTCAAGGGTGGTGTCTGATTTGTAAATGAGTACATCAAGAAACGTAATAGATCGTTGATCATAATTGAAGGTAAACTGAATCCCGTCGTTGATGGTGTTCAAGGCATTTAAAGCTGTCAATAGACTGGCTTGTGGGCCCTTCCATATTATGAAAACGTCATCAATGTATCTGAGAAAAACAATAGCATGTTTTCTCCATTGTGTGTCAGTGAGTATGTTGTGTTCCTCGAAATTTCGCATGAAAATGTTAGCATACGAAGGCGCGGCACAATTGGAGCTGACACAAAGACAGGTGTGTAAAGAGTGTTTATTTGCTATAAGTATTTGTGACAGAGAAGTGATTATTTACAAAATTGTGCCAAGTGAATTTATGAGTTGTCAATAATGGTAAATGAGACAAATAGAGTAGTCACCACATTGATGTAGTCACAGTCCAACAGACTCCTGCCATCAACATGGCAATGTGGGTAAGGATAGTTAACAAAGTCAATGTCAAGGGGAACACAGGTGCCATCATGCCTGGCTCAGCGACTTGCGTTTGGATGGTGCATGGCCACATGATCCTCCCCTGGTGTTTTTCGGATGGCCCCTCGTGCGTTTGGCAGGGGGGCCCTCTGCTGCAGGCTCAGCAGTGTCTGAGGAGTCATTTTGTTGCAGCTCACCCCTCTCTGTGGCCGCAGCTGAGGTGGTGGGAGTATCAGCATGCGGGCCACTGGAGGGGGGTTGAGCTGTCATTTGGGCCGCATGTCTGTCCCTCAGAACACCCACAAGCTGGCCCATGAGGTCCACAAGTTGGCCCATATGTATGTCCATGGACCTCAGCAGCAGGCGGAGCTCATGCACTTCTTCCACAACCTGGCCCATCTGTCCCTGGTTCTGTTCATATGCCCCAAGGACTCTTGCGACGGTGGCCAGGGCTTCGGTCTCAGTGTCCTCCTGTATTTGTCCCCCAGTTGCCCTCCCACCTGCCCTGCTGACACGGACCTGTGGCGTTGGCACTGGACGCACCCGCACACTCCCCCTGGCATCCTCTGATTGTGTTGTGGTGTTGGTAACCACTGAGGGAGGGAGAGTATTGCAGGCAGCAGTGGTGATGGTGGTGGTGGAGGCCACACAGGTCATTGTAGCAGGGGTCAGCGCTGTTGTTGTTGCGGTGGTGGTGGGGACAATGAGAGCCTGAGACGTGGTGCACCCTGGCAATCCGGAGGGGCCAGGTTGTTGCTCCTCATCCGAGAAACGTAGGGAGTCTGCATCCGAGAGTTCATGTTCTGGGGGGGGGGGGAGACAGGCTCTGCAGGCTGGTGGGGTATTCTGCTGCAGTTGCTTGTGGATCTCCTGTTGAACAGAGGTTAAATGGTCATTGAAGTGCACTCCACAAGCTTGGTGTTAGACTTTTGGATGTTACATTTGATACACCAAACACTTTACATTGCAATCACTTGGTATGGCAGCAAGATACTGAGCATCATGACATGATGTTGAGGTACATACATTACTTGTCCATGGTGTGACATGTAAATTGAAACCATGTGCCACGTACAGATTGTGTGATTACAAGGACATGTCATCATCTAACAACTTGCGGCACATCAACTTTATGTAATGCGTCTTTTTTGTTTGCTCTTCATGGAATCAATTTCAGATAAGCAAGAACTAGCCATTGGAATGTTATACATACCTTTTTCATATAATGTACTTTACTTTGTTTGTCAGATTGACCATGCATGTTTCGTGTTCATATGGGCCTTCATGCTCTGACACCATGGCACTTACACATTGCATTCTGTGCATTCACATGTGACTTGGTGAGTCAAAGTTTAATTTCTGTGACAGTTACGTGCGCTTAGCTGTCTGCACACTGGATGTGGCTTTTGGATCTATGCCAAGTTGGCTGACATGTGAGTGCTGGTGTGGTCATCTGGCTCCATGCTTTTTGAGAAGGATGGCAGGGTGCATGCACTGACTACCTACCTGTTCAGTGACACAGTGGAGGGAAATGGCTGCCACATGGTTCTGGGTGGGGGGAGTGCTCCATCCTGCTCAGCTGTGGGACAAGGGGGCCTGTGTGGAGTTGTAGTGCAGGCGTCCCACCCACAAACACCCCTCCCTGTTCAGAAGGCTACCTACCTGTTATGTGAAGGTGAGCAATGCAATGGCTGCCACATGGTTCTGGGTGGGGGGAGTGTTCCATCCTGCTCAGGGGTGAGACAAGAGAGCATGAGAAGGCTGGCTACCTGTAAGTTTGAGGAGAGCAATGAAATGGCTGCCACATGGTTCTGGGTGTGGGGAGTGTACCATCCTGCTCAGCTGTGGGACAAGGGGGCCTGGTGGGAGTTGTAGTGCTGACTTACCACCCACAAACACCCCTCCCTGTTAAGATGGCTACCTACCTGTAAGTTTGATGAGTGCAACGAAATGGCTGCCACATGGTTGGGGTGGAGTGCTCCATCCTGCTCAGCTGTGGGACAAGGGGTCCTGGTGGGAGTTGTAGTGCTGGCTTCCTACCCACAAACACCCCTCCCTGTTAAGATGGCTACCTACCTGTAAGTTTGATGAGTGCAATGAAATGGCTGCCACATGGTGGGGGAGGGGGAGTGTTCCATTCTGCTCAGCTGTGGGACAAGGGGGCCTGTGGGGAGTTGTAGTGATGGCTTCCCACCCACAAACACCCCTCCCTGTTCAGAAGGCTACCTACCTGTTAGGTGAAGGTGAGCAGTGCAATGGCTGCCACATGGTTCTGGGGGGGGTGTTCCATCCTGCTGAGCTGTGGGACAAGGGGACCTGTGGGGAGTTGTAGTGCAGGCTTCCCACCCACAAACACCCCTCCCTGTTCAGAAGGCTACCTACCTGTTAGGTGAAGGTGAGCATTGCAATGGCTGCCACATGGTTATGAGTGGGAGGAGTGTACCATCCTGCTCAGCTGTGGGACAAGGGGGCCTGTGGTGAGTTGTAGTGCTGGCTTCCCACCCACAAACACCCCTCCCTGTTAAGATGGCTACCTACCTGTAAGTTTGATGAGTGCAATGAAATGGCTGCCACATGGTGGGGGGAGGGGGAGTGTTCCATTCTGCTCAGCTGCGGGACAAGGGGGCCTGTGGGGAGTTGTAGTGATGGCTTCCCACCCACAAACACCCCTCCCTGTTCAGAAGGCTACCTACCCGTTAGGTGAAGGTGAGCAATGCAATGGCTGCCACATGGTTCTGGGGGGGGTGCTCCATCCTGCTGAGCTGTGGGACAAGGGGGCCTGTGGGGAGTTGTAGTGCAGGCTTCCCACCCACAAACACCCCTCCCTGTTCAGAAGGCTACCTACCTGTTAGGTGAAGGTGAGCATTGCAATGGCTGCCACATGGTTATGAGTGGGAGGAGTGTACCATCCTGCTCAGCTGTGGGACAAGGGGGCCTGTGGGCAGTTGTAGTGATGGCTTCCCACCCACAAACACCCCTCCCTGTTTAATCAATCAATCAGTCAGGCGTTTGTTGAGCGCAACTACTTACCCATAAGGGTCTCAAGGCGCTGGGGTGCAGGTTCCAGTCCATCAAGGAGGGGGTCTGTCGAAGAGCCAGGTTTTGAGGTTTCTTGCGAAGATGGGGAGCGATGTTGTCTGTCTGAGGTGGAGCAGAAGGGCGTTCCAGGCTCTGGCCGAGAGGAAGCAGAAGGAGCGGCCACCCAATCTGGTCTTTCTGGTGCTGGGGACCACGGCGTAGGAGAGCTGGGCTGATCGTAGGGTCCTTTGGGGTGCATGGAATTTGAGTCAGCTGTTCAGGTATGATGGTCCGGTGTCGTGGAGGGCTCTGTGTGCGTGGGTGAGCATCTTGAAAGTGACTCTAGCCTCGATGGGTAGCCAGTGGAGTGACGGTTCAGAAGGCTACCTACCTGTTAGGTGAAGGTGAGCAATGCAATGACTGCCACATGGTTATGAGTGGGAGGAGTGTACCATCCTGCTCAGCTGTGGGACAAGTGGGCCTGGTGGGAGTTGTAGTGATGGCTGCCTGTACACATGCCCCCATGGAAATATTGCTAGCTACCTTTGGGGTGATTCAGAGGAAGGAAATGTTAGATGTGTGAGACATGTGTTGGGAAGAGTGTGTTATACGTAAGTGAATTTGTGTTTAGGAAGTGTAGCTTTCTAGTTGTGCAAGACAGTACATAGCAGTGTAATGGGAGACATTTGTTGGTACTTACCAGCCTCCACTCCCCCGGGTATTCCTGTGAGACTCTCTGGATGCAGTATGGCAAGCACCTTCTCCTCCCATTCGTTGAATGTTAGTGGTGGAATGGTAGGGCCACCGCCAGTCCTCTGAGCCAGCTCATGGTTCTTGTTGGCACGCTCTTTCACCCTGGTCTTGAGGTGATGCCACCTCCTCCTGATGTCCTTCAGAGTGCGCGGTGTGGTCCCTACTGCATTGACTTTGTTGACTATCCTTTCCCACATCTGATTTCTTTTGGCTACTGGTGTCTGTTGGACCATGCTTCCAAACAAATGTGGTTCTACTCTGATTATCTCATCTACCATCACTGACAACTCAGTGTCAGTCAATTTGGGCATCTTCCTCTGTGCCATGGTGTGTGATGTGCAAATGGGTGAGAAGTGCAGGTGTGAAGGTGGTGGTGGTGATGTGTGTGGTGTGTGTGTGGTTGTGATGGTGTGATGTGTGTTGATTTGCCTCTCCTTTGTGCTGTGGGGTTGGGCCCTTCAGTGCTGGAGTTGTGCAAAGGATTCTGGGCAGGGAAGGGGCTGGTTTTATACTCAGCTATGTGGGTGGGTCAAAATGGAGTATTCATGTCAGGTGTGTTGTCTGGGTTGACCTGGGATTTGTATTTTTAACTTGCAATGGGGATGTGTCATTGGGGTGTGTTAGATGTTTTTTAAGGCTGTGCCAGATAAACAGCCACACTTGGTAGCCTTGTTGTGTGGTTGCTTTCGACCGCCATTGCTCTTTCCGCGCGACCGCAGCAGTCGAAATGCAATAGTCCTTCCACCGGCGCTCCCATTCATCATTTGTTGCGATCGCGGCAGTCGGAAACAACTGATCGTTCCGCTGGCACCGCCATCGTATCGTAATTTCACTTACGGTCATTCCGCTGGTCGAACAGCGGTTTTTGGTCTTTCCGCAGGAAATCCGATCGCTGCGGACGGATTTTCAGCTTTTCCGGATGTTCCCGGCGGAGTTTCGTGGAATCCGTCTGCCGCGGTCGGATTTTTCTGGCAGTGCATCCTAATCTGACCGCCGGTTTTGCCGCGGTACATTCTGACGGTTAATTTCCGCTGCCACAGCGGTCGGAGTGCTTTTCCGTCCAACATCATAATCGGCCCCCTAGTGTGTTGTTGGGAAATCAAGCATTTTAGGTACTTTGTGTGGGGGTTACCTTTTAGAGTTAAAACTGACCACATGCTCTTAACTCACCTGTTTAAAGGTGTGAAAGGACTGGAGGGAAATGTGATTCAGAGAATATCCAGATGAATGTTATCTGTGTAGCGTACAATTTTGAGGTGGAATATGTGAAAGGTCCAAAGAACATAATTGCTGACTGCCTATCTAGGATGCCTATAGACGAGCGGGACCAGGAGTCAGAAGCAGATGTAGAGGTGGTGATGGTGGCGTGGGAAGAAGTAGCCCTCGATAAAGAAGGATGGGAGGTGGCAATGAGAGAGGATGTTGTCTTGCAAGAGTTGGGAAGGTGTGTAACAGTAGGATGGGATAATGATGGAACTCGCAGTACTCAGGTGAATGTTTGCCATCACGTATGAGATGAATTGAGTGTGTGCGATGGGAAACTGTTTCAAATCATTCCACCTGAGAAACTTGAGAAGAAAATAATTCAGTTTGCACATAAATGCACCCGGGTCGCAATATGATTAAGAGATGAGTCAGACAATCTTTTTGGTGGCCTGGAATGAATGAGACTATAGAAAGTGTGATTAAAGAGTGTTTTGCATGTGCTAATAGGGATAAAACGGTTCACTGACAAAATATTGACTACCAAAATATCTACATACAAAAATATTGAGTCAAAAATATCGATGTCAAAAATATCAATTCCCTATACTTATAATTAAAACTACAAAATTATCGCAAAAAATATCGGTGTCACTAATATAGTTGTCTAAAATAACAATTTTTAAATATATATAAATGTAAATAGTAAACATTAATAAATTAAATAATGCTAATATAATAAAAATAAAATATATTGAATAATTTGTTTGAAAAATATGACAACTATTATTATTTTCAAAAATTGAAACAAACATATTAGTATACATATTTATTTATATATATCTAATTTAATAATATTATTAAATACATATTTTTAATTTATATTGTAACGTAATTTTTTTAAATGTAATAATATAAAAAATAAATATATATACATAGATCCGATAACATAACATTTTTTAAAACAAACCATTTTATTTACAAATAAAAAATGAAACAAAATAAAAAAAAATATTTACTAAAAAGAAATAAAATATTAAAATCATTAATAATTATAAATATTATAATTTTAAATAACCAAAAACATATTAATATAAATGTAAACTTCAACATTTTAAAATTAATACATATACTATTCCCACTACAATTTATACGAGAGTAGACAAAGGGCCCGATTTGGATGTCGGGCGGAGAGCCTCAGACCAGCGGTCCGAGGCTCCCCGCCCAACATCCTGAGGTTTTCCTCCGACTGCCGTATTTTGATTACGGTGGTCGGAGGAAAAACCACAGTGGGCATTCCGCTCACCTTCCGATGGGCTCTGTGAGCCCTTTGGAAGAGGAGCAGAGTAGTAATCCCTTCAATGACAGCGGAGTCAGGCTTGGTTCCGCTGTCAAGATTACAATGTCCGTTTCAGACAGCCATTCCATGTCGGACTTTCCGACATGAATCGGCTGTCAAAAACTGACTTTGGAGGCCCCTAGCAAGGCCCCCTGGCCCTCCGCATATGGGCCTGGGGGGCACTCAACATCCCTCCACCGTATGGCAGGCACCATGAGGTGCCTGCCACACGGTGTGAGGATGTTTGCAAACTTCCATTTCTCAATGGGAGCTTGTGCTGAGGGCGGTTTCCACCTGCCGCACAAGCTCCCATAGAGAAATGAAAGGTTCCAACCACATTATGGGCCTCATTATGATGTTGGTTGGAAAGCATTCTGACTGACTCCTTGTCGGAATGGTTTCCGACCGACTCGGGTTCGGGGAGTCCGACAGATCAATTACGATGTTTCCGAACAACCCTCGGTGGGACTCCCATTGACTTCAAAGGGAGCCTGTGTTCCGACCAACAACACAGGCTCCAATTGAAAAAAGTGGTGGTTGCGGAAAACCTTGCACCCTGTGGCAGGCACCACACTTTGGAGAGAGGGGTCCCATGGGTACCCCCACGGGCCCCAATCGGAGGCCTTCGGTTGAAGGGGAGCCTGCTACAGGCCCCCAAAGTCAGTTTACGACAGCCGTTTCATGTCGGACAGACCGACTCGGAAAGGCTGTCCGAATCCGACATCGTAATACATTGGACGGAAACGCTGTTCATAGACCTGTACGATTCTGCTCCAACTGACTCGGAGTCTCTGAATGCCGGTCAGAACCAAGTCGGAAAGACTGAACGGTTACCTTCCCATCTTAATCGGTCAGTCGGAAATGTTTCTGAGCCATTCGGAAACATAGGTTCCGACACGGGTTAGGAAAATCCGAATCCCGTTCGGAGCCTTTTCGACCGACATCGTAATCAGCCCCTAAGTGCAGTCACATTGTAATCAGGTGTTCAAAACCGCTGACCTTTGGTCGGGCGTTTCCCTCACCGAAACGGTTTCGGTCCGAGTCAACTCCGACCGACATCGTAATGAAGGCCTAAGTGTCGTACTCTGGAGGTGTAACATTTACAAGTCCCACTACACTCAATGCAACAGTAGAGAAAGTGTTGGATTGTGGAGAGGTAAAATTGACTATTCCCACTCCACTCAGTTCAACTGTAGGGAAAATGTTGGATTGCGGAGGGGTTAAATTACTATTCCCACTCCAGCCAGTGCAACAGTAGGAAAAGTGTTGGATTGCAGAGGGGTCAAATTTACTATTCCCACAACAGTCAGTACAACAGTAGGGAATGTGTTGGATTGTGGAGGGGTCAAATTTACTATTCCCAGTCCAATGAGTGCAACAGCAGGAAAAGTATTGGATTGCAGTGGGGTAAAATTAACTATTCCCACTTCAATAAGTGAAAAAGTAGGGAAAGTGTTGGATTGTGAGGGGCAAAATTTGCTACTCCCACTGCAGTCAATGCAATATTAGGAACAAAGAAATTATCTTCAACAAAAAAAAATTCTAAAACATAGTAAACAAATAAAAATATAAATATGTTAAAAAATAAACAAATATATTTTAAATTAAAAAATAAATGAAATAAATTCATATTATAATATTAAATACATATCATAAATAACTACAAATATTATTATAATTAAAATACAAACATATTTTTAATCTAAATAAATATTTTTATTTATAAATTTATTAACAAAAATATATTTCATAAATAATTTTAATTTAAGTTTCTTCCCACCTTATACCTTTTCAAAACTCACAACCTGCACCTAAAACTTAACTTTGAAAAGCAAATTATTTACACTATCAACATAACTATTTATCAACAAACTAATTACCATTAATAAAAAATGTATTATTAATTAAATATAAATAATTTACTTCCCACAACATACCACCACAAAACACACAACACACTACTGAAAATTAAAAGAAAAATTAATTACACAATTAAAAAAATTAATTATCAATTTAATAATTAATATTAATTACAAATAATTATTACCTAACTAAAATAAATTTTCCTCCCATGATATGCACCTACAAAACCCACAACCAACACCTAAATAAAATGTTATTCCACAATTAACAAAATTAATTATCAATTAAATAAATATTATTAATTGAAAATTTAAATAATAATTACTTAAAATTAATTTACTTCCCATCCTGTACCCTTGTAAACCCCACAATCCACACCTAAAATAAAAAAATATAATTACACAATTAATATAATTAATTATCAATTAAATAATTAATACTAATTAAAACTAATTATTAATTTATTTGAATTAATTTATTCTTCACCCTGTACCCCTATAAATCCCACAACCCGTAGCTAAAAAAACAAAATTGCACAATTAACATAATTAATTATTAATTAAATATTTAATATCAATTAACAACGAATTATTAATTAGTTAATATTAAATTACTTCCCATCTTGTACCCCTGTAAACCCCACAACCCACACATAAAAATTAAATTTAAAAAACATGAATTGCACAATTAACTTAGTTATCAATTAAATAAATAATATTAATTCAAAAATATTCACTAATGTATTATAATTAAATTACTTCCCACCCTGTACCCCTATAAACCCACAGCCCTCTATGGTACTAAAAATCACAAAAATGTATTAAATGTAATGAAATAACAACTAAAAATGTAACAACCACATTAAAAAAAATCAGCAAAAATTATACAACATATTTACATCATATATATTTAAAATATATACTAAAACAAAATTATAACCAACTATATTTTTGTAAATTATATTAATGACTTTGATATTTTACAAAACAATATTACTTACCTTAAATTCGATATTCTTGAAATCTATATTCTTGCTGTTGATATTGCCATATCAGGATATTTTTTACTAGATAGTTTGTTAAGTCAATATTATGTACCTTATATTGTCACTTGGTCCATAGGGACATTGTTGTTTTTCACTAACTTAGCATGAGCACGTTGCAGCTTGCCTGCTGCTTTTGTGCACGTTCCTATATGTCTTTATTTTTGCAATGATTGCTTTCACATGAGAACTCATCACTGTGTTCATACTCAGCATGTTCTTGGGATTTTGACTGAACATTATGTGCAAGGTCGAACAACAATGCCCCTTGTTATTTTGTTCTGGCCAGTCCTGAGCCCTTAGACAAAACATACCGATGCAGCTGATCTTTGGACAAGGTACTTTGGATTTTTTAGTGGGGTACACAAATAGATGAGACACACTTGGAGAGGGACCTTTCCAGACAGAAGAGCGAGACAGCACCTACGATGTAGATCTACCATGTATAGGCTAAGGTATGGGGTCTGCTGATAAAGCCCAGAGATCTTCTGATTTATAATAATACTGCTCGTTAGCAAGTGAAATCTATTGTCTTTCCATGATGACATCTCCCTTCATGATTTATGGACTAGCTGCTATGCTGACTATATTTGTCCTATGCATTTCCCTGCTTGCTGAAACATGTATACTGTTAGGGCACGTTAGTTAAAATAAATATTTTGTGTCTCTGTCAGAACTTATTGTGGACAAGTGCAAGAGTACGAGCGAAAGGGTGTGTCTTGTTACCGCGAATCCTGAGAGATCTGGGAGTGTTGGGTTCTGGGGTGTGTAATCATTTGTTTCTCTGTGAGTGAGTAGGAGAGCAAGTGAGACACTATGGCTAGTCGGTCCTGGGCTTGTGGGTACTAAGGTGGTAGGAAGACCAAGTCCCTATACATCAAGGTCCCATAATCCTGCGCATAGTTCTGTGTTTGTGCAGAATCCCTGCAACATGGTGCCACCAACGTTTGGTTGGTACTTATTCATGAGTCCCCTGAGGAGCGCTTGTGCTTGTCCACAATACCCTCTCACCAGTTTCCGGAGACGTCCGTGGTGGGGGGGCTTAGCCTCCTATATTTGTATATTTATAGGTTTTTTCAAGCTTGAATTTTAAAAGGTTTTTCTTTGCCTTCTTTTGCGCTACCGTTCTCTCTGTTTCTTTGTCCCATTTCTAATATGGCACAACCGATCGCTATTGCGGCACCAAACCGCGTGACGGTTACAGCATATTTGACTCAACGTGGAGTCCCCAATGCAGGGGCTTCCTTTATCTTTGTTATCGAGGTGGATGCGGCTTACCGCTTCAGGGTTTTTTACACTTGAGTTACATTTTCCGCGGTGGATGGGAATGATAATTTGTTTCATGAATGTACAGCAGCCGCGGTTCCTCAAAAATATCGTCCTTATGCATTACTTGAAGTTCTGTTGACAGCCTGGGAGCATACCATTTGGTTTAATGGCACCCTTCCTCACCCTGTTTCAGTTGCCCTTTTAGGCCCCTTATCGGTCGACGGGGCCACTTGGCCGGTTTTGGCTGGTTTCAACCCACATCCAATTTATCTTGGTGTTACACTCGCAGAACTACTTCAGTTACATACACCTTTAATTCATATACACAGAAGTGTCATTCAATTTATGTCACGTAATATTCAAGTGGCTCCGGCTGGAGGAGCTCCTCAACCACCAGGCCATGGTGGTGGTCTTGTTATTAGTCCCATCATGATTAATTCAGTGATGGGCAAGCATCCTCAGAATAGGGATGATTTGCCATATTGGCTGGCAGAAAAATGTGAGCAACTCGAGGCTGTTTTTCCACATACTACTCCTGTTGAGAAACACAGGATCCTGACGATGAGTTTACCGAGTGGGATTGTTCCCGCTTTAGCTGATTGCACCACCTGGTGGACGGTGTTTGCTGCAGTGTATACACTGTGCTTTGGCACCCCCTCCATGAGCGTTCTACCGAGCGTTCTAAAGAAGGTACAAGATGAACACGGGGCTGGTCCAGCCCTGGAATTGGGGATGAGATTAGTGGGCATGTTACCTATTGTCTCCGATATGTTTCTAGCCAATGTCAAAGGTGAGGAAGTTAGCTTGCAACTGTGTCAACACCTATCGGCTGTGGCGGACGTTGACAGGCAGCGGCAGTTGGCGATGGTGGTATTGGTGCTGGTGGTGGTATTGATGGTGGTGGTATTGGTGGTGGTATTGGTGGTGGTGGTATTAGTGGTGGTAACGGTGGTGGTATAGGTGGTGGTGGTATTGGTGGTGGTATTGGTGGTATTGGTGGTGGTGGTATTGGTATTGGTGGTGGTATTGGTTGTGGTGGTGGTATTGGTGGTGGTGTTGGTGGTGGTGGTATTGGTGGTGGTGGTATTAGTGGTGGTGGTGGTATCTGTGGTGGTATTGGTATTGGTGTTGGTATTGGTGGTGGTGCTAGTGGTATTGGTGGTGGTGGTGGTATTGGTATTGGTGGTAGTGGTATTGGTTGCGGTGGTGGTGGTATTAGTGGTGGTGGTATTGGTGGTGGTATTAGTGGTGCTATTGGTGGTGGTAGTAATGGTGGTATTGGTGGTGGTGGTGGTATTAGTGTTGGTGGTATTGGTTGTGGTATTGGTGGTGGTGGTGGTATAGGTTGTATAATTGGTGGTGGTATTGGTGATGGTATTGGTGGTATTGGTGGTGGTGGTGTTGGTGGTGGTATTGGTATTGGTGGTGGTATTGGCATTGGTGGTGGTGGTGATTTTGGTGGTTGTATTGATGGGGGTATTAGTGCTGGTATTGGTGGTGGTAATTGTACTGGTGGTGGTGGTATTGGTGGTGGTGGTATTGGCGGTGGTGGTGGTGGTATTGGTGGTAGTGGTGATATTGGTGGTGGTATTGGCAGTGGTATTGGTGGTGGTGGTATTGGTGATGGTGGTATTGGTAGTGGTGGTATTGGTGGTGGTATTGATGGTGTTGGTATTGGTGGTGTTGATGGTGTGGTTGGTATTGGTGGTGGTATTGGTGGTGGTATTGGTGGGGGTGGTGGTATTGGTGGTGGTAGTGGTGATATTGGTGGTGGTGGTGATATTGGTGGTGGTAGTATTGATGGTGGTGGAGGTATTGGTGGTGGTATTGGTGGTGGTGGTATCGGTGGTGGTATTGGTGGTGGTATTGATAGTGGTGGTGGTATTTGGTGGTGGTGGTGGTATTGGTGCTATTGGTGGTGATGGTATTGGTGGTGGTATTGGTGGTGGTGTTATTGGTGGTGTTGGTGGTGGTGGTGGTATTTGTGGTGGTATTGGTGGTAGTGGTGGTATCGGTGGTGGTGGTATTGGTATTGGTCATGGTGGTATTGGTCGTGGTGGTATTGGTGGTGGTATTAGTGGTGGTGGTGGTGGTGGTGGTATTGGTGATGGTATTGGTATTGGTGGTGGTGGTATTGGTGGCATTGGTGGTGGTATTGGTGATGGTGGTATTGCTGGTGGTATTAGTGGTGGTATTGGTGGTGGTATTGGTGGTGGTAATATTGGTGGTGGTATTGGTGGTATTGGTGTTGGTGGTATTGGTGGTGGTGGTGGCTGTATTAGTCGTGGTGGTCATATTGGTGGTGGTGCTATTGGTGGTGGTGCTATTGCTGGTGGTATTGATGTTGGTGGTATTGGTATTGGTTTTGGTGGTACTGGTGGTGGTATTGGTGGTGGTATTGGTGGTAGTGGTATTGGATTGGTGGTGATGGTATTGGTGGTGGTGATGGTATTGGTGGTGGAGGTATTGTCATGTGGTTTGTGGCCTCATGGTCTGCATTGCTAAGTTGGCCTAGGCCTGGCTGCCATGATGCCTTTTTGCGCACGTTACTTTGTGACTTTGTTTTCCCAGCCTCTGCTTGTGCCTGGCTATATTAGAACTGTCTGCCTTTCTGCCTTTCACCTTTTCTCCTGTTCCCTGTGGGTTTCGTCTGCACAACAAGTACAAGGTCGAAAAACAACGTCCCTTGTTCTTGCTGATCTGGCCAGTCCCTCGCACTTAGACATAACACTACGTACAGCTGCACTGGAGAAATTTGTGTGCTTTTAATATTGTGATCTCGCTGTTTGTGGGACTTGGAGAAAAACCTTTCCAGGGAGAAGAGCTGTGCTTGTCTGATGATGTAAACCTTGCATCTAGATATTGAGGTATGAGGGTCCGCCTGACAATGCCCAGAGGTCTTCTATTTTTATAATAAACTAGTTAATAGCACGGGGAGGGTGGTAAGGTCATTTAGCCCTATATCCACTGCTTTATGAAATGCTTTCCCCGTTTGTATTCTATGGAATTTTAACTATGCTTATTATTTTATCCTCATGCATTATGCTAATAGTACTGGCACGTGTACTGTATCTTAGAGCACGATAGTTGAAATAAACATTTTAAACTATACTGTGTCTCTTATTACGCACGTTGTGGACAGGTATGAGTGAGTTATGAAAGGGTGTTCTTGCTCCCGCGAGTCCTGAGAGAGAGAGAGACCGTGTTCTGGGTTGTCTAATCATTGGTAGCATCGCTGCTAATGAGACACTAAAGCTAGTCGGATTGGGATTGTGGGTACTAAGGTGCATGGTTGGTTCACCACTATACTCCGAGGTCCTATTATCCTGTGCATAGCTCTGTGTATGTGCAGAATCCCTACAACATGGCGCCACCAACGTAGTGGGTTGCTTATCTGCGAGACGCTTGAGTAGTACTTGTGCTTGTCCACAACACCCTTCGCATATGCTTCCGGAAACGTGTGTGAGGGTGATACCTCCTATATTGACGTTTTTATAGGTTCTTTCAAGCTTGAAGTTATTAAAAGGTGTTTAAATAAACCCTATATTGTGCTGCCTCATATTAGGTTGTCGAACATTTCTGGTCTTAATGGTGGATATAAATATACCGGCACATAGCCGCGCTGCGCTCCGGGCTCATTTACTGTCTTATGGAGTGCCAGACGCGGGTGTCTCACTCATCTTTGTGGTGCAGGCTGACCCGGCTCACCACTTTGAGGTGTTTTACTCTTGGGTCACTTTTCCGGCGGTGGATGGAACGGACGATTTGTTCCATGAGTACACTCTCACTGCCCTACCCAATGCTTATCGGCCTTATCAGGCTCTCGAAGTACCACTTACGGCATGGCAACACCGTATTTGGTTTAATGGCGCCCTCCCACATCCTGTCACCCCGGTTCGTTTAGGCCCCCTATCTATAGACGGGGCCACTTGTCCAGTTTTGGCCGGGTATACCCCACATCCGCGTTATTTGACGCTTGCGGTTGCTGAACTGCGTGAATTACATACGTCTTTGATACGCGTTCACAGAGCTTTAGTACAGTATGTTACAGGCAACGTTCAGGGAGCCCCTCCTGGAGTTGCGGTGCATCCAGCTGGACCGGGCGGTGTAACCATAAGTCCCGTCATGGTTAATTCGGTGATGGGCAAGCGCCCACAAAATAAGGACGATTTGCCTTATTGGCTTGCAGAAAAATTTGACCAGCTGGAGGCAGTTTTTCCAAATACTTCTCCTGTGGAAAAACACCGAATTTTAATGATCAGTTTGCCAAAAGACTTAATTCCAGAGTTGGCAGAATGCAACAACTGGGGCAAGGTATTCGCAGCAGTATATGCGAAGTGTTTCGGCACTCCTTCCATGACAGTTCTCCCCTCTGTAATTAAACGAGTACAGGATGAGCATGGCCCTGAAGCGGCTGTGGAATTGGGGATGAGACTGGTGGGAGTGTTCGATGTAGTAGCTGATTTAATCCTTGCGAACGTCAAGGGCGATGCAGTTAACTTTCAAGTAGCTAATGCTTTGGCTTTAGTCCTAGAACCGGACAGGCCACGCGAATTACCAAAAATTATTGCACAGGCTTATAAAACCATTGGCCGCAATAGTCTGGGAGTTAAGCCTTTTGCTAAAACGCAAACTCAATCACAGCCACAACAAAAAACTCAGTCTGAGAAAGATGAGAGGCCGTTCTTTACTAAAAAGAACTGGAGGTTGAAGAAACAGGGTAAGCAACAGAAGAAACCAGGGTCGCGTGGTGCATCCCCGGTTTCCGTATCTTCTGAACGCACTTATGATTTGCGCGACAGAGCGAGAATTAAATCTCCAGAGAGATTTCAAGTCCCTGATCCACGTTCTCCTTGTTCTCCTCGTTCTTCACAGGCACCATCGACCTCCCAGACTGGTGGAGGAGAATGCCAGGATAGAGGCAGGGGTCGTGAGGCTCCACAGGGATGAGACCAACCTCGACCACAAGTCCGAGGGAAACCTGAAGAATTTCCACATTCTTGCCCACAGTTTCAGAAGAAGAAAGTTGCAGCTGTAACAGCGAGGTATGCCACAGACGGTGAGAACGAGACTCCTGAATTGGACGTGGGCAGTGACGCTCCTAGTTAGCGCAGCGGAAGTTACCATAGTGCGGGAGGCGCTACGTCCTCATGTGGAGGCGACAGCAACTGATACATTCATTACTGTCGAGACAGCTGACACCCGAGTGGCACCCCCTGACAGACTATTTAATATTGTCCTTCAAATTGAAGGTGACATACAGCGTGTTGTTAAAGGGATTTTTGGGGAGAATCTGACTTCTTCTTACGATATTCTGTTGGCAGAGGCGGATTGGCCGCCCGCATTCGTACTTGTTGCGCGTAGAGGGGAGGAGGTAATCCTTCTGAGCTTTTCTCGTCATGTCCCCAAGGACAAAGCGGAGGCTCTCGCAGCTGAATGGGCTGGGGCCCTGGCTCCGGCGTTATACCGTAATCACGTGGGCTGGGATGAAGACTCTCCCCCCCATGATATTCCCTTGCGGTCGCTGCCACAGCCACAACCCCAATATCCCATCCGGCGGGAAGCTAAAGTTCCCGTTTCCGACATTCTGACCCAGTTAGAATATCAAGGAGTAATTGAAAAATGCGTATCACCAATGAATAATCCCCTTTTCGCGGTTTCTAAACCCGATGGATCGCACCGCCTAGTTTTGGATTACCGACATTTGAACTCTCATTGTCGGACCTTTGCGGTGCAAAATACACACAGTTCTGCGCTTGTAGACAGTCTTGTTCGTAAAAAATATAAAACGACACTTGACCTATCCAATGGATTTTGCACGCACAACTTGTCCCCGGAGTGCAGCCAATGGAGCGCTTTCACTTCCGGTGGTAAACAATTCAAATTCCGGCGTTTACCCATGGGCTACAAGAACAGCCCGGTTGTCTTCTCCGCTCGTGTTGTCTCTCTGTTGGACAGCATAGTCCCAGATGCGTGTTCCTACGTCGACGATATCTATCTGACAGATGACGAATTATGGCCGCATCTTTCCCGAGTGGACCGCATTATTCTTGAATTTGCGGTTTTAGGTTACAAATTTCATTTTGCCAAATCTCACATTGCTGAATTTACCGTTTTGCTTTTGGGCTATGAGCTCAACAATGAAGGTAAGGGCTTAGCTCCCCATTTCTTGAAGTGCGCACTTTTGTGCCCTCCAACCACCCTGAAGAAGCTTCAGTCATTACTGGGTTTACTAAACTTCGGGCGTACTTACATTCCCGAATATGCCCAGCGTATCAAGCCTCTATATGCCTTGATACAGCCCAACTTTTCGAAGTCATGCTGGCTTCCTGAGCATTCCTCTATACTGCAGTCTTTGCAGTCAGATCTACTTGAATCTAAATTCTTGTTGACTCGTGATAACCACACAAACTTGGTGATTAGAATCGTTCCAGGGGCAGTGGGTTTCACGAACTTATCCTTTAACGAAGGTGACACAGTACCGATTGCATACAAGTCACATCTTTACACTTCAGCAGAAATGCGCTTTTCCTCTGTGGAGAAAGTTTTGACTGCGGTGCAAATGGCGATTCTAAAGGAACGCGCACTGGCACAGGGAAAACGCATTTTGGTGGTAACCCCATATCCTGCCCTTGAGGCAGTGACGAAAGCAAGTGTCCCGAACTCTAAGGCTTTGCACCCCCATTGGATACAATGGGCTACATCTCTGACGTCTCCGGATGTCACTTTTATCTTTGATTCCTCTCTCCAGACACAGGAGTTCTTACAGTATGAATTTGTTCATCCTCCTCCTCTGTCCTTGCTACCGCTTGAGGAGTACGAATGCATTATCTATACCGATGGATCGGCACAACCGGCCACGGGTTCCAAGCATGCTTATTCAGGAGCATGTGCTATTGTTGCAGGTACCATGGTGAACGGTGAGTTCAAATCAACTGTAGTGCACACACAGGCACTAGGAGACAGTACTGCACAATTGGCCGAGCTGCGCGCTTTGGTGCTCGCACTTGAGTTCGCTAATCCAGACATGACAACCCTTATTGTATGCGATTCTTACTACTGTGTTCAATCTTTCAATGACAATCTATTCTTTTGGTCGCAAAACGACTATAGAGATGCAAAGGCAGCACAATTAAGCATAAAATGCTTTGGGTTCGAGTGGCAGATCTTAAATAACATTTGCCTCTCACACAGGTGATTCACACTCTTGGCCACCAGCGTGTGGGCGCACACACTGTCGGTAACGGTTTGGCAGATGAAGCTGCCAAATCAGCAGTAGCCACGTGCACAGTAGCCGCAGTTACAAGATCCATGACTAAAATAGATAATGATATTTTGGCAGCTATTGCTGCAACAAAGGAAGGTGCTAATTACCCACGGGGTTTCCCTTCCAAATACTCTTATCAAGTAGGTCCCGATCAGGTTCCTTACATAAACTTTCCAGACGTTGGTGATCGGCTGATTCCCAACGCGGACCGCAGACTTTCCTTGATAATGGCCGCACACGAAGGCTTGGCTTCGGCCCATGCTGGCGTGTCTGCGACGGTTTCCATCTTGCAGCAGCGTTACTGGTGGCATGGTTTATATAAACAGACCCGTACTTATGTGCTTTCTTGTGACGTTTGTCAGCAAATTAAGCCTTCAACGGTTACACGACCACCACAAACACCGCTCTGCATTTCTAACAGACCTTTTGGGTGTGTTTACCTGGATCACTGCGGTCCCTTCTCCTCTGACACTGCGTATAAATACATCTTAGTTGCAGTGGATTCGTGCACACGTTTCATATGGGTTTGGCCACAACGGAGTGCTGACGCTCAAAATGTCATAAGGGATTTGCGTGTCTTTGTGGGGATTTTTGCCTGTGGCACCTTCCATTCTGACCAAGGTCCGGCGTTTGTCTCTAAGGCGTACAAGGACGCGATGGGGTCACTGGGGGTGCGGGTGAAATTTTCATCTCCATATCGGCCTGAGGGCAATTCGATTGTTGAACGAATGAACCGTGACTTAAAGCAATCCTTGACAGCTAGAGTCTTAGGTACTGGCAGGAACTGGCTGGCCCACTTGTATAGTGTACAACGTGCACTTAATAATCTCCCTAGAAGACCTCTGGGTGGGCGGACCCCATACGAAATGCTCTTTGGCATCCAAATGTTTGTGCCCGACCTTGATGGTCTAGACATGGCGGCGCAATCCACAATCTTTGACGTAGATAACCATTCTACTATGTTGCAGGACTTACAAGAAGCCCGTGACAAACTTGCAAACGAACATTTACCTTCAGCCACAGACGCTGCGCTGCAGATTCCGGTTGCCGGCTGGCTTCCGAAGGTTGGAGATCTGGTCCGAGAGAAGGTGGAGAACAAAAAAAAATGTGGCCCCTCTTATCGTGCACCGGTTCCAGCCCTTGGCTTGAAGGGTGCTCGTACAGTCATCTTACCACCGCTTCCTGGTCGCAAAGACAAAAGATACATCTCAGTGGACAATGTCAAGCTACAACATCTGGCCGATCCTGAATAGCGTAACACCAGCGGTCTCCTGTCCAGCCATTTCTAGGACACCTGTTTGTGGCCCTCCAGACCACACTAATTTTGCACAGCGCATAGCTGCCCCAGCGACGGGGCATCCCAGCGCTACCCAAGAACACAGACAGGGGACAGGAGGGAGATGTCAAAGGAGCTAGCCCGGAAAAAGCCAGGTCTTTTTGGCTTTCCTGAACTCTAGATAGTTCTGCAGTTCTCTGATCCCAAAGGGAAGGGAGTTCCAAAGCCTAGCTGCTAACACCTTAAACGAACGGCCCCCGGCTCTGGCTCTGAAAACTCGGGGGATACAAACTAGCCTTTTATCTGTGGAGGGGAGAGATCGAGTTGGAATGTACGGCACTAGCAGATTCGCAAGGACCTTCGGGGCTCGATGGTTCAGAATTTTATGAGCCACACATAAGGTCTTAAACTGGATTCTTCTATCCACTGGCAGCCAGTGAAGCCTGGACAGAGAGCTAGACACTGAGCAGGATCTCGGAAGTGCTAGCAAGGTACGAGCGGCTGCACTTTGTACTCTTTGAAGTCGCCAAATACAAGATTTATTGACCCCCAAATACAGGGCATTTCCATAGTCCAATCTTGACAGGATCGTGGCCTGCAAGATGGTCTGGCGGACAGAGGGGTTGAAGAAACCCAGCAAGGGTTTAAGACCTCTCAAAAGCCCAAAGCAGGTCCCTGCCACGGACTTAGCCTGTAGATCAAAGGACAAGCTACTGTCAAACCAAAAACCCAAATTCTTGACCACCTCCTTTGGTATCGGGGCTGGTTTGAGTTCCTCCGGCCACCACTTCTCGGACCACAGATCCCTGTCTTTACCCAACAGAAGGATTTCGGACTTGCTGGCGTTAAGCTGCAGGCGGTTGACTGTCATCCAGTTAGCAACTGCCTGCATATCGTCCTTAAATTTCACAAGATTGAGATTGCACTTCTTAGAGAAGGCAATCACTAGTTGGGTATCGTCCGCGTAACACACCAAAGACAGCCCTCTGCTCCTGGCCACCACTGCCAGAGGTTGAACGTAAATGTTAAACAGCAGTGGGCTCAGGATCGAGCCTTGCGGTACCCATGTTTAGTGGCATGCACCTGGGATTGAAAAGGTGGCACCGTGACCTGGAAAGTTCTTTCCTCCAAAAAGGAGCGGAACCAGGTCAGAGCCAGACCCCCAATCCCAATTTCCTCCAGCCTGTGCAAGAGTATCGCATGAGACACTGTATCAAACACGGCGCTTAGATCAAGGAGAATTAGAGCCGCTGAACTACCTTCATCGACACACCGTCACTGATGTTGCCATTGAGATGGTAGATTTGCCTGATCGCCTGCTCGACTACCCGGATTCCCCCTGCAACGAGGAGACCGAGTATACATACCCCGCCAACGAGTCAGTGGCTCACCTACCAACAACGCCACTGAGCCCAACCCGTTATTCCTTCGATTCGGCTTCCACCTCATCACTTATCCCGTCCAGCTTCAGTATTTTTATATCCTGGTTCAGAGACAATTTTTTGATCCCACCATGGACATACATCTGGTTGGTACTATTCCTGATTTTTCTATTCATGTCCATTGGTTTTGTGACAGTTTTTTTCTTACTCATCAATGGTCACTATTTACCAGAACACTCTGCAGTGAACTGTGTCGCTGGGACTTTGGCTCCGCATTCTTCTTCTCACATCATGAAGCGTGACCACACATTTGTGAACATTTCAGCTTTCCCAGTCGCTGATGGCATCGTATGGATGCGGTAAATTTCCAAATTCATGGACCAACCGAAATTATTAATGTACCAAATGTCCTCCGTGTTTCAATGGGTGATGTCGTTAAAAGTAATATTCATTCTGACGATTGGGATGTGCATGCCGTTGAATCATTATTTACTGATTTGAAATATTATGCTGCCTTTAATGCTGAAGATCTGTATTTAAATTCTGCAAGTTATGCTGACTTATATTGTTACCAGCATTGGGGCAACCACTTTCTCCATAAACCAAGTACCCTTCGGGGTTCTTTTAATTACACCCAATGGGAACATTGTCCGACCCCTTTGCCAGGTAGCTCCCAAACTCTTAGAAATAAGTTTACTTATTTTACAGACTTTGATAGATCGAACCCTGGGTCCTATTATTTTAAATTAAACACTTCGTCCACTCAGAAAATCATGTTGACCCACACCAAATTGCTATATTCGGGTTCCTTTTTGAACGCCTTAGCTGTGGGTGGTTATGAGCACTGGCAGGACACCATTGACTTGAAATCTATTTGGGGCACCAAATCATGGCAGGTGCAAGGCACGGAAGCCTTGCACCGTGCTTGCCTAATCCCGGCCCAAATTTTATTTTTAATTCATACTATCTATCAAACGACCTGTTGGGGTTTGGCTACTTCCAAACAATTAAATGCACCATCCATTCCCGTATTGTCTTCCACTCCCAGCGTAAGCTTGCATTTTAATATTTCCCTTGACAATTTGCAGGCTTTGTTTCAAAACAATTCATTCAATGTCTCTACGTTTGTTCAGTCACCCTGGTTGGCTTGGCCCATAGCATTGAATGCCTGCCAGCTGTGTTTTCATGACTCAGCTCCTGGTTACAAACAGGATAGGCCATATCCGAGGTTTTCTGACTCTCGTACTGTTACGACATATTCTGTTGGTAAATTGTGTAAACAGTGGTTGCAGCACTCTTCATTGGATTCTGTGAAACAACATTTATCCCTCCTATCAGGCAACATTGATCTGTCCGATTTTGTTCTGGGGCCATGTGGCCCTCGACCTAAGAGATTCATTTATGAAACTTACAATGAACTCTAGAAGCTTTCGCAAATTGAAGCTGCTTTCCGTCTTCGGGAAATCGATCAAGCAAATTTAGAAAAGATGCTTGCTGTTGTTGACAATAGTATTAATACCCTGTCTTCCCGCATTTACACTTTAGAGAATATTGTTTCCTCTGTTGTTGATATTGTACAAGATGATGTTTCTGTGTTATATCATGGTCAAAATCAATTGCGTTCAGTGATGCAGTTTGCATGGACTTTGCAAACACTTAAAATGGGTAAAGTTCCTTGGCATTTTCTGAACACCTCTGCCTTATTCTTGCCGTTTAATTTAACTGAGAAACAGCAATTCATGTCCATGAAAGATGCAACATACACTCTCTTACATATCAAAAAAATAGAGCCCTTACCATTCTCTGTGGCGGAATTGGATTCTGCAGTGTGGCTAGTTCACGGGGTTATCGCCTTGCCTTTTTCTTTACTTGAATTCAGTTCATGCATGAAACATTATCCTGTGGGCCGTTTTCAGCCCTTAGGCAGTGCCTTCCTGCATGAACTTTGGTCCCTGCAGTTCATGTATAAATGCCTTAGGGACGGAAAAGAAGTTTTTCTCACAGGAGAGTCATGCGATTCTACTGTGGGTCATTCCCTGATTTGTAAACACATTAAATTACACGGGGCTTGTAATGTTTCGGCTCCTAATCTTGCTTGTGTTTTACAGGGCATTCCTGCTCCTGCTATATCCCCTACTTTCACTGTGCTTGCAAATGGTAGCTAGCTCCTTCTGAATAATCAGGACTGCTGTGGAATGCTGGCTGGCATCCCCTATATTGTAACTGTTTCCCACCGGTTGTGTGCTGTAACAATGTGCTTTTTCCTCCCCCACACGACATAATAGATAGTTCCATTTGGCCTTCCATTCCGACGGATTTCAATAAATTGAGCAGAATAAAGGCGCTATTATTGACCCAGGAGGTTATGCTCACATCCGCACGGGAGACGTTCATCCTCCAGGTGGCTAGTACCCACAGTGAAATACAGGCCCTTTTGAACACAAACCTCCCACAACATTTCGGTGAGCTAATTCACTGTGTTTTCAATGCAATGGTGGTTGTGGTATTGGTGGTGGTATTGATGGTGGTGGTATTGGTGGTGGTGGTATTGTTGGTGGTGGCATTGGTGATGGTATTACTGGTGGTATTGGTGGTGGTGGTGATGGGGGTGGTGGTATAGGTGGTATTATTGGTGGAGGTATTGGTGGTGGTTGTAATGGTGGTGGTATTGTTGGCAGTATTGGTATTGGTGGTGGTATTGGATTGGTGGTGGTGGTATTGGTGGTTGTGGTAATGGTAGTGGTGGTATTGGTGATGGTTGTGATTTTGGTGTTGGTATAGGTGGTGGTATTGGTGGTGGTATTGGTGGTGGTATTGGTATTGCTGGTGGTGGTATTGGTGGTGGTGGTATTGCTGGTACTATTGGTGGTGGCGGTATTGATGGTGGTGGTGATATTGGTGGTGGTGATATTGGTGGTGTTATTGGTGGTGGTGTGAAGTGGTGGGATTGGTGGTGGTGGTGGTGGTATTGGTGATTGCATTGGTGGTGGTGGTATTGGTGGTGGTGCTATTGGTGGTGGTGGTATTGGTGGTAGTGGTATTGGTGGTGGTTGTATTGGTGGTAGTGGTACTGATGGTGGTATTGGTGGTGTTTGTGGTGGTGGTGTTGGTGATGGTATTGGCAGTTGTGGTGCTATTGGTGATGGTATTGGTGGTGATGGTATTGGTGGTGGTGGTACTATTGGTGGTGGTGGAATTGGTGGTGGTGGTGGTATTGGTGGTGGTGCTATTGGTGGTGGTATTGGTGGTGGTATTGGTGATAGTATTGGTGGTGGTAATGGTGGTGGTATTGGTGGTGGTGGTATTGGTGTTGGTATTGGTGGTGGTAATAGTGGTGGTGATGGTATTGGTGGTGGTGGTATTGGTGTTGGTGGTGGTGGTATTGGTGGTGTTGGTGGTATTGGTGGTGGTGGTATAGGTGGTGGTATTAGTTGTGGTGGTGGTATTGGTGGTGGTGATATTGGTGGTGGTATTGGTAGTGGTATTGGTGGTGGTAGTGGTATTGGTGGTGGAATTAGTGGTGGTATTGGTGGTGGTATTGGTGGTATTGGTGGTGGTATTGGTGGTGGTATTGGTAGTGGTATAGGTGGTGTTATTAGTGGTGGTGGTATTGATGTGTGTATTGGTGGTGGTGGAATTGGTGGTAGTATTGGTGGTGGTATTGGTGGTGGTGGTATTGGTTGTATTGTTGGTGGTGGTATTGGGTGTGGTGGTATTGGTGGTGGTGACATTGGTGGTGGTGGTGGTATTGGTGGTGTTGGTGGTGGTGGTATTGGTGGTGGTATTAGTGGTGGTATTAGTGGTGGTATTGGTGGTGGTATTGGTGGTGGTGGTGGTATTGGTGGTGGTGGTATTGGTGGTGGTATTGGTGGTGGTGGTATTGGTGGCGGCGGTATTGGTATTGGTGGTAGTGGTATGGTGGTGGTGGTGGTATTGGTGGTGATGATGGCATTGGTGGTGGTGGTATTGTTGGTGGTGGTATTGGTATTGGTGGCATTGGTATTGGTGGTGGTGGTATTGGTGGTAGTATTGGTGGTGGTGGTATTGGTGGTGGTGGTATTAATGGTGGTGGTATTGGTATTGGTGGTGGTATTGATGGTACTTGTGGTGGTATTGGTATTGGTGGTGGTATTATTGGTATTTGTGATGGTGGTATTGGTGGTGATGGTATTAGTGGTGGTGGTATTGGTGGTGGTGGTATTGGTGGTAGTATTGGTGGTGGTATTGGTGGTGGTGGTATTAGTGGTGGTGGTGGTATATATGGTATTATTGGTGGTGGTATTGGTGGTGGGGGTATTGGTAGTGTTGGTATTGGTGGTAGTGGTATTGGTGGTGGCGGTATTGGTGGTGGTGGTGGTATTGGTGGCGACGGTGGTATTGGTGGTATTGGTGGTGGTATTGATGGTGGTATTGGTGGTATTGGTGGTGGTGGTGGTACTGGTTATGGTGGTGGTGATATTGGTGGTGGTATTGGTTTTGGCGGTGGTATTGGAATGGTGGTGATGGTATTGGATTGGTGGTGGTGGTATCGGTGCTGGTGGTGGTATTGGTGCTTGTGGTATTGGTGGTGGTGGTATTAGTGGTGGTGGTGGTATTGGTAGTGGTGGTATTGGTATTGGTGGTATTGGTGGTGGTGGTATTGGTATTGGTGTTGGTGGTATTGGTTGTGGTGGTGGTATTGGTGGTGGTATTGGTGGTGGTGGTATTGGTGTTGGTGGTATTGGGTGTGGTATTGGTATTGGTGGTCGAAGGAGGGGTATTGGTGGTGGCATTGGTATTGGTGGTGGTGGTATTGCTGGCGGTAATAGTGGTGGTGGTATTGGTGGTGATATTGGTGGTGGTGGTATTGGCATTAGTAGTGGTATTGGTGGTGGTGGTAATGGTGGTATTGGTGGTGGTGGTATTGGTGGTGGTGGTGGTATTAGTGTTGGTGGTATTGGTTGTGGTATTGGTGGTGGTGGTGGTATTAGTGGTGGTGGTGGTATATATGGTATTATTGGTGGTGGTATTGGTGGTGGGGGTATTGGTAGTGTTGGTATTGGTGGTAGTGGTATTGGTGGTGGTGGTATTGGTGGTATTGGTGGTGGTGGTATTGGTAGTTGTAGTGGTATTGGTGGTGATGGTATTGGTGGTGGTGGTGGTATTGGTGGTGGTGGTAGTGGTGGTGCTATTGGTTGTGGTGGTGGTATTGGTAGTGGTATTAGTGGTGGTATTGGTGGTGGTATTGTTGGTGGTGGTTTTGGTGGTGGTATTGGTGGTGGTGGTATTGGTGGTGGTATTAGTGGTGGTAGTGGTGTTGGTGGTATTGGTGGTGGCGGTATTGGATTTTTTGTTGGCGGTATTTGTGGTGGTGGTGGTATTGGTGCTATTGGTGGTGGTATTGGTGGAGGTGGTATTGATGGTGGAATTATTTGTGGTGGTGGTAATGGTGGTGGTGGTATTGGTGGTATTGATGGAGGTATTGGTGATGGTGGTATTTGTGGTGGTGGTATTGGTGGTGGTGGTATTGGTATTGGCAGTGATATTGGTGGTGGTGGTATTGGTGGTGGTGGTGGTATTGGTGGTGGTGGTGGTGGTGGTATTGGTGGTGGTATTGGTGGTGTTGGTATTGGTGGTGGTGGTATTGGTGGTGGTAGTATTGGTGGTGGTGGTATTGGTGGTGGTGGTATTGGTGGTTGTTTTGGTGGGACTGGTGGTGGTGGTGGTATTGGTGGTGGTATTGGTAGTAGTGGAGGTGGTGGTACTGGTGGTGGTATTGGTGGTGCTGGTGGTATTGGTGGTGGTGGTATTGGTGGTAGTGATATTGGTGCTGGTGGAATTGGAGGTGGTGGCAGGATTGGTGGTAGTGGTGGTATTGATGGTGGTGATATTGGTGCTCCTGATATTGGTGGTGGTATTGGTGGTGATATTGGTGGTGGTATTAGTGGTGGTATTGGTGGTGGTATTGGTGGTGGTATTGGTGGTGGTGGTGTTATTGGTGTGGTATTGGTGTTGGTATAGCTGGTGGTGTTATTGTTGGTGGTATTGGTGGTGGTATTGGTGGTGGTGGTATTGGTGGTATTAGTGGTGGTATTGGTGGTGGTATTGGTGGTGGAATTGGTGGTGGTGGCGGTATTGGTGGCGGTGGTATTGGTGGTGGTGGTATTGGTGGTGGTGGTGGTGGTATTGGTGGTGGCATTGGTGGTGGTGGTATTGGTGGTGGTATTGGTGGTGGTGCTATTAGTGGTGGTGGTATTGGTGGTGGTATTAGTGGTGGTGGTTTTGGTATTGTTGGTGGTATTGGTGGCATTGGTGGTGGTGGTATTGGTATTGGTGGTGGTGCTATTGGTATTGGTGGTGGTGGTATTGGTGGTGGAGGTGGTATTAGTGGTGGTGGTATTGGTGGTGGTATTTGTGGTGGTATTAGTGGCGGTGGTGGTATTGTTGGTGGTGGTATTAGTGGTATTGGTGGTGGTATTGATGGTACTGGTGGTATTGGTGGTGGTGGTATTGATTGTGGTGGTATTGGTGGTGGTGGTGGTGGTGGTGGTTGTTTTGGTGTTGGTGGTATTGGTAGTGGTATTGGTGGTGGCATTGGTGGTGGTAGTATTGGTGGTGGTGGTATTGGTGGTGGTGGTGGTATTGGTGGTGGTGATATTGGTGGAGGTATTGTTGGTGGTGGTATTAGTGTGGTGGTGGTATTGGTGGTGGTATTAGTGGTGGCATTGGTGGTGGTATTGGTGGTGGTATTGGTGGTATTGATGGTGCCGTTGGTATTAGTGGTGGTGGTATTGGTGGTGGTGGTATTGGTGGTGGTATTGGTGGTGGTGGCATTGGTGGTGGTGGTATTGGTGGAGGTATTGTTGGTGGTGGTATTAGTGTGGTGGTGGTATTGGTGGTGGTGGTATTGGAATTGGTAGTGGTATTGGTATTGGTAGTGCTGGTGGTGGTATTGGTGGTGGTGGTATTGGTGGTGGTGGTATTGGTGGTGGTGGTACTAGTGGTGGTATTGGTGGTGGTGGTATTTGTCGTGGTGGTATTAGTATTGGTAGTGGTATTGATGGTACTGGTGGTGATGGTATTGGTATTGGTCGTGGTGGTATTGGTGGTGAAGGTATTGGTGGTGGTGGTTCCAGTGGTGGTGGAATTGGTGGTGGTGGTGGTATTGGTGGTTGTGGTGGTGGTATTGGTGTTGGTGGTATTGGTGGTGGTGGTGATATTGGTGGTGGTGGTATCGGCGGTGGTATTGGTGGTGGTGGTATTAGTGGTGGTGGTGGTATTGGTGGTGGTATTCGTGGTCGAGGTATTGGTATTGGTGGTGGTGGTATTGGTATTGGTGGTGGTGGTATTGGTGGTGGTGGTATTGGTGTTGGTGGAATTGGTGGTGGTATTCTTGGTGATGGTATTGGTGGTTGTGGTATTAGTGGTGGTCGCGGTATTGGTGGTGGTATTGGCAGTGGTATTGGTGGTGGTGGTATTGGTATTGGTGGTGGTTTTGGTGGTACTGGTGGTGGTGGTACTGGTGGTGGTGGTACTGGTGGTGGTGGTAGTGGTATTGGTGGTGGTGGTATTGGTGGTTGTGGTATTGGTGGTGGTGGTATTGGTGGTGGTGGTATTGTTGGTGGTGGTATTGTTGGTGGTGGCATTGGTGGTGGTGTTGGTGGTGGTATTGGTGGTGGTGGTGGTGATGGTGGTGGTGATATTGTTGGTGGTGGTATTGTTGGTGGTGGCATTGGTGGTGGTATTAGTGGTGTTATTGGTGGTGGTATTGGTGGTGGTGGTGATGGTGGTGGTGGTATAGGTGATATTATTGGGGGATATTGGTGGTGGTTGTAATGGTGGTGGTATTGGTGGTAGTATTGGTATTGGTGGTGGTATTGGTATTGGTGGTGGTATTGGATTGGTGGTGGTGGTATTGGTGGTGGTAATGGTGGTGGTGGTATTGGTGGTGGTGGTGATTTTGGTGTTGGTATAGGTGGTGGTATTGGTGGTGGTATTGGTGGTGTTGGTATTGGTGGTGGTGGTATTGCTGGTAGTATTGGTGGTGGTGGTATTGGTGGTGATGGTATTGGTGGTGGTGGTGGTGGTACTATTGGTGGTGGTGGAATTGGTGGTGGTGGTGGTATTGGTGGTGGTGCTATTGGTGGTGGTATTGGTGGTGGTATTGGTGATAGTATTGGTGGTGGTAATGGTGGTGGTATTGGTGGTGGTGGTATTGGTGTTGGTATTGGTGGTGGTAATAGTGGTGGTGATGGTATTGGTGGTGGTGGTATTGGTGTTGGTGGTGGTGGTATTGGTGGTGTTGGTGGTATTGGTGGTGGTGGTATAGGTGGTGGTATTAGTTGTGGTGGTGGTATTGGTGGTGGTGATATTGGTGGTGATATTGGTAGTGTCTTGTGGATTGTTACCTGCCTTGTTATGTTGGCCTGGGCCTGGCTGCCATGCTGCTTTTCTTTGCGCACGTTACACTGAGCCAGGGCTCCCTCGCCCTTTGCTCTTGCCCAGTTCTTTTGCGCTGTCTGCATTTTCTGTCTTTCGCCTTTTCTCTTGTTCGATTTGGGCTCAGACTGCACAACATGTACAAGGTCGCATAACAATGTATTTCGGTTCTTCCTGATATGGCCAGTCTCGCGCACCCAGACATAACATTAGGTGCATTTGCCATGAAGAATTTTGTGTGCTTTTAATACTGCAGTTTACTAGCGCTTAACACACTTGGAGAAATCCTTTTCAGTGAGAAGAGCTATGATGTCCTGCTGATGTAATTCTGCATCTAGAGACTGAGGTATGGGGGTTCGCTAGACTAAGCCCAGAGGTCTTCTATTATTATAATAAACTATCTTACTGCAAGGGGAGGGTGGTAATGTTATTTATACGTTTACCCACTGAGCTCTGAGATGCTTTCCCCGTTTGTATTCTATGGAATTGTAACCATGCTGCTTATATTAGTCATATGCATTATGCTATTAGTACTGACACGTGTACTGTACATTAGAGCACGTAAGTTGGAATAAACATTTTAACCTATACAGTGTCTCTTCCTACGCATCTTGTGGACAAGTACGAGTGAGTGACGAAAGAGTGTTCTTGCTTCTGCGAGTCCTGAGATAAAGATACCGTGTTCTGGGTTGTCCAAACAATAGTACTTGGGTGCTAATGGGATGCTAAGCTAGTTGGGTTGGGGTTTTTGGGTGCTACGGTATATGGTGGCAAACCACTGTATTCCGGGGTCCCATTTTCCTGTGCATAGCTCTGTGTATGTGCAGAAACCTTATGACATGGCGCGACCACCGTGGGGCAGCTTATCTGCGAGGCAGCTGAGTAGTACTTGTGCTTGTCCACAAACCCTCGCGTACGCTTCCGGAGGCGTATGTGACGGTGATACCTCCTATATTGAACGTTTTATAGGTTCTTTCAAGCTTGAAGTTATTAAAAAAGGTTATATAACAAACCCATTTTGTGCTCCCTGATAGGTTGTCGAATAAAATTGTTTAGTTATGGCTGGTGTGGCGATAGCTGCACATAGCCGAGGACCACTCCGTGACCACTTACGGGTGTATGGAGTGCCTGATACAGGGATCGATTTGGTCTTTGTGGTTCAAGCCGATCCGGCTTACCACTTTGAGGTGTTTTACACTTGGATCACTTTTGAAGCGGTGGAGGCAGATGATAATCTGTTTCATGAATATAAACCCACCGCTATTCCTGCTGCCTATCGACCCTATACCACTCTTGAAGTACCTCTCACGGCTTGGCAGCACCGTGTTTGGTTTAATGGCGCCTACCACAACCAACTACTGCAGTTCGTTTAGGCCCCTTATCAATTCAGGGGGCCACTTGGCCTGTATTGGCCGGGTATACTCCGCATCCAAATTATCTGGCATTACCGCTTGCGGAACTGCGCACTATGCATACCGAATTGGTACGAGTGCATCGAGCCCTAGTGACATACGTTACAGGTAGCCTACATGGAGCTGCTCCTGTAGTCGCAGGCCAACCAGCTATAGCCGCTGGAGTGACCATAAGTCCTGTCATGGTAAATTCTGTGATGGGCAAACGTCCACAAAATAAGGAAGACTATCCTTATTGGCTTGCAGAAAAATTCGATCAGATAGAAGCAGTGTTTCCCCATACATCCCCAGTAGATAAACACCGCATCCTCACGATAAGTTTGCCAAAAGACATAATCCCCGATTTGACATCATGTGAAAACTGGGGTAAGGTATTCGCAGCAGTTTATTCAAAATGTTTTGGAACTCCTTCCATGACGGTTCTACCCTCTGTAATTAAAAAGTACAGGATGAACATGGCCCTGAAGCGGCTGTGGAATTAGGGATGAGACTAGTGGGAGTGTTTGATGTAGTAGCTGAGCTGATCCTTGGAAATGTCAAGGGCGATGCTATGAACTTTCAAGTAGCGAATGCTTTGGCTTTGGTCCCAGAGTTGGACAGGCCTCGCGAATTACCGAAAATTATTGCTCGGGCTTATAAAACAATTGGAAGAAATAGCCTGGGCAACAAGCCTTTTGTAAAAATGCAAACTCAATCGCAACCGCAAATTACACAAACAAAAAGTACATCTGAGAAAGATGATAGACCAGTCTTCACTAAAAAGAGTTGGAGACAGAAAAAACAGGGTAAGCAACAAAAGAAGCCGGGGTCGAGAGGCGCTTCCCCAGTTTCGGTTTCTTCTGAACGTACTTATGATTTACGTGATAGGTCAAGGATTAAATCACCAGAAAGGTTTCAGAGCTCTGATACGCGTTCTCCTCGTTCTTCACAGGCCCAGACGTCGTCACAGGCTGGTGGAGGAGGACGGCAAGATAGAGGAAGGGGCCGAGAGGCTCCCCAGGAGCGAGACCAACCTCGACAACAAGTCAGAGGGAAAGCAGAAGACTTTCATCTTCCTCGACCGCAATTTCAGAAGAAAAAGGTTGCCGCTGTCACAGCGAAATATGCCTCAGACCGTGAGAACGAGACTCCAGAATTGGACGTGGGCAGTGACCCTCCTAGACAGCGCCGCGGAAGTTACCATAGTGCGGGAGGCGCTACGTCCTCATATGGAGGCGACAGCAACTGAAACATTCGTTACTGTAGAGACAGCTGACACGAGAGTGGCACCCCCTGACAGACTTTACAACATGGTCATCCAAATTGAAGGTGACATACCGCGTGAAATAAAAGGGATTTTTGGGAAAATCTAACCTCTTCATATGACATTTTGTTAGCGGAGGTGGATTGGCCACCCCCATTCGTTTTAGCTGCACATAAAGGAGAGGAGGTAATCCTTCCAAGCTTTTCACGGCATGTCCCAAAAGACAAGGCTGAAGCACTTGCAGCTGAGTGGGCTGTGTACCTGGCACCAGCGTTATACCGCAACCATGTGGGATGGGATGAAGAATCACCTCCTCATGCAATACCTTTGCGGTCACTACCGCAGCCACAACCCCAATATCCCATAAAACGGCAGGCAAAAGGCCCCGTCTCCGAAATTCTGACACAGTTGGAATATCAGGGAGTAATTGAACCATGCGTATCACCTATGAACAATCCCCTTTTCGTGGTTTCTAAACCCGATGGATCGTACCGCTTAGTTTTGGATTACCGACATTTAAACTCTCATTGTCGGAACTTTGCGGTGCAAAATACACACAGTTCTGCGCTTGTAGACAGTCTTGTTCGTAAAAAATACAAAACGACACTTGACCTTTCAAACGGTTTCTACACGCACAACCTAGCCCCGGAGAGTGGTCAATGGACCGCATTTACATCCGGTGGTAAATTATTCCAGTTCCGGCGTTTACCCATGGGCTACAAAAATAGTCCGGGTATCTTCGCCGCCCGTGTTGTTTCTTTGTTAAATGACATTGATCAAGACGCATGTTCGTACGTAGATGACATCTATCTGACGGACGACGAATTATTTCAGCATTTGTCCCGTGTGGACCGCATTATTCTTGAATTCGCGGAGCAGGGTTACAAATTTAACTTTGCTAAGTCACACATTGCTGAATTTACCGTTCTGTTCTTGGGCTATGAGCTCAATAACGAAGGTAAGGGCTTAGCCCCCATTTCTTGGAAAAATGTGCACACTTGTGCCCCCAAATACTCTGAAGAAACTTCAGTCTTTGCTGGGGTTCCTGAATTTCGGGCGTACTTACATTCCCGAATATGCCCAGCGTATCAAGCCTTTGTATGCTTTGATACAACCTACTTATTCAAGGTCTTGCTGGCTGCCTGAGCACACCTCAATTCTGCAGTCTTTGCAGACAGACCTTTTGGAGTCTAAATATCTTTTGACTCGTGATAACCACACAAACCTGGTGATTAGAATAATTCCGGGGGCGGTGGGATTCACCTATTTAACCTTTAATGAAGGTGATACAGTACCCATCGCATACAAGTCACATCTGTACACTTCCGCTGAATTGCGCTTTACATCTGTCGAAAAAGTTCTAACTGCAGTGCAAATGGCGATTCTAAAAGAACGCGCACTGGCACAGGGAAAGCGGATTCTGGTGGTAACACCCTGTCCTGCCCTGGAGGCAGTAACAAAGGCAAGTGTACCGAACTCAAAAGCAATGCATCCCCGTTGGATACAATGGGCTACATCCTTGACGTCTTCGGACGTCACTTTTGTCTTTGATTCTTCTCTTCAGACTCAGGAGTATTTACAGTATGAATTCGTTCATCCTCCTCCTTTGTTTTTACTGCCGCTTGAGGATTACAAATGTGTGATCTACACCGATGGTTCGGCGCAACCGGCCACTGGGTCCAAGCACGCTTATTCTGCTGCATGTGCTATTGTTGCGGGATCCTTTGTGGATGGCAAGTTCAAATCCACTGTAGTGCACACTCGCACACTTGGAGATAGTACCGCACAATTGGCCGAGCTGCATGCATTGCTACTTGCGCTTGAGTTCGCTTCTCAAGATGAGACCACTCTAATTGTATGTGATTCTTTTTACTGTGTACAATCATATAATGACAATCTGTTTTTCTGGTCGAAAAACGACTACAAGGACGCAAAAGGGAGCACAATTAAGCATAAAATGCTTTGGGTTCGAGTGGCAGAATTGCAACAACGTCTGCCCCTCACACAGGTGGTTCACACCTTAGGCCATCAGCGGGTGGGCGCACACGCTATTGGTAACGATCTGGCAGATGAAGCTGCCCGTTCAGCAGTAGTCACGTGTTCAGTAGCAGCGGTTACCAGGTCCATGTCTAAAATAGACCCTGTTATATTAGCAGCTATTGCTGCAACCAAGGAAGGTAATAATTACCCTACAGGTTTCCCTTCCAAGTATTCTTACACATTAAGTCCCGATCAGGTTCCTTATGTAACTATACCTGACGTTGGAGATCGGCTGATCCCCAACGCGGACCGCAGGAGTGCCTTGATATCAGCTGCACACGAAGGCATGGCTTCGGCTCATGCAGGTGTGTCAGCTACTGTTTCCATCTTGCAGCAGCGTTATTGGTGGCGTGGGTTATATAAAGACACCCGTGCTTTTGTGCTTTCTTGCGACGTTTGTCAACAGATTAAGCCTTCCACGGTCACACGTCCACCACAAACCCCGCTCTGCATTGCTAACAGACCCTTTGGGTGTGTTTACTTGGATCACTGCGGTCCATTCTCATCAGACACTGCCTATAAATACATCCTAGTGGCAGTGGACTCGTGCACATGGTTTCTCTGGGTCTGGCCACAACGGAGTGCTGACGCCCGAAATGTAATCAGGGATTTGCGTGTCTTTGTGGGAATTTTCGCATGCGGCACCTTCCATTCGGACCAAGGTCCAGCGTTTGCCTCTAGGGCTTACAAGGATGCAATGGCTTCGCTTGGGGTGCGGGTGAAATTTTCGTCTCCGTATAGGCCTGAGGGCAACTCTATCGTTGAACGAATGAACCGTGACTTAAAGCAATCCTTAACAGCTAGGGTTATAGGTACTGGCAGGAACTGGCTGGCCCATTTGTATACCGTTCAGCGTGCACTTAATAATCTCCCTAGAAGACCTCTGGGTGGGCGGACCCCATACGAAATGCTCTTTGGCATAAGAATGTTTGTGCCTGACCTTGAGGGTCCAGACATCGCGGCGCAATCCGCCAAGTTTGATGTAGATAACCATTCTGCTATGTTACAGGACTTACAAGAAGCCCGAGACAAACTTGCAACTACACATTTGCCTTCAGCCACAGATCCTGCGTTGCAGATTCCGGTAGCCGGCTGGCTTCCGAAAGTTGGAGAACTGGTTCGAGAGAAGGTTGAAAATAAAAAAGAATTTGGCCCCTCTTTTCGTGCACCAGTTCCAGTTCTTGGCCTGAAGGGAACACGTACAGTCATTTTACCACCGCTTCCTGGTCGCAAAGAGAACAGATACATCTCAGTTGAAAATGTCAAGCTACAGCGCCTGGCCGATCCTGAATAGTGTCACACCAGCGGTCTCTTGTCCTACCATTTATCGGACATATGTTCGTGGCCCATCTACACGAACGGTCGCTGATGCTGTAATTGAGATGGTTGATTTGCCTGAATCCTCTCCTTTGTCTGGAACTACAATTAATCCCCAACTCTCCACTACTATCGACGAGGACGAGTATACTTATCCTGCATCTGAATCGGTGGCGCATCAACCAACAACGCCACTTGGCCCGACTCGTTATTCCTTTGATTCGGATTCCACCTCTTCAAAAGTCCCATCCAAGCTCAGTATTTTTGTATCCTGGTTTAGAGACAATTTTTGATTCCACCCTGGACATACATCTGGTTGGTACTTTTCTTGATTTTTTTGTTCATGTCCATTGGCTTTGTCACAGTGTTTTTTCTACTAATCAATGGTCACTATTTACCTGAACGCTCTGCTGTGGACTATGTTTCTGGAACTTTGGCTCCTCATTCCTCGTCTCACATCATGAAGCGTGACCACACATTTGTGAACATTTCAGCCTTCCCAGTTGCTGATGGCATCGTATGGGATGCAGTGAACTATCAAATCCATGGTCCGACGGAAATTATTAATGTACCTAATGTCCTTCGTGTTTCAATGGGTGATGTAGTACAAAATAATATTCATTCTGATGATTGGGATGTGCATGCCGTTGAAGCATTGTTTGCCGATTTAAAATATTATGCATCTTTTAATGCTGAAGATTTATATATGAATTCTGCGAATTATGCCGATTTGTATTGTTACCAACATTGGGGTAATCATTTTCTTCATAAGCCAAGTGCCCTGCGTAGTTCTGTTAACTACACCCAATGGGAACATTGTCCAAACCCCTTGCCAGGTAGCTCACAAACTCTTCGAAATAAGTTTACCTATTTTACTGATTTTAATCGGTCGAACCCTGCATCCTATTATTTTAGACTTAATACCACATCAACTCAGAAAATTATGTTAACACACACCAAATTGCTTTATTCAGGTTCCTTTTTAAGTGCCCTAGCTGTGGGTGGTTATGAGTACTGGGAGGATACAGTAGATTTGAAATCTATTTGGGGTTCCAAGCCATGGCAGGTACAAGGAACCGAGGCATTGCATCGTGCTTGCCTCATCCCTACCCAAATTATGTTCCTAAATGCTTCCATCTATCAGACAACATGTTGGGGCTTAGCAACCACTAAACAATTGAATTCGCCCTCAATACCATCCCTGTCGAGTTTTCCCAATGAAAGCTCACGATTCAATATGTCCCTCGTGTCACTGCAGGCTCTGTTACAAAATAATTCGTATAATGTTTCTGAGCTAGGTCAGTCACCCTGGTTGGTATGGCCTACATCATCAAATGCATGTCAAATGCGTTTTCACGACTCAGGAGCTAGTTACACACAGGATAGGCCTGATCCGAGATTTATTGATTCCCGTACTGTCACTACATATTCTGTTGGTAAATTATGCAAACAATGGCTGCAACATTCGTCCCTTGATTCTGTTAAACAACATTTGTCCCTCCTTTCAGGCAATATTGATCTGTCCGACTTTGTTTTGGGACCTCGTGGTCCCCGACCTAAAAGATTCATTTATGAGACATATAATGAACTCTGGAAGCTATCACAAATGGAAGCTGCTTCCCGTCTTCGGGAAATAGATCAAGCAAATTTGGAAAAGGTGCTTGCTGTTGTTGACAATAGTATTAATACCCTGTCTTCTCGCATTTATACTTTAGAGAATATTGTGTCCTCTGTTGTTGATATTGTACAAGATGATGTTTCTGTGTTATATCATGGTCAGAATCAATTGCGTTCAGTTATGCAGTTTGCATGGACTTTACAAACGCTCAAGTTAGGTAAAGTTCCTTGGCATTTTTGAACACCTCTGCCTTGTTTCTACCTTTTAACTTAACTGACAAACAGCAATTTATGTCCATGAAAGATGCAACTTACACTCTATTACATATCGAAAAAATGGATCCGCTGCCGTTCTCTGTTGCAGAACTCGATTCTGCTGTGTGGCTAGTTCATGGGGTTATCGCTTTACCTTTTTCCTTATTTGAATTTGACTCATGCATGAAACATTATCCTGTGGGCCGTTACCGGCCATTGGGCAGTGCTTTCCTGCATGAACTCTGGTCCTTGCCTTTCATGTATAAATGCCTTCGGGACGGCAGGGAAGTCTTTCTCACGGGGAGTACTGCGACTCGACTATGGGTCATTCGCTTATTTGTAAACACATTAAATTGCATGGCTCATGTAGCGTTTCCTCTCCTAATCTTGCTTGTGTGCTGAAAGGTATTCCTGCTCCTGTTATTTCACCTACTTTCACTCTCCTTTCCAATGGTAGTTATTTGCTTTTAAATAACGAAAACTGTTGTGGCCTGCAGGCTGGCATTCCTTACATTGTAACTGTTTCACACAGGGTTGTCTGCTGCAAAAATGTGCTTTTCCTCCCCCTCATGGCAAGGTTGATATCTCTATTTGGCCTTCCATCCCTACCATGGAAGCAGATTTCAATAGACTGAGCAGAATAAAGGCACTATTATTAAACGAGGAAGTTATGCTCACGTCCGCCCGGGAGACATTCATTCTCCAGGTGGCGAGTACCCACAGTGAAATACAGGCCCTTTTAAACACTAATCTCCCCCAACATTTTGGGGAGTTAGTACATCGTATTTTTAACGCATCTAACACTGAAGGCCTAGTGCACTTTTTAAGGTCGTGGGGTCGGGCTTGGTGTCCTCCTTCCAAACTATATTTGGTGTCATACCGGCTTTCATACATTCTATTTTTTTCCAGTGTCTTTGGCGGTTTCCCATTGATCCTCGCTTTAGCGGCTGGTGTCTTGCTCTTAATTTGCTTTCTGCGCAATGGCTGCTCCCGATGGGACCTGCTCGATCCAGAACGCCTCCAGCTGCTCCGTGAACGCCTTTTGGCCGGTTTTGGTGTCTTGCCATTGGCGACACTGAGTGTGTCATATACTCTTTCATTTCGCTTTGCGTATTTCACTTGCGTGCAACCTGTGATGACTTGTGTCCGCTGTCCTTTCACCTGGACTCTGGATTATTGCCTCTCCAATTCGTCATTGTCTGTTCCGGATTTTGTTCAGTTGATGGGTCCCTTAGAGGCCCATGAGCAGGACTGTTCCGTTGCTGGCTGTATGGCGCGTGCGGCTGCACTGGGGATTTTGGCGCAATGGGATATCTGGGCGGCTGCCCAGGATCTCCTACAACGAAGCTGTTTCAATTATCACGCAAGCTGTCCCGCATTGCTTCTGGATGCTCCCTTTGTTGAGGAGCATTCCTGCTCTTTGATCTCATGGATTGGATGGCATCTATGTTTTTTGACGATTCCAATGATGAACTCTTGGAGGGTATGGCTTTTTTCTGCACCTACACTTTCATGGATTGACCTGCCCTTTGCCGTTTGGGCGCTCCCTGTGCTCCAACGGCTTTGTTTTTCCTCTGATGGGCCTCTGTCCTGGCCGCCGGACTGTCCAGGGGAGGGTGTCTTGTGGATTGTTACCTGCCTTGTTATGTTGGCCTGGGCCTGGCTGCCATGCTGCTTTTCTTTGCGCACGTTACACTGAGCCAGGGCTCCCTCGCCCTTTGCTCTTGCCCAGTTCTTTTGCGCTGTCTGCATTTTCTGTCTTTCGCCTTTTCTCTTGTTCGATTTGGGCTCAGACTGCACAACATGTACAAGGTCGCATAACAATGTATTTCGGTTCTTCCTGATATGGCCAGTCTCGCGCACCCAGACATAACATTAGGTGCATTTGCCATGAAGAATTTTGTGTGCTTTTAATACTGCAGTTTACTAGCGCTTAACACACTTGGAGAAATCCTTTTCAGTGAGAAGAGCTATGATGTCCTGCTGATGTAATTCTGCATCTAGAGACTGAGGTATGGGGGTTCGCTAGACTAAGCCCAGAGGTCTTCTATTATTATAATAAACTATCTTACTGCAAGGGGAGGGTGGTAATGTTATTTATACGTTTACCCACTGAGCTCTGAGATGCTTTCCCCGTTTGTATTCTATGGAATTGTAACCATGCTGCTTATATTAGTCATATGCATTATGCTATTAGTACTGACACGTGTACTGTACATTAGAGCACGTAAGTTGGAATAGACATTTTAACCTATACAGTGTCTCTTCCTACGCATCTTGTGGACAAGTACGAGTGAGTGACGAAAGAGTGTTCTTGCTTCTGCGAGTCCTGAGATAAAGATACCGTGTTCTGGGTTGTCCAAACAATAGTACTTGGGTGCTAATGGGATGCTAAGCTAGTTGGGTTGGGGTTTTTGGGTGCTACGGTATATGGTGGCAAACCACTGTATTCCGGGGTCCCATTTTCCTGTGCATAGCTCTGTGTATGTGCAGAAACCTTATGACAGTAGTGGTATTGGTGGTGGTAGTGGTATTGGTGGTGGAATTAGTGGTGGTATTGGTGGTGGTATTGGTGGTATTGGTGGTGGTATTGGTGGTGGTATTGGTGGTGGTATCGGTAGTGGTATTGGTGGTGGTATTGTTGGTGGTGGTATTGGTGGTAGTGGTGGTATTGGTGGTGGTGATATTGGTTCTCCTGATATTGGTGCTCCTGGTATTGGTGGTGGTATTGGTGGTGATATTGGTGGTAGTATTAGTGGTGGTATTGGTGGTGGTGGTGGTGTTGGTATTGGTGGTGGTGTTATTGGTGTGGTATTGGTGTTGGTATTGGTGGTGGTGGTATTGGTGGTGGTGGTATTGGTGGTGGTGTTATTGGTGTATGTATTGGTGGTGGTGGTATTGGTGGTGGTGGTAGTGGTATTGGTATTGGTGGTGGTGGTATTGGTGGTGGTATTAGTGGTGGTATTGGTGGTGGTATTGGTGGTGGTGGTGGAATTGGTGGTGGTGGTGGTATTGGTGGCGGTGGTATTGGTGGTGGTGGTATTGGTGGTGGTGGTGGTGGTATTGGTGGTGGTATTGGTGGTGGTATTAGTGGTGGTGGTATTGGTGGTGGTATTAGTGGTGGTGGTTTTGGTATTGTTGGTGGTATTGGTGGCATTGGTGGTGATGGTATTGGTATTGGTGGTGGTGCTATTGGTGTTGGTGGTGGTGGTATTGGTGGTAGAGGTGGTATTAGTGGTGGTGGTATTGGTGGTGGTGTTGGTGGTGGTATTAGTGGCGGTGGTGGTATTGTTGGTGGTGGTATTTGTGGTATTGATGGTGGTATTGATGGTACTGGTGGTATTGGTGGTGGTGGTATTGGTGGTGGTGGTATTGGTGGTGGTGGTGGTTTTGGTGTTGGTGGTATTGGTATAGTGGTATTGATGGTGGTATTGGTGGTGGTGGTATTGGTGGTGGTGGTATTGGTGGTGGTGATATTGGTGGTGGTGGTCTTAGTGGTATTGGTGGTGGTGGTATTGGTATTGGTGGTGGCATTGGTGGTGGTATTGGTGGTGGTAGTGGTGGTGGTGGTGGTATTGGTGGTGGTGGTATTGGTGGTGGTGGTATTGGTGGTGGTATTGGTGGTGGTGGTATTGGTGGTGGCATTGGTGGTGGTGGTATTGGTGGAGGTATTGGTGGTGGTGGTATTAGTGTGGTGGTGGTATTAGTGTGGTGGTGGTATTGGTGGTGGTGATATTGGTGGTGGTGGTATTGGAATTGGTGGTGGTATTGGTGGTGGTGGTATTGGTGGTGGTGGTATTAATGGTGGTGGTGGTATTGGTTGTGGTGGTATTAGTATTGGTGGTGGTATTGATGGTACTGGTGGTGATGGTATTGGTATTGGTGGTGGTGGTATTGGTGATGATGGTATTGGTGGTGGTGGTACCAGTGGTGGTGGAATTGGTGGTGGTGGTGGTATTGGTGGTAGTGTTTGTGGTATTGGTGGTGGTGGTGGTATTGGTGGTGGTGGTATCGGCGGTGGTATTGGTGGTGGTGGTGTTAGTGGTGGTGGTGGTATTGGTGGTATTTGGTGGTGGTGGTATTAGTGGTGGTGGTGGTATTGGTGGTGGTATTCGTGGTCGAGGTATTGGTATTGGTGATATTGGTGGTGGTGGTATTGGTGGAATTGGTGGTGGTATTCTTGGTGGTGGTATTGGTGGTTGTGGTATTAGTGGTGGTGGTGGTATTGGTGGTGGTATTGGTGGTGGTATTGGTGGTGGTGGTATTGGTATTGGTGGTGGTATTGGTGGTACTGGTGGTGGTGGTAGTGGTATTGGTGGTGGTATTGGTGGTTGTGGTATTGGTGGTGGTATTGATGGTGGTGGTATTGGTGGTGGTGGTATTGTTGGTGGTGGCATTGGTGATGGTATTACTGGTGGTATTGGTGGTGGTGGTGATGGGGGTGGTGGTATAGGTGGTATTATTGGTGGAGGTATTGGTGGTGGTTGTAATGGTGGTGGTATTGTTGGCAGTATTGGTATTGGTGGTGGTATTGGATTGGTGGTGGTGGTATTGGTGGTGGTGGTAATGGTAGTGGTGGTATTGGTGGTGGTTGTGATTTTGGTGTTGGTATAGGTGGTGGTATTGGTGGTGGTATTGGTGGTGGTATTGGTATTGCTGGTGGTGGTATTGGTGGTGGTGGTATTGCTGGTACTATTGGTGGTGGCGGTATTGATGGTGGTGGTGATATTGGTGGTGGTGATATTGGTGGTGTTATTGGTGGTGGTGTGAAGTGGTGGGATTGGTGGTGGTGGTGGTGGTATTGGTGATTGCATTGGTGGTGGTGGTATTGGTGGTGGTGCTATTGGTGGTGGTGGTATTGGTGGTAGTGGTATTGGTGGTGGTTGTATTGGTGGTAGTGGTACTGATGGTGGTATTGGTGGTGTTTGTGGTGGTGGTGTTGGTGATGGTATTGGCAGTTGTGGTGCTATTGGTGATGGTATTGGTGGTGGTGGTGGTGGTATTGGTGGTGGTGGTATTGGTGGTGATGGTATTGGTGGTGGTGGTACTATTGGTGGTGGTGGAATTGGTGGTGGTGGTGGTATTGGTGGTGGTGCTATTGGTGGTGGTATTGGTGGTGGTATTGGTGATAGTATTGGTGGTGGTAATGGTGGTGGTATTGGTGGTGGTGGTATTGGTGTTGGTATTGGTGGTGGTAATAGTGGTGGTGATGGTATTGGTGGTGGTGGTATTGGTGTTGGTGGTGGTGGTATTGGTGGTGTTGGTGGTATTGGTGGTGGTGGTATAGGTGGTGGTATTAGTTGTGGTGGTGGTATTGGTGGTGGTGATATTGGTGGTGGTATTGGTAGTGGTATTGGTGGTGGTAGTGGTATTGGTGGTGGAATTAGTGGTGGTATTGGTGGTGGTATTGGTGGTATTGGTGGTGGTATTGGTGGTGGTATTGGTGGTGGTATTGGTGGTGGTATAGGTGGTGTTATTAGTGGTGGTGGTGGTATTGATGTGTGTATTGGTGGTGGTGGAATTGGTGGTAGTATTGGTGGTGGTATTGGTGGTGGTGGTATTGGTTGTATTGTTGGTGGTGGTATTGGGTGTGGTGGTATTGGTGGTGGTGACATTGGTGGTGGTGGTGGTATTGGTGGTGTTGGTGGTGGTGGTATTGGTGGTGGTATTAGTGGTGGTATTAGTGGTGGTATTGGTGGTGGTATTGGTGGTGGTGGTGGTATTGGTGGTGGTGGTATTGGTGGTGGTATTGGTGGTGGTGGTATTTGAGGCGGCGGTATTGGTATTGGTGGTAGTGGTATGGTGGTGGTGGTGGTATTGGTGGTGATGATGGCATTGGTGGTGGTGGTATTGTTGGTGGTGGTATTGGTATTGGTGGCATTGGTATTGGTGGTGGTGGTATTGGTGGTAGTATTGGTGGTGGTGGTATTGGTGGTGGTGGTATTAATGGTGGTGGTATTGGTATTGGTGGTGGTATTGATGGTACTTGTGGTGGTATTGGTATTGGTGGTGGTATTATTGGTATTTGTGATGGTGGTGTTGGTGGTGATGGTATTAGTGGTGGTGGTATTGGTGGTGGTGGTATTGGTGGTAGTATTGGTGGTGGTATTGGTGGTCGTGGTGGTATTAGTGGTGGTGGTGGTATATATGGTATTATTGGTGGTGGTATTGGTGGTGGGGGTATTGGTAGTGTTGGTATTGGTGGTAGTGGTATTGGTGGTGGCGGTATTGGTGGTGGTGGTGGTATTGGTGGCGACGGTGGTATTGGTGGTATTGGTGGTGGTGGTGGTATTGATGGTGGTATTGGTGGTGGTGGTGGTACTGGTTATGGTGGTGGTGATATTGGTGGTGGTATTGGTTTTGGCGGTGGTATTGGAATGGTGGTGATGGTATTGGATTGGTGGTGGTGGTATCGGTGCTGGTGGTGGTATTGGTGCTTGTGGTATTGGTGGTGGTGGTATTAGTGGTGGTGGTGGTATTGGTAGTGGTGGTATTGGTATTGGTGGTATTGGTGGTGGTGGTATTGGTATTGGTGTTGGTGGTATTGGTTGTGGTGGTGGTATTGGTGGTGGTATTGGTGGTGGTGGTATTGGTGTTGGTGGTATTGGGTGTGGTATTGGTGGTCGTGGGAGGGGTATTGGTGGTGGCATTGGTATTGGTGGTGGTGGTATTGCTGGCGGTAATAGTGGTGGTGGTATTGGTGGTGATATTGGTGGTGGTGGTATTGGCATTAGTAGTGGTATTGGTGGTGGTGGTAATGGTGGTATTGGTGGTGGTGGTATTGGTGGTGGTGGTGGTATTAGTGTTGGTGGTATTGGTTGTGGTATTGGTGGTGGTGGTGGTATTAGTGGTGGTGGTGGTATATATGGTATTATTGGTGGTGGTATTGGTGGTGGGGGTATTGGTAGTGTTGGTATTGGTGGTAGTGGTATTGGTGGTGGTGGTATTGGTGGTATTGGTGGTGGTGGTATTGGTAGTTGTAGTGGTATTGGTGGTGATGGTATTGGTGGTGGTGGTGGTATTGGTGGTGGTGGTAGTGGTGGTGCTATTGGTTGTGGTGGTGGTATTGGTAGTGGTATTAGTGGTGGTATTGGTGGTGGTATTGTTGGTGGTGGTTTTGGTGGTGGTATTGGTGGTGGTGGTGGTGGTATTGGTGGTGGTATTAGTGGTGGTAGTGGTGTTGGTGGTATTGGTGGTGGCGGTATTGGATTTTTTGTTGGCGGTATTTGTGGTGGTGGTGGTATTGGTGCTATTGGTGGTGGTATTGGTGGAGGTGGTATTGATGGTGGAATTATTTGTGGTGGTGGTAATGGTGGTGGTGGTATTGGTGGTATTGATGGAGGTATTGGTGATGGTGGTATTTGTGGTGGTGGTATTGGTGGTGGTGGTATTGGTATTGGCAGTGATATTGGTGGTGGTGGTATTGGTGGTGGTGGTGGTATTGGTGGTGGTATTGGTGGTGTTGGTATTGGTGGTGGTGGTATTGGTGGTGGTAGTATTGGTGGTGGTGGTATTGGTGGTGGTGGTATTGGTGGTTGTTTTGGTGGGACTGGTGGTGGTGGTGGTATTGGTGGTGGTATTGGTAGTAGTGGAGGTGGTGGTACTGGTGGTGGTATTGGTGGTGCTGGTGGTATTGGTGGTGGTGGTATTGGTGGTAGTGATATTGGTGCTGGTGGAATTGGAGGTGGTGGCAGGATTGGTGGTAGTGGTGGTATTGATGGTGGTGATATTGGTGCTCCTGATATTGGTGGTGGTATTGGTGGTGATATTGGTGGTGGTATTGCTGGTGGTGGTGGTATTGGTGGTGGTGTTATTGGTGTGGTATTGCTGTTGGTATAGCTGGTGGTGTTATTGTTGGTGGTATTGGTGGTGGTATTGGTGGTGGTGGTATTGGTGGTATTAGTGGTGGTATTGGTGGTGGTATTGGTGGTGGAATTGGTGGTGGTGGCGGTATTGGTGGCGGTGGTATTGGTGGTGGTGGTATTGGTGGTGGTGGTGGTGGTATTGGTGGTGGCATTGGTGGTGGAGGTATTGGTGGTGGTATTGGTGGTGGTGCTATTAGTGGTGGTGGTATTGGTGGTGGTATTAGTGGTGGTGGTTTTGGTATTGTTGGTGGTATTGGTGGCATTGGTGGTGGTGGTATTGGTATTGGTGGTGGTGCTATTGGTATTGGTGGTGGTGGTATTGGTGGTGGAGGTGGTATTAGTGGTGGTGGTATTGGTGGTGGTATTTGTGGTGGTATTAGTGGCAGTGGTGGTATTGTTGGTGGTGGTATTAGTGGTATTGGTGGTGGTATTGATGGTACTGGTGGTATTGGTGGTGGTGGTATTGATGGTGGTGGTATTGGTGGTGGTGGTGGTGGTTGTTTTGGTGTTGGTGGTATTGGTAGTGGTATTGGTGGTGGTATTGGTGGTGGTAGTATTGGTGGTGGTGGTATTGGTGGTGGTGGTGGTATTGGTGGTGGTGATATTGGTGGAGGTATTGTTGGTGGTGGTATTAGTGTGGTGGTGGTATTGGTGGTGGTATTAGTGGTGGCATTGGTGGTGGTATTGGTGGTGGTATTGGTGGTATTGGTGGTGCCGTTGTTATTAGTGGTGGTGGTATTGGTGGTGGTGGTATTGGTGGTGGTATTGGTGGTGGTGGCATTGGTGGTGGTGGTATTGGTGGAGGTATTGTTGGTGGTGGTATTAGTGTGGTGGTGGTATTGGTGGTGGTGGTATTGGAATTGGTAGTGGTATTGGTATTGGTAGTGCTGGTGGTGGTATTGGTGGTGGTGGTATTGGTGGTGGTGGTATTGGTGGTGGTGGTACTAGTGGTGGTATTGGTGGTGGTGGTATTTGTCGTGGAGGTATTAGTATTGGTAGTGGTATTGATGGTACTGGTGGTGATGGTATTGGTATTGGTCGTGGTGGTATTGGTGGTGAAGGTATTGGTGGTGGTGGTACCAGTGGTGGTGGAATTGGTGGTGGTGGTGGTATTGGTGGTTGTGGTGGTGGTATTGGTGTTGGTGGTATTGGTGGTGGTGGTGATATTGGTGGTGGTGGTATCAGCGGTGGTATTGGTGGTGGTGGTATTAGTGGTGGTGGTGGTATTGGTGGTGGTATTCGTGGTCGAGGTATTGGTATTGGTGGTGGTGGTATTGGTGGTGGTGGTATTGGTGGAATTGGTGGTGGTATTCTTGGTGATGGTATTGGTGGTTGTGGTATTAGTGGTGGTCGTGGTATTGGTGGTGGTATTGGCAGTGGTATTGGTGGTGGTGGTATTGGTATTGGTGGTGGTTTTGGTGGTACTGGTGGTGGTGGTACTGGTGGTGGTGGTACTGGTGGTGGTGGTAGTGGTATTGGTGGTGGTGGTATTGGTGGTTGTGGTATTGGTGGTGGTGGTATTGGTGGTGGTGGTATTGTTGGTGGTGGTATTGTTGGTGGTGGCATTGGTGGTGGTGTTGGTGGTGGTATTGGTGGTGGTGGTGGTGATGGTGGTGGTGATATTGTTGGTGGTGGTATTGTTGGTGGTGGCATTGGTGGTGGTATTAGTGGTGTTATTGGTGGTGGTATTGGTGGTGGTGGTGATGGTGGTGGTGGTATAGGTGATATTATTGGGGGATATTGGTGGTGGTTGTAATGGTGGTGGTATTGGTGGTAGTATTGGTATTGGTGGTGGTATTGGTATTGGTGGTGGTATTGGATTGGTGGTGGTGGTATTGGTGGTGGTAATGGTGGTGGTGGTATTGGTGGTGGTGGTGATTTTGGTGTTGGTATAGGTGGTGGTATTGGTGGTGGTATTGGTGGTGTTGGTATTGGTGGTGGTGGTATTGCTGGTAGTATTGGTGGTGGTGGTATTGGTGGTGGTGGTATTAGTGGTGGTGGTGATATTGGTGGTGTTATTGGTGGTGGTTTGAAGTGGTGGGATTGGTGGTGGTGGTGGTGGTATTGGTGATGGCATTGGTGGTGATGGCATTGGTGGTGGTGGTATTGGTGGTGGTATTGGTGGTGGTGGTATTGGTGGTAGTGGTATTGGTGGTGGTTGTATTGGTGGTAGTGGTACTGATAGTGGTGGTATTGGTGGAGTTCGTGGTGGTGGTGTTGGTGGTAGTGATGGTATTGGCAGTTGTGGTGCTATTGGTGGTTGTATTGGTGGTGGTATTGGTGGTGGTGGTATTGGTGGTGATGGTATTGGTGGTGGTGGTGCTATTGGTGGTGGTGGTGGTATTGGTGGTGGTGATATTGGTGGTGGTATTGGTGGTGGTATTGGTGGTGGTATTGGTGGTAGTATTGGTGGTAGTAATAGTGGTGGTATTGGTGGTGGTATTGGTGGTGGTGTTATTGGTGTTGATATTGGTGGTGGTGGTATTTGTGGTAGTAATAGTGGTGGTGGTGGTATTGGTGGTATTGGTGGTGTTGGTGGTATTGGTGGTGGTGGTATAGGTGGTGGTATTAGTCGTGGTGGTGGTATTGGTGTTGGTATTAGTGGTGGTATTAGTGGTGGTATTGGTGTTGGTATTGGTGGTGATATTGGTAGTGGTATTGGTGGTGGTATTGGTGGTGGTATTAGTGGTGGTAGTGGTATTGGTATTGGCTTGGTGGTGGTGGTGGTATTGGTGGTGGTGGTATAGGTGGTGGTATTAGTGGTGGTGGTGCTGGTATTGATGGTGGTATTGGTGGTGGTGGAATTGGTGTTAGTATTGGTGGTGGTATTGGTGGTGGTGGTATTGGTTGTATTGTTGGTGGTGGTATTGGGTGTGGTGGTATTGGTGGTGGTGACATTGGTGGTTGTGGTGGTATTGGTGGTGTTGTTGGTGGTGCTATTGGTGGTGGTATTAGTGGTGGTATTGGTGGTGGTATTGGTGGTGGTATTGGTGATGGTGGTGGTAATGGTGGCGGCGGTATTGGTATTGGTGGTAGTGGTATGGTGGTGGTGGTGGTATTGGTGGTGGTGATGGCATTGGTTGTGGTGGTATTGTTGGTGGTGGTATTGGTATTAGTGGTGGTAGCATTGGTATTGGTGGTGGTATTGGTGGTAGTATTGGTGGTGGTGGTATTGGTGGTGGTGGTGGCATTAATGGTGGTGGTATTGGTGGTGGTATTGATGGTACTTGTGGTGGTGGTATTGGTATTGGTGGTGGTATTATTGGTATTTGTGATGGTGGTATTGGTGGTGATGGTATTAGTGGTGGTGGTATTGGAGGTGGTATTGGAGGTGGTATTGGTGGTGGTATTGGTGGTGGTAGTATAGGTGGTGGTGGTGAAGGTATTGGTTGTGGTGGTCTTGGTGGTGGTGGTATTGGTGGTGGTGGTGGTATTGGTGGTGGCGGCGGTGGTATTGGTGGTATTGGTTGTGGTGGTATTGGTGGTGGTGGTGGTATTGGTGGTGGTATTGGTGGTATTGGTGGTGGTGGTACTGATATTGGTGGTGGTGATATTGGTGGTGGTATTGGTTTTGGCGGTGGTATTGGAATGGTGGTGATGGTATTGGATTGGTGGTGGTGGTATCGGTGCTGGTGATGGTATTGGTGGTGGTGGTATTGGTGGTGGTGGTATTGGTGGTGGTGGTATTGGTGGTGGTGGTATTGGTGGTGGTGGTACTAGTGGTGGTATTGGTCGTGGTGGTATTGGTCATGGTGGTATTAGTATTGGTAGTGGTATTGATGGTACTGGTGGTGATGGTATTGGTATTGGTCGTGGTGGTATTGGTGGTGATGGTATTGGTGGTGGTGGTACCAGTGGTGGTGGAATTGGTGGTGGTGGTGGTATTGGTGGTTGTGGTGGTGGTATTGGTGTTGGTGGTATTGGTGGTGGTGGTGATATTGGTAGTGGTGGTATCGGCGGTGGTATTAGTGGTGGTGGTATTAGTGGTGGTGGTGGTATTGGTGGTGGTATTCGTGGTCGAGGTATTGGTATTGGTGGTATTGGTGGTGGTGGTATTGGTATTGGTGGTGGTGGTATTGGTGGTGGTGGTATTGGTGGAATTGGTGGTGGTATTCTTGGTGATGGTATTGGTGGTTGTGGTATTAGTGGTGGTCGTGGTATTGGTGGTGGTATTGGCAGTGGCATTGGTGGTGGTGGTATTGGTATTGGTGGTGGTTTTGGTGGTACTGGTGGTGGTGGGACTGGTGGTGGTGGTACTGGTGGTGGTGGTAGTGGTATTGGTGGTGGTGGTATTGGTGGTTGTGGTATTGGTGGTGGTGTTATTGGTGGTGGTGGTATTGTTGGTGGTGGTGTCCTTGGTGGTGGCATTGGTGGTGGTGTTGGTGGTGGTATTGGTGGTGGTGGTGGTGATGGTGATGGTGATATTGTTGGTGGTGGTATTGTTGGTGGTGGCATTGGTGGTGGTATTAGTGGTGTTATTGGTGGTTATATTGGTGGTGGTGGTGATGGTGGTGGTGGTATAGGTGATATTATTGGGGGACATTGGTGGTGGTTGTAATGGTGGTGGTATTGTCGGCAGTATTGGTATTGGTGGTGGTATTGGTATTGGTGGTGGTATTGGATTGGTGGTGGTGGTATTGGTGGTGGTAATGGTGGTGGTGGTATTGGTGGTGGTGGTGATTTTGGTGTTGGTATAGGTGGTGGTATTGGTGGTGGTATTGGTGGTGTTGGTATTGGTGGTGGTGGTATTGCTGGTAGTATTGGTGGTGGTGGTATTGGTGGTGGTGGTATTAGTGGTGGTGGTGATATTGGTGGTGTTATTGGTGGTGGTTTGAAGTGGTGGGATTGGTGGTGGTGGTGGTATTGGTGATGGCATTGGTGGTGATGGCATTGGTGGTGGTGGTACTGATAGTGGTGGTATTGTTGGTGTTCGTGGTGGTGGTGTTGGTGATAGTGATGGTATTGGCAGTTGTGGTGCTATTGGTGGTGGTATTGGTGGTGGTGGTGGTATTGGTGGTGGTGGTATTGGTGGTGATGGTATTGGTGGTGGTGGTGCTATTGGTGGTGGTGGTGGTATTGGTGGTGGTGATATTGGTGGTGGTATTGGTGGTGGTATTGGTGGTTGTATTGGTGGTAGTATTGGTGGTAGTAATAGTGGTGGTATTGGTGGTGGTATTGGTGGTGGTGTTATTGGTGTTGATATTGGTGGTGGTGGTATTTGTGGTGGTAATAGTGGTGGTGGTGGTATTGGTGGTGGTGGTATTGGTGGTATTGGTGGTGTTGGTGGTATTGGTGGTGGTGGTATAGGTGGTGGTATTAGTCGTGGTGTTGGTATTGGTGTTGGTATTAGTGGTGGTATTAGTGGTGGTATTGGTGTTGGTATTGGTGGTGATATTGGTAGTGGTATTGGTGGTATTGGTGGTATTGGTGGTATTGGTGGTGGTATTAGTGGTGGTAGTGGTATTGGTATTGGCTTGGTGGTGGTGGTGGTATTGGTGGTGGTGGTATAGGTGGTGGTATTAGTGGTGGTGGTGCTGGTATTGATGGTGGTATTGGTGGTGGTGGAATTGGTGTTAGTATTGGTGGTGGTATTGGTGGTGGTGGTATTGGTTGTATTGTTGGTGGTGGTATTGGGTGTGGTGGTATTGGTGGTGGTGACATTGGTGGTTGTGGTGGTATTGGTGGTGTTGTTGGTGGTGGTGCTATTGGTGGTGGTATTAGTGGTGGTATTGGTGGTGGTATTGGTGGTGGTATTGGTGATGGTGGTGGTATTGGTGGCGGCGGTATTGGTATTGGTGGTAGTGGTATGGTGGTGGTGGTGGTATTGGTGGTGGTGATGGCATTGGTTGTGGTGGTATTGTTGGTGGTGGTATTGGTATTGGTGGTGGTAGCATTGGTATTGGTGGTGGTATTGGTGGTAGTATTGGAGGTGGTGTTATTGGTGGTGGTGGTGGCATTAATGTTGGTGGTATTGGTGGTGGTATTGATGGTACTTGTGGTGGTGGTATTGGTTTTGGCGGTGGTATTGGAATGGTGGTGATGGTATTGGATTGGTGGTGGTGGTATCGGTGCTGGTGATGGTATTGGTGGTGGTGGTATTGGTGGTGGTGGTATTGGTGGTGGTGGTATTAGTGGTGGTGGTATTGGTAGTGGTGGTATTGGTATTGGTGGTATTGGTGGTATTGGTATTGGTGTTGGTCATATTGGTTGTGGTGATGATATTGGTGGTGGTATTAGTTGTGATGGTGGTATTGGTGGTGGTGGTATTGGTATTGGTAGTGGTGGTAGGGGTATTGGTGGTGGCATTGGTATTGGTGTTGGTATTGGTGTTGGTGGTGGTATTGGTGGCGGTATTGGTGGTGTGGTATTGGTGTTGGTGGTGATATTGGTGGTGGTATTGGCATTAGGGGTGGTATTGGTGGTGGTGGTAATTGTGGTATTGGTGGTGGTGGTGGTATTAGTGTTGGTGGTATTGGTTGTGGTATTGGTGGTGGTGGTGGTGGTATTAGTGGTGGTGGTGGTATATATGGTATTATTGGTGGTGGTATTGGTGGTGGTGGTGATTTTGGGTGTGGTATTGGTGGTGGTATTGGTTTGGTGGTGGTGGTATTGGTGGTGGTGGTGATTTTGGGTGTGGTATTGGTGGAGTTGGTATTGGTGGTGGTATTGGTATTGGTGGTGGTGGTATTGGTGGTGGTGGTGAAATTGGTGGTGGTATTGGTGGTGGTGTTGGTGGTTGTATTAGTGATGGTATTGGTGGTGGTGGTATTGGTATTGGTGGGGGTGGTATTGGTTGTGGTATTGGTGGTGGTGGTATTGGTGGTGGTGGTATTGGTGGTGGTGGTATTGGTGGTAGTGTTATTGGTGGTGGTGGTATTGGTGGTGTTGGTGGTGGTGATGGAATTAGTGGTTGTGGTGGTGGCATTGGTGGTGGTGGCGGTATTGGTGGTGGAGGTATTGACGGTGGTAGTGGTGGTGCTATTGGTGGTGGTGGTATTGGTGGTGGTATTGGTGGTGGTGATGGCATTGGTTGTGGTGGTATTGTTGGTGGTGGTATTGGTATTGGTGGTGGTAGCATTGGTATTGGTGGTGGTATTGGTGGTAGTATTGGAGGTGGTGGTATTGGTGGTGGTGGTGGCATTAATGTTGGTGGTATTGGTGGTGGTATTGATGGTACTTGTGGTGGTGGTATTGGTATTGGTGGTGGTATTATTGGTATTTGTGATGGTGGTATTGGTGGTGATGGTATTAGTGGTGGTGGTATTGGAGGTGGTATTGGAGGTGGTATTGGTGGTGGTAGTATAGGTGGTGGTGGTGAAGGTATTGGTTGTGGTGGTCTTGGTGGTGGTGGTATTGGTGGTGGTGGTGGTATTGGTGGTGGCGGTGGTGGTATTGGTGGTATTGGTTGTGGTGGTATTGGTGGTGGTGGTGGTATTGGTGGTGGTATTGGTGGTATTGGTGGTGGTGGTACTGATATTGGTGGTGGTGATATTGGTGGTGGTATTGGTTTGGCGGTGGTATTGGAATGGTGGTGATGGTATTGGATTGGTGGTGGTGGTATCGGTGCTGGTGATGGTATTGGTGGTGGTGGTATTGGTGGTGGTGGTATTGGTGGTGGTGGTATTGGTGGTGGTGGTATTGGTGGTGGTGGTATTAGTGGTGGTGGTATTGGTAGTGGTGGTATTGGTATTGGTGGTATTGGTATTGGTGTTGGTCATATTGGTTGTGGTGGTGGTATTGGTTTTGGCGGTGGTATTGGAATGGTGGTGATGGTATTGGATTGGTGGTGGTGGTATCGGTGCTGGTGATGGTATTGGTGGTGGTGGTATTGGTGGTGGTGGTATTGGTGGTGGTGGTATTGGTGGTGGTGGTATTAGTGGTGGTGGTATTGGTATTGGTAGTGGTGGTAGGGGTATTGGTGGTGGCATTGGTATTGGTGTTGGTGGTGGTATTGGTATTGGTGGCGGTATTGGTGGTGTGGTATTGGTGTTGGTGGTGATATTGGTGGTGGTATTGGCATTAGGGGTGGTATTGGTGGTGGTGGTAATGGTGGTATTGGTGGTGGTGGTATTGGTGGTGGTGGTATTAGTGTTGGTGGTATTGGTTGTGGTATTGGTGGTGGTGGTGGTAGTATTAGTGGTGGTGGTGGTATATATGGTATTATTGGTGGTGGTATTGGTGGTGGTGGTGATTTTGGGTGTGGTATTGGTGGTGGTATTGGTTTGGTGGTGGTGGTATTGGTGGTGGTGGTGATTTTGGGTGTGGTATTGGTGGAGTTGGTATTGGTGGTGGTATTGGTATTGGTGGTGGTGGTATTGGTGGTGGTGGTGAAATTGGTGGTGGTATTGGTGGTGGTGTTGGTGGTTGTATTAGTGATGGTATTGGTGGTGGTGGTATTGGTGGGGGTGGTATTGGTTGTGGTATTGGTGGTGGTGGTATTGGTGGTGGTGGTATTGGTGGTAGTGTTATTGGTGGTGGTGGTATTGGTGGTGTTGGTGGTGGTGATGGAATTAGTGGTTGTGGTGGTGGCATTGGTGGTGGTGGCGGTATTGGTGGTGGAGGTATTGACGGTGGTAGTGGTGGTGCTATTGGTGGTGGTGGTATTGGTGGTGGTGGTATTGGTAGTGGTGGTGGTGCTATTGGTGGTGGTGGGATTGGTTGTGGTATTGGTGGTGCGGTGGTATTGGTGGTGGTATTGGTACTGGTGGTGGTGGCATTGGTGGTGGTATTGGTGGTGGTATTGGTGGTGGTGGAATAGGAGGTGGTGTTAGTGGTGGTATTGGTGGTATTTGTGGTGGTGGTATTGGTGGTGGTGCTATTGGTGGTGGTGGTATTGGTGGTGGCATTGATATTGGCGGTGGTAATGGAGGTGCTGGTATTGGTGGTGGTATTGGTGGTGGCGATAATGGTGGTGGTGGTATTGCTGGTAGTATTGGTGGTGGCGGTATTGGTTGTGGTGGTGGTATTAGTGGTGGTGGTGATATTGGTGGTGTTATTGGTGGTGGTGGAAGTGGTGGGATTGGTGGGGGAGTGGTATTGGTGATAGTATTGGTGGTGGTATTGGTGGTAGTAGTATTGGTAGTGGTGGTATTGGTGGTGTTGGTGGTGGTGGTGATGGTATTGGCAGTTGTGGTGCTATTGGTGGTGGTATTGGTGGTGGTGGTATTGGTGGTGATGGTATTGGTGGTGGTGATATTGGTAGTGGTATTGGTGGTGGTGGTGGTATTGGTGGTGGTATTAGTGGTGGTATTGGTGGTGGTTTTGGTGGTATAGGTGGTGGTATTGATAGTGGTATTGGTGATGGTGGTGGTATTGGTGGTTTTATTAGTGGTGGTGGTATTGGTGGTATTGGTATTGGTGGTGGTATTGGTGGTGGTATTAGTGGTGGTGGTGGTGGTATTGATGGTGGTATTGGTGGTGGTAGAATTGGTGGTGGTATTGGTTGTGGTGGTATTGGTTGTATTGTTGGTGGTGGTATTGGGTGTGGTGGTATTGGTGGTGGTGACATTGGTGGTGGTGGTGGTATTGGTGGTGTTGGTGGTGGTGGTAGTGGTGGTGGTGGTAGTGGTGGTGGTATTAGTGGTGGTATTGATGGTGGTATTGGTGGTGGTATTGGTGATGGTGGTGGTATTGGTGGCGGCGGTATTGGTATTGGTGGTAGTGGTATGGTGGTGGTGGTGGTATTGGTGGTGGTGATGGCATTGGTGGTGGTATTGGTATTGGTAGTGGTGGCATTAGTATTGGTGGTGGTGGTATTGGTGGTAGTATTGGTGGTATTGGTGGTGGTATTATTGGTGGTGGTATTGGTGGTATTGGTATTGGTGGTGGTATTGATGGTACGTGTGGTGGTGTTATTGGGGGTGGTATTATTGGTATTTGTGATGGTGGTATTGGTGGTGATGGTATTAGTGGTGGTGGTATAGGTGGTGGTGGTATTGGTGGTGGTATTGGTGTTGGTAGTATAGGTGGTGGTGGTGAAGGTATTGGTGGTGGTGGTATTGGTGGTGGTATTGGTGGAATTGGTGGTGGTGGTACTGGTATTGGTGGTGGTGATATTGGTGGTAGTATTGGTTTTGGCGGTGGTATTGGAATGGTGGTGATGGTATTGGATTGGTGGTGGTTGTATCGCCACCACCAATACCACCACCACCTCCATTATTGGCGGTATTGGTATTGGTGGTGGCGATACCACCACCACCAATCCAATACCATCACCACCATTCCAATACCACCGCCAAAACCAATACCACCACCAATATCACCACCACCAATACCAGTACCACCAATACCACCACCAATACCACCACCAATACCACCACCACCACCAATACCACCACCACCAATACCTTCACGTGTGGCGGTATTGGTGGTGGTGGTATTGGTGGTGATATTGATGGTGGCGGTATTGGCATTAGTGGTGGTATTGGTGGTGGTGGTAATGGTGGTATTGGTGGTGGTGGTATTAGTGTTGGTGGTATATATAGTATTATTGGTGGTGGTATTGGTGGTGGTGGTATTGGTGGTGGTATTGGTGATGGTGGTATTGGTGGTGGTATTGGTGGTGGTATTGGTTTGGTGGTGGTGGTATTGGTGGTGGTGGTGATTTTGGTTGTGGTATTGGTGGAGTTGGTATTGGTGGTGGTATTGGTATTGGTGGTGGTGGTGAAATGGGTGGTGGTATTGGTTGTGGTGGTGGTGTTGGTGGTGGTATTAGTGTTGGTATTGGTGGTGGTGGTTTTGGTGGGGGTGGTATTGGTTGTGGTATTGGTGGTGGTGGTGGTATTGGTGGTAGTGGTATTGGTGGTGGTGGTATTGGTGGTGTTGGTGGTGTTGGTGGTGGTGATGGTATTGGGGGTTGTGGTGGATTGGTGGTGATATCGGTGGTGGTGGCGGTATTGGTGGTGGTGGTATTGACGGTGGTAGTGGTGGTGCTATTGGTGGTGTTGGTATTGGTAGTGGTGGTGGTGGTACTGGTGGTGGTACTGGTGGTGGTATTAGTGGTGGTATTGGTGGTGGTATTGGTGGCGGTGGTGGTATTGGTGATGGTGGTGGTATTGGTGGCGGCGGTATTGGTATTGGTGGTAGTGGTATGGTGGTGGTGGTGGTATTGGTGGTGGTGATGGCATTGGTGGTGGTGGTATTGTTGGTGGTGGTATTGGTATTGGTGGTGGTGGCATTGGTGGTGGTGGTATTGGTGGTAGTATTGGTGGTGGTATTGGTGGTGGTATTAGTGGTGGTGCTTTTGGTGGTATTGGTATTGGTGGTGGTATTGATGGTACTGGTGGTGGTGGTATTGGTATTGGTGGTGGTATTATTGGTATTTGTGGTGGAGGTATTGGTGGTGGTATTGGTGGTGGTAGTATAGGTGGTGGTGGTGGTGAAGGTATTGGTGGTGGTGGTATTGGTGGTGGTGGTGGTGGCGGCGATGGTATTGGTGGTAGCAGTATTGGTGGTGGTGGTGGTATTGGTGGTAGTATTGGTGGTATTGGTGGTGGTGGTACTGGTATTGGTGGTGGTGATATTGGTGGTGGTATTGGTTTTGGCGGTGGTATTGGTGGTGATGGTATTGGATTGGTGGTGGTGGTATCGGTGGTGGTATTGGTGGTGGTGGTATTGGTGGTGGTGGTATTAGTGGTGGTGGTGGTATTGGAAGTGGTGGTATTGGTATTGGTGGTGGTATTGGTGGTATTGGTGGTGGTATTGGTATTGGAGTTGGTGGTATTGGTTATGGTGGTGGTATTGGTGGTGGTTGTATTGGTGGTGGTGGTATTAGTTGTGATGGTGGTGGTATTGGTATTGGTGGTGGTGGTAGGGTTATTGGTGGTGGCATTGGTATTGGTATTGGTGGTGGTGGCGGTATTGGTGGTGGTGGCATTGGTGTTGGTGGTGATATTGGTGGTGGTGGTATTGGCATTAGTGGTGGTATTGGTGTTGGTGGTAATGGTGGTATTGGTGGTGGTGGTGGTATTCGTGTTGGTGGTATTGGTTGTGGTATTGGTGGTGGTGGTGGTGATATTAGTGGTGGTGGTGGTATATATGGTATTATTGGTGTTGGTATTGGTGGTGGTGGTATTGGTGGTGGTATTGGATTGGTGATGGTGGTATTGGTGGTGGTGGTGATTTTGTTTGTGGAATTGGTGGAGTTGGTATTGGTGGTGGTATTGGTATTGGTGGTATTGGTGGTGGTATTGGTGGTGGTATTGGAGGTGGTGGTATTGGTAGTGGTGGTGAAATTGGTGGTGGTGGTGTTGGTGGTGGTATTAGTGATGGTATTGGTGGTGGTGGTATTGGTGGGGGTGGTATTTGTTGTGGTATTGGTGGTGGTGATATTGGTGGTGGTGGTAATGGTTGTGGTGGTATTGGTGGTAGTGGTATTGGTGGTGTTGGTGGTATTGGTGGTGGTGGTGATTTTGGGTGTGGTATTGGTGGAGTTGGTATTGGTGGTGGTATTGGTATTGGTGGTGGTGGTATTGGTGGTGGTATTTGTGGCGGTATTGGTGGTGGTGGTATTGACAGTGGTAGTGGTAGTGCTATTGGTGGTGGTGGTATTGGTAGTGGTGGTGGTGCTATTGGTGGTGGTGATATTGGTGGTGGTATTGGTGGTGGTATTAGTGCTATTAGTGGTGGTATTAGTGGTGGTATTGGTGGTGGTATTGGTGGTGGTGGTATTGGTAGTGCTGGTATTGGTGGTGGTATTGGTGGTGGTGGTGGTATTGGTGGTGGTATTGGTATTGGTGGTGGTGGTATTGGTGGTGGTGGTGGTATTGGTGGTGGTGGAATAGGAGGTGGTGTTAGTGGTGGTGGTGGTATTGGTAGTATTGATGGTGGTATTGGTGGTGGTGGTATTGGTGGTGGTGCTATTGGTGGTGGTGGTATTGGTGGTGGTATTGATATTAGCGGTGGTAATGGAGGTGGTGGTATTGGTGGTGGTGATATTGGTGGTGGTGGTATTGCTGGTAGTATTGGTGGTGGCAGTATTGGTGGTGGTTGTGGTATTAGTGGTGGTGGTGATAATGGTGGTGTTATTGGTGGTGGTGGAAGTAGAAGTGGTGGGATTGGTGGTGGTGGTATTGGTGATGGTATTGGTGGTGGTGGTATTGGTGGTGGTGGTATTCGTGGTAGTGGTATTGGTAGTGACGGTATTGGTGGTGTTCGTGGTGGTGGTGTTGGTGGTGGTGATGGTATTGGCAGTTGTGGTGCTATTGGTGGTGGTATTGGTGGTAGTGGTGGTATTGGTGGTGGTGGTATTGGTGGTGATGGTATTGGTTGTGGTGGTGCTATTGGTGGTGGTGGAATTGGTGGTGGTGGTGGTATTGGTGGTGGTGGTATTGGTGGTGGTATTGGTGGTGGTAATAGTGGTGGTGGTGGTATTGGTGGTGGTGGTATTGGTATTGGTGGTGGTGGTATTGGTGGTGTTGGTGGTATTGGTGGTGGTGGTATAGGTGGTAGTATTAGTGGTGGTGGTGGTATTGGTGGTGGTGATATTGGTGGTGGTATTGGTGGCGGTATTGGTGGTGGTATTGGTGGTGGTGGTATTGGTGGTGGTACTGGTAGTGGTATTTGTGGTGGTGGAGGTATTGGGGCTGGGATTGGTGGTGGTGGTATTGGTATTCGTATTAGTGGTGGTGGCGGTATTGGTGGTGGTGGTATAGGTGGTGGTATTATTGGTGGTGGTGGTATTGGTGGTATTGATTGTGGTATTGATGGTGGTGGAATTGGTGTTAGTATTGTTGGTGGTATTGGTGGTGGTGGTATTGGTTATATTGGTGGTGGTGGTATTGGTGGTGGTATTGGTGGTATTGGTGGTGGTGGTGGTGGCATATGTGGTTGTTGTGGTGGTATTGTTGGTGGTGGTATTGGTGGTGGTGGCATTGGTATTGGTGGTGGTGGTATTGGTGGTAGTATTGCTGGTGGTGGTATTGGTGGTGGTGATATTAGTGGTGGTGGTATTGGTGGTATTGTTATTGGTGGTGGTAATGATGGTACTGGTGATGGTGGTATTGGTATTGGTGGTGGTATTGTTGGTGGTATTGGTGGTGGTAGTATAGGTGGTGGTGGTGAAGGTGTTTGTGGTGATGGTATTGGTGGTGGTGGTGGTATCTGTGGTGGTGGCGGTGGTATTGGTGGTATTGGTGGTGGTGGTATTGGTGGTGGTGGTGGTATTGGTGGTGATATTGGTGGTGGTTGTATTGGTATTGGTGGTGGTGATATTGGTGGTGGTTGTGGTTTTGGCGGTGGTATTGGTATTCGTGGTGATGGTATTGGATTGGTGGTGGTGGTATCGGTGCTGGTGGTGGTATTGGTGGTGGTATTAGTGGTGGTGGTGGTATTGGTAGTGGTGGTATTGGCATTGGTGGTGGTATTGGTGGTATTAGTATTGGTGTTGATGGTATTGGTTATGGTGGTGGTATTGGTGGTATTGGTGGTGGTATTGGTGGTGGTGGTATTGGTGGTGGTGGTATTAGTTGTGATGGTGGTATTGGTGGTGGTGGTATTGGTATTGGTGGTGGTATTGGTGGTGGTGGTATTGGTGGTGGTGGTAGGGGTATTGGTGGTGGTGGTGGCATTGGTATTGGTATTGGTGGTGGTGGTATTGGTGGTGATGGCGGTATTGGTGTTGGTGGTATTGGTGTTGGTGGTGATATTGGTGGTGGTGGTGGTGGTATTGGTGGTGGCATTAGTGGTGGTATTGGTGGTAGTGGTGGTATTAGTGTTGGTGGTATTGGTTGTGGTATTGGTGGTGGTGGTGGTATTAGTGGTGGTTGTGGTATATGTGGTATTATTGGTGGTGGTATTGGTGGTGGTGGTATTGGTGGTGGTGGTATTGGTGGTGGTATTGGTGGTGGTATTGGTTTGGTGGTGGTGGTATTGGTGGTGGTGGTATTGGTGGTGGTGGTATTGGTGGTGGTGGTGGTGATTTTGGTGGTGGTATTGGTGGAGTTGGTATTGGTGGTGGTGGTATTGGTATTGGTGGTGGCGGTATTGGTGGTGGTATTGGTGGTGGTGGTATTGGTGAGTGTGGTGGTATTGGTGGTGGTGGTGAAATTGGTGGTGGTATTGGTGGTGGTAGTGGTGTTGGTGGTGGTATTGGTGATGGTATTGGTGGTGGTGGTATTGGTGGGGGTGGTATTGGTTGTGGTATTGGTGGTGGTATTGGTGGTGGTAGTATTGGTTGTGATGGTATTGGTGGTAGTGGTATTGATGGTGGTGGTATTGGTGGTGTTGGTGGTGGTGATGGTATTGGTGGTTGTGGTGGTATTGGTGGTGGTGGTATTGACGGTGGTAGTGGTGGTGCTATTGGTGGTGGTGGTGGTATTGGTAGTGGTGGTGGTGCTATTGGTGGTGGTGCTATTGGTGGTGGTGATATTGTTGGTGGTATTGGTGGTGGTATTGGTGGTGCTATTAGTGGTGGTATTAGTGGTGGTATTGGTGGTGGTATTGGTGGCGGTATTGGTGGTGGTATTGGTGGTGTTGGTATAGGTGGTGGTGTTGGTATTGGTGGCGGTGGTGTTATTGGTGGTGGTTTTATTGGTGGTGGTGCTATTGGTGGTGGTGGTTGTTTTGGTGGTGGTGTAATAGGAGGTGGTGTTAGTGGTGGTGGTGGTATTGGTGGTATTGATGGTGGTATTGGGGGTGGTGGTATTGGTGGTGGTATTGATATTGGCGGTGGTATTGGAGGTGGTGGTATTGGTGGTGGTGGTATTGGTGGTGGTGGTGTAAGTGGTGTTAGTATTGGTGGTGGTATTGGTGGTGGTGGTATTGGTGGTGGCGGTATTGGTGGTGGTATTGGTGGTGGAGGTGGTGGTATTGGCGGGGTAGTGATATTGGTGGTGGTGGTATTGGTATTGGTGGTGGTGGTATTGGTGGGGGGGTGGTATTGATGGTGGTATTGGTGGTGTTAATGGTGGTGTTGATGGTGGTATTGGTTGTGGTGGTATTGGTGGTGGTATTGGTGGTGGAGGTGGTGGTATTGGTGGTCTTGGTGGTATTGGTGGTGGTAGGATTGGTGGTGGTATTGGTGGTGTTATTGGTGTTAGTGGTATTGGTGGTGGTGGTATTGGTGGTGGTGGTATTGGTGGTGGCGATGGTGGTAGTGGTATTGGTGGTGTTGATGGTGGTGGTGATGGTGGTGGTGGTGTTATTGGCGGTGGTGGTGTTATTGGTGGTGGTATGGGCGGTGGTGGTGTTATTGGTGGTGGTGGTATTGGTGGTATTGGTGGAGGTGGTGGTATTGGTGGTGGTGGTATTGGTGGTGGTGGTATTGGTGGGGGTGGAGGTGTTGTTGTTAATAAAACAGGGTTTTGAAAACACTCATCAGGTGTCTTTAGTACAGATGGCATGTAACGCAGATGTGCTGTTGTCAGCTTCAGCCTAGTAGCACAGGTTTATGTGCTACCTGGAATTCACATGACTTAATTTGCTAACCATTTCTAAATCCATTTGTTTGGGGGCTTGAAACAGACACGAGATAATGCAGGGTTAAAGTGCTTGAAAGCAGGTGTCTGTGTTACGGGGCGGCCGGGCTGCTTAAAAAAACACAAGCGGTTTCAGCCGAAGTAGCGCTTGTCCGGCCTGCAGTAAGAGAAACTCAATAAAGTAAATAGTGCTTACAGACTAAATAACAAGTCCTGTGTAACAACTGAAGTAAAATGGCAAGTCGCCATGGAAGGGTACAAATGAGAAAAAGGCAGTACTAAGGAGGGACTAACAAGCCTATTAACGAATCCGAAGGCAGGATTTACGAAAGACAATGACACAAGCCAATGAAAAATATGGGAGGAGAGTGGGCGCGGCTTCTCTCCCATACTCTACTACAGCAGTCTTGCAGAGCGAGCATTGTATGCGCTCTGACGCTAGGCTCGACCTAAACAACCAAAATAGTGGCAAGAGTACTAATCAGTAGGGTGAGCCATAGCAAGATTGTAACATTGTGGTTATATCTTAAGGTTTATTCATAGTGATATTTTCCATCCAACTTTTACGCTAACCCAGCTAAGCTATATGTAAAGAAGTACAAGGTATCCCAGATGTAGGACAAGTAGATTCTTTATTAAGTAGTAGGTTACAGAGACCCCAGCCACCAGCAGCTTGCCCAACTCCAGCTCCGAGCCAACTGCCTCAGGTTTCAGCATATACATTCTAGGCTGGAGTGTTCCCTGCCAGCCATTCTAACTATACTACATGCACATGCCACACATCTTCCCCTCAGTAGTAATTAGCCTTTCTAAATATAATACTTGAACATGCCACACATCTTCCCCTCAGAAGTAATAAAGCATAATAAACTTCCCAATGTATTTTACCCTTCACAGAAAATTTCAACACCTTACATGACTATATTAATGGATTATAACTTTACACAACATCTTTAAAATGAGTAGGTCTTCTACTCACACGCCCACTCTTCCTTGTCAGAGGAAGATTACTTGCCGTGTCCAATATACAAGGTACTTCCCTTTCTCCAAATCTCAAATTCTCCTTGCTTGCCACAGAATCATCATGTAGCTTAATGATGCTCCTCACTGGTGAAACTTTCTTCCATAACGCAACCTTACTTAGATTCCAGATATGATGATCCTCTGTTTTAACAGCATTACGGAAGAGCTTGATAACTCCTATGGGTTGACTGAATGTATTCAACAAGCCCACAACTCTCTGGTTTTTAATCTTAATCCAATCACCCACTTCAATAGTAGTATTCTTCAGTCATTCTTGCATCAAAATGATTTTTCCTTTCACACAAAATTCTCCTTCCTCTCTCTAAACATCCACCACTTTCAAGTTTCATTCTCTCATCTACAGTGGACCCACTTGCACATTTGTCCTTTAGCTTGTTTACCCATGCAGGACTCACCATGTTGTTAGAAAATCTCTTTCTAAATAATAAGAAAGGTGTAACACCCATAGACGAATGAGGAGTTAAACGATACACACAAACTTTCCTCCTTAATTCATCCATCCAATTGAGTCCATTGACCAAGGCTAGCTGCAAGCCTTTCCTCGACCACTTTGTTGAAGCACTCAATCATACTGTTGGCCTCGGGATGTTAGAGCACGGTTTTCCTGTGCTGAAGTCTCCCTTGCCTTAGATGTCAGCTGAACTCCATTGTCAGCAAGGAAACTGGAAACTCCTCTCTATCAAACAACTCCTCCAAGAACAAGATTACATCCCAAGTCTCCACTGAGTTTACCACAATCTCATTTCTGGCCACATGTCTATGCAGGTGATCACAAACTTCTCACTAGTAGACACTCTAACAGGGCCAACAATATCCAGTGGCAGATCAACCCAGGGCCCGGTTGCCAAATCACGGATGACCATGGGTTGTATCCTGCATTTCCGAATTTTGTCACTTTTCTCACATTCAATGCATTCATGAACAACCCTTTCAACTATAATGCCCAATCCTGGCCACCAATAATACTCCCTTACTCTCTCTTTAGTCTTGGATATGCCGGGATGACTCTTGTGTGCCCATCCAATTAAACACATACTCACACTTTCTGATGGAACTAATCTACCACCTCTCATTACCAGACCATCTTCCAACGAAAGCTCATTCCTTACATGCCAGAACCCTCTTAATTCACTACACATCTTGTATCTTCCAGACCAGCCATTTTTTATTTTTCTTGTCACCTCTTGCAACCAGATATCCTCTTCCAGAGCACTTTCCCACTCTTCCTTTCGTACCACTCCATCTGAAATTAAACATACCTTCACAGGTTCATCACCAAATTTATCTTCCATACCATCAACATCTTCTGTGCCATTTACATCCACACACAGCCTAGAACAACAGTAAGCTATTATGTTCATCACGCCAGGAACATAGGAAACAATACATTCAAATTCTTGCAAGGCCACCACTTACCTTCTTATTCTACTAGAAATGGCATCAATGCCAAAGACTTCCCCACAAGAACTTCTTAAGTTTGCCAGTGTCCCAATGAACCGCTAAAGCCTCCTTCTTGATGATGGAGTAATTAGATTCTGTGCAACGTAAAGATCTGGACAAAAAAAAATTGTGTTCACCTTACCATCAATTACCTGTTCCAAAACCACACCTAGACCCTTAGCACTGGCATCCGTTCCAAGAACAGTTTTTGCACACAGTTTGAAGCTACACAAGTTAGCTGCCCTGGAGAGTCCTTTCTTTACCTGCACAAACTCCTTCCCACAATCCTCAGTCCATTCAAACTCCACCCCTTTCTTTAACAACTTTCTAATGCCATTACAGCTTTCTGCAAAGTTGGGAATTAACTTGCTATAGAATTCTGTAGTGCCTAAAAATTTCATTAACTCCTCTTTAGAACTAGGACACAGCATTTCATTAATCATATCCACCAAGTGATCTTTGGGATGAATTTTTCTGCAGATATTAAGTGACCCAATATTTCAATTTCTGACACCCCAAACTTGCATTTCTCATGTTTGAGGGTAAGCCCACTCTCACTTAGTCTATTCAAAACATCACTCAGTCTAGAATCATGCTCATCCAAAGTCCTTCCATACACTAACAAATCATCTTGGTAAATCTTCCCTCCTTTTACACTGTCCAATACACGTTCCATTGCCCTCTGAAAAACAGCAGAGGCAGAACTCAAACCAAATGACATACACAGATATTTGTAAGTGCCAAATAGAGTAATAAAAGAAGTCAACTCTTATGACTGGGGATGGAGCTCTATCTGATGATATGCTGAAGTTAGGTCCAATGAAGTAAACCACCTCGCCCCCTATGAGCAACATAGCATTTTGATAATGCTTGGCAATGGGTAATGATCTGCCACAACTGCCTTATTTAACTCTCTCAAGTCCACACAGAGCCATGCCTCACCCTTCGCCTTGCGCGCCACAACCACTAGGGAAACTCATTCCACTGCCTCAATCTCTTATATCACACCACTGCTTAAGAGCTTGTCCAAGTCTTTCTTCATAGCCTCCCTGATCATCAGAGGCACACTCCTCACATTGCCAACCTTTGGACTTACACCAGATTTCACTTTAATACAATGTACATAATTTTTCAAATGACTCAGTTCCTTCCTGAATACATATGAAAACTGCTTTTCACAGTCATTTTTTTCATTACACTGCACACTTTCAGTTCTAAAACGCCTTGCTTTGAGGTGGCAACCCATCCATCCTTCAAACGAACTGAAGGAGCTGCATTGGGATCGAGGTAGACAGTCAAGTCATTCTGATGAAAACAGACACATACATTTTCACTGGAATTATCCTATCATGTAGTTCAATAGTGCCCCAAAAATACCCCAATAGCTTGATGGGTTGCTCGCCATATCCCTTTGATTTAAGGCCAGGCCTTAGCAATTTTAGCAATTCCTTCAAATTGTCTTCAAAAAACTTTCTAGGAATTAATATAATTTTCACACCTGAATCAAATAACATCTCCACTGGAGACAAATTAATTTTTACAATCTCCAACGGCCCATCACTCTTCTGACACTATATTTGTAAGACAAACTCATCCAAGCCATCATCAGAATCACAAAGCACTTCACTCACATTTCTTTATTTTTTTTCTTTTCAGATCTACATCAGGAAGTAAAATGCCCCTTTCTACCACAGATTTTGCTTAATGCCATCCACCCTGGGCAATCCTTGAAATTGGCAACATGACCCATATTACCACACCTGAAACACTTGGGGGGATATTCACAAGAATGTGCGCTAAACATCTCCAAAAAATGTTAACGCAACTTTACACATTGCAGTCTATTGCGAGAAAATAACCCCGTGTTAACCTGGAATTCACAACATGGCGGTACCATGCAATAGTCTCCCGAAAATGCGGCCAATGTCCGCAATACAACCACCGCGACGGAGTCAAAAACACAAACTCCAACACCAAAAAACGTGCGATGAGCCCATTCGCGATGAGGAAATCAGCGATAAGCAGCGCCAGGCCTGCCATACACACACAGCAGGTGGGAAAATCACTACAAAAGTAGAAAAAACACACAAACACAAAATGACCAACACTGAAGCACCATGGAGGCAGCCGGAGCAGGCGCAGAGGACGAGCGCAACCCCACAAGCACCCGGACGACCAGCCCGGGACCTCGGTGACAGGGAAGGGCAAGGACAAGAAGAAGAGGAAGACAAAGTTTAGTCCGCAGGAGAATAGGATCCTGGTCACGGAGGTGATAGAACACCATCAACAACTGTTCGTCGCCTCCAATGTGTCATGGGGCACCAAAAATGGATTATGGCGGTCCATCGTGGACAAGGTGAATGCCGTCGGAGAGCACAAAAGGTCAATGGACAAGGTCAAGAGGCGATGGATTGACATCAAGCGCAAGACCAAGGAGAAACTCGCAGGTAACCAGAAGGCAGCAATGCAGACTGGAGGTGGGAGCCCTGCGCCACAGCTGGAGCTGGATGACATGGAGGAGCTGGTGTCGACAGTCATCAGTGTGGAGACCGTGGCAGGAGTTGGGGCCTGGGACACTGCTCGACATGACACAACACAACGGCAACAGGGTGAGTAACCACCAGGTACTGGGGGGACGTGGGGGAGATGGCCACAATGGCACACATGCACAACCAAGCAGAGCACAGTGCACACCCACAATGACTCTGGATCATGGCCCTGATCTACACACTGTCACAATGTACATTGCCATGCTGTCTGAATGTCAACATGTACCATGTGGCCACATACATGTGGACACATTGTAACACAGCATCTCCCCTTCACATTGCAGGGGCACCGTCAACCCCACCTGCAGAGCAGTCCCAGCCACTCTTCACTGATGACGAGGAGGACACCACCAGCATCGACACCCAAGCCCTCCAAGACATCATGGAACTCATCCGCCAATCACCTCCAGGGCCAGGGCAGCCCAGCTGCATCGAGGAGACCCCACCCACTCCACAAACCACCCAGCAGGAGCCATCCACAACCCCGGCTGTCTTCCAAGACCCCCCAAACAACACATGGCCTTCCAATGCCGTGTGTTGGAGGGCTAGAGGGAGATGGCTGAGCAGGTGCGGGTGGGGTTCGACCTCATGGCTACCAAACTGGACGCCATCCATGGGTGTCTGAGTCCCATCAGGGACCACCTCCAGTCCCTAACGGACACCCACACACCGCTCCATGGTCTCCAACGAGCCCTGGCTGACATCGCTGGATTCAAGACTTGGAGACAAGAACACATGTCCGCTCAGAGTAGCTCCAGCGATCTCAGCCGTGAGATGGCACACATGCGGAGGCTCATGGAGGACATGGTGCGGATGGAGGCGGAAAGGATGGCAGCCACCGCTGCACATCAGCAAAATGTAGCTGGGATCTACCATGCCCTGCATGTCCTCATCATAGCATTGCTGCCACAAGGGGTGGTGCGGATGAATGCTGCTGCCCCTACACCATCCACATCTCCGCCCCCTGGTGTGTCCGTGCCTCACAGTGCGGCAGACATTTCCACTCTGGCACCTGATATGTCACTGCCACAAAGTGCGGCCGACAATCCACCTCCGGCCCCTGATGTGTCAGTGGCACACAGTGCTGCAGCCGGAACAGCACCACCCACAGGTGGGGCAGGGCACACATCCGAGGACGAGGACATGGCTGGCTTTGGGATCAGAAGGAGGCACTAGCATTCATTTCCGCCACCTGGCCTGTTGCTCCTTGGTGCCACACATGGCCCCATGACCTTCCACTGACTCCCGATACACTCTGCGGCACTCACCTTGGACCGCGACATGGACTTCCATATCCTGTTTGGTGACCAATGACACGGCGACCAGACTGCGGACTGTACTCTTCCTCATCCTCTGTACTTGTCATTCCCCGATGGACTCTGGCTGGCCCTCCACGGGCCCATATTGTGAAGTGGGGTTGGCATGGCCCTGTACTGCTCGAGCTGCTAAACTCCACTGGATGTGCAATAAACAGTCAGTAACGCACTGCTGTGTCATGTCTTTCATCATTCAAGTATGAATGTGTGGATGAATGTAGGGTCAGTGATTCCCCCTAACGTCAATGATGCTCATCTAGTGGGAATCCAGTCACAGTGTGCTACGTTGCCTATTGCGTTGCGGGTGCCGTAGACACCACAACAGGGACACACGCATTAGTCACTTCCTTGTCCGGACATGGACTGCACCACACCCAGAGCCCCCGAGTCATTGTTGCAAGCCCTGCGCTGGCCCGGCGTACGCCAGGACAGACCACTCCGCTTACGCTCCGAGAGGGGGGCCACATAACCACATGTCACAGGTTTACACGCTAGTGGTCTGCAGGTTGCTGGTCTAGTTGTCAGCATGTCGCGGCCACTCCCTGAGGCCAGGTTTGCACACACACCACACCCATCCGGTGCAGGCGTCACAGGCCATGTGACCCCGGGTATATAAGGGGCCGGCAACGTCACATTCCCCACTGCCGGAGGTAACTGGATGACAGATGTACCACGGGGCTCAATCATGAAGGGCCCATGAGTTGTTGCTCACAGGGTTAGTGGCACTCGAGGCCTTGCAGCCATCACGGGCCTACCACCACGTGGCGCTGACTGGGGTTGCACAGGGTTAGTGGCCCCGAAATTGCTGAGCGGGTGTGCAGCCTGCGATGATGACGTGTGCAGTGATGTGGCCTCTGCCATTGATGCCTCAGGACTCAGCGCCATGTGTGGGACCTGCTGGGCCGCGGTGCGGGTCTGCATGATGTGGAGCATGCCATGGTGGCGGGACCGGGGGGCCTGGAGCTTGCACGGGCACGTGGTGTGCCTACTGGTGGACACACTGTTGGCGGCAGGCGAGCAGTGGGGCCTGGGTGCGCATGGGCGGACATCCAGCGCTGGCTGGCGGGAGGGGGTAGGGTGCGGCTGCATGTGTGCGCAGGGGCAGACAGGCGTTATTGCCATGTGCAGTGGGATGGACTCTGCCATGATTGACTCTTGCCTCGATTACAGATAGAAGACCTGGTGGCTTGCAGTGTATACCAGCACTTGGTTGGAGACACACCGTTGGCAGCAGGTGAGCAGTGGTGCCTGGGTGCGCGGGGGCGGCAGTGTCCCTCCTCTCTCTCTCTCTCTCCCTCTCTTCATTTCTCTCTCTCTCTCTCTCTTCATTTCTCTCTCTCTCTCCCTCTCCCTTCCTTTCCTTCTCTCTCTCTCTCCCTTTCTTTCCTTCTCCCTCTCTCTCTCTCTCTCCCTTACTTTCCCTCTCTCTCTCTCTCTCTCCCTCTCCCTTTCTTTCCTTCTCCCTCTCTCTCTCTCTACCCCTTCTTTTCCCTCTCTCTCTCCCTTCCTTTCCTCCTCTCTCTTTCTCTCTCTGCCTTTCTTTCATTCTCTGTTTCTCTATGTCTCGCTCCTTTGATGTGCGCATGACACACGTTCTGATTTTGTGCTTTATTTTCCAGTCTGTGACATCAGGATTGTCCCGGACGGACCCGACAGGAGTCTTCCGCATTGGTGTTTTGTGTTGTATTCAATAACGTTTTTGGTTGTTACTTCAATGATGAGTGACTGTTTCTCGTTCTTCTGACCACACATGTGTGTTTCTGTTTGTCATTGTGCGACGTCATGCGCTTTTTGTGGCTCTTGTGTCGTGCATGGTATGTGTTTGTTCCGGGGGGGGGGGCCTGGGAGTGGTGGCGGTGGGTGTTGTGGCCCTCATGGGTCTCCGGGCTGCATGATCATTGGCTCCATGGCATCTGTGGGTCTTCAGATGTGGCTCTTGGCTGGGCTCCCTTTCATGCTGCAGGTAGTCGTCCTGCTTAACACCAGCAAAAGGCAGGTGTTAATTCCCTACTGCTACCGCAGCTTATTCCCTGTTTTTGGTTTGCATCGCAGATCTGGCAGTTCGTTGTGAAAGTGGTGTAGTGGTGTTTTCGTGTGTTTTTGCACGGGAACACCTATTCTGCATCTCATTAGGGTTAGTTGGTGGTGTCACCCGTGGAGGTAAATGTTGAGGCAGTTATCGCGGGAATACTTGCATTGTCTGCAGTTTGCAACCGCTTGTGAATGGGGTGTTAAATCTATCACCACTTTTGTTGCGTTAAGTTGGCGATAACTTGGAGATAAGTCCTTGTGAATATCCCCCTAGATCAGACCTTTCTTAGACTAATTCAACCTTTGCTTGTTATCCTGAACTTGTTAGCCAAAGGAACCCCCAGTACTCTTCATTCTATGTGCACTGAATCTTTTCTTTCCTCCACACTTCTCTGATTTTGTATTATTTCTGCTCAAGATTGCGAATGTTCACAACATTTTGCAGTAATCACAACCTCCTCAAGAGTGGGATTATCTTTCAACCATAAATTCTCCCTTGCCTTGTCCAAAACACTGCCTAACATGAACTGATCACGTAGCCTTTCATTCAGTGTGGGACCGAAATTGCAAGAAGAAGCAAGTTTTCTGAGAACAGAAAGATATGCTTCAGCAGACTCCCCAACCTGCTGCATACATCTTCCGAAATGATATTGCTCTTACACAGCACTTAACTTAGGTAAATAATGAAGATCCAATTTCTTCATGCATATTTCATACTCATTAAGACCAGTGGCCATCTCTGTTGACAGATCTGGCAAGTGTTGGAATACTTCTTGCCCTTCCGTCCCCAAACAATGCATCAATAATGACATTTTCCTCTCCGCACTTTGGGCCATATGTAGGTAATTTCTATTTACCGATTCCTAAATACCGAATTTTACCGATTCGGTATTTAAGAATCGGTAAATAGAATGTAGGTAAACATTCGGTAAATTTTACCGATTCGGTAATATTCGTTATTACCGATTCGGTATTTACCGAATCGGTAATAAGGAATACCTTCCCATTCATTCCTATGGGCCTGGAGGCCCATAGGAATGAATGGGAAGCCATACACTATTACCGATTCGGTAAATACCGAATCGGTAATAGGAGTGCATATTCAAGGGTGGCAGGGTGTCAAATTGACACCCTGTTGCACCCCTGAATCGTGCATGTGTGCACATGTGGCGCACATACATGCCCTAAGGGCATGTATGTCTGCCACATGGCACTTTAAAAAGCACAAAATTGCTTTTTAAAAGGTATTCGGTATTCACCACCAACTTGTAGTTGGTGGTGAATAACGAATCCTTAAACCAAAAATGCACTCACTTGAGTGCTCCCTACATAGGATTTAAGGAATCGGTAATTTACCGATTCCTTAAAATAACGAATCGGTAAATTACTGACTCCTTAAATCCGGCCTCCTACATCGCAAAGGGCTAAATACCGGTCGGTAACGGGAAATTTACCGATTTTCGGCTGTTACCGACCGGTATTAGCCCACCTACATATGGCCCTTAGAGAGGTCCTACAAACCCTGACATAGTGTATAAAAACTTTTTTCCACTTCTGCCAAGATAATATCGGATCCCCTGAAGGAAGAAAAAACGGAGGAGCAGTAACATTCTGCATACTGAAATACACAGAGATAAACCCTAAATAGGTAAGAGATTATAGAATACAAAACAATACCCCAAATATCAAGAAAAGTATTATTATTCATGGTAGGAAAAAGCCCCGCCAAAATCATGAATTGCTGAGGACAACCAAAAGTACCTTATTTACCATAATAGTTGTAAAAACAAAAGGTTATGCACATCAGCATAGTGGATGTAGCTGCATGCATGCATCGGAAGTAAACAAACTGTGCACCGGAAGCTGTACTTGTCAGCTTTGAGGTAAATACATTGTAAGGTTTGTCACCAGACATTTACTTTCCAAGAATACAAGCTGAGCCTATCAGCGTGGTAGATAATGCTGCGTGCAACTTCCCGAGATTACTCAGGTTGTGCGCTTCACCGCATAGAAGACACAAGAGTTAAAATGCATGGGAGTGCTTTGCTTGAACTGCAGGGAGTGTGCACCACCGCGCAGAAGACCAATTCAAAATGGCCATGACAATGTGTGACGTCAGGCCACAAGCGTCAGCCCATATGTAGTCACGTCTCAGCGTTCCAGATGACTCGCAGGGAACACTGCTCAATCTCTTCTTCATGCACTGGTGGGCAGCAGCAATGACCTGAGCGAGACTTCACTCACGGTGGCAGCACAAGCTACTCATGTGCCCACTTTCCCTTTCCAGACACGCACGCCGGCAGCAGCAATGACATGAGCGAGCCCTCACACTAGACAGCAGATCGAGTCGACTTGCACTCTCGCAAGCTAGCACACAGGTACGCTTACCGTTGAATATTCTCAGCTAATACACAGTTCTGCCACCAAAACGAGAGGATCCTCGTTAAGAGTACTTCCTCCTGGTTCTCTGATATTTTCAGACATTCCACCCCCTGCACGGAGGCGTCCCAAAGTTTCGTAAAGTACTGTGCAGGAACTCGATGTTAGGGTCTCTGAATAAAGTAGATCCATTTCCCCATTTCTCCAATGTAAAGAAGTAAAAGGTATCCCAGATGTAGGACAAGTAGATTCTTTATTAAGTAGTGGGTTGCAGAGACCCCATCCACCAGCAGCTTAACCAGCTCCAGCTCCAAGTCAACTGCCTCAGGTTTGAGCATATACAGTCTAGGTTGGAGTGTTCCTTGCAAGCCATTCTAACTATACTACATGCACATGCCACACTATACTTAGTACCAAAAGTAGCCTTTGAATTTCAGAGATGGTTCACACCAGCATGCCTCTTCTGAACACTAGAACCAGTGTTTAGCAAACTAACAGTGTCTGTTATTTTTGTCCGTGTCAGCAGGCAGATAAGCCAGGTGAATAAAGGCTAGATGTCTTTCCATGTAGCCTTCAGATAAGGAAGGTGATTATGTCTCTGCATGTCCCTGCTGTCACGAGCCTCTGATATAAAGTTCCTCTCTACCCTATTACACTCTGTTCTTAGTTTATATATTGTATCTGAACATTGTTGAACATTTTTAAAATAAACAATTAGCAGAAAGGCCATGACAACCTTTCAATTAGTTGCATTCTGTGAAATCCTGTCTATTGTTTAAAAACAATAAACTAGAAGTGGAGTTATCAGCTTCTATGAAAACGTGAAAAGAGAATTCAATCCATTCAGAAAAACATGAATATATTCAAGCAGACTTAAATATCATTTTGCAATAAATAATTACATGAATAAATGTATTATTATTATTAAAATATAAAGCACGTAGCTACCCAAATAGGGTTTCCAAGAGTTATTAGCAACAGGTAGGACAGCACTGTCAAATAAAAAAAAGAACAGGCAGGTTTTCAGGTTCTTGAGAAAGATTGTCAGGGAAGTTCAACTTCTCTGGGACTCGGGGAGGGTATTCCACAGCTTAGGTCCCAGATAGAAAAAGGAGTGGCCACCCATCCAAGCACGTATGACTCTGGGGACTGTGTAGAGAGATTGATTGCTTGAGTGCAGTGAACAGTAGGGCTGGTATGGAACCACCAGTTCTTGCAGGACCCACGGCCCAGTGCATGATCTGGCATTATGCATAATGCTTTAAACTGGACCTGTGTGTCTACTGTGAGTCAATGAGGTTGTGGTGGAGCCCTGACACAGAGGCATGTTTCGGTAGTCAGAAAAGAAGCCTGGCGGCAGAGTTCTGGACCTCTTATAGAAGCCTTATCATACCCAAGATCCAAAATGATTCCATTGTCCAGCCTTGAGGTCACTGCATAGTTCTCATATAAGTTATTTAATTAGATACGTATGATTCTCCATTTATCTATCACAATATATAAATTCTATCATAACTTTTTATCTACAATTGCTTCACTATTGAATTATTGAAAAGAAAAAAGAAAAAACACACAAATAAATTAGCTTAAAGTACAACAACACTTGAAAGCCTGTTTATTAAATACAATTTAAATCTTGCTATATTACCTTTCTCATACATGTATACCTTCCATGTACTTATGTACCTATATATTTATTACTTTACTCATACTGTTAAAAACCCACACATTCTCTCCAATGTACTACCCGATATTTCACCCTATACCTCTCTCATTTCATCCTCTACCTCCATTCTCTGTCTCATCCCAAACCTCATTCTACGATGATCTCCAAAATAAACCATTCTACTACTATGATCGCCAAATTAACCCTTTCTGGACTCTTCCCCCTCTATCCCTCCTTGCATCAGCCCACACCTTATTTTTCTACTCAGATCTCACCAACAACCCTTTCTAAATTCTTGTTTCATGTATCCCTCCTTAGATTAATCTGTGACCTCATCGTACTACTAGGACTTCTCTATTTAATTTCTAGAGACTCTTCTGTCCTCCATCTCTCCTTTATCCATCCCAAACATCCTCCTACTACTATGATCTCCCAAGAAATACTTTCTAGACTCTTCCCTCTTCTATCCCTCCATTATTCTTTTCAATCCAACTTACAGACTCGCATGTCCACCACTAAAATTAATTCATATCTCCCTTTACTAATTCACCACTAATCCTTTGTGGGTTATGGAGTAGCGTAATACACGCTGAAAAGCACTTTGACGGCTCATCAGGGGTAATAAGCGCTATATAAATACAATTACAATCAAAAGAAAACGCAGCCTAAGAAATATATGCAACTTCATACTCATATAGGGGATACTAAAATGGCTGCCTACCAAAAGCACTGGGTGACGTGGCTGCCAGTACTGCCAGTATTGGCAACTAAGGTGAAAATGAGTATGTGGATACTCGGAAAACCTTTAAAACCGATTTTTACTGCTGACCCTATAGCTATTCTCCAGGCTGCTTGCTGGTGACACCTTTAGATAGGCTGTTTGTCTTAGCCCTGCCGGTAAGGCACCTAAAACCAGCTACTCCTTTTGAAGCCATCTGCTGCCACTTCATAAGGCTGTAATGTCTTCTCAGATGATTCGGTAGACTTGATATCCATACAAACATTTAACATTCTATGTATCCTTGTACAGATTTGATCTGACACAGAGCGCTCTGCAGCTACCTTCAGTGGCTTCTTCGTGCTATACAAAAACCCTAAATAAAATAAAATAATGTATTAAATAGGAGGCCTTCGTAGATGTAGAACATTTCTGTCTGTTAACAGTGGTTAAATCTTCCAACCTGGATTCCTCCTCTACTGCATGAGTGTTAACTAGTGCTTTAAACAATGCAGCAGGTATAGTAGAATACAAATTCTGAGAAATATACATTGTAAATAGACAATCTGTTAACAAATTATCCCAAAGATTTTCCCGGACAGCTTTTTCCTATCCATGTCTATCCACATTAATAGCCTGAATTACAAAGACATTCATGCCTCTAAGCCTACATTTGAGGCCAAAAATGGCTCCATGCAGTACAGTCAGGAAGCCGTAAAGGAAAACTGCAGGGTGTAAATGGATTTACTGCTGCATAAGTGTGAGCCACGACTATGTACAATTATATAGTGTAAACTCCAGGCAATAGGTTGAGAGTGGGCGGTTCTAGGCGTGGCTTTCCTTGAGAGTTTGTGAATGTCTACACACTTGCGATTTTTTTAGCATTCACAAACGCCTGTCTGACACTTCATCACCATACGAATGAATGAACATATTGTCCAAACCAAGGTTTCCATGATCAGACTCAGAATGGAACACTTCCAAACTTCATGGAGGCGTAGGAGAAGATTTTCACCACAGGGAAAAATGTTGGTCCTTTGAGAATAAAAATAAGGTGATAATTAGATCCCTTTCCCAAATACAATTTGTGCCATGAGCACAGCTCCACATTGGGGGAAATAGTAGAGATGTAACATGGCATTTTCACTAGTAAGCCTGGAAAACAGCGTCTGGTGAAGCTCCTTTTGCTTTGATAGTTATCAAAAGTGATTGGACAACTAGGAATGCAAGGGGCAGTATGCATATGATCGAATCACAGATTTGGCCTTCAAATAATGTGCTGTACAGTACTTTATGTCCTGCTCTGGCATCCAACATAACTCCCAGATAACAATAACAAAGCTTAATTTCCAGTGCCAATATGCCACCTACAAATATTTTTATTTCAACAAAAAATGCAGTTTTTGCTACATTAATCCCTAAATTCTTCTTCTTTTATGTTGCCAAGACTTTCAAAGAGTGCTGGAGACTTACTGCTGTCCTGTTCAAAATGAATGTATCATATTGTAGGAATTAAATGCTGACGCCCTCTCACCCCCATCCTCCCCTTCAGCTTTGGAGGGTCAAATCTGCTATTTGCAATCCTATTTCCCATATCAACTGTTTAAAGGCTAATAAGACTTTGCAGGAACACACAGCCCTGTAAAAATAAAATAATATGTTTTCTTTTTTAGGAAAAAAAAACATTACATTAAGTGTATTTATATTTTAAATAGTTTGAGTAATGTAATTTATTTTAAGATTATGTCCTATGGTTTTTTTTTGAAGTCCCTACCTCCATTTTTAGGTCGAGCATCAGCGCGCATGCGGTGTCTGCAAGACCTGCTGTAATCAATACACTGCTTTTTTCCCACCTCCTACTTACCATTGGCTCACTCCACTATCGCTTTTCTTTTTTCTTTTTTTTAATTGAGTGGATTCAAGCATTAGAAATGATGCAAAAAGGGAAAAAGTTTCATTAAGCAAAGCTGTCCTGTAGAGCAATCAATACATGGATAAAGTGCTAGTGCAATAAAATTAAGGTGCTAAGATTACAAAAAGAGATATGGTGTAAATATCTCAGAAAAGAAGAAACAACAGCAGCCATTATAAATTACATCAATAGCAGCATCTTAAACGCAGATCACACTTGAGTCAAGTAAAAATAAAGTTCATATCAATACAGAAAATCAGTTCCCATCTAAAAGAGATAAGACATACATTGTAAAAAAGATTAAAAGCATGAGGGGTAGAAGTGCAACAAAGAGATCCTAGAATACATTGCTAAAAAACCCCTGACCACGTCGCTGAAAATCTAGGTAAGGACCCTATACGTTTAGCGAATGCTTCTTCCCAAATATATGTCCTAGGCATTTTCTCATGCCAATGATGAATCGAAGTTATTTTATCGGGCTTCCAATTCTGAAGAATTAATGACTTAGCTACTGCTACAGCTATGGAGAAGAAATATTGCTGGTGCTTTGACAAATGATGGACCTCTATTGAAGAACCAAATAAGACCAATTTAAGAGAAGGGGTAATGTGAACCGATAGTGATAACGATTGATTTATCATTTGAACTACATCGGACCAAAATTGTTGTAGATAACGGCAATTAAAACAAATATAGTTCCAAGACCCTATCTCTAGGTCCCGGCACCTAAAACAATACTCTGAAGAAGCCGGGAACATCTTGTGCAGCTTTTTCGGCGTATAGTAGGTCAGCCATCTTGACAAAAAAGCTATTCTTTTATAGTTAGCAGCTCGCAGTGCTCTATGCCCTACTTCACATAAGGTCTGCCACTCTTTTTTACTGAAACTGCACCCGGTTTCTTTTGCCAGTTTAGAGAGAAAGTTACAGATCTCTTTCTGCTCCCTCAGCTGCAAGAATACCAATTGTCAACTCCAGTTAAGCCCTGAGCATATAGTTGGCTTAAGATCCTAGAAGCGAATTTTTGGACATAGCATAATTTGATCTTAAAAAACTGGATATTTGATTAAAGCTAAAAGAAAGGGCTAAAAAACCTAGAGCCCAGCCGCTGAGACAGCGAATCGCAAGTGATCAGATTTGATAGTTCGAAAAAATCCCCCAGACGTTCAAAGCCCGCCTCCTTCCATAATTGCAGGGTCCCCTGACTGAGATGCTAGCCGGAAGCCTGGAAATCGTCAACTTTTAGATATGAATGATAGCTTGGAATTTTATGTAATTTAAAAAATAATTGTATGCAATAAACTAGATCTGATATTGTCTTATATCTAGATTTGTTCGGCAATTTCCGGGAATGAAGAAAAACTGGTAATTTAGTTTCACTCTCAGTCAACATCGTGTTTAGCATGACATTTTTAAATTTAGAAGATATCATTGGGAGTTGAACCAAAACATTCAACAATGCTGCATGATAATAAAGCTCAAACTTTGGAAGGGCGAGCCCCCCTGAGTTGAGTCTAATTGTAATATTGCTAATGAAGTTCTTGGCTGTTTATTTGCCCAAATGAAATTCCGAATTAACTTATGTACATCACAAAAATAGGATTTCGGTATTCTGATACCACTATCGCTTTTCCTTGCTGCCTCCTAACTAGTTGGAATTGCTGATACGTCACTTCCCTGCGAGGCTTAGGCGCACCGGTCAATTGCAGTTTTCTTACGATGTCCCTCTTCATACGTTGTGTAGGAGAACTCTTTTTTTAATTTATGCTTCCTGTAAGCAACGACTATAAGTACAAAGTGCGCTTTAAGAACCACATGCAGGTTTTCAAAACACATAAATAAAAGGCATTGTCATTACAATGCCAATAGCTCAAACTCTTGCAAATGCGAGACCTATTGAATTGCAAATGCTTGTTTATTTATGGGAGGTTGTTTCAGTACCAGTGGTTGGTCATGTGTGGCTCTTGCCTTCCTCAAGCTTTGAGTTAATTTACAACTATTTTGGTTCCTTGTTGGCTGTAGTAACTATAAAAGGGCAGTTTGGAAATTGCAATTGGCTTACTGTTTTGTGGGTTGGTGTATGCCGCTCCCTCTCACCCTCCTAAAACCCCTTCCTTTCACATCCCTTAACCCTCTGCTTAAAAAGTAAATTTAACCCATTCCAAGCCACTCCCTTCTGTCCCTCTCACATGACTTATGTGGGCAGAGATCTCCGCACAGAAAAGATAGGAGAGGCGGAGGCATAGACCTCAGCAGTAGGTATGTGAATAGTATTTTGTAGTATGTTACTAATACTATTGTAGTACTACTAAGCATACTACAAAATGCATTTTTGAATGGGCCCCATATAGTGCAGTTTTGTTGTGTTTATTTGTCTTATTAGCGATCATCAACCATGCCAAATAATATCCAGGGTTTTGCAACCCTCCAGTTCCTCAGACCAGCTTGTGTAATGAATAACAATTCCTCCCAAGCCCCCCATATCAACAGCTCTTCTAATTAACAATTTGGAAACAATGAGTCTTTTATCTAACAAGGCGATGAGCTTATGTTTGGTCAGGAGACTTGGGTCTTCTCTTTTATAGAGTGGGTGCAAAATCAAGCCATGCCATAAACAGATTGGTCATGACAGATTGAATTATAGTCTGGATACCACAGACTAGTCAAACAATGGGGATCATGCCTTATAGTGTTCTTGTGCACCTTGATAGGGTTTGGGCATCTGACGCTCAAGCTGCTTTCATAAGAAACAATCATACTCTATGTGATATTGCTAAGCAGCATGTTTTTACCTTAAAGAGTGGCTCTGAAATACCCTTTTAATACATTTAATGATTTTAGATAATTGACTTCGGCACCCACCGGAACATAATTGCTAGATCAGTAAAGAATTAATTTTTTAGCGTAGTCGTGATTAACTCATTTTTTTTCCAACCTTAACCTGCAGACCTGAAGCACAGTGGCGGCCGGCACGGCTCGTGGGTGGCAGGCGGGCGTGGAGGGGGGGAGGCGGGCCCAGGGGGAAATATAGGAGGCACATGGGTCACAATTTTTAAAAAAACAATTACCTTCCCGCTGGGACCCGCGTCTCTGCTCCTGCTCTTGTCTTCCAGGAACAGGAAGCACCTGACACACAGGCTCCCCTGACCAATCACAATGCTGCAATGCAGCGTTGTGATTGGTCTGAGCGCTGTGACATGGTGCTCAGCCAGTGGCTGGAGGGGTGGACATGTTCTCCACGCAGGCTGTAATGCAGCCTGCATGGAGAACAGGGAAAGTGCACATGACTGGTACAATCATTGCGCACTCAGGAGGGTTGTACATTACTCCCCTGCTCTATAGCCCCGCCCCCTCACGCAAGATGCCACAGCAGGAGGACAAAATAAAATGATAATAACATTATGTTATTATCATTTTATTTTTTCCTTTCTTTTCCTGCTTGAAGGCAGTGGGGTGATGCTCCTCTGCCTTCGGAGAGGAGCCGCCACTGCTGAAATATGTCTTGCTTTTTTTCTCGGACTGTTCTTTTTCAGGTTCTCAGATTGTTTTTATTTGATTACCTGATTTCTAGACATAACCTCTTTCTTCAAAATATATCTTTCGTTTTCATAAGGGCATTGTGTTTATGATTCTTCTTGTGTTTCGTCACTCTCCGGAAAGAAATAAACCACCTATCCATTCTTAGTGTGTTGCTTTTGTAGTCTGTTGTTATTCTCTTTATTAATATTTATCCCTTGGCAAGAGCCCAACGTCTGGGTTGAGTCCTCCAATAAATATTTCTAAAGGCCAACACTTCTAGGTCTATTTAGGCCTTCCCTCTGTTTATTTATATGTTGCTGTGTCGGTAGTTTGCCATTGTTCATAGTGAATGACCTTCAAAGAGAAGAGCAGAACATTTAGACCTCTTGTAATTTCTAAAGTGCTGACTTTATTCATTCTTTCTGCTATCTTTAAAGAAAAGGCCCACTTGTTAATCTGAAGGAAATGATCACTGTCCTCGTGTACCCTAGTTTCTAATACCAGACAACAGATACCTTTATCCATATAGGGACCCTTGCTTCTAGTCAGGGTAAGGGGGATACACTTCTAAAATAACCCCTGCTCACCCCCTTGGTAGCTTGGCACAAGCAGACAGGCTTATCTCAGAGGCAGTGTGTAAAGCATTTGTGAACACATACAGTAATACAGTGAAAACACTACAAATGGACACCACACCAGTTTGGAAAAATAAGTAATCTTTATCTAAACCAAACAAGACCAAAACGACAAAAATCCACAATACAGTAATAAAAATAGGACTTTCAAATGGTATATACAGTTCAGTTCAAAGCAACTTGTAGATGCGACACTTTTCACACAAAGTATCCTAGATGCGTCGCGCACACAAACACAAAGGGCTGCAGGGAAAGTGATGCATCGGTTCCTTACACTCAGGTAAGGTGATGCGTCGGTTCCTTGCTGCGTGGGAGGCGATGCGTCGATTCCTTACCGGAGAGATGATGTGTCGATTTCCTACTGCGTAGGGAGGTGATGCATCGATTTCTTACTGCATCCCCCAACGATGCGACAGACCTGGCGCCTTGCTGCGATGTGACGATCCGGAATGATGCGTGGTTTCTTGCAGCCGCACAGCAGGGCTTGCTTCGGAATCAGTGCAGTGATCTTGGACTTCGGAGACCAATGCACTCGATGCGGCGTGCGGCGACTTCTCAAGCCGTGGGCAGGCGCTGTGTCAGTTTCTTCGGCGATGCATCGGAAACAGGCACGGAAGCTTCACGCTTCTCATTGTTGCGTTGCTTTTCCAGTTCCCAACAGCCAACACAGCCTCCAGATACCCAGAACAGCTACAGGCACCTCTTGGCAGGTCATAACTCTCAGCAAGGAAGTTCAGGGGAGCTGGGGGTGAAGTCTTTGTGTCCCTGAGACTTCAGAACAGGAGGCAAGCTCTTCTTCAAGCCCTTGGAGATCTTCCTCAAGCAGGGGACACAGCAAACAGCAAAGTCCTTTTCTCTTTCCTTGGCAGAAAGTAGCCCCTGTAGGCCAACTCCAGACAGCAAACAGCCCAGGGGCTGTACTCCTCCTCAGTCTCTCCAGCTCTTCTCCTTGATTTCCCAGAAGTGATCTAAAAGTCTGGGGTCTGGGCCCCTCTTTTTATACAGCAAAACCCTTTGTTCTCTGGTGGCAGAGATGCCCTGTTCTCAGTCAAGACCAGTTCTGTCCTCTCTGGTGCAGCTTCCTAGCAGGAGGTGGAGACATCATTGTGGACGGCAGACCAGTCCCATTCAGGTGAAACCAAATCTCCTTCCCCTACTCTAAGTGCAGCCCAGGTCTATTCAGCCCAGCCCTCACTCAGCCAGACTCTCTGGAGCCACTGCACCTCTCTGCCCCTCTCACCCCAAAGCCAGACAGTCAATACACATCCTAGCAGAGGCACACTGGATGGCTGAGCAAGAAAAACCTACTTTCTAAAAGTGGTATTTTCAAACACAGAATGTAAAAATCACCCACACTAAAAGATGCATTTTAACATTCTGAGTTCAGGCATACTAAACTTTATTTTCCTACCTTGTTCCGAGGGGTAGTTATGTTTATAAGGTGTTATAAGCAAACTCCCCATTCCATCCTATGGGAACAGGTAGCCTTGCAATAGTGAAAAACGAAATTGGCAGTATTTCACTATCAGGTCATGTCACACACATCAGGGCATGTCCTATCTTTCACACACACTGCACCCTGCCCACAGGGGTACCTTGGGCCTATCTTAGGGGTGACTAACATGTAGAAAAAGGGAAGGTTAGGGCCTGGCAAGTGGGTGCACTTGCCATGTCAACATGGCAGTACCAGACTGCACACAGGCTCTGCAATGGCAGGCCTGAATTACATTTACAGGCTGCTTATGTGAGTGGCACAATCAGTGCTGCAGCCCACTAGCAGCATTTGATTTACAGGCTCTGGGCACACACAGTGCACTTTACTAGGGACTGACTAGTAAATCAAATATGCCAATCATGGAATCACCAATCCATAACAATAATTTACAAAGCAAGCACTTGCACTTTGGCACTGAACAGCAGTGGCAAAGTGCCCAAGCATCTAGACCAGCAAAACGAAGTCCAACACACAGCAAAAACATAGGAGGGAAAGGCAAAAATACAGGTGAAACCCACACCAATGATGCCAGGTCTAACACGTGTCCCCTACAGCTGAAATGTGGGGAGAACTACCCACCCTCTTGGGAGTTCTCTTCACTAAGGCAGAAAAATCTAGACAGACCATCAGCATTGGTGAGTTCAGTACCAGGGCAGTGTTCCACCGTGAAGACCATTCCCTGTAGGGAAATGGACCACCTCAACAACTTTGGATTCTCACCCCTCATCTGCATCAACCATCTGAGGGGCCTGTGGTCAGAATGAACCCGGAAGTGAGTCCCAAACAAGTGGGGCCTCAGCTTCTTCAGCGCCCAGACCACAGCAAAAGCCTCACGCTCAATTGCATTCCACCTCTGTTCCCGTGGAAGTAACCTCCTACTAATGAAGGCTACAGGTGGGTCTAGGAGCTCTTCATTTAGCTGTGAGAGCACAGCCCAGTTGGGTGCCTTGAGCATGGGCGCCGTGTCCAGGGCAGATTTCAGGGCATCAAAAGCTTTTTTGGCAGGCGCCAGTCCAGTTCACTTTCCTGGGCTGCTTCCTGGAATTCAGCTCTGTCAAGGCTATGGCAACGTCCTGTATTTAGGAGCCAACAAGGAGGTGGTTCGAAAACTGCAGGTAGTACAGAACTCGGCGGCAAGACTGCTTTGCCAGGTGCCTAGAAAGGCCTCTATTTCAGGCTCCCTCCTCAGCCTCCACTGGCTTAGGATGGAGAACCGCATCAAATTCAAGGCCCTGTGTTATATGCATAAAATAAACTGGGCACAGCACCACAGTATCTGAGTGCCTTAGTCCATCCCTACCTCCCAACACGTCTTCTCCGATCCTCTACTCAGGCCAAATTCTTAGTCCCTAGGATCAGACGGTCGCGTATGGGTGGCCGGTCTTTTTCTTACTTGGCCCCTTCACTATGGAATTCATTCCCCACGCCACTCCAGCATGAAACCATCTATAAGAACTTTCGCAAAGGTCTCAAAACGTGGTTATTTAACCAATAATGTTTTTCTCTCTCTTTCTGCGTCTGTCCGATGGCGCCGGGAAACCTCCGGGTAGCTGTGCGCCTTATAAAATTAAAATAATAATAATAATAATAACGGGGCAACAATGGAGCCATAACCCTTGAAGAATCTCCTGTAATACCCAGTGAGTCCTAAGAAGGCTCTCACCTCTGCCTGGGTTTTGGGGGATTCCCAAGCCAGAATTGTATCAATCTTGGGCTGTAGGGGTGCCACCTGGCCGCTCCCTAACTGGTGTCCCAAGTACACCACTGAACCCTGCCCGATCTGGCACTTGCTTGCCTTGATTGTGAGGCCTGCCCTCTGCAGTGCCTTCAACACTTCCCAGAGGTGGTACAGATGTTCCTCCCAAGTGGCACTGAACACTGCGATGCCATCCAGGTAGGCAGCACTGAAATCCTCCAGTCCAGGCAACACATGGTTGACCAACCTCTGAAAGTTGGCAGGGGCATTCTTCAACCCAAAAGTCATCACCCGGAATTGGTAGTGCCCCTCTGGCATTAAAAATGCTGGCCTCTCCTTGGTCCCATCACTTAAGGCAATCTGCCAGTACCCAGACGTTAGGTCAAACGTACTGAGGTACTGGGCAGCTCCTAACCGATCTATGAGCTCATCAGCTCTGGAGATGGGGTGTGCATGAGTTCTGGTGACTGAATTGAGCCCTCGGTAGTCCACAAAGAACCGGAGTTCTGGCGTGGCACCAGGTGCAGCAGCCTTTGGGACCAAGACCACTGGGCTGGCCCAAGGGCTGTTTGAGGACTCAATCACCCCTAGCGCTAACATCTTGGAGACCTACTCCTTGATGCAAGCCTTGACCCTGTCAGTCACTCTGTAAATTTTGTGCTTCACAGGAGGACTGTCCCCAGTGTCAACATCATGGACACACCACTGAGTGACACCAGAGGTCAGGGAGAACAGAGCAGCAAAGTGTCCCAACAGTTGGCTGCTGTTCAGGATTCAGGGAGGGGGAGAGGGTTACCCCATCCACTGACCCATCATGTTCCTTAGGAGACAGGAGGTCAGGAAGAGGCCCAGTCTCCTCTTCTATTCCACCATCTGTTGCTAGGAGCATGCCCACTTCGGACCTCTCCAAATGGGGCTTAAGGCGGCTCACATGCAGGACCTGCAAAGGATTCCTCAGAGACTGCAAGTCCACCAGGTAGGTGACTTTACTCTTGCGCTCCACCACCTCAAATGGCCCAGCCCACTTACCTTGGAGCACGCAAGGCTCCACTGGGGCCATGACCCACACTTTTTGACCAGGTTGAAACTCGATCAGAGTGGCATTCTGATCATACCACCGTTACATCTCCTCCTGGCTTACTGCCAGATTCACCTGAGCGAGTTGCCTCGAAGCGCTTAGTCTGGTTTTTGAAGGCCAGCATGTAGCTATATACATCCTGGGGAGGATTACTGGGAGCTTTCTCTCAGCCTTCTTTGACCAGACGTAGAGGTACTCTTACAGGATGCCCATACAGGAGCTCAAAGGGACTGAACCCTAAGGACTTCTGCGGTACCTCTCTATAGGCAAACAACAGGCATGGTAAGAGGACGTCCCACTTACACCTCATGGGTTCACCAAGACCCATAATCATGCCATTCATGGTCCGGTTGAATCTCTCAACCAGCCCATTACCTTGTGGGTGGTAAGGAGTGGTGAACTTGTAGGTAACACTGCACTCCTGCCACAGGGACTTCATATACTTAGATATGAAGTTGGTACCACGGTCGGACACCACCTCTCTGGGGAACCCCATGCGGGAATAAATCCCCATCAACGTACGACCCACCACGGGGGTGTCACAGTCCGGAGAGGGATGGCTTCCGGGTACCGGGTGGCATGGTCCACCAAGACCAGGATGAACCTGTTGCCCATGGCTGTCTTGGGATCCAGAGGCCCACAATGTCAATACCCACTCTCTCAAAGAGAGTGCTGACTACAGGGAAAGATTGGAGAGGAGCCTTGCACTTCCTTCCACTCTTACCACTTGCCTGGCAAGTCAGGCAAGACCTACAATGAGTGTCAGAGTTCTTACGCATGTGGGGCCAGTAAAAGTGGATGACAAGCCTTTCAAAGGTCTTGTCTTGCCCCAAATGCCCTGCCAATGGCACATCATGAGCCAGCCCCAGTAGGAAGGCTCTGAAGCGCTGGGGTATCACCAGCACATGGGCTGACCCAGGCTCAGCAACCTTAGGCTCACTATATAGGAGACCATTCTCCCAGTAAATCCAATGTGATCCAGACTGATCACCTGCTGCCTGGTCTGAAGCCTGCTGCTGCAAACCAACAAGAGAGGGGCATTTCTGCTGCTCCTGGCAGAATTCCTCCCTAGGGGGGCCTCCTTCCTGCTGCCAATGGGTCAGCTCAGGGAGGTCCCCAGTTTGGCCACTTGCTCCCCTGTAGGTTCCGGGGCATCCCCCTCAAGGTTTGCCTCCTCCTGGACCGTGGGAACTTCGGGGGATGGTTGCCCATGCCTCCTGCCTCTTCACTTCTTGGCAGGCACCTGGTCCACTGTTTCAGGCTCCAGGTCCTCTTGAATGCCCTTACCGGCTGCCATAGACCGAGTGGTTACACACGCCCACTCAGGCAGATCCAACATCTCCAAATGAGACTTTTGCTCCACATTCTCAAAAGGGGAGCTCTCCAAATCGTTGCCTAGCAGAGAGTCAACAGGCATGGCTGGCCTCACAGCTACTCTCAAGGTACCTGAGACCCCCCCACTCAAAAAGACCCAGTGCCACTTTACAGAGGCACTCAGAGTTGTCAGCTGCAACTACTGGGTAGAATGTGTTGGGGACCTCCTGCTCCTCAGATACTAGCCGACAACTGACAGCTGTCACACTGGCTCCAGTGTCTCTCAGAGCTTCCACACTATGGCCATTGATGGTCACCCACTGCCTGTACTTCTTAGTGTTATCAGGCAGATGAGCTCTTGGGACCATCTCACTGTCTCCTAAAGAGACCAGGGTCATATCTGTGGACCCCCACCCCTCCTGGAAACCTGACTCCTCTCCCAAGGCTACACTAGCCAACTCACGGGGTGGAGCACCTGTAGGAGCAGTAGTGGCTTTCTTGGGACACTTGGGATCCCCTATGAAAAACATGCCCTGAGACCCTTTTGACCAGGCTTACCTGTAGGGACCCATGGATTCTTTTCAGTGGGAGGCTGGGAACCCTTCCCTTGGTTCCCTTGGGAATTTCTTTGGGGTCCTTTCTGGAACTCCTTCTGTTTACCCTTGACCCCCTACTCTTCTGCTGGGGACCCTGCCCACCTTTGGTGGAGTCTCCCACGTGGCTTTTGTGGACCCTGGCACTGACCCAGTGGGCCGCTTCCACATCAAGCTTCCTGGGGTCAGTCAGCTTACTGTCAATCAAATGCTGGCATAACTCTGGAAAACAACTACTAGACAAATGCTCCCATGCAACCAAATCATAGAACCCCTGCAAGTCATTCACCTGGCTACCCTTCACCCAACCATCCAGCGCTCTGCAAAAATAGGACACATACTCCACCCAAGTGCTTGACTCCAGCTTCTTACAGATTCTAAACTTCTGTCTGTACAGCTCTGGGGTCAAACCATACCTCCTTACTAAGGCTTCCTTCATGGGGGCATAAGACATCTGATCCTCAGTGGGTAATGCTAGCAAAGTGTCCCTCCCTTTACTGACAAAGCGGCTCCATAACCAGTGGCGGCTCGCAGAGGGAGTGCTGCGGGGCGGTGGGGTGGGGCGGGGCAGTGGGGTGGGGTGGGGCGGGGTGGGGGAGGGGCTGGGTGGGGGGTAGTGGAGTCAGACATATGACGGGCAGGAGTACAGTAAGTAAATAAATAAATCTATTTACCTTGCGCTCGCTGCATCGTCGAGTTGGCGATGCAGCGAGCGCAAGGTAAATAGTTTTATTTATTTATTTACTTACTGTACTCCTGCCCGTCGTATGTCCGACTCCACTACCCCTCCACCCAGCCCCTCCTCCTCCCCGCCGCACCGCACCGCAGCACTCCCTCTGCGAGCCGCCACTGTCCATAACCCTGCTCCCCAGTCTCTCTCAGGGATTCTGTAGGACCTCATTGCTACCTCATATGCCTTAAACCTACTGACCAATGTCCTCATGCTCCATGAAATCCTTAATAACCTCCTTGGGGATATATACCCTCACTTCTCCAGGCACTGATGGTGCGCTGCCACCATGGGGATTGGACTCTATACTTTTTGCTTTCACATCCAACTCCCTCAACCCTCTTTCATGCTCTAAGAGCATCTTTTTCTCTTCCATGGCCAGTTTCTGCTTCTCTAACTCCAATTTCTTACTCTCCATGTCACACTCCTTCCCCAGCCTGAGCTTTGTAAGCTCCAACTCATGCACTCTGCTTCTCTCCCTGTCCTTCAACTCCTCTGGAGACAGACCCTTTGAAGACACACTGCTGCCCCCCCGGATGGTAACTTCCATCCAGGCAGACCCAAAAGCCCATCCCGCTGCCCATCTAAATTCTCCTCCTCCACCATAGGCTCCTTGGTATGCCCACTGGCATTCCTTTATTACAACCAGGCCCTCAGCGCCTTTTGGTATTCCTCCTTTCTGGTGAGGCCTCTTATTGAGATATTACATTTTTTGCAGACAGTTTTCAATTGTGGCACAGTGTAGGTTTCAACCCTATCCTCTTCAATTTCAATATCCACAGATGCAAGTGATGCTGGTTTACTAATGGTGAAAATTGGCAATTCTCAAGTTGCAAATAATTCCAAGGAAAAAAAAAGTTCCACCACTTGTATTTGGTTGCGTGATGGTCTGCACTATACTAGTAGTGTACACCAATCACTGTATGTAAGACACAAATGCAAGTCCAGATCCTCACTGCTGACCACCAATGTTAGAAATGGGGGTCTCTAGTTGGCAGAGGAAGGTACCTTTGTCCAAATAGGGACCCTTGCTTCTAGTCAGGGTAAGGGGGATACACTTCTAAAATAACCCCTGCTCACCCCCTTGGTAGCTTGGCAAGAGCAGACAGGCTTATCTCAGAGGCAGTGTGTAAAGCATTTGTGAACACATACAGTAATACAGTGAAAACACTACAAATGGACACCACACCAGTTTAGAAAAATAAGTAATCTTTATCTAAACCAAACAAGACACAAAACGAGAAAAATCCACAATACAGTAAAAAAAATATGACTTTCAAATGGTATAAATATTTCAGTTCAAAGCAAATTGTAGATGCAACACTTTTCACACAAAGTACCTTAGATGCGTTGCGCACACTAGCAAAAAGGGCCGCAGGGAAGGTAATGCATCGGTTCCTTACACTCAAGGAAGGTGATGTGTCAGTTCCTTGCTCCGGGGGAGGTGATGCGTCGATTCCTTACTGCTGCGCAGGGGAGGTGATGCGTCGGTTCCTTACCGGAGAGGAGATGATGTGCCAATTTCTTACTGCATGGGGTGGTGATGAGTCGATTTCTTACTGCGTTCCCCAACGATGCGACAGACCTGGCGCCTGGCTGCTATGCGACGATCTGGGATGATGCGTGATTTCTTGCAGCCGCACAGCAGGGCTTGCGTCGGAATTGTTGCGGTGATCTCGGACTTCGGAGACCGATGCACTCAGTGCGGCGATTTCTCGAGCCGCGGGCAGGCTCTGCGTCGGTTTCTTTGGCGATGCGTCGGAAAGAGGCACGAATGCATCATGCTTCTCGTTGTTGCATTGCTTATTCGGTTCCCAACAGCCAGAACAACCTCCAGAGTCTCAGAACAGCTACAGGCACCTCTTGGCAGGTCAGCACTCCCAGCAAGGAAGTTCAGGGGAGCTAGGGGTGAAGTCTTTGTGTCCCTGAGACTTCAGAACAGGCGGCAAGCTATTCTTCAAGCCCTTGGAGAGCTTCCTCAAGCAGGGGACACAGCAAACAGAAAAGTCCTTTTCTCTTTCTTTGGCAGAAAGTAGCCCATGTAGGCCAACCCCAGACAGCAAACAGCACAGGGGCAGTACTCCTCAGTTTCTCCAGCTCTTCTCCTTGGCGAAGGTTCCTCTTGATTTCCCAGAAGTGATCTAAAAGTCTGGGGTCTGGGCCACTCTTTTTACACACCAAAATCCTTTATTCTCTGGTGGCAGAGAAGCCCTGTGCTCAGTCAAAACCAGTTCTGCCCTCTCTGGTGCATCTTCCTGGCAGGAGGTGGAGACAGCATTGTGGACAGCAGACCAAGCCCATTCAGGTGAAACAAAATCTCCTCTCCCTACTCAAAGTGCAGCCCAGGTCTATTCAGCCCAGCCCTGACTCATCCAGACTGTCTGGAGCCACTGCACCTCCCCAGTCCCTGTCACTCCAAAGCCAGACAGTCAATATACATCCTAGCAGAGGCACACTGGATGGCTAAGCAAGAAAATACCTCCTTTCTAAAAGTGGTATTTTCAAAGACAGAATGTAAAAATCACCCTCACAAAAAGAGGCATTTTAACATTCGGAGTTCAGGCATACTAAACTTTATTTTTCTACCTTGTTCTGAGGGGTAGTTATGTTTATAAGGTGTTATATGCAAACTCCCCATTCTATCATATGGTAAGAGGTAGCCTTGCAATAGTGAAAAACGAAATTGGCAGTATTTCACTATCAGGACATGCCACACACTTCAGGGCATGTCCTTCCTTTCACATACACTGCACCCTGCCCACAGGAGTACCATGGGCCTACCTTAGGGGTGACTAACATGTAGGAAAAGGGAAGGTTAGGACCTGGCAAGTGGGTGCACTGTCAGGTCGACATGGCAGTACCAGACTGCACACAGGCTCTGCAATGGCAGGCCTGAGTTACATTTACAGGCTGCTTATGTGGGTGGCACAATCAGTGCTGCACCCCACTAGCAGCATTTGATTTACAGGCCCTGGGTACACACAGTGCACTGTACTAGGGACTGACTAGTAAATCAAATACGCCAATCAGGGAATCACCAAACCATAACAATAATTTACAAAGGGAGCACTTGCACTTTGGCACTGAACAGCAGTGGCAAAGTGCCCAAGCATCTAGACCAGCAAAACGAAGTCCAACACACAGCAAAAACACAGGAGGCAAAGTCAAAAATACAGAGGAAACCCACACCAATGATGCCAGGTCTAACACCAAGGTTCTTCACTTTGGACACTGGGGTGGGCAGAGCGCCTAATTCTTGAGGCCACCAAGTGGTGGACCGAAAGGAAGTATAGTTGCCCAACATTAATACTTCGGTTTTCCTGGAATCACGCTTCAGGCAATTATTGGTCATGCAATTGCTGATGATCTGCAAACATCTAAAGAATCTTTTAGCTGAGACTTCTGGATTGCTTGATCAGAACATCTGCTTTCCTACTGTGGCCTTATAACCTGTTATAGCGGGATATACCTGCTATTAAAGGCTGGCTACAGTGTTATAGGACTGCAATGAAGACAAGAGCCCACAGCAAGGGAGCAGGACTTTAATGGCCGGTATGGCCTACTAAGGCGTGCTATGAGGCCCTGTCAGTGCAGAAAGGCCCAATTTCTTTTTAAAAGCCCGCCGGGTGACACAGGGGTTTCAAACCCCATGGGACTCTTAAACTCTTAAGCTCTTCACAGCTCCACTCGAGCATGTCCAAGAGTTGCTGCAGCATGCACAGCCACCACAGCAACTGTCAAACATGTACACCAGGAGATGTGGAAGGAGCCTGAATCAATTCCTGATTCTCTTCAGCTCTGCCAAACTGCTTTTCTTTGTTTGGCAGAGCCAAGGGCAACACAGGATCTGCTGAGATTTCTAACTTACCTCCTTCTGCAGCTACAGTGACAGTAAATCATGGGAGGAGGGGAGGAAGGGGAGGTAAAGTCTCACTTTGTGCCCTCTCCAGCTTCTGTCTCTCTCATTCCCTGCGCAATCCGCATATATCCTGAAGAGGCAGGGGGAGGGAGAGCCAGAGGCTACAGAATAGGACATTGAAATCTTGACAGCAGCAGGGCTATACCAGTGTTTATAGGCTGCTGTTGCTAGATTGATTGAAGCTGTCAACATTCCAATGTTCTGATACAATTTATGGCTTTTCCAGTGAAATCATGCACGTTCAGTAGCAGCCTAATTTATCCAGTGAAGCTAACAAAACCTAAAATACCTGTGCCTTTCACAGATCATCTTTTCCAGTCATTAATTTTTGACCGTGACCTTGGTGTTAATAATTATTCTAGATTTAAGACCCATATTATCAATGAAGGACCATGAAAATGTGCCCTGAACCAAACCATTGCTTATTGTTTTGAGGGTGTGCTCGTCCCTGCTATCTATTGTGGTTTGCCTTCTACTGTGAGAGAGCTGGGCCCCACATAAACATCCCTACTCAATCAGATTGTTTTTTAGCTGCTTGAAAGGTTAGAGGGAGCAATCAATCACAATTTAAAATTCAATACATTGTAACCAATTTAGTCACACAATAATCCACTTGACAACTAAATCTGGTAATAGTTTTAATTATAAATTCAAAAATAGATTGATATAAATCAACCTCAGCATCACTTGTATAAAAATACAGAACAAACAGCATGAATCCAAATCTCCTGAAGCGGTTTACCCTATATAACAAAAATCATACAACTAATTCTGTTATGATGATGCAAGCAATCAGGAAAAAGAATTGAATGTTAAATTGCATCAAATGATTCTCAAAGGTAAGTATGAGCATGCTATCCCTCCCTACACTGCCTTAAAAGAGACAACCCTAGACTAAGAAGCATAGAGGAAATAATTAATAATAGAAAGGTGTCAGCTGTAAGTCTTCAGTAGCAGAAGCTCTGACCACGGGTCAAGTAGCATTAAGCTTCACAAAGCAGAAGCAGCGGTCTGTACCGCATGAAGTCCTAAGATGTCTCTCTGACACTCACTTTGTTACATAATAAGACATTTGTTGCATTCAAGGTAAGTCACACGCTCATCTCCAGTAACTTTCCACGATTCCAGCAAAAATTGGTTACTGTCACCACCTTTCCCACATCGGTAAGTTGCAACTTCATTCATCCTTGGCCTTTCTTCTCCTCCTCCGTGTGAGCTCACCTCCTTGTTCGTAACTCTTCTTTCCTAACTAATAAGGCATTGTCCGCACCTGCAGTAGTAACAAAAATGCAAACAAACACATTCTATATTGAAGGTTAAATACGAATTACATGTTAGACTTTAAACGTGAGCTTGCAGTAAAATAGTTCTCGTGGCTCAAAAATCATGTCAACAATAGTGTACAAGGTTACAAATACGTGCACATTTCTACACACATAGCAAATGCAGTTTTTCAACGCATTAATAAATTGCAAAGATTACATAAATATTATTTCAAATACACCAATATGAATATAATTTCCTGGTATACATATAAATTCCTAAACATTAGTCTACACATACACTTTATTTCATGAACCTCACAATGAGACACATCTAAACATTAATTTCTCCTAAAATACTAATAAGTAAATGTTGCAAAGACCTTTATTAATCAAATTTCTATGCAAAAATGTATGTCTCATTAGTTTTCACGTGGATTACTTTAAATATACAATACCTCATCTTTTCTTAGTAACATTAATCACACAAAATATATTCGAGTACTGACTACGCATGATTATGATGCACTCTTATAGTATCTTAGGATGGGATCAAAATTACATTGCTCCACTGTGTTGCTAGTAATTTTGCATGCTTTGTCCCCCGGTATCAGTGACATCTTAAGGATTTTTGGGAGCCCAGACAATCATATTTGGGATCCCCTCTAATGAACACATTTGAATTTTTATTATTCATTTCCTGCTAACTCAAGCCTGCATGATTTCAACCAATATGAATTTAGATGTTTAACTTCAACAGGATCACACAAAAACATGCGTGGGACCCCAAAAATCCTTCAAATAACACAGATTAGAGACAGAGTCAGAGGTAGACAGAGAGGGAGGGAGGTTCAAATAGAGGAACAGGATAGACATAGGTAACATAAAGAGAACATGCACTTTACCAGGGGGCCCCTTGCCCGGGACAATTGCCGCTTTGACCATGCCTTAAAACGACTCTGCCCAGTGTCTCTTCCCTTTGAATTGTAGTGTAGATGGGTGCTAGTTTGGATGGGTTTCTATTTCTGTCTAAGTCAAGAGCATCCAATCTGTGACAGGGCAGTGGAATTGTAGCTAGAGACACAATCAGCCTGAACCTTCTTGCTTTCTTCAGTGGGTTGTGTCATTTATCTCAAATCGAGGAATACATTCACAACCCACTACCAGTGAAGCTTCTTGTTGAGATCTCGTGCTATCTGGATCTCGTGCGCATTCCTCTCTGTGTGTTTCCTGCGTGGAACATGGAATGGGGTGGTATCAGCAGTTGCTGCCGGGGAGCTGGGAGACTGGACGTTAATAAAGGAAGCTGGAAACTTACCTGCCTGTCATCTTCCTTTCACTGGCGACGAGTTGTCCGGTCCCCACTCTCCTCCACTGCTTGTTGCTGGATGCTGTGATTACTGGTTCCTGCCTCCCATGTTGCCTCGATGCGTCGTCGACCTGCCTGTTGTAGTGCCACATTTGAAGCTGAAGTTGTGTAGTGCAGTCTTCGACGGTCAACGGGAACCTCGTGGAGTCCAAGTGCGCATCTCTACTTAAAGTAAGGTTTTGTTTGCGCTTTGAGCTTCTGCGGCATTTGAAAGACGGAGCAAAAGCTGTGCGAGATGGCGTGACGTCAGGAAGGAGACTAAAGACGCTTTCTAGTTATTGACGCACGCAATGCACGCTGCCTAGGCGCCATCTTGGAAGCATTTTTCTTTTAGCAGTGCATTCAACTACGTAACAACTGTAATAGAAACTGTCAATTGCCTTCTTTGTAAAATGATCGTCGTGGACAACAATTAAGTTGTCGGAGTTCAAACGGTGGCACGCACACCTGGTGTGCCAAGTTGAAACTGAGCTAAAGTGCTGTTGCTTTTCTACACATGCAATTCCTTCTTACGGTGACACGCACACCAGGCGTGTCAACTTGTCGTTCTTGAATTTGTTTGTGCAATTCCTTCTTACAGTGACACGCACACCAGGCGTGTCAACTTCTCGTTCTTGAATTTGTTTGTTACGGTGCGTAACAAACCTGGCGTGTCAAATGGTCGCTTAAAGGATTTGTTTAGTAAAGCTACACGCACTCCACGTGCGTTAACTTGCCATTCCAAGTGTGCAGTGCAGTGTTTATAAGTTTCTACACGTTGTGACACCTTTACACCGGTGATTCACACACCATTCATTTTTCCATCTACAACAATCTAGGAAGAATTTCTTACGATGGCACACTTTCTATAATTCCTGTGCATCTACAGCATCTCAGTGATGCACACTTTTCTGCAGAACAAGATTGTGTGAACACACATTACCAGCGCTTTTCTCACCTCTTGCTAGTTAGCACATCAGTGATGTGCACACCTGGTACTCCATTATCTGCATGTTGGTTGTATTTCCAATATAGCTCGTAGTGGATTTTTATGTCTCGCACTTTCAACTTGTTAGTAAGGCAATTTCTACATGTAGGCTGATTTTTTCTAATTGTGATTCCTGGGGTAGCAACTCACCCACGCACGGCCACCAAATGGATCACGTACTCGCACCACCTCCCTTTTTGCAGTCACCTGGTACTCCTCCTGTTAATTGGCAACAGTGGAAGGAGACATTTGATGCCTATCTTGAGGCGATAGATGGGGACACTTTCATCCCAAAGAAGAAGAATCTCTACTTGTATACAATTTGGTTTCTGAGGGGAGAAGCATTTTAAAGACTTTACCCCTGGAACTTGTGAGCACACGTGTTAGTGGGGGTGATGAGGGTGATTCTTTAATTATAGACGACTATGCTTCACTTATCAAAACTCTAGACAAGAGATTCAATCCCAAGAGAAATATAGTACTGGAGCGTCACAAATTTCTGCAACGTGCTCAGATTCCGGGTGAATCCATCGATGATTTCGTAGCTGCTCTCAGAACCCTAGCTGTCATTTGTAATTATAGGGAGTTCAGGGACGAGATAAACCGTGATCAGCTAATTGAACGCACATGCAATAGGAAGATTCAGGAGAAACTTTTATCTTCTGAGGATCCTGACTTGGAAACCGCTCTCACCTTAGCTAGAAGTATCGAGCATTCTCAACTTTGCATGAAAGAGATGAGTGGGTCTGCGCCGTCCAACGAAATCAAGGCGCCGTCCAACGAAATCAAGTTAGTTAGTGCTAAATCAATCAGCAAATCTGCAAAGGGACCCAACACGAACGTGCATCGTATTCCTGCACCTAGTTTGCCTAAACCCAAACCTGAAAGATCTGACCTCTCTTGTTACCGTTGTGGGAGCAGATCTCACCTGGGAAATTCTAAATTTTGTTTTGCTGTAACCCAAACTTGCTTCAAGTGTGGCAACAAAGGACACTTGGCACGTGTGTGCAAGGCTACTGTAGCGCACAAGGGACCGTCACGAACTGTGAAAGCTATTGAGGAGGACTATGCTGTCTCTGGGGAAGAAAATGAAAGTTATGACTTATTAATGTTGTGCTCTTCCTCTATTCAATCGGATGGTGTGGGAGAGATAGCTTCTATTGTGGAACCACGTAAAAGGAAATCCCCTGCGTGTGCTATAGGTCTGACCAGCACGAACGTAAAGTTTCTTGCTGATTCCGGCTCTCCATTTACCCTCATCAATGCCAAGGACTTTGAGGGATTGGGCGACATCCCATCAAACATAAAGATCTTTGCCTATGGTGGAAAAAGAGTGGAGGTTCTTGGCAAGTTTGAGGGCAACTTGAAATTCAAAGGGGATTTTGCACGAGGGACTGTATACATTGTAAAGGATGGTGCAAATTTGTTGGGATGGGAGGAGCAGGGTGAGCTTGGGATCATCCTGGATCCCAACCATCCGGATATGGTCTTGTCGAAACATGAAGCCAAACACTTTTACTCCAGTCCCGCTGCTGCCACCCCTGTGCATACGGTCACTGTGAGACTGTTATCTGATAGTGACTAGATCCAAAGGTACCCTGAGATTTATAGTGGTGATTTGTTATGTTATGTTATGTTATGACGATTTCTAAAGCGCGCGATTACCCGGAGGTGTCCTGGCGCTAGTCACTATTCCAATTGCTGAGACCTGAAAGACAGAAGTTATTCATCAAAAAGCCAGGTCTTCAGCCCCTCCTAAAAGCCAGAAGATTATCGGCATTTCTCAAGTGAAAAGGCAAACCATTCCAGGCCTTAGCTGCACAAAGGGAGAAACTTCTGCCACCCCACTGGGCTCTTTTTACGGGAGGAATTACCACCAGTTTAGCTCCCAGTGATCTCAATGTTCTTGCCGGTCTGTACCAATGAAACTGGTGTTGCAAATGTTCTGGTCCCGAACCCTGCAATGCCTTAAAGACCATACAAAGCGCTTTAAAACGCACGCGGCTCTTCACCCGGAGCCAATGCAATTTTCTTATCTCATTAGAGATTGGGGAGAATTTGGATAAGCCCGTGAGAAGTCTGGCCGCAGCATTCTGGAGCAACTGCAGTTTGTTCAGATACTTTTGCTGCATGTTAAGATATAAGCTATTACAGTAGTCCAGCCTTTGGGAAAACTCAAGGGTTTTCAACACCACATTGTTCTTAAAGAGGGTGCAATGGCTGTTGCACACAAAGTGCGCAAGGTACCGCTTAGTATGCATGGTGAACTCAGGCAGGAACTTGAGCGGTTGTGCACCATGGGTGTAATTGAGCCCATTGAGGGGTCCGAATGGTTGTCCCCCATTGTTTTGGAGCGCAAGGCAGACAAGTCTCTAAGAATGTGCGTGGACTTGCGCGACCTAAATGCTTGCATATGGGTGGACCGCCAACCCCTGCCCAACATCAATGAAATGCTGTCAACTCTGGAGGGTGCAAAGTACTTTTCCTCACTCGACATCTCCTCCACTTACCATCAAGTGGAATTGTGCAAGGACTCGAGACACCTCACGTCCTTTGTGACACCCGAAGGTGCGTTTCGCTATGTACGCATGCCGTTTGGTTTGGCGTCGGCTTCTGCAGTGTCCAGCGCCTCATGGGAAACCTGTTTAAAAACACTGCAGGAGTCGTGTTTTTCCAAGACGACATCCTTATTCACGGCAAAACAGAGCTAGAGCACAATGCCAGGGTCAAGCAAGTGTTGGAGATTGTTAAGTCAAGTGGGTTAACGCTGAGGAAAGACAAGTGTAAATTTCTTCAAGAAGGTGTAGACTATCTGGGGCACCACATTTCCGGGAGCGTGGTGGAACCCAAGGTTAAGCTTTTAGATGCCATCCAAAATGCACCTGAACCACAGAATAAGGACCAGCTTCGTTCCTTTCTTGGGCTGGTTGAATATTATGCTAAATTTGTGGCCAACTTCTCTGATAGGACTGTGCGTTTGCGTGAGCTCCTGAAAAAGAATGTGAAGTATGTATGGTCAGACCAGTGTGCTTGTGATTTCGAGCTCCTGAAGGAAGCAATTGTGCAGGCTCGCCCACTTAAGTTATTTAACATTAATGATCGCTGCATTGTTACCACTGATGCAAGCAATGTGGGTCTAGGGGCTGTTCTTATGCAGAAAAGATGTGACAATAGGGAGGAGACCATTGCTTTTGCCTCTAGAGCACTTCGGGGAGTGGAGAACACTTACTCTACGATTGAGAAGGAGGCTCTGGCCCTGTGGTGGGGTGTACAGTATTTCCGCAACTTTTTGTGGGGGAACAAATTTGTTCTAAGAACCGACCATAAACCGTTGGTAGATCTTTTTACCACCAAGGGTGGTGGCAGGGCCACTCCACGCATAGCCAAGTGGCAGTACAGAATAAATGAATTTAATTACCGTCTGGAGTATGTGACTGGTGTGAAGAATCTCGTAGCTGATTGCCTATCCAGGTTACCCCTCACTGAGGTTGCTCTCGACACTGTGGTGATTTGGAAATGGTGTGTGCTGTTGGTGCGGTAGCTGACACTGTTGGAGCTGCCTTGTCTGAAATTGATTGGAAGCTGGCTTTGTCCGAGGATGTTGAGATCACCAAGGTGATGGACTTTGTGGTTCACGGCTGGCCCAACAATATATCCTGAACTGATTCCTTTCAAGAGAGTATGTGATGAGTTGTCCCTTGTGGATGGGATTCTGCGGAGGGGTGGGTTATTGGTTGTGCCTGTGACCATGCGCAAGAAGGTTTTGGATCTGGCCCACGAAGGTCACCTGGGCATCCGTGCTATGAAGTGGAGGCTTAGAGAAGACTTCTGGTGGCCGGGTGTTGACAGGTGCATTGAACACTGTGTTTGTGGTGCATGTGTTTTGAGTGACAAAACCCAAGTAACCTATCCTTCTCCCATCAATCCCATAGCCGTGAAGAACTCAACCTGGTGCAAGTTGGCTTTTGATGTGGCCGGTCCTTTTGGTGGGATGGGAAACTCTCCCAAATACGCCTTGGTGTTGATTGACTATATGTCTAAATGGCCTAAGGTTAGGTTTGTGGATGGCATCAATTCTGCAACCGTCATCAACTTTTTCAGGGATGTTTTTCTTCGGGAAGGGTTTCCGGAAGAGTTGGTGACTGATAACGGCACCCAGTTGGTGTCCGTGGAGATGCAGGAATTTCTGAAGGAGCATGGCATCAAGCATATCCTCACCTCCCTTTATCATCCTGCAGCAACGGTCTGGTTGAACGCCTGAACCGTGTTATCAAGGATCAGTTACAGTTGGCTTTTATCAATGGCTTGCACTGGAAGGTGGCGATTTCTGACATGTTGTGGGCAATGAGAACCACCCCTCACTCGAGTACCGGCATTTCTCCTTTCACCTTGGTAAGGGGTAGGGTGGCTGGTTCCAAGCTGAACAAAGACTGGATGTCAAGGAAGGAGGTGGATCTGCAGAGCCTAGGCAGGGTAGCTGATGTCAGGGCCGCTGCTCAATCCAAGTATGCATCTGATTGTGTCAGAGTATCCCCGGTGTGTGAAGGGGACTGGGTGAGGATTAAGAGACCCATTCTCGTTCGCAAGGGATCCTCTCGGTTTTCTGCTCCAGTTAAAGTGAGGGAGGTGAGAGACCATGTTGTGGTGTTGGAGAATGGAAAGATCTGGAACAAGTGTGCTGTCTCAGTGGTGCCGGAGTCGAAAGCTGAGTATGTAAGAGGAAAATTTGGGGTTCACACTCCTTGCACAGATTTGCCTCCTGTGGTCGAGAATCCGAGAATCCGAGGGTTCCCGTTCCTGCCAAGGACACTGTTCCCCGGCAATGCCCTCCAAGAACAAGGGCTCCTCCCACTAGATTCCGGGACTACATTAGGTATTGAAATTTTTCTCGACACGTTCGCCAACTTTGTCAACCTTGCAATTTATGTTGGTTTCTGCTCTTTTCTTGATTTTCTTTTATGTTAGATTAGTTTTCGTTTCTTCGTTGTTTTCCATGTGAAGGGAGGAGGGTGTGTTGAGATCTCGTGCTATCTGGATCTCGTGCGCATTCCTCTCTGTGTGTTCCCTGCGTGGAACATGGAATGGGGTGGTATCGGCAGTTGCTGCCAGGGAGCTGGGAGACTGGACGTTAATAAAGGAAGCTGGAAACTTACCTGCCTGTCGTCTTCCTTTCACTTCTTCAATATTTTTATGTATCGCCTACACAGTTTTATCTGTCTGTCAAGACTTCGTGTCGCCACATAACACACTACACATGCAACACACAGACACACACGCACACACACGCACACATGCACTCACATAGACAGAAAGTTGCTTTTGGACAGCCCCTTTTAGCCGCTGGCTACTGCGGTTCATTTGGATTTAACTGTTGGCTAAAGGGGTTGTCCGTGAGCTTCGGTGTGAGGATAAGAACTACTTTGAAGAGCAGCCCACATCACATTTCCTTTGATGCTGTTTTTGTTTTTAAATTATGAGAGCCCCCGCAGCCTTCAATCGATGGTAGCCTGAACATACCCCTTAACCCTCTCACTGCCTGTCCCGTTATGGTTCAACCTCACCCATCGCTGTGCCACGAGCTTTTTTTCCCTTGTTTTAAAGCTTTTTATCTGTGAATTGCGACCGAGCCTCTTGCTTTATTTTTACGTGCTTCAGCAAGTATTTTTAAATGTTTACTTTGCCATTCCTGCAAGCCGTCGGCCGTGCCAGAACGGCCAACTTAAAATAGTTAACAGCATGTCATGATCCATGGGTGTGAATGCGTACGTACGCTTATGATGGCGAGACCTTTTGGCTTTACTGACGAGTATATTTATTTAGTCTACAATATGTGGACACTTAAGTGACAAAGTAAAACCAAAATAAATCCTTGTCCTGTCCCAGGTTGCAAACATACTGTCAGATTTCAGAAAGTAAATAGCGGTTCTGTAACCAAAGTGAATTAAGTTCGACAGGTTGTACACTACCAGAAGTATACTGTAGTTTTCGTCATGGAATCCCTCCTAAACGAAGGGTTAGAAATGCACAAATAAGAACAGAAAACCTTTTCAGAGTAGAACGGCAGAGAAAAAATGCAAACAATTATCCTAGAGTAAACACTGGTTCACTTCTTAAATTAATCCCCAGTTGAATGAATAATTCAAGAAGTAGTCAAAAAGAAACATTTGAAATGAAGGCAAAGCAATTAGACTTACAAGTTAGCAAGACCTGTCCATAGAGATGGTTAAAAGACAGAAATTACTTCTATAAATAAGAAAGCTTGCAAACGCCCTCTTAATTAGGACATGCTTTATTTCCTTATCTGAAGAAAAAATGTTTTCAAAACGATATAAAAATGATAGTGGCACTTGGTTACTTATCAATACAATATGAAGGATGAGAAGTAAAATGAATCAAAATAGAATACGTGGCCGTCAAGTCAGAAGTGAAGAATAGTCAGACCTTATTTGTGCTCCAATAGCAACTGAAGCTAAATCTGAGAAGCTGCATGTCTGTATAGTAAACATGCTTGAATGATGTTATGTACACTTATGAATATGGTTGCTTTTATTTAACTTTCCTTCCAAATAATACTCTAGACGAGCTAGAAATATCATCAGGTTTACTGTTAAAGAACGTGTCTGGTGCACTTATTGTTTATTTGTTTTCTGATTTAGAAATTTGTTGAATTTAAACGACAGGTGGCACTGTTGAGTTATATTTCGTTTGGTGATTTGTTTGTTGTGTAAACACTGCACGTGCATTTTTGAGCTGCTACTACGACATAAGCTGGTTAAAATATTTAGATAACCAGACGCTCAAGAAGGCACAGATGTCAGTGTTGGTGGTTGAACATGGCGGGTATTGGTTTTGCAAGGCACGATTCAAACACGTTTCTGTTTAGTTTCAGATACATATGCCAATGTTGCTGTGATTTAGTCTTGCAGTGCTCCTAGTTTACTCCTAATTTTAAGGAGTGATTAAGACGAGAGTAAACTACAAGACTTACAAGAGTAAGTCACACCTGCTCATTGCAATTTATTTTAACGATTCGGGCCCTGTGAGTTTTACCCAGACTAAGGTGGTTAACTCAAGGCTTGGTGCATGATGGGCATCTGCCGTAAATAGACAATACATGGCAATGCACTCTAAAAGAGTGTCCTTCGACTCCCAAAATCTAAGTAATCCAACAAGCGCTTTGGATATCCTTTTGCTTGTAGTTTGCAACCCTAAAAATTAACACAAATTTGCTCAAGTGGACATTAGTGTTTCCAGGTCTAAAATGGGGAGCGATGGCACTCAAGATCAATAGGGGTGTAAGCTTAGGTATTTCTCCACACAGATACACATTTTACCCATGGAGAAATAGAAGAAAAAGAAATGCAAAATCACTCTTTCTTGTGGTTTGTGTATGCAAACCATTCTATGAAGTGCAAACCCACAAGCACAAATTCGGCACCTGTGAGTAATTCTGGAAAACTACAAGCCTCAAAAATATCCTGGGTGGTTGTGATGACATCACCTAACGAATGTAACAGTTTGCTATAAGATTTTCATACTTTAAGGTATTAAGCAAGGTACACGTAGACCCAATTTTCCATAACCTCTGTAGTAATAAAGGGCATATCATTTTACAACAAGTAGAACATGCAGAAAATCACCAACATGAAGAGGCTATTATGCTTTTTTTTTTTACTAGTATTGAGGTGTGTTAAAAATAAAATTGCTCTGTAGACATTAATGAAATCAGCAACTTATTAAACCATGGATGTCATTCAAAAAAGTACTTGGTCATTATTTGTCTTAGTGAGATGTGCCTGTTAAGTACCTTCTCTGACAGAATTTTAATAGAAGGCTTCACTTTTATATATTAATCAATTGGTTACATCAAATCAAATTTAATGGCATGGTTAATAAAAACCGTTACAAATAGAATAAATATCAAGCAATTCAGGGCAAATATAAATTACTAACCATTTTACAATACTGTTAATTGTTCAAATATCTTGCCTATGCCCAAGTTTATCTGGAAAGCCAATTATAAGGTATGCACTATCAGACCCTATGGACAACCATCCGATGTATGTATAATACCCCACACATATTCCTGAAACGAGCAGAATGGTATACACCACTTTAACAATGCTTGCGATCATACTGCGACTTGAACTGTCTGTGAGCTACTCATAGATTATAAGCTCTAAAGCAATGTAAAATGTCTCACAATTCAATAAATACAAATCTGCACTTTATAAATCTCCAGTTTATATAGAAATGGTTTATTGTACTACATGACAACTCTTTAACATCAGCATGTACACAGAATATCCACAGGTGAATAACGTATCGGAGAGAGATGCTTCAGCTTTTCTCACATATTTTTAACATTTAACATTTAAGGCACAACCTATAATGTATGTATGCAACTCACACAGGTTTTTTAAACGTAAGCTAAAAACCTACTACGTGACCTTACTATAGCATCACTTTAAACTCAGTTTTTTTGCCAGTGGATTTCTAAGGTATTTTTATAACCTAAAGTAAGAATTTAAGCTAGGATCGTGTTTCCCATGGAAAAAGCATGCTTCCACCCTCAGCTCCTAACTGGAAAGCTTCGGGGAGATCAGTCAAGCAGGGGCCGTGAAAAAGGGAGGTCTCAAAATGCATTTTCCCCATTCATTTTTCCATAGAAAATGTATATTAAATTTGGTTAAAAGCTAGATCTTGGTCCAGAAAGCATATGTTTTTTGGTGTAAATCCAATCAGTAGCTTTTGAGAAATTAAGGATTCAAATATTTGAATGTCTAGGGACACAGAGGATCTGCAGAGCCAACAGATCTCCAGAGGAGAGCTGATTGGCTGCCACCACATTGGTAGCCATCTTAGGACTCAGAACCCAGTACTGAGTCCTAAAAAAAGTAATAAAAAAAAGATATAAGTGGGCAAGGTAAAGACACCCTGCCCCGCTAGGCCTGGTGGGGTCCCAGAGCAATAAAAATATTCCTCAAATTTGTTGAGGATCTCCAAATCCATTGCCAAAATTAAACAAGAAATAAAAAAACAGTGCTAGAAAAATTAACCAGGGTCCAAGGGGGGGGGGGGGCAGTGAATTAGAAAATTTAGGGAAGGTAGTGCCTGGACACCCTCTCCAAGCCTCAGGGAGGCCCTGGGGACCCCACCCCCTTAGGCTGAATGCAGAAACAAGGGGAGGGGGCAAGCGGCCCACCTTCCTAGGCCTCTAGGAGACTCGGGTACCCCATCCCCCAGGGCAGACATCATAATAAAGGAGAGAGGGGCATGCGGTTCCCTCCTTGAGCCTCAGAGGACCCTGGGCACCCCATCTCCTTGGGCCAGCATAAAAAGAAAGGAGAGGGAATGTGCAACCCCCCTCTCTGAGCCTGGTGGGCCCCCTGCCCCAGGGCCGGCTCACACACTCTGTTCCCCCACAGTACATAGTAGTGTCCTTGCCTGCGAGAGTGTGGACAGGGTACACTTGTCTGCCCCCACCAGGTGGGAGCTTTGAAAATGTCCCACCAGGTGGGAGCTTTGAAAATGTCCCACCAGGTGGGAGCAGACACTTGTTTCCCTGTCCACGCTGTTGCAGGCAGGAAAACTCAGATTGCTCCTGTGAGGTGGAAGCAGTGAAAAACACCTACTCCCACTGGGTAGGATCAATGACGGCTCCCGAAGCACCCAGGATGGGTGCATACGGGGAGAAAGCAGAGCTGAGGGGGTCCACAGACTCCCTCAAACCCCACAACATAGTGTCTTGTGGGTGCCCCAGTGGGCACTGGGGAGGGTATTCGAGGCCCTAGGGAATGGGGTCCCTGGGGCCACTCTTGGTCCTGCAAGGTGGGTTTCTCAACCCTCCGCCCATTACAGAAAAAGGTCCTGGGAATGGGGTCCCTGGGCCTCTACAAGCTCAGGGAGGACGGCATATGCCCCATCCCCTTAAAATAAAATGGCCCAAAGAATGGGGTACCCAGGGTCCTAAAGGCTTGGTGAGGGGTTATGCTCACCCATCCCCATTAAAAATATACAGCCGGAGGGATGGAGTCCTCGTCACCTCTAAAGGCGTGTGGCCCCCTCCCAAAATGAAAAAAAAATAAAAATCAAAAGAATTGTCAACTCCCGCTGGCACCCAGGATGGGGGCCTGGGACTCCCCCCATGGCACCTTGTGGTTGGTTGCAACTAGGCCCTGCATACAACCCTAGGCCCTGCGTCCAACCCTACGCCGTGCATGGATTAAGGGAGTGCGTGGCTTGGGGTTGGCTGTCTAAGGGTTGAATGCAAGGCCTGGCCACAGGCCATTTTCTGTGTCAAACCCCATGCCGTGTCTGGATGAAGGCTGTACCCAGAAGGTGGTTAATATTTTACATTAAAAAACCTTAGAAATTCACTTGAAAAAAAGTTTAACCTGATGTTATAGTTATTAATGACCCCACATATATCATAACTTATGACATGTTCTATGACATCATTGATAACATCACTGCATCATTTGAGTTGGCATAATTGATGACAAAACTGTGCATGAGGGGGCACGAGTTATAGTTGCCTTAGGGCATGAGGTACAGGTACAGTGGTGAATGACAGTGGTTTTGTTAATTTAAAATGTATAGTGTAAGTGAAATTTTCAAGTAACTATGACAATAACGTTCATTTAACCTACACCAGTAGGTCCTTATAGTTAGGACCTAGTTTCCATAGGAAGAGCGTTTTTTCATTTTGTGAGAAGTTGGCCTGGCATATGCTGTCCACTAATTATAGTGGGCACCTTGCACCAGTCCAAATCGACTCTTATGGTAGATAGGTTAAAGACAACCTTATTGAAAGCTATCCTAGTGGTAGCTATGGAGAGCAGCCTTCAGGCTAAGTCTTGAAGGAATGTAAAGCAGCTTGTTTTACCAGTCTATAATCTCTTGAGTGACCAAATGAAAGAGCACCACACTAGGTATATATTCAAAATATATGTATTTATTGCTAAACACACCCCTCTAGTCTCTTTATGAGGCTAGAGTTCGAAGTACATAAGTAATAAGTTATTTAAACACAGTAATAGCACAAATACACGTTTGGGCCCTAGGGGCGTACCAAACCATATACCAATAAAGTGGTATAAGAACCACGACTGAACTAGACACTAGGCCTAGAGCCTCTAGAAGTGCTTGGACCACAAGGAACCACCCAAGGTAGTGACACAGGGGACCCACGGGGGACGCGTGCAGTGTAAATACACAACCGCGATACGCCGTTTACTTCTATGGAGAAAGTCGCGGTCAGGAAATTAAAGGAAAGGGACACTTAGAGGAGGACTAGGAACAAACCCTTTGAGATCTAGGACTTTGAAGAGTCTCTACCCACGGGAGCACCGGAGTACTCGTGTTACCTCACCCAGCGAAGCCGGGTGCATAGGTGCCGTTCGGGGTCGGGTTTCGCTGTCGATTCCTATGAAGATCTGCTGCAAAGTGCTGCTGGCGACCAGGAGGAAAGTGTCCGGGTGGATCCAAGAGTGGATCGAGGATCTGAAGTACCTGAAAGCAGAGGGGACAGAGTCTGGGTCACTAGCCAGTGACCAGGAAGGCGATGAGCAGATGCCCACCGATGTCGGGTGCTTCAGGTGCGTCGTCGGTCATCTTGACTCCGCAGTCACGAGGTCCAGGAGGCGTTGTCGGCGTCCAGGAGCAGGATTCGGACTGGACGTCTGCTGCTTGCTGAGGTGTCGGCGACCGGATTGGACCCAACAAGCCTTGGCAGCAGCAAATCTCGTGGAAGTGAAGAAAAGTCGATGGCGCAGACCAGCAAGGTCTGGGGAACTCACCCAGCGAGGGTAAGTTAGGGCAGGCCTGGAGCAACCAGGGGAGCCCTTTGGTTTCTTTAAGAAGTCTTCTGGGGACCCACAAGCCAGCGGGCAAGGGATCGCGAAGACACCTCGGGCGGAATCACTCAACAGGGGCCCACGGTCACTCGGGACGGTGTAGGCCTCTGATCTTCGGAGGGATTCCTGCTGGAGGTCGGGACCACACGTGGTCCAAAGCACAGGTTCGTAGAACGTTGTGAAGGGGTTGCACTCGACAATAGTGCACGGTACCCAGGGGTCGCGGTTCCTCGTCACTCGTGGGGTCCACTTGCCTCAGCTTCGCTGGGGACTCACGATGGCCTTGGAGAAGTCAGGAAATCCACTTCTTGGGCTGCAGGGACTTCGGACTCCGGCGGGAGCGGCGTAGTTTGCGACCGTCGTTGTCGTTTTTGGTGCCTGCCAAGCAGGGGAGTCACTCCTTGACTCCAAGGGAGATTCTTCAGTCCTCTAATCGTGATGTAGAGCGTCGAAGGTCCAGGATTCAGTTTCAAAGTTTAGTCCAGGGATATCTAATCTTGCTGTGGCAAGGGTTCCCCATTTTAACCAGTAAAACAGGGAGGGACTAACTCTATGACCCCACCTATGGGAGGGTCAAGGGAGGGGTGGCTACACCCACTTCCCTTTGTCCAGTTTCGCGCCAGAGCAGGGGCAGGTAGCCCCTGAGCTGGTTTGAACTGGCATATGCACAGAGGAGCCTTTTGCTCCCCCAGTGCAGGACTTCAAAGCACTCTAAGAGTGCACCCACCCAGCCCCAATACACATTATCCTGTCTGGGGAGGTGGTCACACCTCCCTGCAACAGGAAACCTATTGTCCAGGCCTCCCCTGCCGGAGTTTCGTCCAGCAGCAGGAGGCCAGACTTGTGTCTGTGGCAGCAGCATCCATTTTGTGATGCCAGGGCTTCAGAAAGAAGTTACCGGGTAAGCCAGAGTTAACATGTCTTTCCCTCTAGAAGGGTGGAATGCTACCCCCGCCGCCAGGATTGGTGGGGGGTAGTATTCCAAGATGTTTGACACCAAACACGACATGTTTAGGTGCAGCCATTCCAAAGTTAGCATTTTACCGCGAGGATATAATGCGCTTAAGAGTATATGGTCAGGCTGCACTACAAACAGCATCAGAGATGGTCTCCGAACGCTGCAGAGGGGCCCTGCTCATGCAGGGGCACCCTCTCACATAGGAACCATGCACTCTGCCTTTAGGATTGATAAGGCCTGCCTTAGGAGTGACTTATAGGTTTATATGTGTGTATGTATTTAGTGATATAGGTAACCTATATCACAGTAAGGGGTGCATGCACCACCTTACCCAGGCTGCAGTAGCAGACCTGTGGTGTCAGTTTGGATGGCCTTCCAGGGGTGGCATAATACATGCTGCAGCCCCTGGCAGGCCTCTGAGGTACCTATGCCCTTGGTACATAGTATACCATATACTAGGGACTTATAAGGGCACTCCAGATTCCAATCAGAGATGTGCCTAAGGCACATGGAAACCTTTTACAGAGAAAGCAGATAGACTGGGGCCCTGAATAGCAGGATCCCAGTCCAACTAAGTCATAAACCAGCAAAACACCATAAAAAAAGTGGGGGCAACCATATAGTCAGATTCCACCTTCCTACATAACCCCCCCAAACGAAAGGAGATAAGGCTAACCTTGGCCAGTTGAGCCTATATTGACTAAGTGGCCATATAAGGAAGCACCTGCACTAGCATGGTTGCCCCCTATGTTATGGTCCACTAAGCAATCCCTCACCCTAAGGGTATGAGAGGGTCTCCACCATGGGGAATCACTACCTCTGGTGTGCTTAGGTAAAGTACAAGGCTGGTGAGGTGTCTGAGTAGGGAAGTGAGGCCCTAGGAATGTTGGCCTCAGCTTCCTCAGATCACTGGTCACCATGTATGCCTGTCTTTCCATGACTGAGTTGCACTTTGCTCTAAGGGTCAACCTTTGGCTGCCTACAGCTGTGGGTTGGGTCCCTTTGGATGGACTACTGGAGGGACATGGCAGGTTTGGAACCTTCTGGTCCCAGGTTTGCCCTTGCCTACCAGAGTCCTTCTGGGGGAGGTCCCTACATAAAGGTATGGGGGATCCCTCAGTGTGTAGAGGAATTTTCACCTGGCTAGGGCTACTAGACTGGGTGCCCCTAATCTGCTGATGGGGGGCTTCCTCTGGACAGGGGGCCCTGGGGGTCCACTGACCTCCCTGACCTCTGCAGCCCTGGGCTGACTGAGGCAGGGTAGAGAGGGGCAGGTTACCTGCTCCAGACGGGGTACCACCTTGGAAGGGTCCTCTGCCATCAGGGGTGTGGCCAGGCCAGGCCTGACTACCTCTGTGGCAGTTCCTTCACTAGGGGTAGGGTCAGTTCCCTGAGGAGGCTGACCCTTACCTACTGTCTGGGGGGAAGAAGACTTTTCTTCAACCCTTGTGCTCTCTTTTGGGGGAGAGTGGGCCATTCTTTCAGGCTCCATCTCTCCAAATTCTTGGGCTGGGGCTGTGGCCATCACAGCCCCACTAACCTTTACAGGGACGCCCAACATCCTAAGATGGGTTTGGTGTTCCACTTCAGCCCAGGCTGAAATTTCCAGATCATTGCCCATCAGGCAATCTACAGGTAGGGTTGGGGACACTGCCACTCTTTTTGGGCCTGTGACCCCCTCCCAGCTGAGATTGACTATGGCCATGGGGTGATCTGTTCTGACACCATCAATGTTGGTCACCTGGTATTTAAACTCAGGTAAAAGCTGGTGAGGGGGGACTAGTTTCCCTGCCACCATGGTGACACTAGCCCCTGTGTCCCTAAATGCCACAGCTTTCTGACCATTAATTATTGGCTCCAATCTGTACCTGCCCAATGCTATGGGACCCATGGTAAAGGTGGCAAATCCTATACCACCATCAGAGTCAGAGGAGTCTGTTGAGGGGTCCCTGTCTAAACTAGGGCCCACCTCTGTTCCTCTTGCAAAAGCACCTAACTTTTTGGGTGCACTACTCCCAACTGGAGGATTACTACTGGTAGTACCAGGAGGGGTGGTAGTAGTTGTGGGAGGAACATTTTCTTTATTGCCAATCCTGGGGCAACTGGGATCAGTTTTCCAGTGCCCAGGCTTTTTACAGACATGGCAATAGGGTTTCTTTTCAGGAGAGGAAGGAGTTTGGGACCCACCCCCAGAAGAGGAATTTTGGGGCCCTGTAGGGGACTTATCCTTAGATTTATCCCCACCTTTCTCTTGGGACTTAGTAGAATCTTTCTTCTGGTCACCACCCTGATTTCTAGTTTTTACTCTGGTTCTGACCCATTTGTCTGCCTTCTTTCCCAATTCTTGGGGAGAGGTCAGATCAGAGTCCACCAGATACTGGTGCAAAAGCTGGTTTTGACAATTATTAAGGATCTGCTCCCTCATAATCAAATTGTACAATCCTAAAAAGTCATGCACTTTGTTGCCATGTATCCAACCTTCCAGAGCCTTTGTAGCACAATCTACAAAATCCACCCAGTCTTGAGTCTGAGCTTTTTGGGTGTCTCTGAACTTCAACCTATACTGTTCAGTGGTTAGGCCAAACCCATCTATCAGAGCACTCTTCAAGACTGTGTAATTGTCAGCATCCTCTTCTCTTACAGTGAGGAGCTTGTCTCTACCTTTGTCTGCAAAGGAGAGCCACAAGATTGCTGCCCACTGCCTCTGGGGGACCTTCTGAACTTTACAGGCCCTCTCCAGTGCAGTTATCCATTTGTGGATGTCATCCCCACTCTGGTAGGGAGGGACAATCTTGTTTAGGTTTCTATGGTCATAAGACCTGTCCCTATCTCTAGGGATATTGCTGCCACCATGGGACTCTAGTCCCAACTTTCTTCTCTCTCTAAGGAGATCTAGGGATTCTCTATCTAAAGCTAATTGCTTTTTTCTGAGTTCCAGCTGAGTTTCCTCATACTGGACTAGCCTCTTTCTTCTCTCATGAGAGGATTCTCTCCTATGAGATGAGACAGAGCTCCCTATAGAGGTGCCAGAGTGGTTAGACTCCTGAGAAGGAGACCTAGACCTTCTGGGCACACTCTTAATCCTTCCTGGGGGGACAAAGAGAGCATCATTCTGATCCTCCTCTTCCTCTTCCTCAGGAGGGGTTGGATTATCCAGGTCAGGGCCATTGTCGCCCTCCTGGCCAGTTTCAGAGGGGGGCTGGGGGTATTGGTACCCCTGGCCTCCTCCTCTTCTTCTGCCCCACCCTCAGCTCCTACCCCTTCAGTCCCTACAGGCTTACTAAGGTCATAAGCCACCAACAACTCCTTGAGGTGTTGGGTGGTGGGGCTTTGGCCTGTCCTTATTTTTCTCAAGTTGCATAAAGCTCTCAATTCCAAGAATGGGAGTGTATCATACTTGGAGGGTGGAAGCTCAATGGCTTCCTGCAAGGATTCTTTGGATCCTCCCCTTAAAGACATTACTAGTGTGGTGTGGTGTATGCACTACCTACTCTAGTGTGGCCTACTAAACTCTCTTGAGTTGTAGAAAGGGTTGTGCTATCCCTTAACACACAACTCTAAGTTCAGTAGAACTTACTGTTATTCTAAGCTTAAATTATATGTACCTTAGGTACCTTTAGTGGTTTTCAGTTGATCAATTCAATTGAGATTATCTGGTAAAACAATAGCAAGCTGGAATCCCACACGCTGCACACCAATGTGAGAAGTTGGCCTGGCATATGCTGTCCACTAATTATAGTGGGCACCTTGCACCAGTCCAAATCGACTCTTATGGTAGATAGGTTAAAGACAACCTTATTGAAAGCTATCCTAGTGGTAGCTATGGAGAGCAGCCTTCAGGCTAAGTCTTGAAGGAATGTAAAGCAGCTTGTTTTACCAGTCTATAATCTCTTGAGTGACCAAATGAAAGAGCACCACACCAGGTATATATTCAAAATATATGTATTTATTGCTAAACACACCCCTCTAGTCTCTTTATGAGGCTAGAGTTCGAAGTACATAAGTAATAAGTTATTTAAACACAGTAATAGCACAAATACACGTTTGGGCCCTAGGGGCGTACCAAACCATATACCAATAAAGTGGTATAAGAACCACGACTGAACTAGACACTAGGCCTAGAGCCTCTAGAAGTGCTTGGACCACAAGGAACCACCCAAGGTAGTGACACAGGGGACCCACGGGGGACGCGTGCAGTGTAAATACACAACCGCGATACGCCGTTTACTTCTATGGAGAAAGTCGCGGTCAGGAAATTAAAGGAAAGGGACACTTAGAGGAGGACTAGGAACAAACCCTTTGAGATCTAGGACTTTGAAGAGTCTCTACCCACGGGAGCACCGGAGTACTCGTGTTACCTCACCCAGCGAAGCCGGGTGCATAGGTGCCGTTCGGGGTCGGGTTTCGCTGTCGATTCCTATGAAGATCTGCTGCAAAGTGCTGCTGGCGACCAGGAGGAAAGTGTCCGGGTGGATCCAAGAGTGGATCGAGGATCTGAAGTACCTGAAAGCAGAGGGGACAGAGTCTGGGTCACTAGCCAGTGACCAGGAAGGCGATGAGCAGATGCCCACCGATGTTGGGTGCTTCAGGTGCGTCGTCGGTCATCTTGACTCCGCAGTCACGAGGTCCAGGAGGCGTTGTCGGCGTCCAGGAGCAGGATTCGGACTGTACCACGACGTCTGCTGCTTGCTGAGGTGTCGGCGACCGGATTGGACCCAACAAGCCTTGGCAGCAGCAAATCTTGTGGAAGTGAAGAAAAGTCGATGGCGCAGACCAGCAAGGTCTGGGGAACTCACCCAGCGAGGGTAAGTTAGGGCAGGCCTGGAGCAACCAGGGGAGCCCTTTGGTTTCTTTAAGAAGTCTTCTGGGGACCCACAAGCCAGCGGGCAAGGGATCGCAAAGACACCTCGGGCGGAATCACTCAACAGGGGCCCACGGTCACTCGGGACGGTGTAGGCCTCTGATCTTCGGAGGGATTCCTGCTGGAGGTCGGGACCACACGTGGTCCAAAGCACAGGTTCGTAGAACGTTGTGAAGGGGTTGCACTCGACAATAGTGCACGGTACCCAGGGGTCGCGGTTCCTCGTCACTCGTGGGGTCCACTTGCCTCAGCTTCGCTGGGGACTCACGATGGCCTTGGAGAAGTCAGGAAATCCACTTCTTGGGCTGCAGGGACTTCGGACTCCGGCGGGAGCGGCGTAGTTTGCGACCGTCGTTGTCGTTTTTGGTGCCTGCCAAGCAGGGGAGTCACTCCTTGACTCCAAGGGAGATTCTTCAGTCCTCTAATCGTGATGTAGAGCGTCGAAGGTCCAGGATTCAGTTTCAAAGTTTAGTCCAGGGATATCTAATCTTGCTGTGGCAAGGGTTCCCCATTTTAACCAGTAAAACAGGGAGGGACTAACTCTATGACCCCACCTATGGGAGGGTCAAGGGAGGGGTGGCTACACCCACTTCCCTTTGTCCAGTTTCGCGCCAGAGCAGGGGCAGGTAGCCCCTGAGCTGGTTTGAACTGGCATATGCACAGAGGAGCCTTTTGCTCCCCCAGTGCAGGACTTCAAAGCACTCTAAGAGTGCACCCACCCAGCCCCAATACACATTATCCTGTCTGGGGAGGTGGTCACACCTCCCTGCAACAGGAAACCTATTGTCCAGGCCTCCCCTGCCGGAGTTTCGTCCAGCAGCAGGAGGCCAGACTTGTGTCTGTGGCAGCAGCATCCATTTTGTGATGCCAGGGCTTCAGAAAGAAGTTACCGGGTAAGCCAGAGTTAACATGTCTTTCCCTCTAGAAGGGTGGAATGCTACCCCCGCCGCCAGGATTGGCGGGGGGTAGTATTCCAAGATGTTTGACACCAAACACGACATGTTTAGGTGCAGCCATTCCAAAGTTAGCATTTTACCGCGAGGATATAATGCGCTTAAGAGTATATGGTCAGGCTGCACTACAAACAGCATCAGAGATGGTCTCTGAACGCTGCAGAGGGGCCCTGCTCATGCAGGGGCACCCTCTCACATAGGAACCATGCACTCTGCGTTTAGGATTGATAAGGCCTGCCTTAGGAGTGACTTATAGGTTTATATGTGTGTATGTATTTAGTGATATAGGTAACCTATATCACAGTAAGAGGTGCATGCACCACCTTACCCAGGCTGCAGTAGCAGACCTGTGGTGTCAGTTTGGATGGCCTTCCAGGGGTGGCATAATACATGCTGCAGCCCCTGGCAGGCCTCTGAGGTACCTATGCCCTTGGTACATAGTATACCATATACTAGGGACTTATAAGGGCACTCCAGATTCCAATCAGAGATGTGCCTAAGGCACATGGAAACCTTTTACAGAGAAAGCAGATAGACTGGGGCCCTGAATAGCAGGATCCCAGTCCAACTAAGTCATAAACCAGCAAAACACCATAAAAAAAAGTGGGGGCAACCATATAGTCAGATTCCACCTTCCTACACATTTGCCTATAACATTGGTGCCGTTTGATGTATCTTCATGAAATTTTCAAAACTGATATGACGCTCACTTCAGATGCTGTCTTGAAAGTTTAGGGGTGATCCATCAAGTAGGGCCAGAGAACTTAAAAGCGCATTTTCCCCATGTTAATTCCCATAGGTCCTTTAGACACAGCTACAGACCGAACTGCTGAACAGAATTACACCAACTTTGGCAGAAAGGAAGATGTTGGTGCCGAGTTGTGATCTGATGTAAATCCGTTCAGTAGTTGCAGAGTTATTTGAAGGTTTTTCAGATATACAACTGGGGATGTGGAGGATCCGCGACCCCACCCGCGATCTCGTGCTGAGATCTGATTTGATGCCAACACTTAAAACCAGTAAGTGTTGACAGCCATCTTATGACTCAGTTGAACCGAGTCACAGGAAAAACATAAAAAATTAAGAGAAGGGGGCAGGGTAGAAACACCCTGACAACCTAGATCTCTTGGGGGGGTCCCACAGGGATCCCGCAGGGACAGAAAAGTGCTTCCTTAGTAATTAGCCCCCGGGTCGGCCAGGTACTGGGGGCAGTTTATTTAGTAATGCTGGGGGTGCCCGTGCAGCACCCCGTGCCCTGGTGACCGCCACCTCCCCGGGGCAAACATATGTAAACTGATGTGGGAGGTCTGCAGGGCCCACCTCCCCAGGGCTATTGATTAAAATAAATGCAGGGGAGGCCCGTATGGCTTCCCCCACAGCCCTGGGGTCCACTACCTCCCTGGGGATCAAATCATATATATGCAGGGGGTCAGTTGCGGTCCCCAGGGACCACCACCTCCTCAGGGCAAATTTGAACAAAGGAGGGAGGCCGCATGGCCCCTCATGGATCCCTAGATGGCTCAGGGGACTGTAACGCCCCGGGACCGGCTCCAGCAATGTCCCAGGGTGCCCACTCCTGGGACATTGCAGTTTGCCATGGCTTGGCGGGAACACCACTCCCTCAAAGCCATTGCAAACAGTGCCCCGCTTTGAGCAAGCCACAGCATTTTGCTCTCGCTTGCTCAAAGCGAAGCACAATTTTCTTTTACACAGAGGGAGCTGCATGTTAGCAGCTCCCTATGTGTAAAAGCAATTCTGGCTCCGGCAGGATGCATGGAGCCAGCAGGGACCACAGGGGCCTTAAATCTCCCACCTGCAGCCCCCATCAAAGGCAGTGGGTGCCCTTGATGGGACCAGGGCACCCTCACTACAAGCCGGGCTCCGGGGTCCCTGGGGCAGAAATTGAACCAGGAAAGAGGGGCCATGCAGCCCCCTGCCTCAAAATATTTTTTCTTAAAAGAGGAAAAAAACTCCTGCAAGTTGCTGAAGGCCATACCCCCTTCACCACCACTCTGCAAATGCACCTCCGAGTGCAGTGGAGGTTTGGAGGATGAAGTCCCCTTGGATGCTAAGGTTCCTTGGGGCCCAGGCACCCCTTGTGTGACTACCCCTCCTATTACCTCCAGTAAGTCCCACACAGCGGGATTGCTAAGAGGTCTTCGGAGGCCATGCCCCCTTCCTCCACACTAGTTAGCTCAGCTAACTATAACAGCGGAATTTCACTGGTCTTGTATGAGTGAAACCTGAGCCTAACTATAACGTCCTTGTAACCTTTGGTTTTTTTCAGAGACTATATATATATATATATATATATATATATATATATATATATATATATATATATATATATATATATATATATATATATATATATATATAATAAAAATAACCAGGAAGAATAGTCAAGGCACTCCCTTACGATGAAAATATAGAGTTTATTGCAATGTCATAAATAGATATATATATTCAGCAGTTGTAGTTCCTGAGCTAGCTATGCCCCTGCAATGCACTGCTTATGACCTCACATATTACACCACTCATGACATGGTCAGTGACGTCACTGATGACATCACTGATAACATCTCAAATGACATCCTCCAGTGAGTGTAAGTGTTTCGTAAACGTTTCTGAGACTTAAAGATATAAACTAAGCTACTACATAAGTTAAATTACTATCGCTTCTGTACTATTAATGAGTGATACTATATCTAACATATGTCATCTGAGTTACAGTGTGACTGTCTGTATGGTGTGTGAGTGGCTGGCTAAGTGGCTGAATGGTTGTGTGAGTGGGTGTGTGAGTGGCTGTATGGGTGAGTAAGTGGGTGGGTGAGTAGCTGTAAGGGTGAGTAAGTGATGGTAAGTGGTTGTATTGGTGAGTGAGTGGGTGTGTGAGTGGCTGTATGGGTGGGTGAGTCACTGTGTGAGTGGCTCTATGGGTGGGTGACTGGGTGTGTAAGTTAGTTATGGGTGAGTCAGTGGCTGTTTGAGTGGGTGTATGGATAAGTGAGTGGGTGTGTTAGTGGCTGTATTGCACAGTCAGTGTCTGGGTGAGTGGCTGTATGGGTGAGTGAGTACGCATGCAAGTTGCTGTATGGAAGTGTGAATGCATATGTAAATGGCCATGCAGGTGAGTGTATGAGTGGCTGTATGGGTGAGTGAGTTACTGTGTGAGTAACTGTATGGGTGAGTGAATGACTATGTGAATAACTGTATGGGTGAGTGAGTGGATGTGTGAGTGGTTGTATAGGTCTGTGAATGGGTATGTGAGCGGTTGTGTGGGTGTGTGAGTGGGTGCATGAGAGGTTGTGTGAATGGTTCTGTGGATGATGTTATCAGTGATGTAATCAGTGTTATCATTTGAGATGTATCAGTGATTTCATCAGTGATGTCACTGACCTTGTCATAAGTGATGTGAAATGTGAGGTCATAAGCAGTACAATGCAGGGTCATAAGTTATAGTTAGCTCAGGTTATTATAACTGCTGAATTTCTATGGTTTTGTATGTGTGAAATATGAGCCTAACTATAACGTCCCTGTAATCTTTGGTTTCTTCAGTGAATTTCTACGGTTTTATTTAATGAAAAGTAATATTCAATTACTATACTATATAGTTGGAAGTGGTATTAATATATTTTAACATCTTCTAGTTGGCAATGAGGACTGAAATTGTGTGTATTTGCTTTCCAACTTTATGATACATAAATAACACGTAAAAAAGGTTTTTAGAATACTTCTTGCAACCTGCCTTCTTTTGTTACTACTTAATATTGTTCACATCAGAGGTCAGAATAAATTGGTAGAGCAGTTAAAGCATACAATACTCCAATCAGAAATAATAGCTAAACTGCATAAATGTAGTTTGGGTTTTGGTGACGTGGGACAATGAATGAAGGCAAGGGTTCACAGAAACCCTCACTTAGCAAGTACTTACATTAATAGAAAACATTGCGTGACAGTTTACACTAATATGGGAACGTGGTATTAGGCACCTATATGCGTTACTCTAACCCCTGATGCGTGGCACTGAAGGAAGTGACCCGAAAAGGGCCACTCGGGTCACTCACGACCACCTTCTCTGCCTTCCTACAAATAAAGAGTCGGTCAGACAGTAGAGCATATAAACCAGATATTTATTGAAATTACACTGCAGCGGAGCCCAGTCTGACCAGCCTCCTGGGACTGCTGTCGAGGGACTGACCCCTGTAAGCATACAATTACATTATGTACGTTGCGAAGTCCACAAAGGCCCGCCTACTATGGAAAAACACTAGCAGGTGTCGTAATACAATGGGGGTACAGAACATAAGTTTCGATTCTGCAGCCGGGCACAGGCTATCTATTGCCCAAGGTCGTCTGGCCTATCCTCCCTACCAGACAGGTGGGAGAAGGGCTCCATCTAACAAGAAAGGCATGCACTAACGAGGACACTTGCAATTACAGAAAAAAGAAAAAGCTCAACCTTGGGAAACGAAACTTACCAAGGACCGTTTCTCAAAAATAACCAAGCAGCAGTTTCGATTATAATACAAAATGGCGTCCAGATTACAAGATGGTTTCGCGAATGCTAAAATATACAGACAAAAAGGCCCCCCAGTATTAACAAACCCTCCTGTTAGCATGAGCTAACCATCTACAATCGAAAATCCAAGCAGGAACATAAAGGAATAATAAAGCACATAGCTTTTTTATGCACATGTCATGTTGTCAACAGTGGGAGTATATTCCAAGAGAAGAGAAGATGTTTCTAAGACACCCTCATCTATGGCCATGATGTCATCTATTTCTTTCTGTAACATTATTGCAGCATTAGTATCATGAATCGATATCTTCCTCTTTGGAGTCAATACAGAGATACAATATGTGCAGCCCATTGGAAGACATTGAATAATGACGCAGCAAAGTATCAATATAGCAATGAAATATATTGCTTTTTCTATTAGCCACCCCCATGTTCCAAAAAGGGACCAAATCCAGTTACCTGGTTCCATACCTTTGACATTCTCAATAATATCCAAGAGATGCTTGGTGATATTTTTTTCCATATTTGTTATTCCCACTACACACTAATCGCCAATAACTGCGCATGCACCACCATTTTTTGCTAAAATAAAATCCACTGCATATCTGGTTTGTTGAGAATAGATCCTCATACTCTCCAACTGAATGGTGATGTCACGTAATGCTGCTACTGTGGTATTTGACAATATCTGCAATTTACAGCCAAAATATTCCCGAGCCTTTTCAGTCCTACTCATAGCCATTCCTCCCAACGTGAAAATAGCAGACAGGATATAACCAAAAGTAATACCATTATTGTAACTGTTGATCTCAATATGCGTCACTCCTTCGCAAAATTCCTTTGTAAGTGTCCTCTTCACCCATTTTACCTATCTGTGGGCATATTTGCAAGGGACTCCCAGGGGCAGCACCATCCCAAGAGCTACATCATTGGTGCCATTATGAACATTTGAGTATGTTCCATTAGTTAAAAAGAAGAACCCGGGATGGGCATATATTGGTCTGTCATAGTTCACAGCTGAATAGGGAGAATTACTGGTGATGGTGTCAGAACCTTTCAAACCTTTCAAGGGGAATGTCTCTTTAGATATGATCACCCCTGAGCAATTGATATACAATATGGTATCAGTACTATTTATGATGGGGCAACAGGCAGGGTAATAGCCAGCTTTTCGGGGAACCGTCACTTCTTTATAATGCCAACCCACCAACGTAATATTTTGCTCTTCCAAATAGAAGTTATCACAATACGTATTATTATCACAAACAGGATAACCTGTTCCTGTGGGCTGACGATGGTACAAGCATGGCCCTGGATAGCCGAACCCAAACTTCCCTTTTACCTCAACAAAATTTGTCGGCTTAGAATATGTATAATTTATCAAAGACAAAGGATAAGCAGTCCATAGGCTAGTTACAGATTCAGTAGGATAACAAGCAATACCATTACCAAAAAATCTCTTATGAGTATCTAGAAAGACATTATTAGAAAGCATTCTCTTCCATCTTGGTGTGAAAAGGATATCATTGTCAGGAGTAGGCAAATTACTTGCTTATTCTAACGCCCTAAGAACCCCACAAAAAATAATCATCAGCAGAATAGCAAAAAGAAGGAATAGCACTCTCCGCTGTTTTACCCATGATGATCGGGGAAAAACAACAAAACCCAATGGCTGTTCTTCATCAATCATTGGCCTGCCAAAAAGATGCATGATAGCAGAACGAAAAGGTACAGTTAATATAGCCTCAATGAAACCCCACAAACAATCTTCTTTCCAGCGTCCATTTTTTTTCTTCCTTTTGAGCCTCGCTGGCAGGCTCCTATTGGTCATCCACGGTGGTGCTATCGAGCACTTCTCGTTGGAGCTACAAGATTGCAGCCCTTTTTAAGGAAAATCCACTTCTTTCAGGATAGGGTACCCTCCCTCCTGGGAAGACACCCCAAACTTATCCTGTCCAGTGTCTCGAACAATGCACCAATCTCCCTGTCCCTTCTCTATTGTCCCTATTCTTCATCCATGAAGTCCATCCCTACTAATCTGACTTTTCCTTTGGTGCACTGTTCCTTCGTCGAGGACGCAAATTGTACTTAACAACTCCAGGAACTGAGGGATCAAGAAACAAAGGTTCACTTTCAGCGGGATTGACAGATTAAGATTCAAACACAGACGGGCCAGCTGACTGGAGCTCTTGGCTGGCCTTAATCTCAGGTGGCACTGCTTCATTCAGGACTGCATCACTCTCCTCCTCAGAGGGTGCCCACGTTATTCTGCCATCGGAGAAAGGAATGAAATGGGGAACATTCTCCGTCTCAGAATCCCCAATTCCGTCAAGCCTCCACTGATCATAGGGCAGAGGGAGCGACACCTTCTTACAGTGCGTTGAGTGGATCCAGTTCTTCCAGCCGTCCACTCTCACTGCATTACGTGTGGCAAGGAGGATCTGGAAAGGCCCCTTCCACCGGGGCTCCAGGCTGCTTTTGCGCTGAAAATGGTGAACCAGGACGTAGTCCCCGGGCCGAAGGTTGTGGCCGGGTCCCTCTGTAGTGGATGGCAAGGCCTCTTGAATCTGCTGATGAATAGAACACAAATTTTTAGACAACTCGAATAAATAATCTATCAACAAGGGGTGATCTATCTCGGAAAAGTGACGGGGTCTTGGAACTCCCCAGACATTAGCGGGCCTACCAAAGACAACCTCATAGGGGGACAACCCTTTTCTAGTATGGGCTGTAACTCTCACCGACAGCAAAGCCAATGGTAAAGCATCCGGCCACTTCAACCCTGTACTCTCCTGAATTTTGGCCATCTTTAGTTTGAGAGTACCATTGTACTTCTCAACTAAACCTGCTGACTGGGGGTGATTTGCAGCATGAAACTTTGTGTTAATGTGCAAGCCATCACACACCAACTGAATGACTTTCGAATTAAAATGACTACCGTTGTCACTCCAAATCAAACAGGGCAAACCAAAGCGAGGAAAAAACTCCTTCAAAAGAGTTTTCGCCTTCGCCAAAGCTGTATTCTCCTTGGTAGGATAAGCCTCAACCCATTTACTGAATGCACAAACCACCACCAACACATACTTCAGATTGCTCACCCATTCCATCTCAATGAAGTCCATGTGCAGGACTTCAAAAGGGAAAGAAGGGGGTGTAAAATTACCGGGAGGTGTAGGAGTGCCCTTCCCTGGATTGTATAGCATGCACACCATGCAATGTTTTACCAAATGGGCAGCCGTCTTTGGAATATTATCATTCTGCCATACTGGGTCGAGCAACTTACAGATACCCCTAGCACTAATGTGAGCTGGTCCATGAGCCATAGTAACTACGGGGAGAACATATGCATCTGGCAACATCCATCTCTGTTTCCCCGACTCATCTATCCAGCACCCATCATCATCCAATTGCGCTGTACTTTCCTGCCTTATTGCTAATTCCTCAACCGTCACCTCGCTCTGGATTTCCTTCATGCTATCTAGTGTGTCCTCAAACATCGTAACTGCTGGCACCGATCTAGCAGGACCTGCTACAAACATCTTTTTCATCTTAGATCGGGCCGTCTCTTTAGCTGTTTGATCTGCAAAAGCATTCCCCCTCCCTACATCATCAGTAATTGCTTTGTGAGCGCTACATTTCACTATTGTCAGTTTCTTGGGCAGGGTCAACCCAGACAAAAGTCTATTTATCAAAGGGCCATGCTGAATCTTCGAGCCATGGAAGGTAAGGAATCCTCTCTCTGCCCAGAGCCGCCCAAAATTATGAGCGACTCCAAAGGCATACTGGCTGTCAGTGTAAATATTAACCACCAATCCCTGACTCAACTCACAGGCTCGAATTAGAGCTGCCAGCTCTGCAGCTTGGGCCGACTGTTAAGGAACTCGTGATGTCTCAACTATCGTGTGCAGTGTTGTGATCGCATAAGCAATCAATCAATCAATCAATCAGGGATTTATAAAGCGCGCTACTCACCCGTGAGGGTCTTAAGGTGCTGGGAGGAGGGGGGGTGGTGCAGCTCCGGCTCAGTCGAAGAGCCAGGTCTTGAGGTTCTTCCTGAAGGTGTGCAGGGTAGGGGAGCGTCTGATGTTGACAGGGAGCTCGTTCCAGGCCTTGGCTGTGACGCAGGAGAAGGCTCTTCTGCCTGCTCTGTTTCTGCGGATACGGGGGGTCTCTGCCAGGGCGAGATCGGTGGCGTGGAGGTTCCTTTTGGGTACGTGGAAGGAAACTCTTTCGTTGAGGTATTTGGGTCCGATGTTGTGGAGGGCGTTGTAGGCGTGGGTGAGCAGTTTGAAAGTTACTCTCATCTCGATGGGGAGCCAGTAGAGGTCTCGTAGGTGTTGGGTCATGTGTTCGTGCCGTGGGGTTCAGAGGACGAGTCTGGCTGCGGTGTTCTGGATGGTTTGGAGCTTGTGTAGGAGAGTTCTGTTGATTCCGGCGTAGAGGGTGTTGCCGTAATCCAGTCTGCTGGTTATGAGTGCATGAGTGCATGAGTCTTCCTGTATTCGGGGGGTATCCATTTGAAGGTCTTACGGAGGATGCGAAGGCAGTTGAAGCTGGTGGAGGCGACGGAGTTGATCTAGTGGGTCATGGTGAGGGAGGAGTCGAGGATGATGCCGAGGTTCCGTGCGTGGTCTGTAGGGGTGGGTGGACTTCGAGGGCGGAGGGCCACCAGGTGTTGTCCCAGGCGGAGGTGGAGGGTCCAAGGACAAGGACCTCGGTCTTCTCCGAGTTGAGCTTCAGGCAGCTATTTTTCATCCAGTCTGGGACATCCCTCATTCCTTCCTGGAAGCAGAGTCTGGTGTCTTTGGGGTTCTTTGTGAGGGAGAGGATGAGCTGGGTGTCGTCGGCGTATGATACTTTGCTGAGCCCGTACTGTCTGACGATGGCGGCGAGGGTGGCCATGTAGATGTTGAAGAGCGTGGGGCTGAGCGAAGATCCTTGGGGTACTCCGCAGTTGATCTCTGTGGGTTCGGAGAGGAAGGGGGGGAGTCTGATCCTCTGGGTTCTGCCGGAGAGAAAGGATTGGATCCAGTTGAGGGCGGTTTCTCGTAGCCCAGTGTCGTGAAGTCTGGCTGCAAGAGTGTAATGTGAGACGGTGTCGAAGGCTGCGGAGAGGTCTAGTAACAACAGTTGTGGTTCCATCTGGTAATTTAAAACAAGAACCATCGACATATAGTTCCCCTTGGGGGTTAGATAAGGGAACATCAGTCAAGTCTACCCGTCCCTTCATCTCCTCCTCCGTCTGAAACATACAATCATGTATGTCTATCTCCTCACTCTCCGAAGGGAGGGGTAGTAACGTGGCAGGGTTCAGAGTGGCACATCTTTTAATCGTAATATGTGGTGCAAAAAGGGTTAGCTCATAGCCAGTCAGACGTGCACTGGTAAGGTTTTGTGTCTTTGTTCTGTTCAAAAGCGTATCCACAGCATGAGTTACCATAACTGTGAGATCAGTACCAAGAACAAGCCCTGCCAATAGTCGAATAGAGATGGCCACAGCCGCAGCCGCTCTTATACAGCTCGGGAGGGCTTTCGCAACGGGATCAAGAACAGCAGAAAAGTACGCACACGGCCTCTGCTTACCTCCAAAGGCCTGCGTTAAGACAGAAAGCGCACAGCCGGCCAACTCGTGTACATATAACACGAATGGCTTGTTGTAATCAGGTGTGCCAAGCACAGGAGCCGAACAAAGCGCAACCTTCAATTGCTCAAAAGCTTGTTGACATTCAGGCGTCCAAGGCAAAGGTTCATGCACATCTTTAGTTGTTAAATATAGCAGAGGCTTTGTTAATAAAGCAAAATTGGGTATCCAATGACGACAATAGGAAGTGATACCAATGAAGACTCGTACATCCCTTTGGGTCTTTGGAACAGGCATGTTAATTACGGCATTAATACGTTCAGGAGTTAGTTTCCAACCCTCGTTCGAAAGTAGGTGACCTAAATAGGTGACCTCCTGTCGACAATATTGAAATTTGGAAAGGGACACCTTGTGTCCATGTTGACCCAAATGCAGCAACAATTTGACTGTAGCTGCTTACATCCTTCTTCAGTATCGGACGCAATTAAAAGATCGTTCACATATTGTAGCAATACATTACCTGAGGGAATGGTAAGGGAGTCCAATTGACCCTTCAAAGCCTGGCTATATATGCTAGGACTCTCAGTATAGCCCTGGGGAACTTGACAAAATCTAAAACTACGACCTGCCAGGGAGAACCCGAAAAGGTGCCTGCTGTTTGGATGAACGGGGATGCTAAAGAAAGCATTTTTCAAATCAATAACAGAAAAGAATTTGGCAGAAGAAGGAATCATAGTCAAAAGAGCAGTAATGTCAGGGACCACTGGGAACTGAGGGACTACAATTTTATTAACTTCTCGCAGATCAATCTCAAAACGATAAACATCAGCGACATCATCAGGAGAACCTGGAGGTGGCCTCCTGAGAACAGGAAGGATGGGGCTATTGCACACATTCGCCGCTGTCTCCTCTACATCTCCTGACTGAATCAAATATTGTATTATGCGCAACAACGCCTGTTCACCTGCGTGCGAAATTTTATACTGAGGGATACAAGGCAATATTGCATTTTCTTTAACCTGGATAGAAATTGTAGCCCACAATGTAGATGGAACATCCTTAAACTCAACTGGGAGGGGGGCATCTTTAGACAAACATTGTATAGTACTAACCACACTCGGACCCATTGTCAAATGGACACCATCCGGAGAACAGTAAATAGTAGTGTGTAATTTCTTCAACAGGTCTAACCCCAATAAATTCTCTCCACAATTTGATGTTAGTAAAAACGGCAAATCAACGGTAAAGGGGTCTATAGTCAAAGCAAGGGATTTGGAGATGGGGCTTACTACCGGCACACCAGAAAAGCCAACCGAAACATTGTTATGGCCAGACAGGGCTGCCCCAGGGACCAGTGACCTTGAAACAGAACTATTCATTGCTCCTGTATCCACCAAAAATTTATTTTCTGAGCCCTGCAAATCCACACTAATATAAGGTCCATGCTGATCTACAGGTATCGGAACTGGTTCCTTTCCCTGTCCTTGGCTGTCCTAGCTGTAAGACATCCCCGTCACCTCATCTAAATCATAATCATCATGATAATACTGTCGCCCCCGAACGTCATCAAAATAATTCTGATCAGAACGGCCCAATGATGTCCCAGTAGCCTGATCCCCACCCTGACTGGCTGCTCCCCGTCCTCGCACTCTCTCTCCCCGTCCTCTAGGAGCTGCAACCTTTTGCAGCAAAACCGGGCACTCTCTGTGCCAGTGCCCTTCCTCCTTGCAATACGCATATTGATTTGGGTCTACAGATACAGTAAACCGGCTCCTATGAGGAAGCTGCCTGGCCGGTCCAATACCTCAACCCCGTCCCTGCCCCCTGGATGCCTGCTGCATCAGTACCTTAGTCTTCAGCTCCTTCGTCTTCTTTTCCACCTTCTCTTTCTCCTCGTTTTTTCTATGCTCATAATTCTGAGCCATACTCAATATCACCGAAGGGGTAGAAGTAGTCCACGTGCTCTCAGCAGCCTGCAACCGTGTTGCAATCTCTGGTAACAAATTTTTGACAAATCTGTTTTAAAACAAACAATCTGATACCCCCTTCTAAAGACAAATCCTGGCCACTAAAATGCCCAAAACACACCTTGAAACCGAGTAAAAAAATCAGACACACTCTCATCTTTTTTCTGACGACATGTGTCTAGCTTATCCCAATCCACCTTCCGAGGTGGAATAAGAGAGTGCATACAAGTAATGATGCGATCTGGCAAAGCCAAGATCTCAGCCTAAGGCTTTTCACTAGGCTTCCTCTCCTTATCCCACGCCCTAATCTCGTCCCAAGTACCACCCAATTCTAGGGCATGGTTTTGAGTATGAACCTGTTGCCAGATATCCACTGGTACCAATAAGCCAAAAAACATTTCGATATCTGCCAACGTCCTTACCGTTGATGCAGCAGCCTCTGTCAATTCTTTATAGTGAGCAGTAGGATTTTTCCTGGGGTCAGGCAACTGGGCCTTAATTGCGAGGACTTCACTCCTCTTCCATGGAGTATAAACCCATTGTTCTTAAAAAGTGGCCTCTACTCGTTGTCTAGTCACTTGATCGTGCTGATCACGTAACTCTGGTATCTCCGGGTGTAAAACAGGTGAACTTCCCTCATCGGGAACTGAGATATTGTCATCGTGGATTTTTGATGCAATCTACCTTCATATCCAATCAGTGCGGTAACACTAGCAAAAACCTCATTGGGAGCCATGCCTGCGGCATATACCTGGTCCCTAATATCGTAAACAGCCTGGGGTGCAACACCTTTAAAACACTGTTCCCATAGTCCAATCAAAGTGGCCGACATATGTTTAAGGGCATGCTGCTGAACAAATGGCTCATAATCCTTTAACACACTCCAAACATCCTCAACACCATAAATAGGACTATGGGCCCACTGGGCAGCCTGATTGGCCACCATATTTTTCTCCATATCTCCCACATCAGACCGAATCAACACCTGTCCTAATCGCTCCTTTGCAACTGCCCCAGCTCCATCGTCCTGGCAACGCACCTGTGTCTCAGCATCTAACAAGGAGGTAGGAGTAAGAAAAGGGGACAACACAGTAATCGAAGAGGGGGGCATCAAGGTCAACATCGGCTGAGTAGTAAGTGTCTGTGAAGGAGAAAGTGACGTCGTAACAACAGGAGTGACAGGAGGACTGGCAGTCAAAGTGACTGTGGGGGACGGAGCCAAAGAAGAAGTTGGTGATGCCGGAACCAAAGCACTTTGATCAATACCAGAAACAGCAGGAACAGGGGGTGGCAGAGGCAGATGACAAGGGCTGTGGAACAACAGGATATATTCTATGCGGGGTATAAGGGGGAGGCGGTCTGTCTTCCAATAATTCTTCAATAAAAGTGTCTGCCTCCTCTCTAGCAACATAAGACTTATCACATTGCAATTGAAACCTCCTATCTGCACATTCTATACCCTTCTCCACTTTCTCCTTATCATGCGCCACTGCTTTCTGAGTCAGTGTCTGCGTTCTCTCCCTCCGTGCCTCCCTTTCCGCCCTCAGCCGTCTCTGTTTAGCTTCCTTCCGCCACACCTGAAGATAATCATACATCGACTGCCTGCTACGTTTAGCGAACAATTTTTCTTCCAAATAATTCAATTTCTGTTCATCAAAGGTGCCCGTTGATGGCCACTGCAATTCAGCATTGTCCCTGGTATATTTGTGCCATAATGTACTAAATATAATAGGTCCAATACCGTATTTGACATATATGTCATAATTTTGAGTATCTTCCGCAGGTGCAGGCTGTTTTTCCTCTAGTCGAGCATCAGCAGAACAACAACGCACCTCACACAACACAAGTTACTCCAACAAGGCATTCTGTTCACACAAAGAAACACATGCACCACACAATTAGTAAAATACACTCATGCCTTTACCAAAAATCGCTTCAGCGGATTGCATCAATTACAAATTAACAAAATGGTACCATGTTTCAAAAAAATCTTCAAAATCAAATGCAAGAGCTTGTCAAAAACTGATTCCTAGACCAACCAAAGTACCCGCCAAACAAACGTCATGACAACAAAGAACCAAAACAAGCTCACCTGGTACACACAGGTCAAACTAATTTATTCTCCACTGCCGACTCTTCGGACCAAACGGTCAGATCCAAGGGTTTCGCCATTCAGGACCCCAGTCGGGAGGACCACTGGGCAGGGCACAGCCTGTACAGACAGGCGGGGCAGCTGCGAGTGCGAAACTATCGTACAGGGGTCCCCCAATCTGCCTATCGGACCCAATGCGGCCCGACCTCCTCACCTGTCTGCGGGCGACGATGAGGTCACCCGATGGAGTCCCTGTTCGGGCGCCAACTGAAGGAAGTGACCCGAAAAGTGCCACTCGGGTCACTCAAGACCACCTTCTCTGCCTTCCTACAAATGAAGAGTCGGTCAGACAGTAGAGAATATAAACCAGATATTTATTGAAATTACACTGCAGCGTAGCCCAGTCTGACCAGCCTCCTGGGATGGCTGTCGAGGGACTGACCTCTGTAAGCATACAATTACATTATGTACGTTGCCAAGTCCACAAAGGCCCGCCTACTATGTAAAAACACTAACAGGTGTCGTAATACAATGGGGGTACAGAACATAAGTTTTCATTCTGCAGCCGGGCACAGGCTATCTACTGCCCAAGGTCATCTGGCCTATCCTCCCTACCAGACTGGTGGGAGAAGGGCTCCATCTAACAAGAAAGGCATGCACTAACGAGGACACTTGAAATTACAGAAAAAAGAAAAAGCTCAACCTTGGGAAATGAAACTTACCAAGGACCGTTTCTCGAAAATAACCAAGCAGCAGTTTCGATTATAATACAAAATGGTGTCCAGATTACAAGATGGTTTCGCAAATGCTAAAATATACAGACAAAAAGGCCCCCCAGTATTAACAGCACTTGGCTGGGTGGTTTATATATATTTTTTGCAATATTTTTAGGATTCATGAATTCATTGTGGTGCGCCCAATTGGTGTTTCCAGCACTGCAGAACATCCACGGAGTCGGCATGATTTTTTAAAATACCTAAAACATATATAGAGACATTAAACATTATGTTTGAGATAAGTGATTTAATAAAATGACATAGAAACAAATTACAAAAAGTAATTCTACTTAAGAGTGTTGTTTTATTGGAATTTCCATATTGGCGGTGATGCTGCAAAGTCACTGCAAATTCCATGTGTAACACAGCAATACAGGGAGGTCATTGGTTACAACACCTTTCATGGTTCCGTATAGGATGCATCTCCCACTTTTTTCATGCTTTGGGTGTGGTGTTAGAAATCAGACCTTCACATAGACTAAGGGGTCGATTCCGATCTCGGTCGGAAGGCTTCCGAATCGGATTCGGCTTTACCGGATCCGAGTCGGAGGCTTTGTTTCCAACCGAGTTGTACAGAGGTCCGGACGCCCAAGTACGATGCGAATGAACGTGAAATTGCCGACCGAATCATTTCCGGGTCCGAACCGCTCCGTACGACTCGTTCGCACTTGATTCGTACTGCGCAATGGAGACGTTTTATGACCGAACCAGTACGATGCACAATCCGGACAGCCAGATCGAGTCGGAGCCTCCGACACGTAAAAGCTCTGGGAAGCAGACTTCGGGGGTCCGTGCCGGACCCCCCTTCACCCGTAGCCTTACGAGTCGGACACAGGGGGGACCCAAGGGTCCCCCCTATACATGCATGTACAGTGCGGATGGCACCAACGCGTACCCACTACAGGGGGCACCCTTTTGCACAATGTACCCATTGAGTCAATGGGAGCCCATGTACGCGTCGTACGACCGGCTCCCATTGACTTCAATGGGAGTCCGACCGAACCGAGTCCGGGAGCATGCGGCCGCATCGTACTCGCACGGTCGGACTGCGGGAGTCCGGCTCGGTCGGAAAACAATCCGGATCCGGATCGGTCGTAGTGCTTTCCGACCCAGATCGGAATCGGCCCCTTAGCTGGGACAGTTGGTTTTGTATTGTTCTTTCTGCAATTGCATTGTAGTTTTTTTTCTGGAATATGGCATAACCAGGAAATACAGAGGAGGAAAGCAGAGCTGTTTCATCTGGTGACCAGGTGCCATCTACATCTGTAGATTATTTATCCGTTACAATCCCTGAATTTAGGGACATTGGTACATTTTGCATAAAATGCAAAACTGTATTCACTGTTGAGGAACAGTTCATTCCAGCAGTGTTTGAGGCAAAAAGAAGCCATGAATATTAATTATTATTTTAGTTTAACCAAGTGATACACAAGTTTAGTGCAGTTACTTTTACAGCTTCATGTTTTTTAGCTTTTGTTAAAAACTTAAAGAAAAAAACAACAAAAAAATACAAAATGTTTGAAAAACAGAAAAAAAACTCACATTAACCCCACCCCCCTTTCTGGTTTAAAGTAAATTAGTTTTACCGGTAGGTGTATGAATGGTTGTATGGGTGAGTGAGTCAGTGTGCCAGTGGCTGTATGGGTGGATGAGAGGCTGTATGAGTGGCTGTATAACATGAGTGAGTGAGTGGGTGTCTGAGTGGCTGTATGGGTATATGAGTGGGTGTGTGAGTGGTTGTGTGGATGTTTAAGTGGGCATGTCAGTGTGTGATGGGTGGGTGTATGAAGGGGTTTGTAAGTTGTTGTATGGGTCTCTGAGTGGTATGTAAGTGGCTGTATGGGCGTGTGAGTGGCTGTGTCAGTGGTTTGGCTTTATGGTTGTATGAATGGCTGTGTTAATGGCTATGTGGGCCTGTGAGTGGGCACGTATAGGTGTGTATGTGGCTGTGCGAGTGCCTGGGTGGGTCTGTGAGTGGGTGTGTGGGCAGCTATGTGGGTCTGTGAGTGGGTGTAAGAGTGCCTGTGTGGGTCTCTGAGCAGGTGTGAGACAGCCTGTGTGGGTCTGTGAGTGGGTGTGTCAGTAGCTGTGTGGGTCAGTGAGTAGGTGTAAGAGTGCCTGTGTGGGTGTGTGAAGGGGGTATGAGTGGCTGTGTAGGCCTGTGAGTAGGTGTGTGAGTGCCTGAGTGGGTCTGTGAGTGGGTCTGAATATGCCTGCATAGCTCTATGAGTGGGTCTGTGAGTGCCTGCATGGCTCTGTGAGTGTGTGTGTGTGTGTGTGTGTGTATGACTATGTTGGCCTGTGAGTGTGGGTGTGACTGCCTGCGTTGGTCTGAGGTGGAGTCTGAGGGGGTCTGAAAGTTTTTTTGTATTTCAAAGTGCACCAAGATTTACGTATCTGTCGCGGATTAACACTAGGGGCCACGCTGAACCCCACGGCAGATCTGCATATTCCTGAAGTGGGAAAAAAGGTTTTAACTCAATTTTGTACCCATCATAGATCCCTCTGACACTCCTCAGACAAACATATGGGGTCAGGGTGCCTCTACCCTGCCCCTTTAATCATTTTGCAGATAATTTTTAAAGCCCCAGGACTGTTCCCTGATACTTAAAATGGTGACCGCCACCTCCCAGTCAGGTTGTTGTCAGCCAATCACGGGATTGCTGGTGGCTCGTGACTTTGTGGCTCCATAGCAGGGAATCCGTGGAGGGTTTGCATCCCTAGCTATACAAATTTGTTTTTTCTTTAATAACTCTGTGTAGGAGAGTAGGATCTGCCTCTTATGTTGCCCCCACTTTTTTTTCTGATGTTTACACTGGTTTCTGGCTATACTCTGGCTGGGTCCCTGCTAATCAGGGCCCCAGCCTCTCTGTTCTCTCTAAACGACTTGGCGTGCACTCTAGGTGCACTAGTGATTGGATACTGTGGTACCTTATGAGTCCCTAGTATATGGTACCTTAGGTACCAAGGGCATGGGTACTTCACAGGCCTACCAGGGGCTGAAGCATGTATTATGCCACCCCTGGGAAGCAGACTAAATCTGACACCACAGGCCTGCTACTGCAGCCTGGGTGAGGTGGTGCTAGCACTCCTCACTGAGATATAGGTTCCCTATATCTCTCCTACACACACATATAAACCTATCAGTCACCCCTAAGGCAGGCCCTATCAATCCTGAGGGCAGGGTGCTTGGCTTCTATGTGAGGGGGTGCTTCTGCCTGAGCAGGGCCCCTCTGCAGCTCTCAGAGTCCATTCTCTGGTGCTGTTTGTGGATGCGGTTAAACCATATACTTTTAAGTGCATTATATCCTCGCGGTAGAATGCTAACTTTGGAATGGCTGCATCGAAACATGTCGTGTTTGGTGTCAAACATCTTGGAATACTACCCCCGCCAGTCCTGGCGGCGGGGGTAGCATTCCACCCTTCTAGAGGGATAGACATATACCTACTGTGGAAACGCGGTAGAATCCTGCAGAGCCCTGGCATCACAAAATGGATGCCACCAGTCACAGACACTGGGCTGCCCTCCTGCTGATGACCAACACTCGCAGTGGAGGAAGCCCAACAATAGATATCCTGTCCCAAGGGGGTGTGACCACCTCCCAGACAGGGTTTAGTGTATTGGGGCTGGGTGGGTGCACTCTTAGAGTGCTTTGAAGTCCTGCACTGGGGGAGCAGAAGGCTCCTCTGTGCATATGCCAGTTCAAACCGGCTCAGGGGCTACCTGCCCCTGCTCTGGCGTGAAACTGGACAAAGGGAAGTGGGTGTAGCCACCTACTCCCCTGACCCTCCCATAGGTAGGGTCATAGAGCTAGTCCCTCCCTTTCTTTTAGTATAAGAGGGGGAACCTGTGCATTGCACCCTAGATTTCCCTGGACGACGCTCTGAAGAAGAATCCCGGACCTTCGACGTTCCACTACCTTTGGAAGACTGAAGAATCTCCCTTGGAGTCAAGGAGTGACACCCCTGCTTGGCAGGCACCAAAAACTACAAACGATGGTCGCAAACTATGCCGCTCCCGCCGGAGTCTGAAGTCTCTGCAGCCCAAGAAGTAGATTTCCTGACTTCGCAAAGGCCATCGTGAGTCCCCAGCGAAGCTGAGGCCAGTGGACCCCAAGAGTGATGAGGAACCGTGACCCCTGGGTACCGTGCACTATTGTCGAGTGCAACCCCTTCACAACATTCCACAAACTTGTGCTTTGGACCACGTATGGTCCTAGCCTCCAGCAGAAATTCCTCCGAAGATCAGAGGTCTACCACGTCCCGAGTGACCGTGGGCCCCTGTGAGTGAATCCTCCTGAGGCGTCTTCGCGATCCCTTGCCAGCTGGCTTGTGGGTCCCCAGAAGTCTTTCTAAAGAAACCAAAGAGCTCCCTGGTTGCTCCAGGCCTGCCCTGACTTACCTTCGTTGGGTGAGTCCCCAGACCTTGCTGGTCTGCGCCATTGCCTCTTCGCACTTTCCCCGAGACTTGCTGTTACCAAGGCTTGTTGGCTCCAATCGAGTCACTGACACTGCAGTAAGCTGCAGACATCATGGCACACGCCGACTCCAGCTCCTGGTCATCGTTGACGCCTCCTGGACCTCGTGGCTGAAGAGTCAAGGCAACCACGAACAACCTGAATCTTGCAACGACGGTGGGCATCCATCTTCCTTGCCCCGAGTCACTGCCAAGTGACTTTGAACACTGTCCCCTCTGCTTTCAGGTCTTCCATCTTCCGAATCCAGGCTTGGATTCCTCCGGACACTTCTCCTGTCGCCGCAAGCAGCAAGTCTTCACTGGCTCCCATTGAAAACGACGCCGCGACCCGACACCAAAGAACACCTATGCACCCGGCTCCCCTGCGTGAGGTAACTCCAGCACTACGGTGCTCCTGTGGGTGTGGGCCCTAGAACTACTTACCCTGTAAGTGACTTGCTTGTAGCTTCCCTCGAAGTGTCCTAAAACTCTAATTTTCTAAGTGCGACAATTGCGCTGACTCGTACAGGGTTCGCGTCTGTGTTAGACACACCGCGTTCATCTCCTTTGTAACACTATCTAGAACTGTATCCTTCGACTCGTACTGAGTCCGATCGGTGTTCGCCTCGAACACACAAAGGGCCTGTAGCACTGAGATCTCCATTGCACTGACTCGCACAAGGTTCGCGTCTGTGTTAGACACAGCGCGTCCATCTCCCTTGCAACTCTATCTGTAACCGTGTCCTTCGACTCGTACAAGGACCGATCGGTGTGTTCACCTCGAACACGCAAGGGACCTTTAACATTGAAATCTCAATCGCGTCTGAGTGCATAGACTCGCACAGGACTCGCACCGGTGCCAGGTCACCGCGTCCGTCCCCTGTGGGTCTCCTACAACTACCTGGGGTGGTTCTTGGGGGTCCCTCGATTCTAGATGCCCTAGACCTAGGTCTAGCAAACTAAGATTGTGATTAACCCTGGGCGTAGTTCGCGTAGTTGCGCTACGCGAAGCTACGCGAAGACGTCGGAGCGCTACGCGAGCTACGCGAGCATGCGTAGCTGCTTGGCGCGCCCGTTCGCGATGCGTTTTTCTTGCTCGGGAACGCGTTGTTCGTGTTCGGAACGCTGTTTGCGTGCTCGGGGGCGCGAACTTACCCATGCGGTCGCCTATGGGCGCGGCCATTTTGTTTTTCACTTGTCCCGCCCGTTCGCGATCCCTTATTTCCTGTTCCGGGTCGCGTATAGCGTGCTCGCGATGCGCATTCCATGTTCGGGAACGCGTTGTACGTGTTCGCGATGTTTTTGCGTGCTCGGGGAGAAATATCGCGCGAACTTACCCATGCGGTCGCGATGGGCGCGGCCATCTTGTTTTACCACTCTATGCTATGGTTCTGGGCCTGCTTTTCTATCCTCCCTCAATCTTTGCAATCCTTAGTTTTTTACACTGTTTTTCAATTTTTCTTTATTTCTTACCTATCTCTCTCTCTGCCTAAGTCTATATTTTGCATTTTTTTCTACTTTTTACTGTGTTTTTTTTACTTTTCAACTGTTTTATATAACTTTCTTCTTTAAGCTCCTACTTCTTCCCCTAACTTTATTTTTCCCTTCTAACTTTTCTTTTTCACCTCCTCCCACCCCAGAACCATGGCGAAGGGTAGCAGCAGCGGCTCAAAGGGCAAGGCGCGTGCGCCCAATCGCCGCCTGCCTTGCGGCAGACTGCGCCCTGCAGGGGTGCAAGCCCGCCAGCTGTTTACGGAGGAGGAGGTGGCCGCCCTTGTTTTTTTATTCAGCGCCACCTCCCCTTGACCTTGGCAGCAGGCGGCAGGCCAGGCTCCGGTTACCCGACCCAGGAGCGTCACCGCCGGTGGGCGAAGGTGCGTCGGGCAGTGTTTCGCTGCTCCGCGGTCCGGCGCACCCATAACCAGCTGGCCCACCGGTGGTCAGACATTCTTGACCGGGAGCAGGACCTGTTGGACCTGCTAGGTGTCGAGGTCGTGGGGCTTGGTGAGTAGCCAATATATATAGTAGTATAAGTATTGTGATTTGTGTATACATTTTTTACAAATAACAAGAATAATGCTGCTTACATTGCAGGTAAATTACGTTTCAAAATCTTCTGTGATTGTAGGACACAGGTGCTGGGCGGTACTCTTACTTTTTTGCAACTTTGCGCTCGCTTGTCATTATTATGTAAGAGTTTACTTTAGAGAACTTCAGTTAGGTAATGCTATTGCTAGAGAGACTGTAGTCCTTCCTTTGTCCTCCTGTCAAATAGTGGTGGATGGATTTGATACTAGGTTTAGTTACTATTAGTTGATAATTTTTGAGCGGTCTGCGTGACGCATCCTCTGTCACTGAGTGCTGCTTACCCCAGTCCTTAGTAGAACCTTTTGTAGTTTGTTTAGTGAGTGGTACTGGTAAGCTTAGCTTAGCAGTGTCAGTCAGCTGCAGAACATCAGACGCAACCAACCAACAATTTGGTGTATGCATTATGCACTGACTTTATGCATGTGTCCTCCTTCTCATCTATGCATTTTTGATGGAAAAAAAAAATGGAAATGCAGGCTTAATGAACAATTGGCCCGCCTGGAATAGGTGGGCTAGGTCAGGTGGTACTTAGGCTTAGTTAGTGTTCTGGATTTTATTTGAATCAATCAGAATGGAACACTGAATTAGTGTTCCCAAATAAGTAGACTGTCCGTGAATCCCGCAAGCCAGTAGTCGATCGGATTAGATAGGTCAATTTTATTGCAATTTTTGTTTCCTAAAACGTTTTTTGAGCGTTTTTTTAGATAATTTATTTGTTTCACAGCAATCATTAATGTTTGTGTCTTTCTTTTTCTTTATTATATCTTACATGATCACTGATCTGCAGCACCCAGGGGCAAGAAGACGGGGTCCGAGTCGGCGGGACAACCACCAGAGGACCGCTCCTCTACCGAGGGCCCTGCTGCTGGTCCCAGTAAGTCCTCCAGTGGTTATATTAACAATTATATTGCCCTAACTTTTACTGGACCTTATTTTTTCAGAACTATTAATTCTGGCTCCACTCCCTAATTATATTTTTTACAAAAGATTCTTTGATCTTGACTTGACTATCTGTTTCTAAATTCTGGTTATCCCTGCCTCTAAGTTCTAACTGCCTCTGCTATGAATGTCTGTACTCTGTACTACTACTATTAGTCTGTCGCTAAGCTTGCCCAGTTTGCATTGCCACTCTTTATTGTACGGTTTTGAATAAAACTCAGATTGACCAATACTAATAGCTCTAGCCACTGAGTCCAGTCCTTTCGGTTGTCCTCTTCTAGGCTTCTTAATCTTGAGGCTTTGACAATTACCACAAACAAAATGCACAACCAGATATTTGACTATTTTTGATAGGATATAGTACATACTACTTGGATTCTGCACAGCCCCATGCAGAACTATGCACAATGAAATAGGATGTTGGTGATGCGAGTTTGGAACTTGGACGTTCCTCACACCTCAGTCAGAAGTGAACCCACAATCCCCTGAACGACTAGCTAGTGTCTCATTAGGTCCCCGAACCCCCACCCGAAGATACCCAATGATTATGATTCCACAACCCAGAACATAACACCCTTTCGCTCACTCACTCGTGTAAGTCCACCACCACCACCACACCAAATACCACAGAGTCTATGTGTAAGTTCAAAAGGTTTATTTTCAAATAACAACCTCTGTATGTTGTTGTTCTATAAAATTCAGTGTACTCCAGCCAGCTCCAACAGCAAAATGCATAAGATTAAAACAATAAAAATTGTTGCAACAAGTGCATGATGATATAAGACAAAAGATCTGTGTGAATTCTGGGCGACTCCTCACCGTAGAACGTAGAATTACTGGTTACATGCATCATTCATAAGCTCTGCAAATCTCTGGTTCGTAGAAGGGAATCCTCTGCCTGAGAAAAATGGTGCGTGTTAATGCAAGCATTTGTCAGTCCTGCCAAAAAACTGTAACATGTTACCTATGGCTAAGTAATACGGACTAACGGAACTCCATAACAAAGTGGCTTGTTTTTCGACCTCTTGTACGCAACGCTCAGACAGTAGCTGTATGTGCTCATGTGGGCTCAAAAAGGCGTCTTACTGTTACTGCACAACAAGCTGCGAGGTAACATGCGCAAAAGACATGAAGCGAAAAATGGTTGCATGGCTCAGGCTAACTTTGCAAAGAGTAGAGTATAGTATAATAATGACCCTAGGGACCATAATAACACTACTAGTGTCTGTCTACTGACTGTACTCTAGTACCCGATTTGGACTATTGAATGTGATTTATAATAATAATATGTATGTATTAACTTTTTTTTCAATCTTGCTAGTGAAAAAGAATAAATAGGGGGAGGTGTACAGGCATCTAAAAATGTGTCATGTTTTTTCTAGGCGTACTACCGACCACCAGTGCCGGTGGGGCCAGCGGCGATGGCGTTGCGGCCATTCCGGAGGGGGCAGGAGATGCAGCACCTGCAGGAGATACAGGGGGTGAGCCAGCAGCAGTGGCGGGCGGTGGTAAGTTATATTCATGACTTATTGACATTGCACTAGCTGGAAGGGTGTGTGGAGTGGACTTCACTCACTGTACTGTTGTTGAGACTTATTAGGTATGAAGTTGTAGTGAACATTATACAACGGTTAATAAAGAAGACACCCTTTACTTAGCATGAGCAATGCAGTAGCAATAGCATTACCAGCGTGACTTCATTAACCAATGGCCTCTTATATCTGACTCCAACTCAGCTGTGAAAGTTTTATGGAGGAGACTAAAAGTCAGATCAGATGACCTTGATGGATGTGTTGAACAAAAAGGGAAAGAAGGGTGGAAGGAGGAAGGGCGGGCGAGATTTAATATGACGACTGGCAGAGAAGGATACGTTGGAAGCATGGATAGGTGGCTGATAGGAATCAGATGCATGTGTTGTTGAAGGATGGGTGGGAGGTGAAAGAAGAATGGATGCCTGCCTGGGTGGAAGACACAGTATGGGTGGATACTGTGGATAGCAAGAATCATCAGCGGTGTTTGGGTGAAACTCAAAGCCAAGGCAAGCAACGGAGTGAGTGGACGCATGCGTTGTTGTTGGTGAAACAAAGTAACGTTTGTGGAGAGATTAAGAAGAATGATTGACATTTACTTAGAATGGATGGATGCCTGTATGTATTCATCATAGACAGCATAGGTGGAGACTGTCACGGGATGCACAGTTTTAGGGAATGTTAAAGAAACCGCGCCAGCGTACCAAAGCCGATGTGGGGAGGGGCAGGGTGGGGGTAGTAGTAAACAATGTATTACGCGGGCAAATACAGGTAACTTTACTGTAACATACAAATAAATAAAGTGAATTTCATTGTGCGCACTGCACCGCCAAATGCGATGCAGTGTGCGCAACAAAATTAGTTTCATTTATTTATATGTTTACTTACCTGTAATTGGCCGTAATCCATAGTTTACTACCCCCATCCTGCCCCTACCCACGTCACCGCCCGGCCAAACTCCCCGAGTCCCACCACCGACCGCTACTGACCTTATGTCGTTGTCCCATATAAAAGCAACGATCATTGGATCAGATATATAATCTGCCTTTTTGTAGTAGCCAAGGCACTGTGAAATTGAGCAATTGCCCTCCATGTAACAGAGAGAGTATGGCCAGTGCCACCCGTAATAGAAAAATACGAGCTTCCCCACCTGCAAACAGTAGTAAATCAAACTAATGTGACTCTGCGTCATGACTCGTATGTTTGTCTTGGGTTCAAGCATAGATGACCGAGCTGGCAATGCCGGCTACAACCAGGTTATGTCATTTCGCTAAACTAGAGATAAGAAGAACACTGGTGTACTGTGTACTGGTTGGAGTCCATAGTGCTAGTATAATGCCTGAAACTCCCACAAATGTTAGAGGCCGAGGAAGTGGGAGGATAGATAGATTATTACCACAAATGTTATGTACTGTGCTTCTTGCTAGTGCTACTGTGCCATTATGTGTTGAATTAATTTTGTGTTACTGTTTAGGTAAGAGTACTGGTTACAACAATATTTTTTTTCTTTCTTTTCCCAAGACAAACCATCGCGGAAGGAGTTGGCAGTCAGGGCCCGGCGCCGGAAACTGGAGGCCATATGCCAGGAGTACCGGCGGCTGGTGGCTCAGGCGGAGGAGGAGGAGGAGGCGGCAGCAGCTGCAGCCTCGTCCGATGCCCCGGGCCCCAGCCAGGCCCCAACTCCAGCGGTACGGCGCCGCGGTCTGGTAGCCACCCGCCGCAATTCACTAGCAGCCAGCACTGCTGTCCCCCATTGTGGATGCCACTGCAGGGCATTCCGCAGGAAGATTCTCCTCCGGATGGCACGGCAAGAGGAGCAAATGGAGGAGCGGGTGAAAATCCTGGTGGACAAACACCTCAAAGCCCGCCGATTATAACATCGAGGACCCTGTTGCTTTGCCCCTTTTTATTCCTTGTTTTGGTGGGTGGGAATTGGGCGTTGGGGTTTCGGGACATTCTTTGGACTTTTTTCGTTTTGGACATTGGTTGGGGTTAGGGAGAGGGGTGGGTCAGGTGTGGGATAGTTTATTTTTGTTAGGGTAATAAATTATATTTATACTTAAACATACAATGTTAATGTTTTGTGGGGGGTTACTGTTTTACGAATTAACGTCACATTGGTTTCCTTGCTGCTGCAGGGCCGCAGCCAGTGTTTGATTTAAATAATCTGCCGATGATGTATAACAAACAGATAGATGCGGTACCCCTCACTGAGTTATTTGTCCTACTAGTATTCTACCTCCCACCAAACTTATCTTACCTGTGATTGATGATGACTACGTTCGGCACAGCGATGGCTGCATGGTTTCCATAGAGAATGTAGAAGATGCCATGGTTGTGGTGGTAGTAGTAGAGTAGACACTGGCAGTAGCATTTGCTAAAAAAATAAAAAAGAGACAGTCACTTGCCTGAGAAAAACTGTGGGAGGAGTAGTCGAACGAAGTAAAATACAGTACAGAAGACGACTGCCAAACAAACAATATTGCAGTTGCAACTGCTAAAGTCAAATTAAACATAATGGTGGCGGGGACAGCCTAGTACAAGAAGTTATAAACTGCAGTTGTGCTGTCGAGTGAGTCACTTAACTTAACACAATCGTAATTCGTAACCTTTACTGCTGTGTGGTAGGAGTTTGATGATTAATCCAATCAATGACGGCAATTAATTATGATGTACTACTATTAGCCGGTGACGGCTTGCACAATGCACATAGACTGAGCATGGGTGGGCAAGCAGAAGAAGCTCCTCGCCCTGCCTTGCAATTGAATTAGTGTTGCTTTCACCACATCTGCCCCAGCAAGCGTGTGATCAATTGGTGTACATTTTATGTAGTCACATCACACCTCAATATAAATCACAGCCCGGGGGAAGAGGGTTAGGGTTTGATGAATGGATGGGAAGGGGGTTTGGGGAAAGGTTTGAAAATGAAAAACAGTACGCATGGACAACAAAAGCAAAGCGCAATCTTGGCAGACGACCATGATCTTATCCAAAAAATCAATAAAGGGAGAAAAGGGAAATGCATGCGTTAATGATGATGAAGATTAGATAACTTGATGGTTAATGAGTAGTACTTAATAACTCCTACTAGACAATTAGACAGTACAGGGCACCAGTATATTCTATGCAATTTGCCTTGCCTGTAATATGCCCTCAGAGACCCAAATTCCATGTTGTACTGGGCTTACTTGTAAAGATAGCAAAGACAATTAAAAAACATTTGTAGGGATCAATTAGCAAACAAACACACAACACACAGTCCTAATGATTGCAGAGAAAAAAGGATTCAAATTAATTAAAAGATGAATGATGAATGATACTAAAGTTACTGTATTATCATGCTAAAATTGTGGAGTTGAATCTCGTCCTTCCTCTTGGTCCTATCTTCCATGGACGCTCCGCACATCAATCTTGGTGGCCTTCCTGATGCCGATTGGTAAGGTAAATGTGAGTTGTGTCTCCCAGTATAGCAAGCACAGGGTAAAGGCCGGCCTGTAACGTCTAGATGGAAAAACAAAAGGGGTATTGAGAAATCAATGAATAAAAAAAAAACATCATTTACGGTGGAGTCCAAGAAGAGAAGAGAGAACACTTTCAGAGTGAGGCGGCTTGGATATATCGTGTAGATTCTGTTTACAGCATTAAGCTACAACAACAACAGGACAGAACAGGCCCACCACAGCACCAGCCCGTGACCCAACCTCCATTTACCTTAATTTTTGACATAGCCAGACAAAAGGCATACACAGCAACTTAGCATTTTCCTAATTAAGTGACAAAATCAATGCGCCGCTGTCAGTCATCACTACACTCGACTACACCACTACATGGACATGTAGGTCTGCTGTGTTTACTACTTTCTTGTTGAATTGTTGTGTTTATGTTTACCTTATGCCACTTCATGAAATGCAGTTAGTCCTTGAATCATCTCCGATCCAACTGAATGACTGCGCGCAAAAAGATAGTATGGTCATCATCATGGTGTGGTACGTGTTGTCCAACTACAACTCAGTCTGTATTGACTCCGATTAAGTCCATATTCCATATTAAAAAATTGCAACAGATATTGGCCTGCACCTGCAGTAGTAGGAGTACAATTTGGTTATTAAACAACAAGAAGGGAAACATTGACTGTCACTGACTTACTTGAGTCACTTTGTAGATTAACTAGTAGAGTAGAGTTCGACTTCATGCACAACATCAACAACAAACAACAGCAATCGCTCAGAGTCTGCAAGCATCCAATGCATTCCATCATTACCTGTCTTGCTCTTCTCTTTGGCTGTCAGATCATCAGATGCCTAGTTCTGACATTTTTTTTTTTTTTTTACGGGGCAGTGGCCTCATCATTACTCCAGTCCACATTCATTTTGAGTGTTAGGCGCTGTTTCGGTTTTCGTCTTATTCATCTGTGGCACTTTGTCACAGTTTAAGTTGCTTCCCATGGTCAGCACTGTGATGATGGGCCGCGGCCTGTGTAGTGCTCATTGCTGGTCATTTGAGTTTGCACAAATGTCAGCAAGTTTCTTCGAAGAGTCTCTTGTCTTTCTCTGCCAAGTACCTTCTGTCCTGACAGTGAGGACCTTTGGATGCCTGCTGAGGCTGTAGCCTTCGGACACTGATGAGTTTCGGCTCGAAAACAAAGCGGAGGATAGCTATAGTAGTCACGTTTCACTTCTAATGGAGGCGGGACTGGTAAAGGCAACATTTCTTGTACTAATGTCTGGCTTGATGGAAATGTACTTGTGCGAGACAGGAAGATGAAGCAGGACTCTGAAGAGTGGACAGTTAAATGCACAGACGTGCAACTCCAATAGGGAAATAAAAAGAGAAGACGGTGGTGATGGTTTTGTTGTGATTTGATTTGAACCAGAAAGACAGATACACAGACACATAAAGGAAGGAAGAAAGCAACAATTTGAAAGCCTAGTTGTCAGGGAAGAGGAGCTCGTCCTCAAACTCTGGTGGTTCGGACAGAAGTAGGTCCTGTAACGCACTATTTACGTCATCCAAGTCGCTCTCCTCTTCCTGCTGTGATTCACGTATTTTGTAATCCGGTGGTATAAAGTGCTGATTCATTTTGATCATGGTTAACCTCTCCACGCTTTGGGCCGAGAGACTGGTCCTTTTCGAAGTTACAATGGCACCAGCAGCACTGAAAACACGCTCAGAAGAGACACTTGCGACAGGGGAAGCGAGATACTTTATCGCCAGCCTGCTGAGCACTGTCCATTGGCTTCTTTTCCCATACCAATACACCAATGGGTTTCGATCCATGAAGACCTCTGTTGGGTCATCCAGATAGGCCTGGACCATCCGCTCAATGTTAAGGGGTGCTCGGATGTGCTCGGCCTGTTTTGCCTTTGCATCAGCACTGGACTTACCATACCCCTGCTGTAGAAACCAATCAGTTGCACATTGTGCTGTGGATGATCCTGTTCTTGATGTTATTGTTGGTGTAGGTGACTGCTGGGAGGCAAATGCACTGCCCTCAGGCTCCGAAGTAGAACTTGACTCTGGATGCCCTGTAGTACTGGTTATGGCCTGGGGTGGGGGGCCTGTAATTAACAGCCGTTCGCTTTCGAAAATAGTGGCTTCCTTAGCTATCAAAGTTTTGTAGTTGGCAACATCCACTTCCGAAAAAGGAATTACTGCCTTGCTGTTCAGAAATACTTTGTACCGTGGATCCAAAATTGTGGCACTAATGTAATGTGGTTGTGACAAAATTTTATTTTTAATCCTTGTATTTTCCGATAAGCGAGCGGCTAAGGTCTCCGCCAAATGATATGCGTCTTGTTTGTCATCCACACCTGCGTACGTTTCAGACACATCCTTCAGCTGTTGCTCTAGCATGTGCAACAATGGGATAGCTTGGCCCATAGTACAGTCCTCCCTGCTGACTTCACGTGTGAAGATCTCAAAAGGAAGTAGCATCTCAGTCAGGCATTTAATGAGGTCCCATTGAGCCATCTCAACGGTCATGCCTCTCACAGTAGGTTCCCCTAATCTTTGCATGACATAAGCATTGAGTGGTATGTACAGTTCAAACAGACGATCAAGCATGTAATAAGTTGAGTTCCAACGTGTTGGCACCTCCTGGATGAGCGCTTTGACTGGCATGTTTATGCTCACGTTGAATGACCCTCAGCTGCTTCCGGGCTTTAAAAGAATGGCTGAAATGTGTGCATATTCTTCTGCAGGTGACCAGTAAGTTGCTGACTTTTGATTCATTTTTCAAAAAGTCTTGAACAACAATGTTAATGCAGTGTGCCAAACACGGGACCCTGAAATAGCCACCATTGCGCATGGCCAAAACTACATTACTGCCGTTGTCCGTGGCAACAAAACCAATCGTAAGCCCTCTTGGGCGCAGCCACTCAAAGACCTTGGTGTTAAACTCTTCCAAAATGTTTGCAGCAGTATGAGATTTCTCCATGGCAAACATGGCTACAGTTGCATGTTTGCGAGTGGCATGAAAAATCTCTGCAGTATCAACACCAGCAGATACCTGTTCTCTAACCCCCACAAAACTGATCCAGTGTGCAGTGATGCACATGTAATCTGTGGCTTGGCAACTGGTCCACATGTCTGTAGTCAGGTGGATACTGTGAACAGCACTCTGCTTCAAGGCCTTTCCTAGCAATTCCAGCACGTCGTGATGTAGTGCTGGAACTGCAACTCTGGCAAAATAGTAGCGGCTGGGAACATGCCATTTTGGGCAGATGGTTGACACAAATTCCACAAAACCCAACCCTTCAACAAAAGAAAAAGGGAGAAGGTCCAGTGCTAACATTTTAGCCAGCTTCGCATTGTACAAACGTGCTATTGGGTGGTTGCGTTCGTACTGCCCCTCACCCCCAAACATGCTGATAATGGTAGGCTGCATGGTTTTCCTTTCTCTTAGGCTCAACGCACTTTTTGGTAGTGCGGACCTGGTACTTCTTGGTGTCTCCGGCTGACTCTTACTCTTGTGCCACTGAGATGTTGCTGAAGATGTGTGCAACGTTAAGACTGCACTGCTGGGGTCAGGGACACCTTGTGTACCACTACCAGAGAGAATGTCTCCCTGTCCTTCCTCTTCCACCGTGATCGGATCTTCTTCTTCTACTCCTTTATCCCCACCAACACCAATGGTTGCAGTTTTTTTTATGGCGCGAAGGTGGTCCTCCCAGCTGATCAAGTGGTGTTTTTTCAGATGGGTCATTTGGCCTCCGGTACCATAGTTTGTACCAAGCTTACCACGACTAACAGAGGTATTACAAATGGAGCATATAGCAATGTTCTCCTCCTTTTCGCTAACCGTAAAGAAGTCCCAAACTGGGGAGCTTAACTTTGGCCTCCTGCTGGAGGTGCCACTTCCAATGCCGGATGATCTGTAGGGTGTGTGTTGAATTTGACTCTGTGCTGCTGTACCACTACCTACTCCTACAGAGGTGGTGGTTGTGCTGGATGTAGGTCGCTGCCGGGCCTTTGCTAATGCAAATATGGAAGCTGTAGGTCGTGTTGGTGTTACCTGTGGAGGTATGCGTGCTACATCCCTCGCAGCGATTTTGGATAGAGTAAGAATGTTGGTCTCCATCTCCTCGGGGCCGGGAGTGATGTTCGTGATGACTGGCTCATCGTCATCATCATCATCATCATCTTGCTGTTCTACATCGACCTCCATAAGTGTAAGGCTTTCTGGAACCTTCCTTTTCCCTAGCTTGGTCTTGGAACGTGGCTCCCTCTCAGATTCAGTTTGTGGCTTCCAAGTGGCATCTAGATCATCAGAAGGGGGCTTGGCGAAGAACTTGATGGACTACCCCTCCTTTTCCTTGCTGGGGATTTGGAAGACAATGGATCTTCTGAATGAGTGGCTTCTTCTTCTACCTCTGCATGAGGCTCAATTTCCTGACCTGCCCCTACTTCAGGAGGAACAACAACTACTATTGCGGGCGGTTGTTGCGGCTGTTGTTGTTGACCACTTATCTGCTGTGTTTCCTCCTGCGTTGATTGGGTACTACTTTGAGATAGCGATAAGTTTATCTCCGGCTCAGCATCACTGCTTTCCACCATTAGGCTGGCTACCTCTTCCCCACTCATGTGCTTGGGCCTGGGTTGGTGGGTTGGGTCCACTGATGCGGTGGTGCTGCCCCCAGCTTGCCCCCGGACACCGCTGCTGCAGGCGCAATTTTTTTTCCCCAAAAAGGTATTGGCCGGCACACCAGACTTCAGTGTCACTTGCTTCTTCTGTTCCTTCTTCTTCTCAATAGCAACTTTCTTGGTACTGGAGGACCTGGTACCTGCTTTCTTTGGGCCCATCTTCTTCAGATGTCAGCAGCACTCAGTTGCAGAGATGTCTGGTCAGGTCACACGTCACGTTGTGTTGTGTGTACAGCAGCAGGATGTCTGTCTGGAAGTGCAACAGGCAATGATGAGAGACACACCTCCTCCTCAGTCTTTGTGCACCTAAAAGCAAAAAAGCCAGAACATCAGTCAAACATAGCACAAATCAAACAAATAGAATATAGAACTTAGTGTGTGGTGGCCTCAATTATTAAATTTCAGAAACTCTGTGAACAACAACACACAGTGTAGCCATTTATGAGACGTTGACAACAAGGCCAGGGCTTTCCTGGCTACTGTGTAGTGCTAGTGTACACTCTGGAAGAATAAGAATAGTAAAGAACAAAAACTAAAATGTACTGGAGCATGTTTGGCCTAAATTTGTGCATCACGTGGGATGTATTATATAGCAGCATCAGGGAGCTGCAGCTGGCAATGGGGATGGATTTGGAAGCAGTAAGACAAGAGGAAAAATGGAAAGACATGCAGGCCTATGTGGCAAAAACAGCACACTAATAACTACCACAACAAAATGGCCCCCAGAAACATGGTGACTCACAGGCACAAGGCACGGCAAACAATGAACTCAAGCAGGCCTATATATGGGCAGACAAAGGATGCCTTATAAAACACACACAGCTTTAATGCAAAAACTAAAATCCACATGGCTAAAAACACTTTGGAAAGTTAGACAACCACTACAACAACACAATTATAATTACACAGTACACACGCAAAAAAGGCATTTATTTAACACACCCAAAAAGTGAAATAGTCAGACCCTCCAAAAAAACCCACATTTCGCAATTCAATTGAATCAATTCAATGCCATCCATGGCCTAAATGATGCCAAAATTCCACAGACTACACAGAAACAGTTTTATGCACCCATGGTGACTACCTCTGGGCCTACTGGCATACTGGGCCGCAAGCTTGGAGGCCTATGGCAAAAGCACAGTGGCTGGTTTAACAAAATGGCCGCCGCCCACATGGCCAGGCCACCAAAAATAACAAAAAAGTGAAGACAAAGGACAGGACCAGGCAGTTGGAGACTCTGGGCAACTTGCTACCTCTTGGAAAAAATTGTAAAACAAAAATAAAATGACTCCTTGCTCACCAAACTACATCTAAATGACAACCTGAGGAGTTTTTTGTGCAAAATGAACTAAATCAACATTTTCGAGAAGGTTTAATGATGCTCGAGAGATATTGTTCGCCAGATTGTAAATTCTGCGTGTTCGGCATCGCGATCGTCACAAAATGTCGTTATCGCGCGCGAAAACGTACATTGAGCGCGCGAAGAAGATAAAAAGTGTAAGTCCGCGTTGTCGCGCAGTGCGGACTTGCCCAAAGTCCGCGAGCTGAACGCCCAGGGTTACTTACTGGCTGAAAAGGCCTATTTATTTAACAAACACCCAAAAAAATAAAATACGCCCCAAAAGCCACATTTTGCAAATCAATCCAATGCCATCCATGGCCTAAATTATGTTACAATTCAACAGACAACACAGAAACAGTTTTTATGCACCCATGAGGATGACTACCTCCGGGCCTCCTGGCACACTAGGCCGCAAGCTTTGAGGCCTATGGCAAAAGCACAGTGGCTGTTCACACAAAATGGCCGCCAACACATGGCCAGGCCACCCAGAACAACAAGAAAAGGAACACAAGACAGACAATGCAGGCCTATGGCAAAAGCACAATGCCTGGCTTTACAAAATGGCCGCCACCCACATGGCCAGGCCACCCAAAATAACAAAAAGTGAAGACAAAGGACAGGACCAGGCAGTTGGAGACTCTGGGAAACTTGCTACCTCTTGGAAAAAATTGTAAAACAAAAATAAAATGATTCCTTGATCACCAAACTACATCTAAATGACAACCTGAGGAGTTTTTTGTGCAAAATGAACTAAATCAACATTTTCGAGAAGGTTTAATGATGCTCGAGAGATATTGTTCGCCAGATTGTAAATTCTGCGTGTTCGGCATCGCGATCGTCACAAATTGTCGTTATCGCGCGCGCGAAAACGTACATTGAGCGCGCGAAGAAGATAAAAGTGTAAGTCCGCGTTGTCGCGCAGTGCGGACTTGCCCAAAGTCCGCGAGCTGAACGCCCAGGGTTACCTACTGCCTGAAAAGGCCTATTCAAACACCCAAAAATATAAAATACCACCCCAAAACCCACATTTTGCAAATCAATCCAATGCCATCCATGGATGCCCGGCCTACATGATGTTTAAACTTTAAATTCAACAGACACCACAGAAACATGCACCCATGGGTACCTCTGGCTCTAGTCCGGGCCTACTGGCTGAAATTCCAATCAAAGAAAAACAACTAGGCCCCTGCCGAAACTACAGGCCACAACAATACATTTTAAAAACTATGGAAATACCACAAAAAAATGTAGGTACAAACAAGCCCCACTAAAACAAACAAGTACACCAATTCTCCAACTTACTTGTAAAATCTCAAATCCAAGAGTCCTCAAATCCAATCCAATGATATGATGCAGCAGACAGACACAAAAAGTGATCCTTCCAGCTCCAAATCCAAATGAAAGTGAACAGCACATGGACAAAGCACTGGGAGGAGCCTGCTGGACAGGAACAGGAAGTTTGAGAATCAGGGGCACTTCCTTCCTCTTGGAAAAAAGAAAAAGGACTCCTTGCTCACCAAACTACATCTCTAAATGACAACCTGAGGAGTTTTTTGTGCAAAATGAACTAATTCATCATTTTCGAGAAGGTTTTATGATGCTCGAGATATATTCTTCGCCAGATTGTAGTTTCTTCGTGTTCGGGATCGCGATCTTACCAACACTCCCGCCGGAATCAGATCGCGCGTCCGAATGACGTGTTCGCGTTCGCACACTCTCGCGGGATTGTGCGGCCGGATTCCAAATCTCGTGGCGCCCGCGAACGGATAGGAAGTCGCGTCGGCGAACGCAGAATCACGGTAGGTCGTTACCGCGCGCGCGAGAACGTATATTGAGCGCGCGAAGAAGAAAAACAGCTACGCTACGCCGCAAATTGCGTAGTGCACGGTAACTTCGCGTTCTACGCGAATCGCGAAGTTACCGCAACTTCGCAAGCTCCGCGAGCGTAGCGTAGTTCACCGCCCAGGCTTAATTGTGATATTCGATTGTGCTAAACTTATTTTGATAACATTTGACTTGTACATATGTTCCTGACCTCTAATCTCATAAAGAGATTAGTAGAGAGTGTTTATTAATAAATACATATATGTTTGATATATATACCGGTGTGGTGTCTTTTCATTTGGTGATTCAAGAGATTGTGTGGTAAAACAAGCTGCTTTACATTCCTTCAAGACTTAGCCTGAAGGCTGCTCTCCACAGCTACCACTAGGATAGCTTTCTATAAAGGTTGTCTTAAACCTATCTACCATAAGAGTCGAATTGTTCTGGTGCAAGGTGTCCACTTTAATTAGTGAACAGCATATACCAGGCCAACTTCTCACACTCTGCAACTACTGAATGGATTCACACCAAATCACAAAAAGGGCCTTTCTGAACCAAGAGATACCTCTCTGCCAAATTTAGTGTAATTCTGTCCAGCAGTTGTCGTGTTCAAAATCACTATGTGAAATAGCATGGGAAATGACAATTTTTTTACCCTCCTTTTTCTCGGCTCTCACTTGACAGATCACCCTAAACATTTCCATGGAGAACTAGACAAACCGGGCCATTTTCTTGGGAAAATGTCATGAAGATTCATCAATGTATAAGCAAACCAAAAAACTTTGCCACTGTTTGACAAATTCTCATGAAATGTTCAAAACTAGTGTGCCAGCCACTTCAGTTGCTGTGTGAAATGATTCGGGGTAATTTGTCAAGCATGGGCTGAGAAGAAAGGGGTCCCAAAACATGTTTTCCCAATGCAATATTCCATAGGGATTTTAGACAAAACTATAGTCTGAGGCGCTGAACGGAATTACACCAAATCTGGCAGAAAGCTAGATCTTGGTCCAGAAAGATTACTTTTTGTAATTTGGTGTAAATCTATTCAGTAGTTTTTGAGTTATTAAAGAAAAAAAATTAATGGATATCTAGAGATGCGGATCTACCATGGATCCATGTGCCAACAGCAATTCTTTGATTGGCTGGCCGCAACCTGAGAGAAAAGTTGAATTGGGACACGGTTCCTTTGGGGGGGAATAAAGTAGAAATAGGATTTAAGGGGTTAGGATGGAGGTATCCTGACCCAATGGACTGATAGAGGAGTCCGTAAAGGACTCCTCAATTGGTAGAATTTGTGAAAATTTTATTTTTTCAGGTCCAAGGACCTGCGGATCCACTGGGGTGCTCAGCGCAGCCCACTTGTAAATCTGCAGTGGATCCACAGATCCAGATACCAATTAAAAAAATAAATACACCCACTCACATGCTCACTCACACAACCACTTACATACCCACACAACCACTCACACATCCATACAGCCATTCACACACCCACTCAGAGACCCAGAACACTACTCACATACCCACTCACACACCCATAGAGCCACTCACACACCCACTCAGAGACCCAAAGAACCACTCACACACCCACTCACAGACTCACACATGCACTCACACACCCACTTACATAACCACAGAAACACTCACACACCCATACAGCCACTCATACAGCCACTCACATATACACTCAGAGGCCCAGAGAACCACTCACACACCCACTCACAGACCCACACAGACACATACACACCCACTCACATACTCATGTACACATATACAGCCACTCACACACCCATTCACAGACCTACACAGCTACTCACACACCCACTCACAGATCCACACAGCCAGTCACACATGCACTGGCACACCCACCACACATGCACACACCCCACTTACACACCCAGGTTACAGACACAATACAGTTAGGAAATTCACTGAAAAAAACCAAAGGTTACAGGGATGTTATAGGTAGGAAATAGAATTTAAAAAAATGAAAGGAATTCTCTAAAAAAATAAAAGTTACAGGGATGTTACAGTTAGGTTGAGATTTTATACACACAAAACCATAGAAATTCAGCAGTTATAGTTATAGTTATCTCAAGTAACTATAACTCGTGCCATAAGGTAATTATAACTAGCACCCGTGCCATGCAGTTTTCTCATCAATAATTTTATTTGAAATTTTGCAATGATATTATCAATGATGCCATAGAAGATGTCATAACTGATGTGGGGTATTTAGCAGTGCATGGTTAGAGTGCGGAGTATAGTTACCTTAGGGCACGGCGTTATAGTTCAGAAATGGAATAAAAAAACTCTCAGCTGCTGTATTAGTGATTGAGTGGGTGCATGAGTGGCTGTATGGGTGAGTGAGTGGATGTGTGTGTAGATCTATGAATCAGTGAGTGGGTGTGTAAGTAAATGGGTTTGTGAATTATTGTGTGGCAGTGGGAGTGGGTGTATGAAAGGCTCTATGTGGGTGTGAATGGTGCATCTGCGATTCTGTGGATGATGTCATCAGTGATTTCATTTGAGATGTCATCACTGACTATGCAATGAGTGATGTAATATATGAGGTCATAAGTAGTGCATTGCGGTGGCACGAGACATAGTTAGCTCAGCTAACTATAACTGCTGAATTTCACTGGTTTTGTACGAATGAAATGTCAGCCTAACTATAATAATAATAATAAGCAAGCTTATAAAGCGCATGGTTACACTCACTGGTGTGTCCCCGCGCTACGGCTAGACCTCGTCAGGAACAATAATGTGACATAACTTAAAGGAAACCTATGGGCGGAAGAGCCATGTTTTCAGTTTTTTCCGAAAAATGATTAGAGAAGTTTCCTTCCGGAGAGCGAGAGGGAGGTCATTCCAGTGTTTAGCGGCTAGATAGCGGAAGGATCGGCCACCCATTCTTGCTCTTTTGATAACCGGGGTTTTGACCTGTCCAGTCCCCGAAGGTCTTAGATGTCGGGATGAAGTGTAGGGGGACAGTAGGTTGTGTACATAACTTGGCCCTTTCCCCTTCAGATTATGGTGACTAACACACAGGGCCTTAAAAAGTATTCTCTCCCTCACTGGGAGCCAGTGAAGGGCAGCAAGGGCATTCTTGGAGGAAGCTCTCCTGGGCAGCATCAGAACAAGGCGGGCCGCCGCGTTTTGAATGCATTGACACTTACTACTAGCTCCCAGGTAGAGAGCATTTCCGTAGTCCAGGTGGGAGGTTACAAGCGCATGGACTAGGGTTTTCCTTGCTGCCATGGGAAGCATGTCTAAGGTTTTCCAAAGCCCTTTCATTATTCCAAAACACTTCCCGGCCACAATTCTAGTGTGATTCTCAAAGGAGAGATTGGAGTCCAGCCACATCCCCAAGTTCTTGACCTGATTACTGTGGGAGGGGGTCGGGCCCAGAGTCTGGTGCCACCAGGATGAGGACCAGATTGAGGGAGAATTTCCCACCACTAGAACCTCAGTTTTGCTGCCATTTAATTTAAAACAGTTATGCGTCATCCAGGATGCCAGCTCCTGTAGGCAAGTAGAAAAATTGGTGGCTGCCTCTTCATGGGATTGTGACAGTAAAACCACCAGTTGCATGTCATCCGCGTATGACACAACACTGATTCCATGTTTAGTAATAATCTCTGCCAGTGGGGCTATATAGAGATTAAAAAGAGTGGGGCTTAATATAGAGCCCTGGGGGACCCCTTGAGCAAGCGCCATGCTTTTGGAATAATGAGGTCGCTGAGACACCTGAAAGCTTCGATCCTGTAGAAAGGACCCCAGCCACTCTAGGGCCAGTTTATCCAGCCCGCCTTTTCTGAGGCGCTGTAGGAGTATTGGGTGGGCTACAGTGTCGAATGCGGCACTGAGGTCCAAGAGGACCAAAGCAACCATCTGGCCCTCATCTACCTGTCTGCGAATAGTTTCTTTTGACAGGAGCAGTGCTGACTCAGTCGAGTAAGTTGCTCAAAAACCCGATTGCGTAGGGTGCAATAGGCTGTGTCGGTTTATGTGGGCCGTCAATTGCATATTGACCACTTTTTCGGCTATTTTTGCAAAATATGGCAGGAGTGAGACCGGTCGAAGGTTCTCCAGCTGACTCTCACTCACATTCGCTTTTTTTTTTATGGGGAGGACAATCGCTTCTTTCCATCTTTTAGGGACCACTCCCGACTCAAATGAGATTTCAAGGAGGTGCCTAATATAAGGTACTAGGATCTCCAGGCTGTCTCTCAGAACTTTAGGAGTAGTGGGGTCCCTAGGTGAACCCGGATGTAATACTTAAGGCTATGCCTTTGAGGTCGTCACAGGAGGGGAGATCAAATCTGGAGAGGTAGTCTGCCTCCTCCACGTTGGTCCTCCCCTCGCTATCGGAACTCCCATTACGTGCCTCATCCGGGAAGGTAGTATAGATCCTTGCTACCTTCTCTGCCAAGAAGTCTGCCACCAGATTGCAAGAATCAACAGATCCGCTTTTGATAGCCGTAGTTCTGGCTAGTGACGAAATGTCTTTGAAAATTGTGAAAAGTTCTCTAGAAGAGTTCTCAGCTTGCTCTATCCTATCATTGTAGTAGGCGGCACAAGTTTTTCTTATGAGGGAGTGATAGTGCTTTAGACTGGTTTTGTATTCACCCTTCCTGTGATCTGAAAAGTCTTTCCTCCATACTCTTCTAACTGCTTGCAGGAAGTCTTTGCTGTCCTGAGTACTTCATTAAACCATGGGGACGATTTTCACTGTCTCCCGGGCACCCTAGGGGACCATGGGGCTACTCTGTCTAGTGCCTCCGTAATCCGTTCATCTAATAAGCTACAGGCAGACTCAATGTCCTTGCCTCCCGGTGGACCGCCCTGCTGGAGTGCGCGATTGAAGTTTGCTGCTGAGAACCTAGCCCACTTCCTATGCAGCGTCTCTGCACCGATCGTCTTTGGCATAGGGGTGTTAGGTACCAGGGCACTAAAGGCAACCAAATAATGATCAGTCCAAGGAATTGCAATGGGGTGTTCAATTACTAGATCCCCCCAGTTGGCAAAAACCGGGTCTAGTAGGTGGCCTAGTTGGTGGGTCGGGAGAGGAGATTGCAACACCAGCTGCAAGGCGGCCAATTCCTGACAGAGCTCTTGCGCTCCGGTATTAGCCATCTCATCAAAGTGTAGGTTCATGTCCCCCAACACAAGCACTTTATTATACCGAAGTGCAGGTTGAATCACCTGTTCCGTTAGGCTCGATGCAAACTGGGTGGTGAGACCTGGTGGTCTATAGATTAAAAATCCTTTTATAATATAGTTTGCGGCAACTGTGATCGTAAAAAAGCCAGCTACGCTCGCAGCGATGTTAGCTAACTCTAAAGTGCATTGAACCGATAGCTTATAAATGATGGCTATCCCTCCCCCCTGTTTTTTTGTCGATCCAGTCTAGCAATCCCATAGTTATGTGGGAGGGCCTTGAGGATTTCAGGTGCAGAGTCCTAGTTCAACCAGGTTTCTGTGAGAGACATAACATCTGGCTGAATGTCTGCTAGATGGTCATGAATTTCAAATTTGTGATTTTTAAGGGATCTACAGTTGACCAGAATTAGATTAAATTTCTGATCTATCCCGGTTTGTTTCGTGTTTGCCTCTATTCTATAGGGGCAGTAGCTACATTTCCGAGGTGTAGATCCCACCAGTATACCATGCCTGCATTGCTCTCGGATAATGTTCCTGTAACTTGTGTTTTTCTGTGAATATCTAAGGTTTCTTAAATGCTAATTTCTAACTATAAAATCCCTGAATCCTGTGTTTTTTTCAGTGAATTTCTATGGTTTTTTAAATGCTAATTGCTAACTATAACGTCTCTGAAATCTGTTTTTTTGTGAATATATATACATATAAAAATGATTTTTAAAATATATTTTAATGTTTTTATATACATTTTTCATATAATTTATATATATATATATATGCAGTAAATCGTTTAAAAAAAAATATATAAAAATGGCCTGTAGCTAGGATATTCAGACGCACACCACATGTCAGAATACATGTACAAGTAGACACACACCTGAGTCACAAGAGCACGCAGACCCTTAAATTTGATAGAGTGCACTTCTTATTGCAAGCAGACACCTAAATTTATACGTTCTACTTCAAGTGTACCTTTCCAGAGACTCACACGAAGTAGCCTAATCCCTAATCCCTCTACCAACATGTCTTAAACCTCACTTTTCTCTGGCAGCTTCACTATTAACCGACTGTTCAGAATGTTGGGCCTAGCCAAATATAAAACAGCACCCCTTCCCATGTCACTGTTGTAAGTCTCACCATTTTTCCAAAGGCTTCAATGCGTGTATCTGTGCCTTTTCCTAGTGACATGGTACATGAAAAAAAAACTAGAAATTGTAGAAAACCTGTGTTTCAGACCGCAAGCTCTCTAAGTTTCTGTAGAAGAAGGTGTATGTATTCCTTTCTGCTCATAATACAGGGCACATGAGTATTGAATAGTCTATTCGAGGGGTTCTGTGACACCTACATAGGTAAGACATGTCTCCCTCTGTGACCAAATGATGGAGCAGAACTGAGAAGATTTGTGCACCTGTATGAGAAGCTACCAGTTTTTTAAGATAGCATCTTCAGACCCACAGCACATGTCAGAATACATGTACAAGTAGACACATACCTGAGTCACGAGAGCACGCAGACCTTCAAACTTGAAAGAGTGCACTTCCCATTGCAAGCAGACACCTACATTTATACGGTCTACTTCAAGTGTACATTTCCAGAGACTCATACGAAGTAGCCTAATACCTAATCTCTCTGCCAACATGTCTTAAACCTCACTTTTCTCAGGCAGCTTCACTATTCACCGGCTGCTCAGAATGTTGGGCCTAGCCAAATATAAAACAGCAACCCTTCCCATGTCACTGTTGTAAGTCTCACCATGTTTCTGAAGATGCACCCACTCACACCACTGTAGAATCTTTTATACACCCACTGCTGCTCCCACACAACTGTTCACAAACCCATTCACAAAGCCATACCTGTACTTACACACCCAGTCACTGATTCATTGATCTATACACACATCTACTCGCTCACCCATACTGCCACTCATAGACCCACTCACTCACTAATACAGCCATTGACATATCAACTCATATAGGCATACAGGCGCTGACACACTGTGTGAGTCACCCATAAAACTACTAACACACCTAGATACTCACCCTTACAGTCAATCATACAGCTCCTTACCCAGCCAAACAGTTATAAACCCACCCACTTACTCATAGAAATAGGAACACATACTCACTCAGCTATACAGTCACTGACAGAAGAATGCACTCATCTATATAGCTACTCTCACATTCACTCACTCATGCATAGAGTCACTCATATACCCTGTCACTCATGTATACTGCCTTTCACATACTAAGTTACTCACCCATACTGACACATGCACTCAATCACCAACACATCCAAACAGACACTCAATCACTCATACAACTTTTCACACACGCAAAGTACCCATACAGCCACTGACTCACCCACTCACTGATCCATACAGGCAGTCACACACCTCGTCACCCACACACACACAGACACCGGGACAACCATAGACGTAGTCACACAACCAATCAATCACCTATATAGCCATTCATGTACCCACTAACACACTCATACACCCACTTAGACATTAACTGACATGCAGATACACACATTCATACAACCAGTCACTCACCCATACATTCACTGCAATACCTAATCACTCACTTATACAGTCAGTCACGCACAAACTGAGCCATACATACAGTCACTCATAAACCCACTGTTTCACCAATACACCTTGGTATATATATTTAATACTCATAAACTTTTAAAAAACACTCACAGTCACTGGAACCAGCGCTGAGGAATTCCGCTGTGTAGGACTTACAGGCAGTACCAGGAGGGCTTCTTGGCCTCCAAGGTCCCTCATGAGTAAAGTGGACTTCATCCCCCAACCAGTAGTGTGCCACGAGGTGCGTTTGCAGAGTAGTGGAGGAAGGGGGTCGTGGCCTCCGAAAACCTCTTAGCAATCCCACTGTGTGGGACTTACTGGAGGTAACGGGAGGGGTACTTGGCCCCCATGGAGGTCCTTGGGGGCCAACTACCCCTCCTATTACCTCCAGTATTTGCAAAATAGATGCTTTGGGGTGCAGAATTTTTCAACTGCACAAGAGCGGTGTCATTTGAACACAAAAGAGCTAAGATATCCAACTTTATTTAAGTTTGTTTTTTGCATATTTTTGGGTATGATGATCATATTAGTTATAAATCATGTTTATAAGCTTGGTTTTTTTTGTGTAAATTTCGCCCAATGGGGCATGATCTAGTTTCATGCATTATTGACAAACAGTTTATTTTTGACACTGACTTTATGGCAGCAATAGTGATATGTTGTCCAATAAGGACTTCAGTTCATAACTTTACACATATGCCCAATGGGGCAAGATTATGATATTGGTATTTCTGGATTTCTTTTATGTGGTGTATATGACCCCATGAAGAATGTTTTTGAATTCGAAATTCAAAATGTAAGCCCAATTGTGCGCAGTTATAGATCTTTTTATGTTTTTTATTTTTATTTTATTTCATTTTATTTTATACTTTATGTGAAAAAGGTTAAATGATGAATGTAAAGGTAATTCAATGTATGAACCCAATGGGGGGATTACAAAGTATTGCAGATAGAAAACATGTTATAAGATGGCCGCAGTAAAAAAGCGACTTACATTGTCCTTTTTCAGTTTCCTGTATGCATGATGATATATTCGCAATGCTCACTGTGTGTAGGCATAGTGAGAAAGGCTAACTGCCGAAACGCGTCTGACGCATTTTAAAGTGTCTAACTAAATAAAACTTAAAACTTAAATCAGCTACAAGGAGTGCAGTTCCGTTGTCCAGATTAGATTTTTTTTAATATGCCCGGGCGCAAGCTTTTCCGTGCACCCCGACGTTCTGGTTGTACGCCGTGAATACACAGATTTGAATATATGTATCTATATATACATATATTGCCTACTGGCGGTCGCCAGTAGGTAGTTATAGTTAGAACCTTGTTTCTATTCAAACAGTGTTTTTTCTTTTGCGAATATCTTTGGCGCCGTTTGATGAATCTTCACGAAATGTTCAAAACTAATGGGAGGCTCACTTCAGCTGCTGTGTTGAAAGTTTCAGGGTGATTCCTCAAGCGGGGCCCTGAGAAAAAGAGGGGCCCCAAAACACCTTTTCTCCACGTTAATTTCCATAGGAAACTTTAGACATGGCTACAGCCCGAACTGCTGAACGGAATTACACCAAATTTGGCAAAAAGGTAGCTCTTGGTTCAGAGAGCACTCTTTTTGTGAAATGATGTAAATCTGTTCAGTACAAATATCTCCGCAGAGGATCCGCGAAAACTCCCAATCTCATGCCTGCAATCTGATTGGCTGCCAACAGTTCCAACCAGGAAGTGTTGGCAGCCATCTTGTGACTCAATTAAACCGAGTCACAAGGTCAAAGGTAAAAACATGTGAAAAATTAAGAAACACCCTGACACCCTAGGCCTGCTCAGGGGCCCCACAAGGACACCCAGGGCCAAAAAAAGCATTTTTTAATAAATTTTCAGTGAATCCCACCAAAAATGTAAAAAATAACTAAGCGCGGTCTCCGCGCTTTGTTTAATTAGGCCCCCGGGTGGGCCAGATCCCGGGGCAAATATGTAAATAGATGCGGGGGCTCGAGTGGGCCCCCGCAGCCCCGGGGACCGCCACCTCCCTGGGGTATGTTTATTTAATGCGGGGGCATGCGGGCCTCACCGCAGCCCCGGGGACCGCCATCTCCCCGGTGCTTTTTAATTAAAAAAAAATGTGTGGGAGGGGGCTCCTACCCCCATGCTGCCCCTGGGACCGCCACCTCCCTGGGCTATATTCATGAAATGCGGGGTGCCAGGCAGACCCCCCCGCAGCCCTGGGGACCGCCACCTCTGCGGGGCTTTTTAACAAAAAAAGGTGTGGTGTGGGCTCCTACCCCCCCACGCAGTCCCGGGGACCGCCACCTCCCTGGGGCTATATTCCTTAAAAGTGGGGCCACTCGGCCCCCCTGCAGCCCTGGGGACCACCACCTCCCCGGGGCTATTTAAAAAAATAAAGTGTTGGGGGCTCGAGTCCACCTTCTTCAAAAAAAATGATTAAAGAAATGGCCAAGCCCCGGGGATGGCGTCCCTGGGGCCAAAATCAGCCCCACAAGGACCCCCAGGGCCAGCAAATCCCACCAAAAATGTAAAAAATAACGAAGTGCGGTCTCCTGCGTTTCGTTTAATTAGGCCCCCGGGTGGGCCAGGTCCTGGGGGCAAATATGTAAATAGATGCGGGTGCTCGAGCGGGCCCCGGCAGCCCCTGGGACCGCCACCTCCCCGGGGCTTTTTAAAAAAAATAAAAGCTTGGGGGGGCTCCTGCCCCCCATGCTGCCCCTGGGACCGCCACCTCCTCAGGCTATATTCAAGAGGGATACTTGGCCCCCAAATGCCCTCAATAGCCATGGAGACTTCATCCCCCAACTAGTAATATGCCAGGAGGTGCGTTTGCAGAGTGATGGAGAAAGGATGTCCTCGATGATTGCACGGGTAGTGCCTGTATGATTCTATGAGTGCCACTGCCAAGAACAGACTGCGAAAACCAGGTGTTTTTAACAAAGTGTAAAATATATATATACATATTTTACATAATGTTTCAGTGTAGCTATTTAGTAAGATACTAATTTAACTTTTCCCTTTGTATTCATTTGTCGAAATAACTAAATCAAAAATGCATTTTCCTTCTCCACAGCAACAGCAGAGATCGCAATGAGATCAGTAGTCACAAATACAAATAACATAGTGAAAAACAGATATTTAGACATATTTTACACAAAGTTTGAGTCTATCTGTTTAGTAACATATTGGTTTAAGTTTATTTTAACAACACATTTATTAAAAAAAGAACAGTTTCCAAAAATAACTAAGTGTATCAACAAGGACTGGCCTTCAAAGGAACGATCAGTTTGTGTCCAAAGAAAACCATTCCGTTTTTTTAAAAGAACCCTCACCCACCAACCTAGTTGGTGGAATGCTTCATCATTGGGTTCCCACCCAAGGCGCCGAGCGCAGCTTGGGTGTGCTGCGACGCCTGAACTACAGCGGAGCAGGTTTTTTGGTGGTGAAGTGAGTGTAGTGATTTGTGATTTAAAACTGTCTACAGGGTCCCCCTCAAAAAGGAGTAAATTTAATAATGGTGCCGTATGGCAGGGTTAAAAGTAAGTTGAAGCGGATAACTTGCGAGTTTGGGTTTAACTCATGTATCCAATGAAAAGGTCTACATGTTTCATCCAGTAGATTCCATTAGCTGGCTTTCGTCAGGACCAAAAATATTGTGATGAAGACTGGGATAAGGACCTCAGTCTAAGGGTGAAAAAAGTGCGCGCACGCTAAGGTGCGAAACAGAAAGAAAACACATTCGTTTTCTGTGGCTGTTTACTTAAGTCGCTTAATTTTAACGCAACATGGATCCCAGGGAGGGGGCAGTGCATGTAGTCAAACAATCATCAAGGACTGCTGCCCACCATCGTTACCTATTGCGGCCTGCTACCAGAGATCCCGAATGTGTTGTTAAAATAGACCTTTTCATTGGATACATGAGTTAAACCCAAACTCGCAAGGTATCCGCTTCAACTTACTTTTAACTTTTAGCAACAATTCCTGGCCAAAAACTCCCTTCAGAGGTATAGACTACTTCAACAGATATGGGTCCAGACTTTTCAAGAATGGCCACATATTGCATGGACTGTAGTGTTGTTATAACAGCTGGTGAGCAGTGTATTACAGCTATTCACAATGCTGTCAAAAATCACACATGGTATTTTTTCCCCCTTTTATATTTTTTTACATTTCATAAGAGGAGTTCATAGTGAGCAGCAAGAAGGCAAGGCAAACCTGAAGGACCCCCGACTTCAATAGCAGCACAACAGCACCGAAACAGAGAGTCTATTCAAAAGTCCAATCTCAACTTCAAGATTTGGCTCCACAGTTTTCCCCGATGGCATCACACTGCATGGATTGTAGAGTTGTAATGAGTGCTGGAGAACAGTCCATATCAACCCTTCACAATGCTGGAAAGAATAATAAATATTCATTTTTTAAAATTTTTTGGCTCTTCATAGTTTTTCTGCATTAGCAGGCATTTTATTATCAAACAAAATGGGTATCTAATCTCTATGTGTTCTTCATTTTATTATCTTCCAATTTATTGAAACACTACTTACATATAACTTGCCGTATAGGCAAGTCAAACGTGCCCCCTACAAATACATACACAGTTAACTTTTGCCAGTTATTATAATTTACTTTTTCACTTTGTAAATATAAGTCAACAGTCTGTGTTTAAATCTTCTAGTAAGTGCATCAACAACATGTACAAACATACTCCGTTTTTTTACAGAACACTGTGTTAAATTTTGTAATCTCTTTTTAAAACAATCAACTGTTATATATGTGTGTTGTTCTGCAACTCCTCCTCTAAAAGAACTCTTCATTTTCCTTAGAATCCTCCTCAGGACCAAAGAAACGAAACTGCACATCACCACAAACCTTTTCTACGTCTGCCACACTACCATGCAAAAGTGCTCTATTTATTTCTAGTAGACATAAAGCAGGAGTTTTCACATAATACAGCCTCCTACCTAAAGGTCGCATTGTTGAGTGGTATAACTTATTTTGTGTTTTAAACTTCTCCTTGGAAAGATACATAGGAATTTTCTTAATATATCAATGGATTGCTGGGTAATACTAGAAACACTACTACAATTCCATTTGTATACAGTACCCTGACTACGCCTTCCTTGTACCGCTTCTGTAATAACTTCTTCTACATTTGTAAGTACCATCACCTCTTTTGCTATAGGACTACCGTTCTTCATTTCATAACATCGTCTTCTTTAATCAATAGCATGAACTAATTTGTTATCCTTAAAGAAAGCCTGTGTACAAGAGCATGTATTCATTGTCCAATAAATACAGTACAACAGTTACTTCTATTCACTAATCTTTTCTTCTGGTTTTGTCTCCTCATGCACAACATTATTTTGTCAAGAGTATTCATTCTATTTAGAATCAAAATGAAAAGCTTCCTCTTCAAAGCAAATGCCTTATTAACTACTCACTCAACTCATTCTTTCTGTTTCACTGTATCTCTCCTTCTTCTATACTTTTTTAAATTTAACACTAAATTTACAAGGCTGTAACTACGCAATCATTACAACATTTACGCAGAACCTATGCAGCCATCCAAACACCCACTTACAACCCATGCAGTCATTGAAATACTGAGGCACACACGTGCACTAATTAAACACTCATACTCTACTCATGGACTCATGTAATTACCTAGAGAATACCATTGTAGTAAACCTATCACACGTATTGTCTAAAGACTGCATATACCTCAGTAAAACTTGTAAATACATAGGTTTGTGGTTGAATACATCGATACTCCCTGGATGATTGAATGAGTGCAGAGGTAGTGACTAGGTGATTCCCTGAGGGTACAATGTAGTGCCTAGATGATTCCCTGACTATGTCATAACTCCATGAGTCATTCCATATCTGCATAATTACTGTGTGTTTGCATGTGTATACCATTAGTGTATGGGTGGTTGGATGAGTGTATGAGTAGAGTCTGAATGATCGACAAGTGCGTGACTAATGCTTCAATAATTCAATACAAGCATAGATACTGGTAGGATGATTAAAAGAGTGCAACTCAAGTACCTGGATAATTACAAGAGTGCATACATAGTATATTGGTGATTTATGCAGTGCATGGATAGTGCATACATGATTGTTTAAGCCCATGCATAGCACCTAGTCTATTGGATGAGTAGATGAATAGTGTTTCAGTGATTGGATACTCCCCGTTTCTTTTTGGTTGACTGAACAGGTAGTGCCTGGATGCTTACATAACTACATGGGTTAGTGCTTGGAGAATTGAATAAGTGCATCAGGAGTGCCTACCTAATTAGATGAGTGCATTACTAGTGACTGCATGATTCCATTGTTAAAGCTTGAGAGATTGGATGAAAGTAAGTATACTGCTGGAGTGATTGTATTAGTGCAAGACTATTGGCTCAGTAATTAAATGACTGCATAGGTACTGGATGAGTGATAGGTTTACTACAATTGTACTCTCTACGTAATTACATGAGTAGAGCCTGAGTGTTTCGTCAGCGCATGTGTGTGCATAAGTATTTCAATGACTGCTTGGGTTGTAAGTGTTTAGATGGCTCCATAGGTTCTGTGCAAATGTTATAATGATTGCATAGCTACAGCCTTGTTAATTGCATAAATCAATATTTAGTAAATAGGTGATGAGATGAATGTATACATAGTGCCGGCATACTTCAATGACTACATAATTTCTGCCTGCCTAATTGCAAGAGAACATGTGTAGTTTCCGGATAATTGATTCACTCCATGGATAGCGAATCACTGATTTGATGACTGCCAGAGTAATGGCTGGGTGATTCCATGAGTGCCTGAATATTACCTGACTGACTGAGAAAGTACCTTCATTGCTATTAGATACATAACAGTTGTCACTATATCTCTGACTCATTGGTTATCTCCTTCTGTCAGTATCAACCTACCTGTTTTACTGTATACATGCTTTTCTTCTGAGCTCTGTGTTAGTGAAATTTAGGTATCACACTTGATATATAATTGCATACATGGCCCTCTAGAAACATACATTGATTTGTTACTGAGCATGCACATGCATCAGTAAGTTTCTAAAACGGAAAACAGCATTTAAAAACTTTTCAAAGCACAAAACCTTACACAAATGGCATACCTACATCATTTCTTAAATATTTCTTCTGCTTCTAAAACATATATTCAGCATATCTCAAACAAAAGTTACACTCGAAATGAAGCTCGCACAAGAATTCTCAAGGCATTCTCTACTATTAATCCTTCTCAATTTCAAATACAATATGTTTAAAGAAATACACTACCCCCACCATATACATTAAATTTTCATCATACTTCCTGAACATAGATCACCTAGTAAACATATATGCAATTTCTTAATAGATGTACACATTCAAGCCATCTTTCCCAAATTATATACCTCTCTGCATCTTTAGGCAAACTTAAAAGTCCTACTGTATATATAACTATGTGCAAGCACAAAAACCATATCTCACAATCTAAGCATATGCAAAGTGGTCATATAAGTTAAAAATCACATTGACAAACACTTCCCAATACATACCTAACAAGTATTACTTCTTTCTAATTCATATACAGGCGGACAACATGTTCTCATCTTCTATTTATCACATCACTATTCCTGTTTAATAATATTACTAAAAGTACCACAACTCCCAGAATGCAAATGACAGATGTATCTATTCTGCACATGATGTTTAGACATTTAAAACATCCTTAGTTCCTCATTGCAACTTTCCACAAGACTGTACTGCTACTTTTCAACAAAATACTCAATGTAATAAACACGCACTAATTAATTTTTCTCTTATTCCCAAAACATTCACCACTAACCTCTTAAACACATACTCTCTAATACATACAGTTCATCTGATATATTTTTTCTCATTACTATGATACTCCTTTTAATCAAACTCCCATATACATCTTCATTTCTAATGTACACTTTTAAAATAATTACAAAGATATATACATACCACTGAATTCAGTTTGTCGATTATATTGTTGTTTTAGCTCTTTCTGCATAGTTTTGACACTGTTAAGATTTGTAAAAACTAAGCAGAAGAATGGTACACGACTCTCATACAAAGCAACTCTAAAGTGGCAAGCTCTTCAACTTTCCACCCTATCATCATGAGAAAAGCAGCAAATGAAATCATGTCTTTCATTTTAGACTACTGCATCTCCACTTCTGAATGGTTAGCATTAGTTAACCCTTTCCCTCTCTTTCAACCCGAGGTTCCCATCAGCGCATTTTCACGATGGTTTCGCGATCATTGCAGAGAAATTGCGAACCTATATCTAGCTTAATTTTTCTGAATTGAAATATTACACAAAAGTTTATTCATAGTCCTGAGTTGGAAATTAATACTTGCCATTATTTACATTGTATCATCACTCCTCAAAGACAAGTCTGTCTCTTTAACACCCGTGTGGCACCCCTCCCTTAAAAAATAAATAAATAAAGGGCACGCCCCGGGGGATGGGGTTCATGGGGCCGTAATTGGCCTGGGAAGGGAGACATGCGGACCCCCTAGTCATTTAGAAAAAAAGACTGGTCCTGGGGGATAGGGTCCCCGGTGCCGAAATTGGCTGAGGAAATGGGGCTATGCAGCCCCCTTCCCTAACATTTTTTTTTTAACTCCAGCAAGTCACCGAAGGCCACGCCCCCTTTGCCACCATTCTGCAAATGCGCCTCCTGGTGCAGTGGTAGTTGGGGAATTAAATCCCCTTGAATGCTGAGGGTCTTTGGGGGCCAACAAGCCCTCTTGTTACCCCCAGTAAGTCCTAGACAGTGGGATTGCTGAGAGGACTTGAAGGCCACACCCCCTTTCGCTCCTGGTGTGCTTCTGGTTGGAGAATGAATTCCACTTTACTCCTGAGGGCCTCAGGACTAAAGTGGACTTCATACCCCAAGCAGCAGTGCGCCAGGAAGCGCATTTGCAGAGTGATGGAGAAACGGGGCATGGCCTCTGACCACCTCTCAGCAATCCAGATGTGTGGGCCTTACTGAAGGTAACAGGAGGGCTAGTTGGCCCCCAAGGACCCTCAAGAGTCAATGGGAGGTACGTTTGCAGAGTGGTGGAAAAAGGGGGCATGGCCTGCTATCAGATCTCAGCAATCCTGCTGTATGGGAGTTACTGGAGGTAATAGGAGGACGTCCTTGGGGGCCAACTAACCCTCCTGTTACCTCCAGTAGGTCCCACGTAGCAGGATTGTGGAGAAGTTGTCAGAGGCCACGCCCCCTTTCTCCACCACTCTGCAAACATGCCTCCTGGCACACTACTAGTTGGGGGATAAAGTCCCCTTGGTTCCAGAGGGACCTTGGGGGCCAAGAAGCCCTCCTGGTGCCTCCTGTAAGTCCTACAAAGCAGAATTCCTGAGAGCTGTTCAGAGGCCCAGCCTCCTTTCTCCACCACTCTGCAACTGGGACTGCTAGTTAAAAAACCTTAGAAACTCACTAAAAAAACAAAGGTTACAGAGGCGTTATAGTTAGGAATTAGCATTTAAAAAACCTTGAAATTCACTGAAAAATCCAGAGGTTATAGGTACATTATAGTTAGCAAATACAATTTAAAATACCTTAGAAATTCACTAAAAAACAACAAAGGTTACAGGTACGTTATAGTTAGGGTCAGATTTTACTCATACAAAACCAGAGAAATTCAGTTGGTTTAGTTACCTGAGTTAGCTATAACTCGCACCTTCACTGCACTGCTTATGACCTCACATATTACATCACTCATGACATGGTCAGTGACATCACTGATGATATCACTCATGACATCTCAAATGAAAACACTGATGAAATCAGTGAGGACATCATCCATTGACTGTTTTTAAAAAGTTTAGGAGTGTTAAATATATATACTAAGGTGTATTAGTGAATCAGTGGGTATATGAGTGTCTGTATGGATGACTCTTTGGGTGGATGACTGACTGTATAAGTGATTGATTAGGTGTCTCAGTGAATGTATAGGTGAGTGACTGGTTGTGTAAATGAGTGTATCTGTCTGTCAGTTGATGTTTAAGTGGGTGTATGAGTGTTTAGTGGGTACATGAATGGCTATATGGGTGATTGGTTGTCTGACTACCTCTATCGTTGTATGGGTGTCTGTTTGTGTTGTTGAGGAGGTGTGTTACTGCATGTATGGATGAGTGAGAGGGTGAGTCAGTGGCTGTATGGGGTACTGTGTGCATGTCTCAGAAGCGGTATGGGCGAGTAAGTGTCTCTATGGCTGTGTTAGTGATTGAGTGCATGTGTCAGTGTAGGTGAGTAACTAGGTATGTAAAAGCACTATAGGTGAGTGATGGGGTATATGAGTGACTGTATGCGTGAGTCAGTGAGTGAATATGATACTGGCTATATGGATGAATGTGGGCTTCTGTCACTGACTGTATAGGTGAGTGAGTATGTGTTACTATTTGAATGAGTAAGTAAGTGGGTGTGTGTTTAACTGTTTGGGGAGTAAGTGGCTGTGTAATTGACTGTATGGGTGAGTGTCTAGGTGTGTGAGGAGTTCTATGGCTGACTCACTCAGTATGTGAGTGTGTGTATGAGTGGATATGTCAATGTCTGTATTTTTGAGTGAGTGGGTGTATGAGTGGCAGTATGGGTGAGCGAGTAGATGTGTGTGTAGATCTATGAATCAGTGAGTGGGTATGTAAGTAGTGCTATGGCTCTGTGAATGGGGTTGTTAATGGTTGTGTGGGAGTGGCAGTGGGTGTATAAAAGATTCTATAGGGGTGTGAGTGACTGCGGTAGAGATGCTGCGGATGAGGTCATTATTGATGTAATCAGTGATGTCATTTGAGGTGTCATCAGTGATATCATCAGTGATGTCACTGACCATGTCATGAGTGGAGTAATATGTGAGGTCATAAGCAGTGCATTGCAGGGGCATGAGTTATAGTTAACTCAGGTAACTATAACAGCTGAATTTCTCTGGTTTTGTATGAGTAAAATCTGACCCTAACTATAACGTCCATTTAACCTTTGTTTTTTTAAGTGAATTTCTAAGTTTTTTTAAATTGTATTTGCTAATTATAATGTCACTGTAACCTTTGGTTTTTTCAGTGAATATATATATATATAGATATATTACCTACTGGCGGTCACCAGTAGGTAGTTATAGTTAGGACCTTGTTTCCATGCGAAAAGCATTTTTTGACTTGGCTATAACCTTGGCGTCATTTGACCAATCTGCATGAAATTTTGCAAAAAAAGTGTCACAGTGGGTACTATTGATTGGGAAAGATTGGGGGTGATCCGAGCAGTGGGGACCGAGAATTTGGAGTGCGAAATAAGGTTGCGTTTGTAATGTTAATTCCCAAAGGAACCTTTAGCCACACCTACAGCCCGAACCGCTGAATGGACTTACACCAAATTTAGCAGGGAGGTAGATATTGGTTCAAGGAAATGCTTTGTGCTTATTAGGTGTAGTTGTTGAGAAATTTAAGTTTAAAATTATAGTGATATCTCTGGCCGTGGATATTTCACAACCATTTCTGGATGAATCGCGATTGCACGTGCCAACGGGAATGCTCTGATTGGCTGGACGCAACCTGAACAGAAAGTTACAGCTGTCATTTTATCTATCAGGAACAGTTCCCGGGGCTGTAAATTTGTGTGAAAGCCCACATAAGGGGTCAGGGTGTAGATACTCTGACCCCATGGTTGAGAAATGGGGGTGTTAGTTAGTTATGTGTCCAAAATGGATTTTTTTTATCCCGCATGATGACGCCACGACCACCAGCATGGCCCCAGTGTACCGTCACGGGGACATCGCGACTATCAACGTCATCGCGAATATTGGTGGAAATATTAAAAAATATATCAGTGAATCATTAATATGCATTGTTATAGAGATACTGAGATCCTGATAAATGTCTTTATAGAGTTATTTATATAGCGAGTTATCTACTGTGATTGTTAGAATTAATTATATAGTTATAATTTTTGAATGTGGTGATGGCTATTGAATTCCTGCTTTTGTTTTCCGTTTTCACGAAGTGTCCGGGGCGGATTGTGATTACCGATGTCATTGCGATCTCTGGAGTCACCACAAAAATATAAAATAGGTTTTAGAGATGGTTTTTATAGAAACTCTCTAGAAAAACATGAGTTTAGAGAATACTGTAAGAAACCCCTAGTGTGTAAAATACTATAGCATGCGTGGATATATGTGTTTTAGACTTTATGGAAAAGGCGCGATTATCACGGTTCACGTCGTCACCGCAACATCATGAATAACCACAAAAAAGGAAAATAGGTCTGAAAGATGGTTTTTAAAGAAACTTAGTAGAAAAATATGAGTTTTAACATGCTTTGAAGAAGTAACTACATAGTAATATGTGTAGTGCAATGTTCAGAATGGATTTTTTTACATATTATTTTTGGATGATTTGGTGGTCATTGAATGTCTGCTTTTGTTTTACGCTTTTGCGATGTGTCCAGGGGAATTGCGATTACCAACATCATCGCAGTCTCTGAACTCACCACAAAAATGGAAAATAGGTTTTAGAGCAGGTTGTTCTGGAAATACACTAGAAAAACATGAGTTCGAAGTGTACAGTAATAAACCCCTAGTGTGTAAAATACTTTAATATGTGTGTATATATTTATTTAAAATTTTATGAAAAAAATTCCGATCGTCCGGTTAACAACATTATTACAATGACCTGAATAACCATGAAAACGGAAAATAGGTCTTAAAGATGGTTTTTGAAGAAACTTAGTAAAAAACTATGAGTTTAAACATGCTTTGAAAGAAGTATGTCTATAGTAATATGTGTAGTGCAATGTTCAGAATGGATTTTATTACATATTGTTTTTGGATGTGTTGGTGGCCATTGAATATCTGCTTTTGGTTTCCGTTCTCACAACGTATTCGTGGGAATCGCGACAATGTTGCTGAAAAAAAGGATCTTTTTAAAGAAAATGAACAATGTTTCGGGTACTAGGGTGGCTCTGAATAGAGCCTTTGTGTCGCTTGTGTGTATATGGCTACTACACATAAGACCGGATGCAGTGTTTCAGCTTACTTAGAAACCCCCTGTTGCCTTCATCTGTAAAGTGCACTCCATCATTTCTATAAATTCTATGCATGTCAAAACGCAGATTGTTGTTATGGATACAGCCCATGCAATGGTCTCTGAGGAATGCAGAAACAGTTTCATAAACTTGTTTCCTGGCTTTGTCAATCTGTGGACAGAATTGATTGGACCACTTTCATTTCTGTTTTTGGCATATGTTAGAGTTCACCAAGACAGCGGTGCCGAGGAAGAGCAGAAAGTGGCAGAAAAAATTTGAGAAATGAGCAGAAAAAGGCAGAATAAAAGTCACAAATGAGCAGCAGGAGGCAGTATAAAGGTGAGAAATGAGCAGAAAGAGGCAGAATAAAGGTCAGAAAAGAGCAGAATGAGGCAGAATAAAGGTCAGCAACAAGCAGAAAGAGGCAAGAAAAGGTGAAAAACAAGCAGAAAAGAAAGAATAAAGGTCAGAAATGAGCTGAAAGAGGCAGAGTAAAGGTCAGCCACGAGCAGACAGTGGATAAATGAAGGTGAGGAATGAGCAGGAAGAGACAGAATAGAGGTCAGGAGCAAGCAGAAAGAGGCAGAATAGAGGTTGGAAATGAGCAGGAAGAGGCAGAATAGAGGTCAGAAACAAGGCGAAAGAGGCATTATAGAGGTCAGAAACGAGCAGCAAGAGGCAGAATAAAGGTCAGAAATTGAGCAGAAGGAAGCAGAATAAAGGTCATAAATGAGCAGAAAGAGGCAGAATAAACATTTGAAACTAGCAGAAAGAGGCTGAACAAAAGTCAGAAGGGAGCAGAAAAAAGCAGAATAATGGTCCGAAATGAGCAGAAAGAGGAAGAATAAAGGTCAGAAACGAGCAGAAAGAGGCTAAATAACTGTGAGAAATGAGCAGCATGAGGCAGAATAGAGGTCAGGAAAGAGCAGAATGAGGCAGATTAGAAGTCAGAAATGAGCAGGAAAAGGGAGAATAGATGTCCGAAACTAGCAGAAAGAGGCAAAATAGAGGTCAGAAAAGAGCAGGAAGAGGCAGAATAAAGGTCCGAAAAAAGCAGAAAGAGGCACAACAAAGGTTAGAAACGAGCAGAAAGAGGCAGAATGGAGCAGAAAAGAGTAGAATAAAGGTCAGAAACAAGCAGAAAGAGGCACAACAAAGGTTAGAAACAAGCAGAAGGAGTCAGAATAAAGGTCAGACGGGAGCAGAAAAAAGTAGAATAATGGTCAGAAAGAGGCAAAATGGAGGTTGGAAACCAACAAGAAGAGGCAAAATAAAGGTGAGAAACGATCAGAAAGAGGCAAAATAAAGGTCAGCAACAAGCAGAAAGAGGCAAAATAAAGGTCAGCAATGAGCAGAAAGAAAAAGGCAGAATAGAGATCAGAAACAAGCAGAAAGAGGCAGAATAGAGGTCAGAAATGAGCAGAAAGAGGCAAAATGAAGATGAGAAACAAGCATAAAGAGGCCGAAAAAAGGTTAGAAACAAGCAGAAAGAGGCAAAATAGAGGTCAGAAACGAGCAGCATGAGGCAGAATAAAGGTCAGAAACAAGCAGAAAGAGGCAGAATAAATGTCGGAAACGAGCAGAAAGAGGCTATAAAGAGGGCCGGAGCGAGCAGAAAGGGGCAAAATAGATTTCAGAAATGAGCAACAAGAGGCAGAATAAAGGTCAGAAATTAGCAGAAAGAGGCAGAATAAAGGTCAGACACAAGCAGAAAGAGGCAAAATTAAGGTCAGCAATGAGCAGATAGAAGCAAGATAAAGGTGTGAAACGATCAGAAAGAGGCAAAATAAAGGTCATCAACGAGCAGAAAGAGGCATAAAAAAGGTGAGGAACGAGCTTGCTGAGAATTGCTGAGACCTCTTTGGAGGTAACGTGTTCTTTCGCAACCACTCTGCAAAGGGGCCTCCTGACACACTACTGGTTGGGGGATGAAGTCCCTTAGGCTGCTGAGGGTTGTTGGGGGCCAGGAACCTCTATTGTTGCAGCCAAGTATGTCCCCTACAGTGGGATTGCTGAGACCTCGTCAGAGGCCCCACCCGCTTTCCCAACCACTCTGCAAAGTGGCCTCCTGATGCACTACTGGTTGGGGGATGAAGTCCCCTTGGCTACTGAGAAAATTTAGGGGCCAATAACCCCCTTTGTTGCCACAAGTAAGTCCCTCACAGTGGGATTAAAGAGACTAGGGATGATCGCACCAGTAAACTCCTCTCTGCCAGCGGGTTGGCAGAGTTTTCGCCGAACTCCGCATTCCAAACTAAGCACAAATTCCGCAAACTCCACCAGCAGAGCAGAGTTTAGCACCCACCCCTAGTTGCCATTCACAGACCCACTCAGAGACTCATGCACCCACTCACAGATCTACTCAGAGACTCCTACGATCCCACTCCCAGAACCACTCAGACACTTATGGACCCACTCACAGCCCCACACTGAGACTTACACAACCACTCACAGACCCACTCAGACATTCATGAACCCACTCACTTACCCACTCAGTGACTCATACATCCACTAACCTACATATACAGCCACTCAGACACCCACTCTCAAAGGTTACAGGTTACAGTTAGGAAATACATTTAAAAAAAGGTTGAAATTGAAAAAAAACAAAGGTTACAGGGACGTTATAGTAGGAAATAGAATTAAAAAACTTTAGAAATTCACTGGAAAACAGAAAGATTACACGTTACAGTTAGGCTCACATTTCACTTGTACAAAACCAGAGACATTCAGCAGTTATAGTTAGCTGAGCTAACTATAACTCGCATCCCTGCAATGCACTGCTTATGACTTCACATATTACATCACTCATGACATGGTCAGTGACATCACTCATGACATCACTCATCAACATCTGCCAGTCTGATGAAAAACAATTCCCTCAAAAGGACAAGACGACAACAAACATGATATGTGATATCCTTCTCAGACTGAGCAGTGAATAAAAGGTGAATTATTAAAACAGGGGGAGGGGAGAGTTTTTATAAGCAATTCTTAGTAATGGGATAATCGGGGTTCCAAGAAAAATCATATATAATAGCATCCCATTACTAAGAATTGCTTATAAAAACTCTACCCCCCCTGTTTTAATAATTCACCTTTTATTGACTGCTCAGTCTGAGCAGGATATCACATATCATGTTTGTTGTCGTCTTGTCCTTTTGAGGGAATTGTTTTTCATCAGACTGGCAGATGTTTAGGCAATATTTCTATAGCGTATGTTATTATGTGAATGCAATTTAGCGCATTAGGCCACTTGGCCGAAATCTAAATGTGTCCTTATTGGAATTGCTCTGGTTAACTACTCTGTCACTAGACTGTGATATTGTCAAATCTTTGAAACGTGAAAGTAAGAGACAATTGGCATTCATTGTTGTCTTCACGGTTTGACTTAACATGTAACCAATAGCAATGCACATGTTTTTCTTTGTTTGCACTGTCAGCCACTAGCGCATATATGTCCTCCTAATTGAAACAATGTTTCCAAACATTTATGACATTCACAGCTTTTTATTTTAATTTGTTTTATGCAACTAATAATTATTATGTTATTACATACATTATCATAGTGTGCAATGAATATCTGCTCTGATTTATGACAATTTGTACAGTACAATGTAGTCTGTTTTCATTCCCTCCCTGGCACCAGACGACATGGTGTTAGTGTGTTTTCGCTTTTTATAACCTTGCAGGTTATTTCTATGTTTTGTTGGGCACTATTGTTATACTGGCTTTGACAAAGACCTTTTCAGGTTGATACATTTCTCAACTGAAGACATTGTGTGCGGTTTCTGCGCTTTACGAATCTGTGAGGCGTGATTTGTTTCAAATTTACACGGGGCGCGCACCCGTGACACTGCAACCAGTCCTGACTGGTGGATGCGATCGGTTTGCTGCGGGGAATTTGCTTTCCATATATATATATATATATATATATTACAAAAAAGCTTCGTCATATCTAATCCACAGCTCATTTTCACTGCGGAGTGGGACAAAGAAGCAAAAGCGGCACTACAGGGATTTTTTCTTATATATTTATTTCACCAGTGCATACAAGGGACAGTCTATGCGTTTCGGCGTTTGCCTTCAACTGGACCATAGAGTCCACGTGTTTGGCTAGTCCTTAAGTAACTCTCAAGACCTTAGTCCTTTTACAGTGTCAACCACTACTACCAGACTAAACCTCACTTGTTTTTTGTTTGTCATAGATATAATTTATCAAGAATTGCTGTTCATTTTGTAAAGTACATTTTGTTTCCACTCTGCTTGAATACATTCATTGCATATGGGCACAACTTCAGACAATTATTATACATAGTTTACATTATATCTGTAAAGTACTTGAATCTTATAATGCTATTTCTATGTATAGAGTGCAAGGAATTACCATTTAGGTGCACAGTGAATATGAGAGAAAATTATAATGAATGAATTACCTAGTTGCAAACACAAAAATAAGAAATATAGCACATACCACAATAAAGATAAATGTGATACAACCTATATTTGGGTTTAAGATATCAAACTCTGATAAATGACATGTCAATCTTCAATTTCCAAATAACAACCAAATATGGTCAATGATTGAGGTTTAATTAGAGGATAGGCAGGATTTGTAAATGCCACAATATTTTTAGATCAAAGAGAAAAATAATAATACAAAATATAAAAATAATAAGAATAAATATAACCCATTGGAAGGTGCTAAGTGCTAGCAGCATAGGTATTTTCTAATTTAAGATCATGTATCATAATTGATAAGTCCCATTCAAGATTGTATTCATTGACAAGGGCATACCCTTATATGTAGAGGCCACATTTATATATATCTATGTCAATTCAACATCAGCTAACGGTGTCCCCCACATTGATGTTTGAAATGCAAATTGCAGTAATACGCCATTGGCATAACTCAGTTCAAACAAAGAGTTATACCACAAAGTCGAAGCAGTGAACATTCACTCAATAGATAATAAATATAACTAACCAAGAGAGTTGTACTCGTATGTATCACTGCCAAGTATATATAGAGGGCATAAGTGCTACATGCATCCTGGAACAAGTTATCTGACAATTTGGCCTTAAAGTGCTCATTCATTTAAAGTGCAAATCCGTAAATATACAACGCTAGCAAGGCTCTTTTACTGGACCATAAGTCCCTCAGGGTTCATTCAAGTGCTTCATTATGCGGATCTATGAGAGGTCCTTCTAAAGTGCTAATGCTTATATATAAAGTGATGCATAGTGTCCTTTGGGTTAAAAGAATATAATCCTTTAAGATATTATTAAGCTCTTAAAAAGCTCATATTTGTTCATATTGTCTATGATGTATTTAACTAGTCGTCCTCAATACAACATCCAGTGATTGTTGTTCTATAAAATGCTGAAACGTGAAAGGTTAGTTCAAGACATCAATTTGTCATTTCACTAAAGTGCTGATATGTGCTCGATTGTCAAATTAAGACTTAGTTCTACATACTCAAATGCAATTCACAAGATCTGAAAATTGGAAGATGTATCATCTTAGCAAGTCTAAAATTGGTCATATTGCAGAGTTTTCGAATCTTCAAGGTATTTCATTTCCTATTGACAAAATTAGTCTTGATTCCATTTTTCTCAATTGTAGTTCCCTATCACCCCCTCTCTCATTTTTATTTATATGTTTGATACCAAAGCACAAGGTATTTTGTTTCTCCTTGATGTTCATCCAAAAAGTGCTTCGCAATGGGATATGAATTGTCCTTGTTTTTGATAGCTCTTAGGTGCTGTAATATCCTCAACTTCACCTTGTTGACAGTGTTACCAACACATTGTTTTTTACATGAGCATTGCAAGATATAGTCTACAAAGTCAGTGTACAGGTGATATGTTCTTTTATATTTTCTAATCTTCCATTTTGTAATCTATAGTCCTTTTTGTTCACGCCATGTTCACAAGCCTCACATTTGGCACATTTCCAAAACCCTGGTTGGTTAAACCAGCATGTCTTTACAGTTTTCTTGGGGGCGAAGTGACTCCGAGTCAAAATGTCTGAAATGGAAGCAGTCTTTTTGTATGTTATGCTGGGTTGATCTTGTAAGGTTACATTTAAAACTCGATCTGATTTCAAGATGTTCCAATGCTTTTGCATTATCTTTCTAATTTCCTTATATTGTTGGTTGTAATCAATGATTAATCTAATGTTCCCTTGATTGTCATTCCGGACTGCCTCTTTGGGAACCAGTAATTCACTTCTGTATATATATATATATCGCAGTCGCCAGTAGGTAGTCATAGTTAGGACCTAGTTTCCACAGACAACGTTTTTTTTGTTCTGCCAATAACTTTGGCACCGTTTGACAAATCTTCACAAAATGTTCAAAACTAGTATGCAACTCACTTCAGTTAGTGTTTGGAATGTTTTGGGGAGATTCATCAAGTGGGTGCCCAGTAAAAGGGAGGGTCCCAAAACGCATTTTTCTCATGCAGTTTTCCATAAAGATTTTAGACATAACTACAGCCTGAACCGCTGAACAGAATTGCACCAAATGTGGCAGGAATCTAACTCTGGATCCAGAAAGAGCCCTCTTTGTAATTTAGTGCAAATCCGTTCAGGAGTTTTGGAGTTATTAAAGGAAAAAGAAATATAGAAATCTAGGGATGTGAATTCTCTGTGGGTCTGACAAATCTCATGGTGAGATCTGATTGGCTGCCAACACTTCAAACAAGAAGTGTTGGCAGCCATATTTGGACTTGGGACTGAGTCCCCCAAAAAACCCAAAAGGGACAGGGTAGGAATACCCTGACCCCCTAGGCCTGGTGGTGGGGTCCCAAAGGGACCCCGCTGGGGCCCCCAATTTTTTTTAAAATGTTTGTACCGCGAAAATCATGGTCGATACACAAATCTTGTAAAAAAAAAAAGCAGGGTCTCCCATGCTTCTTTAAACTTCAGCACCCGGGAGGGCCAGGTCCAGGGGCAAACAAAAATAAGTATATTGGGGAGGGGGTGCGCATGTGCCCCCCCTGCCCATGGTCCAGTTCAGCCCTGTGGACCGCCACCTCCCCTGGGCAAAGCCTATGTTTACAAGGGGAAGAGAGCAGTGTGGACCCCCCTCCCAGGCTTTTTTTGGCTGCTGGGGCGCCACCACCTACCCAGAGCCAGGCCAATTATTACAAGGGGAAGTGGGCCACGAGTCCCCCATCTCAAGTCATTTTGGCCCCAGGGACCACCACCTCCCCTGTGCAATATGACTGGAGGGGGGCTGCGCGGCCCCCCTCATGGAGCCATTATTGGCCCTGGGTACCGCCAACCCTCAGGACCGGGGAGTTATGCTGCACGGCTCCCCCAGCAGTAATTGGCCCAGAGAGAGGGACTGCGTGCCCCCCTCCCGGTTGCCTGCATATGGGTGTTGGCCACAGGGCCTGACCACGGCCATGCCCTGCCGAGCACGGCCAAAGGCTGTGTATGGCTTGGGGTTGGGTATCTACGGGGGGTTGGCCACAGTAGCATATGGTAATTTAACATTACTTAACTGTAAAAAAAAGCCCTGGAAATTCACTGAGAAAAACAAAGGTTTCAGGGATGTTAAAGTTAGGCTCAGATTTTCACACACACAAAACCATAGAAATTCAACAGTTATTGTTACAGGGGAGTGATCAACCGCAAGCAGTGAGAGGAATCTGTACATGCAATGGTCATGTGAGAGGTGAAGCAGCAAAAAATGGCTTGAGTCTATGTGCCCTCTAAATTAGAGGTTGAAGCCATTCTTTGCTACTTGACAGACCCCCCAGGATATTGCAGAATGGCTTAGCAAATTTTGTGGCACAAATTTGGGAATTTTGCAAAACATTTTTGCCACTTTATTTTGCTACTCTGCAATTTCCCTCCCCTCTCCTATAAGCTATTTCCATGCTAGGTTGTTGAGCTAGTTGCAGTGAGGGAGACTAGGGGTGTGCACGTGTTGACTTGCATGATGTGTACTTCTCACAAACATCATTCCTGTCACACAAATTACACTTCGAGGTTGTGTGCAAATGAATTAAGGAGTGCTCGTTGGTACAAAAATAATGCTAGATTGCATTGGGTGGTTTGTGTGAGACTTTCTAGTCCGACTAGCCTCATGCAAGAATTATGTGAAAAGCATAGGAAAAACTAAATTACACAAAGTTGCTAAACCCAATAATTTAGATTCATGAAAGATTTAGTTTAAACAAATATCTTCCTGGTGGGAAGGACCCTACCCCCCCACATCCAGGAGCACATAATCTGGGCTCGTAGACTGGTTGTATTTTCTGAAGGATGTCTGCCCAGCTAAGACCCAGGAGTGTGGACTCAATATCGGGATTTCAGGATAATCACTATGTCCGTAACTGTTCGTATTTTTTGTTTCTAAATTTATTGTGTGGATATACAAACAAAATCTGCCCGCTGGTTGGACAACTCTACCCTTAAGTTTCCTCCATGTTGCTAGCTGTCGCTTCAGCTGCTCCCTTCCTACACGATTTGTATTTGACTTTAAATACCCAATATGCACTAGGGCTGCATATTGTGCCCAACTCCACTTTGGCCAAACACATTCCTCTAAAGTACCCCTGTGCTAAAAATCTGTTTTAATGAGTCACTTCTTCCAGCACTGCCCTGGCGGCGTGATCCTGGCCCCGGGTCTGGAGCCAACATCTATCCTGCCACGACGATGGGAGAGCTGGCTATAATTCGCCCACCTGCAGCCCTGGCAGAGAATGTGCTGACTCACAGGAAGCTCACATTTCAGTGTGCTGTGTAGAGGGCTCTTGTCTGGAATCAACAACACATGTGCACATGCCATGCAGGCCCGAACCATATGAAAGCAGCTGAGGCCTTTAACAGTCTGCACGGTGCACTGCTGACTCCAGCCAAGTAGAGTTCAGCATCTGTGCAACAATGGTAACCAAGAATGAGGGGCCTTCATAGTGATGCAGCAGAAGAAAATGGCTAGACTGTGTGCATGCAACGGCATGTTCATATTTGCAGCTGCATGCAACGGTCTTATGCCCTCGCTTTCATCAATTTTCACTGGCACTTTTGTAAAAAGCATGGTCTATTTACAATACTGCTGATGTCACGATTATTTTGCAAATTGTTGAATCCTATAGGGTCTGTCTAAAAAGTATGAAGTACATGCCAATAGCATACTAGAAGTTAAATAGGCAAAAGCGTAAGAAACTACTAAGTATAAATGAGTTGGAATGGGAGAAATCAACTAGTAGCAGCTAGAACTTTAGATTGAAGTAGATTATCAGCTGAATAGCGTAGATAAACACTACACTAGAATGATTCGGGTTATTAAACAACATGATTAGTTCTACATGGTGCTATTACAGTGTAATTTATAGAGTTCTGTCACTTCACATTTTTGTCAATAACACGTCTGAGCAGAGCAATAAGTATCAAAACGGAGGTTTGGAGGTTCTGAGTCCCTTCTCTTCTGTGACTGTTCGACACTCCAGAGTTGCAAAGAGTTATAGATACTTAGGCCCCGATTACGAGTCTGGCAGTCCACGAACCGCCAGACTCGTGGGGGCATGGTGTTGGCGGTCTCCCAACCACCCTATTAAGAGTGAGTTGGTGGGACCGTCACAGCCCCGCTGCAGCCACTTGGTAGTGCTGCTGCAGTCAGGAGGCAGTAATATGCTTGGCGAGACCGCCGCGGTCCCGCCAAGTATATTACAAGTTTCCTCTCCACCACGGTTTTCATGGCGGTGGAACTGTCATGAAAACAGTGGCGGAGAGGAAACAAAGGAGGCCCTGCAGGGCCCACTGTTGCCTCATGCCTTCTGGATGCACACAAGGGGGCACAACATGTGCCTCCCTGTGTGCATGCACACCAGTTCCTGCACGGCATGGACTTTACAGTCAATGCCGTGCAGTAACTGTTTTTGACGTTCCCATTGCAGTGTCCATTTTCAGGGCAGCACTGTGGGACCATCAAAAACAAAGCCAGCCTTGATAATAACCTCCCCTCAGACTCACAGATGAATTTTGTCTGGGACGCATTTAAGGCAACAGCCAGGGGATTCATTATAGATTATGTGGCAAAGAAAAGAAGAAGAGACATAAGGAATTAACTCTGCTTATTGATCAAATCAAATCCTTAGAACACAAATATTTTTCTTCAAATCACACTGACACCCTGTATAAACTTATTAAGGCAAAAATAGATTTTAACAAACAGTCTTGGGATGACGCCTGTGAAAGTCTGCTCAAGTTTAATGCTAAAATATACGGAGGTCGAAATAAGGCCAAATCTCTGGCTAATTATCTTAAGATTGAAAAGCAAAAGACTAAAATTGTCACTGTAACAGATATCGCCGGGGTTAGGCATGTTAGTGATTCTAAAATACTTGAATGCTTTTCAGATTTCTACAAGAATTTATATTCCCCTGAGTCCTCCCCTTCACAGGACCAGATAGATGCCTTTTTTCAATCTATTCCTAAGTTACCTGAAAAGAATATTGATTTATCCCTTCTGGATGCTCCAATTTCAGAGCAAGAAATTTCAAATGCCATGATTCACCTTCCGAAAGACAAAACTCCTGGGCCTGATGGATTCTCTGTGTGCTTCGTTTTACATTTCAAACAATTGCTGATTCCTAAACTATTGCTTCTTATTACCCATTTTTTAACTACAGGAAGACACAAGGTTCTTTCACTCAGGCCATGCTTTGTTTGACCCCCAAGAAAGGCAAGCATCCCTCAGTGCAGTAACTACAGACCTATTTCATTGATTAACACGGACTGTAAGATTTTTGCTAAACTTTTGGCACTCCGTATTAATCAAGTTGTCCCCGAATTAGTTGATATATACCAATAAGGGTTTGTTAAGGGTCGCTCCATCACGGACAACTCTAGAACTTTACTTAACATAATTCATCTTGCTTCCAGGCTGAACTCCCCTGTGGCAGCCATAACGCTAGATGCAGAAAAGGCATTTGATCGTGTGAACTGGGAGTTCATTTTCGGAGCACTAAAATGGCACTGCTTTAGTCCTCATATCCTTCAATTGTTAAGTTATTACACTCTGATCCTTCCACTTCTATTTGGGTCAATGGTCATCAGTCCAGTTACTTCTCCCTCCACAGGGGGACTAGACAAGGTTGTCCTTGATCTCCACTACTGTTTATTTTGTCTCTAGAACCCTTTCTGGAAACAATTCGTCCTTCTTCAGTATACACAGGTTTCCAATTTAAAGATATAGATATTAAATTCACTGCCTACGCAGATGATATTTTGTTATATCTCACTAACCCAAGCACATCCGTTCCGGAATTTTTCTCACTTTTACAAGAATACTCCATAGTTTCAGGGTATAAGCTTAATATTGACAAATCAGAGGGCCTTCCTCTAAATAAATACTGCCTTCCAGTCATGTTCAAAGACACAGGGTTTACATGGAATTCAAAAAGCATAAAATGTTTGGGTATTTTTTATACAAACTGTTGGAAATGGCCCTTTTTGCAGGGTAAACCCCAAACTTTTTGCTTCTTCCTAATATTTTTCCTGACCTGTTGTTGTTGGCTTTAGGACTCTGTGCACTTTACCACTGCTGATCAGTGCTAAAGTGCATATGCTCTCTGTGTAAATTGGTATTGTGATTGGTTCTCCAAGATTGGCACATTTGTTTTACCAGTAGGTCCCTAGTAAAGTGCACTGAGTGTGCCAGGGCTGGTAAATCAAATGCTACTAGTGGGCTTGCAGCACTTATTGTGCCACCCACATGAGTAGCCCTGAAAAGAGGTCTCAAGCCTGCCACCGCAGTGCCTGTGTGCAGTTTGTTAACTGCCATGTCGACTTGGCAAGAGTACCCACTTGCCAGGCCTTACCCTTCCCTTTTTTTACACATAGGACACCCCTATGGTAGGCCCAAGATATCCCCCTGGGCAGGGTGCAGTGTATGTGAAAGGTAGGACATGTACTGGTGTGTGTAACATGTCCTGATAGTGAAATACTGCCAATTTTGTTTTTCACTATTGAAAGGCTATCTTGCCCATAGGGCAGAATGGGGAATGCTTTGTAACATTTTACAAGCATATCTTCCCATAGGGATAAGATAGAAAAACGGAGTTTGGTATCCCTGAACTCAGGATTTAATAACACATCTTTTAATAAAGATGGTTTTTAAATTGTGTGTTTGAAAATACCACTTTTAGAAAGTGGCTATTTTCTTGTTCAACCATCCTGTGTGCCTTTGCCTGTTTGTGGATTGATTGTCTGGCTTTGGAGTGACAGGGGCTGGGGAAGGTGCAGTGGCTCCAGGAGTATGGATGAGTCAGCACTAGGCTGAATAGGCCTGACCTGCATTTGAAGTGGTGGGAGGAGTAGCACCTGTACCTAAAAAGGGCTGTGCCTGCCTACCACAATGCTGGCTCCACCCCCTGTGGTGTGTCTGGAGCCAAGGCTCACACTGACAAAGGATGTTGTTGTGCACTGGCAGAGTGCCCCCAGAACTTGTTTGGACTGGGCTCAGAGCCCCTTGCACAAAGAGTACAAAGACATTTTGGGGTATAAGTTTTAGACCTAAAACCCCTGAACTTTAGATCATTCCTGGAAATCAAGAGGAACCTTTGCCAAGGAGAAGAGCTGGAGAGACTGAGAAGTACTGCCCTTGCTGTGTGTCTGGGGATGGCCTGCAGTTGCTGTTTCTGCCAAGGAAAGGAGAAGGACTTTGCTGTGTGCTGTGTCCCCTGCTTGAAGGAGATCTCCAAGGGCCTGAAGTGTGCTGGCCTCCTGTTCTGAAGTCTCAGGGACACAAAAGACTTCATGCAAATCTGCTGGTGCTGCTGGACTCTGCCATCTGTTAGTCCTACTGTTGTATTCCGCTTTAGGTGTCCGTATATAGGTTTTCCTGAATCATGTCCTTTATAGGCACAATTTGCATTGCCCTTACATAGGCATAGAATCCCTGTCCTTATTTAGGCATTAACCGTGCACTCCAAATACAGGCATGGTCACCGAAATCCGTCCACCCATACGTCACAACGAGTTCTTAGAAACCAGACCCTTAAGCTTCGGGAGTTCCCCTAGCACAGGACTATTGATTTCTCCAAGAACTCATCTATTATGTATGAACCGTTATACCTTAAGGGTTCATTCCTGATGTCTTCCTCTGTCCGACTTCACGTCAATGCTAACATTCCGAGGCACCTATCAGGTATAAATATACCTTCCCTCGCCCAAGCAAGTTAGAGGAGACCTCGACTTCAGAGGAGCCCGTATCCCGGCCTGACGCACTGAGAAGACGCTGTCCTTCCTGCACGCAGACGAATCCAGCTTCCAGTGTTCTGACTCCCTTCACGGGGTGTTAGAGTTCCAGATCCGGCAAGAGATTCCCACCTCTCTCATTCTCAAGGTATGGAGCTGACTAGATCCTAGAGGGACTCTTGGCATACCATACTTGGCATACTATACTTAACATACTCTTAGTATACCAGACTAGAGAATACTCCACCTACTTCTACCTTTCCCTACACCTAGAATAGGTTAGGTACATTGGGGTAGAACTAGCTTAGAGATGCATCGTATGAGTACTCACATTTTTAGCTCATGTTATTTATGTACGTGAATATATGCTAAAAGATAATGCTAGCGCAGTATTATTTATTTCTACTGCTTACGCTGTACATTATTTATCTTGCATACTGTCTTGTGATCATAACAGCACATATCTCTTACACGAGAAACAAGACTGTTCAATAAAACCTTTTTATTGAAACGCCCGTTTTTCCTTTCTGTGTAACTCTGTAGAAACTAAGCATGCACGATTGACTGAGTGAAACTGTTATCTATTGTTTCCACGATTCTGAGACGTGTTCCGATTCTAAAGGGAAACAAAGTTGTCATGTTTTTCGGTTGCCAGAAACTACTCCCTTCTTGTTCTCAAGGAGTTTCTAGTGGCCTCTGAGCTAGCTGGCACAAGTAATTAAGTTTAATATACTTGATAGGGACATACCGACCTTAGTCCTATGTCAAGCCTATAGGTTATATTATTCTAATGCGCAGAGCCTATTAGGGAAATAGGAACTACACTACATGGCGCCCAAATGTTTGGTAAGGCAGTAATTTAGCGCTAGATACTGAGTAACTCAGTCGTGCTTTTCTCAGAGACCCCAACTCACATACTCCATAAGACGTCTGGAGTGGGTAGGGTTAAAATATCCACCAAAGCTAAATAGGGAAGCACCCTATATATTAGTTGTTTGGTTTGCTCAACGTTGAAGGATACAGTGTTCCAAAATATTGTGCACCATATCTTTTTGTTTCCTTGAAACTTGTTCTACATTTTTCAAAAAACAAATGTCCAACCGGGACAATGCCACCGAAACCGGTGGAGCTACGGCTGACACAGTCATAGCAGTTTTTAACTTTACAGGTTTAAATGAACCTGAGGAGGGTGTTATAGACATCGCTCCAAACTTAAGAAGAGCCATCACTCTAAAACTTATAAAACATGGCCTACCACCAAGAGGCGGTAGAGCAGTTTTTGTGATAGAGGCACACGAATCCTTTCAGACAGAGGTATTCTATTCATGGGTAATATTTCCTGAATCAAATTCCACTAACATACCAGGAACATCAGCTCTGTTTTAAAGGCGCCCTAAAACATCACAAGAACATTACCAGGCTCGGTCCACTAGGTAGACCAGGAGCAACATGGCCGATTCTAGCCGGCTACACTCCTCATCCTGACCTCGAAATAATGTCAGACGAGGAATTACTTACTCAACTTACAGAGTTGATAAAAATTTACAGACAATTAGTCCAATATGTCATTCGGACTTTCACAGTCCAACCACCATTAACACTTCCAAATCAAACCCCTCAACAGGGGAATGCACTAAAAATTACACCACAGACTCTATACGTAGTCATGGGAAAAATGCCCACAAAACGTGAGCAAATTCCATTCTGGATAGCTCAAAAAATTACTCAAATAGAAGCAGTATTTCCTAATACTAGCCCTTATGAGAAACACAGAATACTAACAATCTGTCTACCAATGGGGATCACACCACAACTGGAAGACTGCACCACTTGGGGCTCAGTTTTTGCTGCCATCTATACTAAAACACATGGTGTTCCGTCAATTGCAGTAATACCAGATGTCCTGAAACAAATTCAAAACAAATACGGGGCAGAGCCTGCTGTAAATTGGGTATGAAATTACTGAAAAATTTCGACCAGGTCTCAACAATAATATTATCTAATATTAAAGGGGAGGCAGCAGCAGTGGCGATCCGCCAACGATTAAGGGAATTCAATGTTACAGAACATCAAACAGAACTACCCAGAATAATAGAACAATCTAATGCAGAATTAGGCAGAGATAGTTTGGGTGGAAGACCAGTGAAGCCAAAACTATCTGAAAGTCCTGAGAAGGACTCTATTAAACAAACTCCTACATCTTCTAAACAAAAGTGGGAAACTAATAAACATAATTCAAACGAGAAACGTTCTCAATCCCGAGGTAGGTCTCCTCAAAAGGAGCCCTCTGAAAGGAGGTATAACCTCAGGAATAGGGATAATTTGAAAAAGCCTGACAGGTATCAAGATACTGATACACGTTCCTCTTGTACCTTTCAGATCTCGTCACAGACATCGGAAAGAAGAAGACGGTCAGAACATAGAGAAGAACGCGTGAAATCGAAAGACGACAAACACGTTCCGAAAAATAAATCAAAACCTCAATTCTCAAAAAATAAAGTAGCATGTCTGAAGATCAGACATGCCGAGGATACTGAGAACACAACTCAAGAACGGAGAATGGGCTCAGACAATGCTGGACAGTGCGGCAGAAGTCACAATAGCTTGCCAGAACCTGAAGGAACTTCTGGAGATAGTGGACTTGAATGAGTACATTACAATTGAGACTGTAGACACCAGGGTTAGTACTCCACAAAAGTTATATGAAATAACACTCCGGATGGAGGGAGACATACCTAGACAGGTGAAAGCACTCTTTTGGGAAAAACTTTCAAGGGGTTATGATATACTTCTAGCAGAAAAAGACTGGCAACCACAATTTGTCAGGGAGTGCCCACATGGCGAGGACATTATTATGCCTGCCTTCTCCAACCATATTCCAATTCACATAAAATATACTTATGCCAGGAAATGGGCAGTTGCCCAGGCCCCAGCATTATATAAAAATCATGTAGGATGGGATGAGGACTCACCTCACCATAAAATACATTTAAAAATGAACCTACTGCACAGAGGCAGTATCCAATAAAGCAAGAAGCTAAAAAACAGGTCAGGGAGATCTTAGATCAACTTGAGTACCAAGGGGTGATTGAAACATGCACCTCTTCAATGAACAATCCTTTATTTCCTGTCTCCAAACCAGACAATACATATCGTCTAGTTTTGGATTACAGACACTTAAACACTTGTTCAAAAACATTTGCAGTGCAAAATGCACACAGTACAAGATTAATGAATAACATTGTGCGTAAAAAATATAAAACCACATTGGACATCTCAAATGGTTTCTTTTGTCAAAACAGCACCTGGAAGCAGGTACTTAACAGCTTTCTCAATAATGGGGACCCAGCGTCAATTTTGTCGACTCCCACAAGGGTTCAAGAACAGCCCGGGGTTATTCTCAGCGAGGGTAACAGAGTTACTACAAATTTATGATAATAAGGCATTGTCATATGTCGATGACATCTATCTGACAGACGATGACCTGGATAAACACTTGAACAGGGTGAGTACCATTATATTGGGCTTCGCCTCTGAGGGCTACAAGTTCAACTTTAAAAAATCCAGAATTGCCCATCTCAATGTCCTCTTTCTAGGATATGAGCTTTCAAGTGAAGGCAAGAGCTTGGCAGCTAACTTTTTAGAAAGGTGTGCGCTGCTCCAACCTCCAAAACGCTAAAAAATTTACAATCCATCCTGGGTTTCTTAAATTTTGGAAGAACTTACATTCTAAATTACGCAGAAAGGGTTAAACCTCTCTACGCACTAATCAAATCTGATTTTTCAATCAAAAATTGGACACAGGAACAGACAGAAATCTTGCGTTCACTCCAAGCTAACATGTTAGCCACAAATCACTTACAAACACGCGTAAGTCAACGCAATTTAGTGATCCGAATAATTTCGGGTCAATGCGGATTCACCTACTTACCATTTAATGAGGGTGAAAAAGTAACAATTGCATACAAATCACATTTGTATACACAAGCAGAAATGCGCTTCACTTCAACAGAAAAAAGTACTGACAGCAGTTCAAACCGCTGTAGCAAAAGAAAGAGCTCTAGCCCAATGGAAACGCATTATTGTTGTAACCCCAGTTCCGGCCTTAGAGGCGGTAACTAAAGCGAGCATTCCAAATGCTAAAGCATTACATCCTAGATGGATACAATGGGTTCATTCTCTTGCTGCTACAGATGTTGAATATGTTTTTGATCCTGATTTAAAAACACAAGCGTTCCTGCAATATGAACATGAATGTCCTCTGCCCACTGAGATTCTGCCTCTCGATCAGTACGAATTCATAATTTACACTGACGGATCCGCACAACCCGCAACAGGGAGTAAGCAAGCTTACAGTGCAGCGTGCGCAATCGTTAAAGGTCGCATGCGCGATGGCAGCTTCAGACCTATGGTCACAAAAACCCAATCTCTAGGAGATTGCACAGCTCAGCGAGCTGAACTACAAGCATTCAAACTGGCACTTGAAAGTACAGATCGAGAATTCCCCACACTAATAGTGTGCGATTCTTTCTACTGTGTGCAGTCGTATAATGAATATATACAAACTTGGCTTGAAAATGGGTTCAAAGATGCAAAAGGTGGCACAATAAAGCATAAAACGCTTTGGGAACAAGTAGTTCAGTTAAAAGCGAACTACCAAAGGCTCACGTGATCCATACACTGAGTCATCAACGTGATGGCGTTCACGTTGCAGGGAATTCATTGGCTGACGAAGCCGCAAAGGGGGCTGTTCAGACGGCTTCCGTAGCTGCGATCACTCGTTCAAAAACGAGAATAGACAGTGAGATAATGTTGGCTGTCAATGCTACGAGCAAAGGCAGTGGTGCAGCGTTACCAAAAAAGTTTCCATTCAAGTACTCTTATGTAATTGATGCGAACAACGTTCCTTTTGCTCGAATCCCTGGAGTGGGGGATAGGGTAATTTCAAACAAGGAACATAGATTAGGACTAATCCTAGCAGCACACGAAGGGATAGCCTCTGCCCATGCAGGTATTTCTGCAACAAAGATATTGGTGGCCTGGCATTAGGAAACAGACCAAGAACTATGTTCTGGAATGTGAAATATGCCAACAGATGAAAGTCTCCACAGTGAAACGTCCTGCACAGACACCCCTGTTAATTTCAGACAAACCATTAGCTTGTGTTTACCTGGACCACTGCGGTCCCTTGCAAAGGGACGGTAACTATAAATATATAATGGTCGCAGTGGATTCTTGCTCTAGGTTCCTATGGATATGGCCTCAGCGCTCGGCTGACGCTCAAACTGTTATAAAAGATTTGCGAGTCTTTATCGGCACATACGCAATAGGCACGCTACATTCTGACCAGGGCCCTGCGTTTAGCTCTCGAGCTTACAAAGAAGCCATGGCCAGTCTGGCCAGTCTGGCCAGTCTGGGCGTTGCATTGCGGTACTCCTCTCCGTTTCATCCTGAGGGAAATTCTGTTGTGGAAAGGAAAAACCGGGACATAAAGCAGTCTATAACAGCTAGGGTATTAGGTTCGGGTGAGGGGTGGGTCAAACATCTTTATGGGGTCCAACGCTCATTAAATAATTTGCCAAGAATTCTCTAGGGGGGGTCACTCCATATGAGGTCCTATTTGGGACAAGAATGTGGGTGCCAGATCTAGAATGTAGAGGCAGAGTGGTGGAAAATAAACCCTTTGATATCAAAGATCGTTTGGCTGCTTTACAGGATCTAAATGAACTAAGATCGAAACAAAGCAACGTATTCCTGCAGCCAACCACAACTGGGGGAAAACTGGCGGTCCCAGCAAGGCCTGTCTGGATTCCAAAAGTTGGGGATCTAGTCAGAGAAAAAATTGCAAACAAGAAGGAATTTGGACCTTCTTACAGACAACCAGTACCTGTCCTAGCCATACACGGATCAAGAACAGTACTTCTGCCGCCCCTTGCTGGAAAAAAGGAGAAAAGATTTGTGTCCATCGACCTCATCAAACCACAGTATGTGGCCAATACTAAATAGTAGGCCTCGTGGACTCCGACGTAGTAGCAGACACACTCCTCTCGCTACTATCCAAGAGGTTCAGACTGAAAGACTGATAACCATCGAGAATTCAGCAGTAACAGATGAAGGACTGAGCAACAATGCTATGGAACTCATCCCTCTTGAAACTCAAGTAACAGTTCGTCCAAATACACCTGTCTACACCAATGTGACAAGTGATCAACTGGTTCCAGCGATTTCTACAAATCCTGATGCAATTCCAACAATTGATAGAACTGCTTCTGGCTATTTCATTAACTTTGATATGTTTTCTGAGGATCTGAGTGAGCCCGAGACGTCGCCAGCATCAAAAACTTTTAAACAGCAAGTACAAGACTTTTTTCATTTTTTGAGAAAGACTTATCTGGTTTCACCGTGGATTGAACTCTGGGTTATTTCTGGAATATTTTTCTTCCTGCTTTGGCTAGCTTTGGTTATGACTATGAGCGTGCTTATAAATGGCAGATATATCCATGTGAACACTGAAAGAAAAGAAGTGAACTTACTTTTGAAACCTCACAAATCATCCCATCGTGAAACAAGAGACTTGTCTGCAGTGAACATCACAGCCGTTCCTATACAGGATGGTATAGTGTGGGACAAAACTGATTTCGATATTTTTGGCCCTACGGAACATTTGAACATTCCACATTTATTTAAGATCTCACTAAGTGATTTTGTTTCATCCAGTACCTATTCTGATGATTGGGACTTTGAAACTGTAAATAACATGATGTTTGACCTAGAAAAGTCTGCTGCATTTTCTAATAATGAATATTTAGAGGGTTCATCAGACTATGAACAGCTGTATTGCTATAACCACTATGGTCATCATTTTTTGCATAAATATGCAACACCTAGAAATGTGTTTATGTTTAACCAATGGGAACATTGTCCTACACCACCGAAAAGTAGTTCAAAAACATTTGCTAAAAAGTTTCCATATTTTTCAGGATACAATACATCTGATCCAGAAACATTTTACTATAAAAATGTAAACAAAACAGGACTGAAAATTATTTTAACTAATACAAAACAGATTTACTCTGCAGCATTTATTGCCCAACTGTCTAGACATGGTTTCGACTTGTGGAAAGAGACAATAGACACAAAATCTGTCTGGGGTACTAAATATTGGCAAGTGCAGGGGATAGAAGCTTTGTTTAGGGCCTGTATCGTCCCTCAGCAAATAATGTTTTTGAATGACACGGTCCAACAAACGTCTTGCCTTGGGTTAGCCAAGATCAAAGACATGAAAGCACCTTCTGTACCAACACCTGCAAGTGATAACAATACACAGGCAGTGGTTACAGTTGACACAGAACAAATCCTTATTGGAGAAAATGGTTGATCTGGCCCACAGACACAAACAACTGTCAAGAGAGGTTCCTGAATAAAACACAGGGGTTTACTATTCATAGGCCAGACCCACGATACGTCCAAAGACAACATCCGGGGGTAGTAACAACATACAGTGTAGGAAAATTATGCCTCGATTGGCTGCAAAAATCTACACTTAAGGATGTGAAACAACACTTATCTTTACTTAAAGAAGACGCAGACCGTAGGGAATTCTTGCTTGGACCAAGAAAACCGCGTCAAAAACGTTTCATATATGCCGGCATCTATGCTGCTTATAATGAAGCATGGAAGGTGTCACAGATGGAGGCCGCAGAACGAATGCGTGAACTTGATCATATTAACTTAGAGAAAACTCTCACTGTGGTCGACAATGGGTTAACAACTTTGTCCTCCAGAATTTATTCATTGGACAGTATTGTATCCTCTGCTATCGACATACTGGAACAAGATTTAGCCATGTTACAGCAAGGCCAATCTCAGTTGCGTTCTATTATGTTATTAAGCTGGACGCTGCAATCTTTGCGTGTGGGCTATGTGCCTTGGCGTTTTATCAACACGATGGCTCTCTTTGCAGAATACAATCTAACTGATAAACAGATCGAACTGGCACAAAGGGGAGCAAAGTATACAGTACTGAGCATTGAAAAACTTGAAAAATTACCATTCACAGTGGCAGAAAAACCAGCTACAGAATGGCTTATTCATGGCAAAATTAGTCTACCTGTGACTACTTTCCAGTTTCAGTATTGCCTTAAACAGATGCAAGCAGGCAAATATGAAAGGTTGGGTAAAGAATACATTAAGACATCCTGGAATTTACATTACACATATAGATGTTGGAGTGGGGATCATGAAGTGTTTCTGAGCGGTACACACTGGGAAAGTGCACTAAGCGGTTCACTAATTTGCTAGGACATATCTTTACACGGGGCTTGTAATGGTTCTGTGGCAAATTTGTCCTGCCACCAGCAGGGTACACCAGCTGCTGTGATTAATCCAACGTTTGGCCAACTTTCTAATGGGAGTTACCTCATGTTGAATGATCAGAGTTGCTGTGGCATGTTGCCAGGCATCCCATATCTAGTAACGGTCAACTCCAGGGTCACTTGCTGTATGCAAGTATTGTTTGCCCCAATAGACACAGTCAGGGAGTCGCCTTTATGGCCTTCGTTGAATGTCTCTTTTATACGATTTGATACTTTAAGCAGAATGAAAGCCATGCTTATACAACAATCAGTGCCTTTGACCTCGGCCAAAGAAACCTATGATCTACAAGTTGCAAGGACTTCGGCAGAGATCAGGCTTTAATTCGTACAAACTGCCCTATACATTTCGTAGAAATGATAGGACGTATCTTTAACATGTCTGATACAAGTGGAATTGTACATATATTTAAGACCATCTGTTCCGGACTATTAGCACCTTTCCAGGCTGTCCTCGGAATCATCCCAAACTTCGCACATTCGGTGTTTGGTGGTGTGCCGTTAATTCTAGCACTTGTTGCAGGAATTCTGTTTCTATTCCTCCTACTGCGCTATGGCAAGCCTATTCGCCAACATCACTCCGAGCGATGTGGAGAAAGCCCTCCTTGAACGGAAATGCCGTGAGCGAATAGTACAGCTTTTGGGCATGCCTCGTCTACGGGAACTTAATACAACGTGGTTCCTGTCATTCAGACCAATCTGGCAAGATTGCATCTTACCTGTTCTACGCTGCCTGTTTTGCGGTGAAGAATGCGTGCTAGACACCTGTCTAACACTCCCATCAGTCATGCCAATGGATATCGATACTCCGCTGGACCCGATAACGGCCCATGCTGTGTGTTGTCCCCAGAGGCTACCAATCCTGATGACGGCATTCATTGAGATCTCACAGACGCTTCCGGCTGCTGCTGAGGTACGAGATGGATCAACGGGCACACAGGTAACAACGGACGCGAACATTGCTTCTTCTGCTGAAGGCGATGTTTCTCATCTCTGTGCAAATAACCTTCTGAACGAGGTGTTCCAAATGTCACCAACTTCGGTGGATGATATTTTGGCTACGGAAATAGATGATCTAATGTTTACGCCAGACCCATACACTGACTTTGATTCGGCTCACAGTGTAGCAGGGCAACAATGAAATTTGGCCTTCATATTTTCAAAACTTGGAACTATTCCCAGAAATTGAACTTTTTCTTAAAAAAAAAAAAATAATTCTCGATAGAAATGACATGGCAAATGCACAATCTGCTTACAGTAGAACTAGTCTTATAAAACGGACTTCTTTGAATACTTCCAGGGACACATTGTCACCTTACTTGTCTAACATTTCATTTAATTCCATGATATGTAATGGCTTTGATTTTGAGAACTTATTGACCATTTCGTCATAAGTATATATTTCTGTTTCATTCACGTTGCATTTTACTTCCATTACATGCTTAGAATGAAACCGATGCTTTAAACGTACAGTACTAATTGCATTTCAACAGTTTTGAGCTTCTTTTAAAATGCTTTTAGAAATGTTTTTAGCAACATGTGGTACTCAATTTTATGTTTAGCATTTAAATGTTTAGCATTTAGTATTATCGTTCATTCGAAAGTGGAGTGGGTGTTGTATTCCGCTTTAGGTGTCCGTATATAGGTTTTCCTGAATCATGTCCTTATATAGGCACAATTCGCATTGCCCTTATATAGGCATAGAATCCCTGTCCTTATTTAGGCATTAACCGTGCACTCCAAATACAGGCATGGTCACCGACATCCGTCCACCCTAACGTCACAACGAGTTCTTAGAAACCAGACCCTTAAGCTTCGGGAGTTCCCCTAGCACAGGACTATTGATTTCTCCAAGAACTCATCTATTATGTATGAACCGTTATACTTTAAGGGTTAATTCCTAACGTCTTCCTCTGTCCGACTTCACGTCAATGCTAACATTCCGAGGCACCTATCAAGTATAAATATACCTTCCCTCGCCCAAGCAAGTTAGAGGAGACCTCGACTTCAGAGGAGCCCGTATCCCGGCCTGACGCACTGAGAAGACACTGTCATTCCTGCACGCAGACGAATCCAGCTTCCAGTGTTCTGACTCCCTTCGCGGGGTGTTAGAGTTCCAGATCCGGCAAGAGATTCCCACCTCTCTCATTCTCAAGGTATGGAGCTAACTAGATCCTAGAGGGACTCTTGGCATACCATACTTGGCGTACTATACTTAACATACTCTTAGTATACCAGACTAGAGAATACTCCACCTACTTCTACCTTTCCCTACACCTAGACTAGGTTAGGTACATTGGGGTAGAACTAGCTTAGAGACACATCGTATGAGCACTTGCATTTTTAGCTCATGTTATTTATGTACGTGAATATATGCTAAAAGATAATGCTAGCGCAGTATTATTTATTTCTACTGCTTACGCTGTACATTATTTATCTTGCATACTGTCTTGTGATCATAACAGCACATATCTCTTACACGAGAAACAAGACTGTTCAATAAAACATTTTTATTGAAACGCCCGTCTTTCCTTTCTGTGTAACTCTGTAGAAACAAAGCATGCACGATTGACTGAGTGAAACTGTTATCTATTGTTTCCACGATTCTGAGACGTGTTCCGATTCTAAAGGGAAACAAAGTTGTCATGTTTTTCGGTTGCCAGAAACTACTCCCTTCTTGTTCTCAAGGAGTTTCTAGTGGCCTCTGAGCTAGCTGGCACAAGTAATTAAGTTTAATATACTCGATAGGGACATACCGACCTTAGGCCTATGTCAAGCCTATAGGTTATATTATTCCAATGCGCAGAGCCTATTAGGGAAATAGGAACTACACTACACTACCCTTGCCTGAGGTGCCTCCTTCCAGTTACAAGGCCTCAGAGGTGGGTTTTGCAGCTAATCTCTGCAAGAACCAGAGCGAAGCATCGTGAAGCTGTGCAAAGTCTCTCAGAAACGACGCCGGACGATGCTCAGCCTCGCTGAGTCTCGCCAGGCGGCGTGAAGTCTCGCCGCTCAGCCCTAAGCACCAACGCCGGACGGCACAAAGCCTCGCAGAGCGACGCATCACCTCCAGTGTGTCACGCTTCGTACCTGTGCACCAAGTTTTCCACGCATCACCCGCAGACAAGAATCATCTTGGATTTTGATGCTTCACTTCCCCCTACAGTCCGGATTTGACGCATCACTTCTCCTGTGTGCAGCAGAACTGTTGCGTCGCCTCCCCAAGGACTCAGGAACTGACGCAATGCTGTGTTTTCCAACGCTTCCTTTCTCTGCGGCTGTTTGGCCTTGTGAATTTTGACGCATCTTCAGGTACTTTGTGTAAAAGTCAAGCATCCATAGTTTTTTTATATGGTACAGGTTCTTGAAACCTTTTGAAAGTCATATTTTTAACTGTGTATGTTGGATTTTTGTCGTTTTGGTCTTGTTAAGTTTATATAAAGATACTTTATTTTTCTAAACCGCTGTGGTGTCCATTTGTGGTGTTATCACTGTGTTACTGTGAGTGTTGGTACAAATACTTTACACATTGCCTTTGGGATAAGCCTGTCTGCTCGTGCCAAGCTACCAAGGGGGTGAGCAGGGGTTATCTAAAGTGTGTATCCCCCTTACCCTGACTAGCAGCCAGGGTCTCTATTCGGACAAAGGTACCTACCTCTGCCAACTAGAGACCCCCATTTCTAACACAAACAATATTAAAGAAACTATTAAAATTAATCTAAAAGAAATCTTTATTAAAATGTCAGCTTTGGTAGAGGGTTGGTCCCCGTTGTTTTTGTCCTAGTGGGGCAGACTGGCAACAATTAAAATTATGTTGCTACCGATAGTTAATTTTTATTTATCTATGTTGTCAGTCTCCCTCCCACTTTCTTTCTTTAAAACTATTAATCGCTCTCTCACCAAATTCTTATGGAACAATCGCAGGCCTAGAATTTCATTAATACGTCTGCAACAATCAAAAGAAAATAGAGGGGTTAATTTTCCCAATCTTAGACGATACCATTCGGCCTTTATGTTGAAACAAATTTGGACCTCCCTTGCGCTAAGCACTCAAGCCGAATTGACTACGTGGGGCCAACTGGAATAGGCTCAATGTACACCATTTTCACTGAATAAGGCGGTTCTTCTTTCCCACCCCCCTAAGACCTTTCTCTCTCCAATACTTACTCATTCCATAGCTGTGGCTAAACCTCTAATTGTCTCTTCTAACTCCTGCATGGATATTTTCTTGCAAATGCCCATTTGGTGCAACAAACACCTGAAATTAAATAACAGAGTTCTCACTTGGAAAGAGTGGATTAATAGAGGTATTATTACCCTTAACCATATACTCAATACTTATGGATTTTACTGAGATTCAGGAAAAGTATGACATGTCTTCGTTCCATGCTACTCACTACCATCATCTTAGGACTCTCCTTCTTCCTCTCCTCACTAAGGCTTCTCTCCCTGCACCAGTAGATCTACCCCCACCCCTTAGTTAGGATTTTTCCTCTCACATGAAAGCTTCAATGGTTTTTAAGATTTTGTCTCGCCCCTCTGAGTTGAGAACTAAAACCAAGGTAGAGCTCGCATGGGAAGAGGATCTTGGCCGGGAGATCTCTCTTCAGATATGGGAATCTATCTGGGATAAAATTCACATGCCATCTCGCTCAGCAAGCAGAATACAAACACGATACTACTTTTACAATAGGCTTTTCCTCACCCCTGTGGATCTTCATAGATTTAAGTTGACTGATAATGCAAAATGCTGGTCTTGTTCACATGTGAAGAGTGATCTCTTACATATGTTTTTCCTTTGTCCTCCTGTTAAGAAGCTTTGGATGCTCATATGGAAGAAGTTGAATGATATTTTGACTACGACCTTTTCTTTTGACATTTTACACATTTTCTTAGGAGGCTCCTCTTCTATATGGCAATCCCAGTGTATGGTGGGAAAGCTAATAGACTTGTTCATAGCGTTAGCCCTACAGCATATCATGCCAAATTCGAAAGATTCCACTAAAATCTCCTTTCCTGCTTGGTGGAATTTATTATGCCATCACTATAGACTGGACCATGCATATGCTACCTCTATACCTTTATTAATTAAGAAGGATCTACTATGGTTACCACTTACGTCTTTGCTATCTAGGCAGTCTGCTCATTCTATATCCATTGTTACCAATTATGAACCACCATGAATGTTATAAAATGTAGCAGGGTAATATTGCTTTTTTTTTCTCTCCTTTTTAGGAAACATTGCTGTTGCTTAATATATTTTTCTCTCTTTTCCCCTCCCTTCCCTCTGGTTTCTTCTCTCCCTCTTCTTCTACTTTTCTTCTTAGGAAAATCTAAAATGCAATTGCTTCGGTAAAATGTTTATGTTTTTATTTCAGGCTATTTATTTTTAATTCATCAGTTTATGTATGGTTAACTTTTGCTGGCTTTATATTCAGATGTTTCTTTGGCCCACTCTTGGTTAATAGAGCCATTGATTGTTCTGATTCCATTTGTATATTATTCTGCCTGAACTGAAGTGCTTGTATATTTTGTCTAATTGCTGTACTTATATTATTTAAAGAAAGCATTCTAAACTTAAAAAAAAAAAACAAAGCCAGATAGACAGGAGGAAACTCCTAATCTGGCAGGTGGTTTGACCACGGCTTTGGAGGTGCGGTGGGAGGGCAGACCCGGCACCGTACCGCCAAAGTCATAATCGGGCCTTTAGTGGACACATTCCATGACCTCCTTTACTTATGATGCGAACAGCTGGCCTACACCAACCCAGTCACCAGATCCATTCCTTAGCTCCCAGGTTGCAGAGGCCGGAGTCAACATTTCCGTTGATGCGGTACGAAAGGCAGGTTCTCCCTTGCTTCAGTTCCTTCTCTGAGCCCCTGATTCAGCAGAAAACTGTTGACGTACTAAGTGTACTTTCCAACGTACTGGTGCACAGTGTAAGTTTATTTTACACCTAGGAAGCAATCGGACGATTCCTCGTCAGAGGGAGAAACCCATTTTCCGTTTAAGGTCTCCCAAGTTTCTCACATTCTGGGGGTTAAATGTACTTCGTACAGATTAAGGTGCCCACCTGTCCGTATTTTTCAAGGTTGGTTTAGTATTTAGGAGTTTTGGACTCTTAGGGGCCGATGCCGATCTCGGCCAGTAGTGCTCCGAATCGTATTCGGATTTACCGAATCCGATTCGGAGCCCTGTTTCCCGACCGAATCGTACGCGGGTCCGGCCGAGCGAGTACGATGCAAGCTCCCGCGAAATCGCCGACCGACTCGTACGCGGCTTCGACACGCTCCGACCGACTCACACGGACACGACTCGCACCACGCTATGGAGACGTTTCCCGGCCGGGTAAGTACGATGCGCGCCGCGAGCAGTCCGACCGACTTGCGCCGTCCGGCTCGAAAAAGCTGTCGGAGCCGGACTTTGGGGGTCCGCGTCGGACCCCCTGTACGCGTAGGCGCGCGAGTCGCACACAGGGGGACCCATGGGTCCCCCTACCTGTGCATGTACGCCGCGATGCGCATGGACGCGTACCCGCTGTAGGGGCGCCCTTGTTCGCCTCGCACCCATTGAGTCAATGGGAGCCCGCGTACGCGTTGTACGACCGGCTCCCATTGACTTCAATGGGAGTCCGACCGAATCGAGTCCGATAGCATGCGAGTGCATCGTACTCGTCCGGTCGGACTGCTAGGGTCCGATTCGGTCGGAATTCTCTCCGGGTCCGGCTCGGTCGGAGAGATTTCCGGCCGGGATAGGAATCGGCCCCTTTATGTTCATTTGCCTGTTAAGCACATCATTGTTCCATAATTTATAGATTTTTGAAGAGAGTAGAGACCTGGTCAGTCCTCGTTTCTACTTTTAGCATTTTGTTCCCCACCTGTCAGAAAGAAGTAGAAGAGGTGTGAGTCAGGCATGTGGGGATAGACCGAATCAGTCGCTGGCTCTACTCTGCTCTGGGTATAATTATTCCCCATTCCCACTGCTTATTTCTCCAGCTCTGAAAAGGAAGACATGGCTCTTGATCCATGGCTTTATTTTTCATTTTTCTCTCTCTCTGCACCTCCCAATTCTCCTGGAAGTGTGTGACTGGAATGGGAAGACACGGTCTGTGATGGCTTCGGGTCAGGTAAGGTATTGCCAGGTCTTTCTCCTGCCCAGGATGTCCAGAGCTGCACAGTTTTATGTGAACAGGGGCAAGTACTGTAGCGCATTCACTATAGGTGATCCTTGGAGGAGGCACAGACAGAGCTGCTCCAAGGCTTCCAGTGCTTCTCCCCTTTATCGATCTGGCCTCAGCTTGTGTGCAACCCGCAGGGATATCATATAAACCACACCCTTGGCTATATATTGCTTTTTGCAAGCTGCAAGCATTTATATTCAGTGTTTCAAGTCTTAACAGTCTCTGCTCTGATTTTAGATCTGTCATAATGAAAGAATAAACTCTGATGTCTACGTGCTTAATTGATAACAAGCATTGGCATAGCCAATAGGTCTCGCTTTTGGGACCTTATAAGTGTTTAGCCATGCAACAGTTGATGTGGGGATATTGTGCTGCATAACTAAATACTAATAAGGTCCCAAAAGCGAGACCTATTAAGTGGGATGAAAAAACTGGGGGGGGGCCGTCTCTCAAAGGGGCGTGGCCAATGTAATTAAGGGCATGGCTTAAAAACACGCAAGCGAAAAATGTGTGCTTGGCTTAGTGTGCCACCGGACTTGTATTTTGCTGTTTCGGTCATTGCATCCTGATATGCAATGGGGGGCAGGGGGCACGCTGTGTCAGCTGCAATCCTCGCTCTCATTGGTGGAGACAGGCTGCCCATCTGATTGGTCTGCCTGCGGGAAGAAGTCATGCTTCAAATCAAAAGGGAAACGGAGACCCTTCTTATCTTTTCATCGCCCATCGCATAGTGAGGATACTGCCTTGTCAACGTTAAACGCGCTGATTGTTACATTTACCGCAGGTTTACAAGCAAAGCTACATTTATAGAGCAACGATTAATGACAGTGCCACGGAAATCAAAAGACAAACAACAACATTATACGTAGCATGTTGTCTGGATAAATGATAGCGGCCATCTTTGTATGGGAAAGCGATTCTTAAAGGTCTTTGTAGTCTCAATGTTGGGTGACCAGATTGCTGTCCTCCCTCCTTCTGATGCAGCAAGTCAACCCCGCCATATAATTTTGTCCTTTGCCGCATAATTCAAGTGAATTTAGCTAAAAAACAAATCAATAAAGCAGCATTGAACAGAATCGAGAAAAGCGATGGAAAGATTAAAAGAGACATAAAGACATCCCGAGGCGGGGGTGGGCAAGAAAGAGGGGGAGGACGATAAACAGAAGGAGAGAGAAAGGAGAGAGTGGAGAGTGAGAGTGAGAGTGAGAGAGGGAGGAGAGAGAGAGGGATGTATGATGCTACATCGCAAACGTTTACATCGCAAACATTTACATCGCCGCCTTGACATCGCATACACATTCACAACGCACACTTCCACAACGCAAACCATTAGTTCGCTTCCCCATTGAAATGCATACAAAACACAATCACAACGCACACAAACACCCTGCACGCTTTAACATCGCGATTTTTTCTCCCGACCCTAAACTGTAAGCACAATCCCCCTTACGCCTAAAGCCTAAAACACTGTCCTACACTACGACCAGACACTGCCCTAAACCCTAAACACTACACTCTAAGCACAATCCCCCTTACGCCTAAAGCCTAAAACACTGCCCTACACTACGACCCCCAGACTCTGCCCTAAACCCTAAACTGTAAGCACAATCCCCTTACGCCTAAAGCCTAAAACACTGTCCTACACTATGACCAGACACTGCCCTAAACCCTAAACACTACACTCTAAGCACAATCCCCCTTACGCCTAAAGCCTAAAACACTGCCCTACACTACGACCACCAGACACTGCCTAAAGCCTAAAACACTGCCCTACACTACGACCACCAGACACTGCCCTAAACCCTAAACACTACACTCTACGCACAAGCCCCCTTACCTCTCTCTCCTCGCGTCGTCCGTCCCGGTGCTCGCCTCTGTCCGCGTCCGACTCTCGTCCATTACACCACATGCGATTTAAAAGCGCATGCGTTTTAAAAGCGCATGCGATGTAATGGGACGCGTGGTAATGGTCCACGTCGTAACGTTGCTTGCCGTGTAACGCTTGCGACGTAAACGCATGCGATGTAACGCATGCGTTGTGATGGGTGTTCGCCAGAGAGAGAAAGAGAAAGAAAGAGAGAGAGAGGGAGAGGGAGAGAGAAAAAGGGGGGAGAGAGAGAGGAGAGGTAAAGAGAGAGAGAGGGAGGGAAAAAGAGAGAGAGAGCGGGAGAGAGAGAGAGAGAGAAAGAGAGGAGAGAGACAGAAAGAGGGAGGAGAGATAAAGAGAGAGAGGGAGAGAAAGAGAGAGAGAGAGAAAGGGAAAGAGTGAGAAAGAGAGAGAGGGGGAGAGCGAGAGAGGGGGAGAGCGAGAGAGGGGAGAGAGAGCGAGGGGGAGAGAGAGAGCGAGAGAGAGCGAGAGAGGGGGCAAGAGAGGGGGAGAGAGAGAGCGAGAGAGAGAGCGAGAGAGAGGGAGAGAGAGAGCAAGAGAGAGAGAGAGAGAGGGGGAGAGAGAGAGAGAGCGAGCGAGAGAGGGGGAGAGAGAGAGAGCAAGCGAGAGAGAGAGAGAGAGAGCAAGAGAGAGAGAGCGAGAGAGAGAGGGGGAGAGAGAGAGAGAGAGGGGGAGAGAGAGAGGGAGAGAGAAAGAGAGAGGGGGAGAGAGAGAGTGAGAGGGGGAGAGAGATAGGGAGAGATGGGGGAGAGAGAGCGAGAGAGCAAGAGAGCGAGAGAGAGAGAGCAAGAGAGAGAGAGCGAGAGAGAGAGGGAGCGAGAGAGAGAGAGCGAGAGAGAGAGAGTGAGAGAGAGAGAGCCCTAAGTGGGATGGGTATGCCCAGACGTGGGTCCCTTACTCACTGTGCCACTGGATTCAAGCTAGCCTGGCTGAAGAAGGGTGACATACCCTGAAACCGGTCCCAGGATGCTTGTTTCCGGTCCAGGGAGGACCTGGCCTGGCAGTTCGGTCTGGACTGTTCCCATGGGGCACAGGGTCAAGACTGATTTGCATATGGCTGGGTCCAAACTGGGGTGGCGTAGTGGGCAAAAGAACGATGGATTTAACCCAGATCTTTTGACTGGGGGAGAATGTTTGCATTGTCAGCATTCCGTCCATCATTTGTTTGCTGCGTCAACAGTTTCCTTTATGGAAATTAACATGGAGAAAAAGCGTTTTGGGGCGCCCCCTTTTTCTTGGCCCCCGCTTGACGAATCACCCCGAAACTTTCAACACAGCAGCTGAAGTGAGTGGGCCATTAGTTTTAAAAATTTCGCAAAGGTTCGTCAAACGGCGCCAAAGATATTGGAAAAGAAAAAACGCTTTTTGAATAAAAACAAGGTCCTACCTAGAACTAACTACTGGCGACTGCCAGTAGGTATAGGTAGATATATATATCTCAAAGAGCAGTAGAAAGCCTGCTTTGTGGGCATTAGGCCTAGGTTTGCTGGGCTCAAGGAATGAGCAGAGTGGAGCTTTAGTTATCACCGGTGCTGCAGAATTAGGCTGTTTTACTAGCCTTCCTTTCTTGCATTAGTGGACCATGGAATACTTGCTCTGCCAGTGTTGCTCTGGACCTTGGAGCAATAGCCCAAGGGAGAGGAAAATTGAAGCAGAAGAGACACCTTGGTTTGGGCATCAGAGAGATGCGAGAGAGAGGAATGATGGAGATAGCCCGCTCCGTAAGGCAGTAGCAGGTGCAGTGGCACTATAGTTCAGGGTTCTGAAGGGCCCGCACATTACAATTATGAATCTTACTTTAAAAAAAGTGTGCCTATTGTCCTTGCTAGCATTTCGGCACAGGGCACTGTTACTGCAAAAAGGGGGGCACCATGCAGGAGCTCTTTTTTTCGGAAAGGGACAGACAGCATGTTCCAAGACTGAAGTGAAGTGATGGTGTGGCATGGTGTGGAAGGGGTGAAAGAAGAGGGGGAGATAGCTGCAGCCCTGAGATGTAGGCTATCATTTTTAAAGCAGAAGTAGTTACATTGGTGGCCCAGGAGTGGAAGGGGCTCACAGCACCCCAATTATGTGGAGTTGTGTTTTTTGGTCAATTCTGTTTTTGTTTTATGTGTTTGCTCTTTTGTAAGTCTTAAGAACTACAGGAAAGCGCCCATAAAATGATCTCATAGTCCATGCCGCCTACGTTCAACCGTGCCCCTCAGCTCCCTCAATTATTTGCCATTTTTTTGGAGGAGGGCTCTAATTCAAACCTTTTTTCCGTGGTGGGGGGTGGGGAGCGGGGGAAGTCTTTTGTAGGCTATAGGAGGGTGGAAGAAAACGTGAATGACAACTGACCAACAGATGAAGGGGCCCTTTCTAAAAGCCCCCCTGCAAGTAAATATATTATACACATAATTTCACTAAAAATTAAAAGGTCATGGCTTAACGTCAGACTTAACATAGCAGCTCACCAAAACAGTGAAGCAAGTTTAAAGAAGTTTAATTTATTTAAATCAAAATCGAAAGTATCAGTCATGATCGCTTGATGCACCAGCAGGCGCATACTACATAACAGCCAGCCGCCAACAGCAAAGCATGGGTCATGCATACTTCACAACCCTCCTGAGAGTAAGCCGATCACTGCAAACAGCAGTAGAGCAACAGAAGTCACCACAACCCTTCAACGTGCAGTATCAACAGATGTCACGGGGGCGGAGGAAGACGCCAGCCAGCCTTCACCTTTTAATACCGTAGCAGCTCCTGCGTTCGAGACGTCTTTTTTCTTATCTTGTGTCAAATAGGAGACTGCACAAATATGCACCATTTTTAGGTCTGTAGTGTGCCCCAACTCTATAACAGACTGCAGTAACAAATTTACTCCAGCAGTTTAAGGATCGTAACTCACAGTGATGCGAGTAGCACGCTGGAAAACAATATTCAGAATCACTGAGATAACGTTAGGGCACAAATTCGCAGAAACTGTAAAGGAGTCCATAGGGATTTGTTTTGCAGAAAGCAATATTCAATTTCACCTTACAACAAAAAGGGCCACTGTGAAAGAATCCGCATAAAATGGCTGGTCATGTTTTAAAATATAGACAAAACAACAGGGCTGAAGACAACAATATCAAAAATAATTACCATTTAAATTTGCAAAGAACAGACGTAATTTGATAAATCATGCAAGCCTTAAACGCGCTGACACGAAAAGAAAATTCTTCTCAAGATATTCCGCTTACAGGAAACACGTGTTGGGAGACTTAGAATCACGGGGAAATGGAAGGGTCGTTTTGACATTTGTTACTTTTTTGTCATGGAAGCTTTAGCACCCTACCACATTTCGTTACAGGACAGCTATTCTAAACCGTAAAGTCCCGCTAAAGTTTTCGTATCTGCGATGGTTTAGCATCCTATGAATTTGAAGGGTGAGTAGATACATCCAAAAAATGCCCAGATCTGATGATTCAACACTGCTGACAATGAGGCCTCGTATCATGTTACACACCTTCCACTGGTTCTGCTCTTTTTTTTATATCAACATTTACGCAGTAGAGATTTTAGGCCCATGATTGTATTGGAAAACGTACAACTACAAGTCCCACAAAGCTATTCTTTAAAAAGTCAGAACTGGCTGAAGGTGTCGTGCATCTCACGAGGCCAATTTACAGCTTCAGGAGTCGTGAGACACTAACTGTAGCACCAACCTTCCTGGTTCGATGCCAGCGCATCTCATTATCAATTGCAACTATCACTGGGTTAAGTGTCAGGAAAAATGCAAAGGTCCCTGGAAAGCGATGCCAGGGAAGGGCTAGAAGCCCCTATGCCAAGAGCCAGCTTAATTCAAGCAGACTACGGTCTGGAACAGGGCCACTCAGGCAAACCCTAAGGATATTTCCAATACTTCTCCGGCAGCTCGCGGCGCCGTAACCTTGCATCTATCTGGAGCATGTTGAGCTGTAATAAAAATAAGAAAAACCTATGCCGGGTGCCAATACAAACCCATATATAACAAGCACAAGCGTGCGCGCGCCTCGCGCGGCAGCAGGGGGAGGGGAGAGAGGAGGGGGCCTGCGCGATTCCCTTGCGGGAGCGAGCAGCAAGGCGCGATAATTGCTAACATATGGCGCCGCTGCTCGCTCCCGCAAGGGAATCGCCAAACGTGCACGCGTTGCCATTGAAAGCAATGCAATGCGTGCACGTTTTTGGCCTCAAAACCGACTCGATGGCTAAAGGTCTTTTTCCTATGCAGCGCATGCGCGCTGCGTAGGCGAGACCTAAAAATGAATAAGTGCAGGGGTCCACGGTTCTTCTTAGGAGCTGTTTCTGCCAAACACCGGGATGGGCAAATGCCAGGTGGACCAAATACCAAGTCTGCTTACTTTGACCTGATGCTTCTTTATTCGATCACCCTACAATTCCAGTCTCTTTATCTCATTCTTGCAGTTAAATTTTTCAATCCTGCTTTTACCATTTGTCGCTTTTTCCCTATCTTTCTTTTATTCCTTCTTAGTTTTCTCCTTTATTTCCCTGGGTCAAAGTCTCAAGATGGAAAATATGTTTTAGTCGCCAAAAATGAGTGCCCGTCCCTCCTACCTGCAAGCACCAGCACAAATAAAGCAGTGGAATAAACCGTTTTCCTTTCCTGATTCTTAGTATGGAACAGTGAGGTAAGGATGAAGACATTCATGAGTTCAGTGCATAGCTCTGGCGATCATCTGATTTAACATTTGATGTTTACATTTTGCACATAAAGGACTTTAGACACAGAGGGAGGGCTAGTGTTTGATCTTTGTGCTGGAACGCCACCAAATGACAGCTACTCCAGCTCTGACCAATGTAAGTAGACAACCCATTGAAAAAACGCAAGCATTCTAGACCTAGCCTGGGTTTCAGGTGGTACCACTTGTGAGAAAGCAAACCACTTATGCCAAACCACATAACTCAAAAGGAAAATTATAATAGGGTTGCAAGTAGGGCTGCATAGTTGCCAAGCTCTCCATAAGTGATAGTTTAAGCAGGGCATTGCTTTCTGAGAATTGTAGTTTTGCTTTTAACTTAGTGAGTAAGGGCTAGAAAAATCCATGTGGTTGGCTCCAAAGTCAGAGCTGCCTGATGTTGTGGTGCAAGATATGGGGCTACTTAGCTCTGCCTTCAGAATGATGGCATTTTTGAGGCCATAATTTCAATGTTGAAAATGCAAGTTCCAGAATACAATGTCATGTTGGCGCAAACACAACTATCTGAAGATGTTACCCATTAAATGGAGTCACGTCACAGCTCAATGGCAAAGAAGATCTGGGCTGCTTCATGACCGTTCTAATGGTGAGGAGCATTCGACTAGAAGGTGACGACGAGGACCGCAGAGACCTTGATTGGATTCTTCCAGGACTAGTGATGATTTTTGGTTGGGATGTGTATGTGTGGGTGGTGGGGAGTAGGGTCACTGGCACTACTGTCTTATTACAGGGGCTACATTATACCGGTATAGCAAAGCTGCACCTAACTGAGGCTTTGGAAATAGAGACTGTGGGTGATTGGACATGGCATATACCCAGACATTATAGTCAACAGTAGTTGCACACCCATCAGATTTATATTACGGATACCTCTGCAAGAAGGTGTGTTTCATGTGTGGTGGTGGGGAGTAGGGTCACTGGCACTACTGTCTTATTACAGGGGCTACATTATACCGGTATAGCAAAGCTGCACCTAACTGAGGCTTTGGAAATAGAGACTGTGGGTGATTGGACATGGCATATACCCAGACATTATAGTCAACAGTAGTTGCACACCCATCAGATTTATATTACAGATACCTCTGCAAGAAGGTGTGTTTCATGTGTTACATTTTTCAGACACATTTGTTTTCATTTGGTTTATGAACTGGCAAAGAAACCATTATGTGTGTTACTTCTCTTGGCACAATATTTAACATTGATACAATTTCTACATGAAATGTCAGACAATAACATTTGGAAAGTATGATTGAGGGTACTTCTGGGTCTTTCCTTTCAAAAACTAAATGTTAAGTGTGAGAAAGCGCCCCTTTTTGCATGGCCATCCCTATCTTTTGGACTGATGCTGCTGGTCTTTTGACTCCAACGTGGCTTAATTAACTTTCTTATAAGATCGTAGTATATGGTGCAGGAAATATACCTGTGGCATAGAACGCTAAATGTCACCTGTGGAATGTAGCACTTGTTGTGCCATACATTAGTGTGACAAGTAAAACATGGTTTCAGGCCTACCATGGTAGCTTGACTGCTGCAGTTTAAACCTGCACCCGAGCTGCCGAAATATCACTTTTGACAGGGGAAAAACCTTCCTTTTAAATATTAATAGGTCAGCCCTATGTAGGGCTTGTAGGCCACAAGATATAAAGCATAGTATTTAAAAATGGGACATGTAGTAATCAAATGTCATCATGTCCCTGCCATGACAAGTCCTCCCCTCCAAAACTATTTTCACTGTGTTTTATGGAAAAAAAAATAGTACAGATTAAAATATTAACTCTACTATCTCAAGTTTGGGACCAGCTCGAAAAGTAATTAAACCATTATTTTTAATATTCAATAAAATTCCAATTTAATGGTGAAGTCAGATGTTTACTAAATCATTAGTAAAATTAACTTGTAGAAAGTTAAATTTTTGCCTGAAGCTCCTGGGGGCTAATTTACATTAGTTCTCCAACAGCTTGTCCAGAAAGTGTGTGACTTTATTGAGGTGTAAAACTGCTCCCAGCGCAAGGACAAGGGCCTGGGTGTGGGGAGGTGTTTTCTTCCCGTGGCAGGCAGACCATTTGAAGTGGGCCCAGGAACTTAATTAACTTCAGAGGGCCCTGCCCTGCCTCAAGTAAATGTCAGGTGGCACCTAGAGAGGAACAGCATTCATCACCCTTGTCAGGCTGGCACCGAACCAGTAGGAGGAGAGATATATCCGGAGAACTGGTTTTTACATGACCGCAGAGGGGGGGCTGCTGATTACCCCTGCCACACATCTGAGTAGGAATACAAGCTCTGCACAAGGAAAGAAAGGTTCCCTATCTTGGATTTTGGGAGTAAGGTACACTCTGGGATTGTTTGCAGTAGGGCAAAGAGGAGCTGCTGCAAACCTGGGTGGGGCTGCCTCAGGGAACTTTTTCCCCATTAGTCAGAGAGGAGCCATTAGTCATCCCCCATTCACTAGCTGGTGGCAAACATTAATGTGGCACACCAAGGCACCCTCCTCAGAACACTTTCTGGACCTGTAGAAGAACAAAAGGACTGCACCTGCTGTTTGAGACCTGTGATGAGACCAGAGGGCTAGAACATCATCCATTTCAACTCAGGCCAAAGCAGTGGGCTGCAAAGATCAGTTGACTGACCTCCTGTGTGGCTACAAAATGCATAACAAGTTGCAAGAGGCCTTGCCCCTGAAGTGACCAACTGACCAGTAGCAACAGGACTTGGACTGGACCCTGCTTGGCTAAAGAAACAGTTTCTCCCACTTGGAGATTCTCTGCAGTAGCGAATACATTTCAGCGGGCCCTGGGATAGAAGGTTTCTGGCCTCGTCAAACTCATTGCCAGATACAGCCTGCAACTTTGCCCTGCTGAAGGATTCTGACTTCCAAAAAATAAATTAAGTCCAAATGTAGACATCCAGCCCAGGCAAATATGCGAAAAGTATCCGGGCGACGAGAAGACTTCTCTGAGTGTGATATTTGAATTTCTCCACTCTGAGCTTTTCCCTCGCAAACCAATGGCTTCAGCAGGATGTCTTTCAATGGCTATCTGGCCTCATGGAATTCCTCTCAAAACTGCCTGCAACCTTGCCCCACTGGATGATTTCGTTGTCCATTTCAGAGCCAAAGTCCCAAGGTAGAATCTCCAACTGAGACAAAACAACTTGATGTATCTGACCCGTGCTCCATTGTCAGCCTGAAATCCTGCCTAGAACCGGATAAGCCGCGAGCGTAGACTAGTACTGGTGCTTTATTTTTTTCTTGGCACTATTTCACTTAAATCTTAAAAATTTATAACTCTGGTTCTGTTAGACCTGGCCCTTTTGACAGGTTTATCCCCAAACTTTTTGCCTTTTGCCTCCTATTCTTCTGACCCTGTTTTCTTTGGGTATAGGATTCTGGGCACTTTACCACTGCTGATCAGTGCTAAAGTGCATATGCTCTCTGTATAAATTGTGACAATGATTGGTTTTCCATGATTGGCATATTTGATTTACTGGTAAGTCCCTAGTAAAGTGCACAGTGTGTGCCAGGGCATACAAATTGAATGCCGCTAGTGGGCTTGCAGCACTGGTTGTGCCACCCACATGAGTAGCCCTGTAAATGTATCTCAGACCTACCACTGTAGAGTCTACGCACACAGTTGTGTACTGCCATGTTGTCCTGGCAAGTGCACCCACTTGCCAGGCCCAAACCTTCCTTTTCCTTACATGTAAGGCACCCCTAAGGTAGGCCAAAGGTACCCCCCTGGGCAGGGTGCAGTGTATTTGAAATGACATGTACTAGTGTGTGTGACATGTCCTGATTGTGAAATACTGTGTAATTCATTTTTCACTGTTGAAAGGCTATCTGTTCCATAGGCTTCTAACTGGAGTTGCACTGTAACATTTTTACATGTGTAACTTGCAATAGGGACAAGTTAGGAAAATTAAGTTTAGACTCTCTGAACTCATAATTTATTAACACACCTTTTGGTGAAGGTGGTTATTAAATCCTGTGTTTGAAAATGCCACGTTTAGGAAGTGGACATTTTCTTACTTTACCATTCTGTGTGCCTCTGGCTGTTTGTGTATTCATCATCTGGTGTGTGAGTGACATGAGCTGAGATGTGCATTCGCTCTAGACAGTCACTGGGGGGGTTGAGGTGTGCCCTGCTTTGCCTGGGTGACTCATCACAGGACTGAAAAGACCTGGTCTGCATTAGAGTGGTGGGAGGAGTTATGATTACATCTGAATAGGCTGTGTCTCCTTTTGCAAAATGCTGTCTCCAACCCTGTGGTCATGCTGCACCAGTGAGGGCAGAACTGGTTTGAACTGGGTTCAGAGACCCTTGCCACAAAGAGAACAAAGACATTTTGGGGTATAAGTATTACACCTAAAACTCCAGTACTTTGGATTACTTCTGGACTCAAGAGGAACCTTTGCAAGAAAAAGAGCTGAAGAGCTGTGAGGAGGAGTACTGTCCCTTTGCTGTGTGCTGTGTGCAGTTGGCCTGCAGTTGCTATTTCTGCCAAGGAAAGGACAAAGACTGGGACTTTTGCTTTGAACCTGCTTGAAGAAGATCTCCAAGGGCCTGTGTGTTCTGGACTCCTGTTCTGAAGTCTCAGCGACACAAAGACTTCACCCCCAGCTTCCCACAAACTCTGTTGCTAAGAGTTCTGACCTGTCAGGAGGTGCCTGTTCCAGTTCTGGGCCTCTGGAGGTTGTTCCCGCTGTTTGGGAGCTGGAAGAAAAGAAGAAATGAAGAAATCGACACATCGCTCTTCTTGAGGCAGTTTTTCTGACACTGCACCGCTATGTGAGAAGAATCTCCACGCATTGCCGTGCCATTGCCAAAACCGACGTAGTGCCTGCCGCCGCTGCAAGAACCAACTCATCGAGGTATCATGGCTGAAGAAACCGACGCAGTGCCACTCGACGCTGCCGCATCGATTGTGACTCATTCCGGATTTCCACGCATCAAACCTGTGTGGCAAGTTTTCCCGATGCATCACTCGTGGACCAGACCCGTCTTGGAGTCGACGCATCACTTCCCCCTACAGACCGGATTCGACGCATCTCTTCTCCTGCATGCAGCAAAACTGTCGCATCACCTCCCCATGGTCTCAGGAACTGATGCTTCTCTTTGTTTCTTGACGCTTCACATCTCTGTGGCTTTTTGGCCTGGTAAATTTTGACGCATCTACAGGCACTTTGTGAGAAATCACGCATCCATAGTTTTCTATGGACCCAGTTGTTTGAAACCTTTTTAAAGTCATATTCTTATTACATGTATAGTGGATTTTTGTCGTATTGGTCTTGTTGAGTTTAGATAAAGATACTTTATTTTTCTTAACTAGTGTGGTGTCCATTTGTGGTGTTATCACTGTGTTACTGTGTGTTTTGAGTACAAATACTTTACACATTGCCTTTGGGATAAGTCTGTCTGCTCGTGCCAAGCTACCCAGGGGGTAAGCAGGGGTTATCTAAAGTGTGTATCCCCCTTACCCTGACTAGTAGCAAGAGTACCTTTTTGCACAGAGGTACCTACCTCTGCCAACTAGAGACCCCCATTTCTAACATTGGTGATCAGCGGTGAGGATAGGACTTGCATTTGCGCAGTACCACAATGACTCAGGGTTGCACTACAAACTCTGCACTAAGACCAGTGAGTGACCACATACTGTTTTTTTCTGCTTTTTCTCTCTGGGGTTTTTGCAAACTCGCAACCATCATGTCTCAACCTGGGGGAAAATGTCCTCCAGAGCAGGCAGTAGGAGTTCTCATAGGGGCTTGTCTCGTGAAGAGCTGGCAGGCAGGCAGAGGGCCAGGGATCTTGAGTTGGAGCTAGCAAAACACGAATTGGAGATGATGCAAAAGAAACTGAAAATAGAGGAACAGGAAATGCTTCTGGCTCATGAGGCGAGAATGAGAGAGCTTGATGAGGAGAGCAAGAGGGTTGAGTTGGAGTGGAAAGCCATAAAGGCGGAGTCCAGCTCAGATGGTGGCAGCAAAAATGTGATGTCTATTGCTGAGAAAGAAGTACGTACACCCAGAGATATGGTGCCTGACTTGAAGCAGGGGCTTGACACAAACGAGGGGGTTCAAGGATATGAGGTAGCTCCAGTGGTGCGCAGTGTCTCTGCTGTAGATTAGGGAACTGACACAGGGGTTCATAGTCCTAATGGTGGGAGGGACACTCTACTGACTCTAGAGGTGCAGGGAGAGGGGTCCCCCCCACGGTAGAAGCCCTGGTACATGTGTGTGGAGACCGTCCAGAAGAGTGTGGGTTGAATGACAGAAACAGTCAGAAACTGTCTTGCCAGTCTCAGGAGAGTGATGTGAGGTACGTTTGTGAGGCACTGGATGATGAGTTGAAGGGTAGCGTGGTTAACACTTGTGAGGGGCTGTGTGACTCAATTGTTGGAGAGCATATTTTAAGTCCCGGTTTTCCAGAGCTATGCCAACACCCGGTTGAGTGTGAGTTCTCTGATTCCAGGGAGGTTGCACTGGAAGCAGACCTTTTGGTGGGTTCCAGAGGGTCTGATGAGGCTTTTGGGAGTGATCCTGAAGGAGGCGGCTCAGGTTTTCCCCAACCAGGGGAGGTAGGGGAGGTTTGGAGTAACCCAGATAGGGCCCAGTGTAGTGGGATAGGTGAGGAGCCCATGTCCTGTCTCTGAGTAGAGGGAGTGGGGGTGGACTGAGACCCAAGGAGTCTGAGACCCAGTCCCAGGGCCTGGTTGTTTCCATTAGTGAACACCAGGACGGGGGCCTATTCTGTACACGGAGGCCATTTCCTGAGGGGGATCCCAAGGTGTCAAGTGAACTTGGGGAGATTGCTGTAACAAGCGTCCAACCAGTTCTAGAACCTGGAAGCACAGCTCCAGTTGGGTGGGTGCATGAGTCCAGAGAAAGGGGTGATAGGGGGAGACAGTCCCCAGTGGAAGGACCAGTGGGTCAGGGGTTGCCAGCTCTGAAGTCAGAGCACCCCAGATCTGACCCTGGTGTGGCCACTTCTGGCCTGGGGGGTCTTTATGATTTATCAGGTGGACAGGAGGCTGGAGACTTGCACCAGGCAGACTCTTATACAACTCATGAGGATTGTGTTTCCCTTGGGGGGGTTGGTGTACTCCCCCGGAAGTCCTGGGTTGCCAGGCACAGGTCCAGCCTGAGGGTACAGACCGTTGGTTGGAGAACTGGGTTCAGGGTGTCCCCTCTGACCTGGAGGAAGGGGTGACTAGTAGCAGTGCCCCTACAGGCTTGTTTTCTGGGGGTACAGCTCCAGGTGGAATGGTGCAGAGCCCCAGAGAGGAGGACAGGGTGTGGGAGAGCCCGCCCCAGTCTCCTGTGCTGCTGCAGGGTACAGGCCCTGAGCTGGTAGATGCCATCCCTGAACCTGACAGGAGGGAGACTAGACAAAGGGTGCCCGTCACCTAGGGCTACCGCCCCCGATCTCTGATGCCACAGAGGTTAGAGGCCTGGCTCTCATCACTGAGAGCTGTCAGTGGCCACTATGGCTTGCTGTTCTGGTAGACAGAGGTGTCCCTGGGAGAGGGACAGGAGTCTCACCCTGAGGGTGGACTGGGCCACGCTACTGTGTTGGCCATGTGGATATTGTCTGCCTGCTGGGACACATCTGTGAGCAAGGTAAGCTTAGGCACTGAACAGATGGGGTCCGCAGGAGAGAGGAGAAGGGTTCCCTATGGGTTAGTTTAGTGGGCCCTGAGAGTATGGATGGAAGGATCCACCTGGTTTCAGGAAGGCGTAAAACTGGAGCGTGCCCCTGCTGTTGCGGGCCAGGGTCTATGTTCTATCGCCCCAATCAGGGAAGTCCATCAAGGTCGTTGATTGGTCTCCCCTGGCAGTAGGCTGGTAGGGGGTTGTGTTAGACCTGACTCTTTTGACAGGTTTATCCCCAAACTTTTTGCCTTTTGCCTCCTATTCTTCTGACCCTGTTTTCGTTGGCTATAGGATTCTGGGCACTTTACCACTGCTAACCAGTGCTAAAGTGCATATGCTCTCTGTATAAATTGTTACAATGATTGGTTATCCAAGATTGGCATATTTGATTTACTGGTAAGTCCCAAGTAAAGTGCACGGTGTGTGCCACGGCCTGTGAATCAAATGCTACTAGTGGGCTTGCAGCACTGGTTGTGCCACCCACACGAGTAGCCCTGTAAATGTATCTCAGACCTACCACTGTAGTGTCTACGCACACAGTTGTGTACTGCCATGTTGTCCTGGCAAGTGCACCCACTTGCCAGGCCTAAACCTTCCCTTTCCTTACATGTAAGGCACCCCTAAGGTAGGCCCAAGGTATCCCCATGGACAGGGTGCAGTGTATGTGAAAGGTAGGTCATGTACTAGTGTGTGCGACATGTCCTGATAGTGAAATACTGTGTAATTTATTTTTCATTGTTCAAAGGCTATCTGTCCCATAGGCCTATCATTGGAGTTGCACTGTGACATTTTTACATGTGTAACTTGCAATAGGGACAAGATAGGAAAATTAAGTTTAGACTCTCTGAAGTCAGAATGTATTAACGCACCTTCAGGTGAAGGTGGTTTTTAAATCCAGTGTTTGAAAATGCCACTTTTAGAAAGTGGGCAACTTATTACTTTACCATTCTGTGTGCCTCTGGCTGTTTGTGTATTCAGCGTCTGGTGTGTGAGCGACAGAAGCTGAGATGTGTATTCACTCTAGACAGTCACTGGGGGGGTAGAGGCATGCCCTGCCTTGTCTGGGTGACTCATCGCAGGGCTGAATAGACGTGGTCTGCATTTAGTGTGGTGGGAGGAGTTGTGATTACACCTGAATAGGCTGTGTCTCATTTTGTACAATGCTGTCTTCGCCCCCTGTGGTCATGCTGCACCAGTGAGTGCAGAACTGGTTTGCACTGGGTTCAGAGACCCTTGCCACAAAGAGAACAAAGACATTTTGGGGTATAAGTATTACACCTAAAACCCCAGGACTTTGGATTACTTCTGGACTCAAGAGTAACCTTTGCTAAGGTGAAGAGCTGAAGAGCTGTGAGGAGGAGTAGTGCCCCTTTGCTGTGTGCTGTGTGGGGTTGGCCTGCAGTTGCTGTTTCTGCCAAGGAAAGGACAAAGACTGGGACTTTGTTTTGAACCTGCTTGAAGAAGATCTCCAAGGGCCTGTGTGTGCTGGCCTCCTGTTCTGAAGTCTCAGAGAAACAGACTTCACCCCCAGCTCCCCTGAACGCTGTTGCTAAGAGTTCTGACCTAGCAGGAGGTGCCTGTTCCAGTTTTGGGTCTCTGGAGGTTGTTCCTGCTGTTTGGGAGCTGGAAGAAAAGAAGAACTGAAGAAATCGACGCATCACTCTTCTTGTGGCTGTTTTTCCGACGCAGCACTGCTGTGCGAGAAGAATCTCCACGCATCGCTGCACCACTGCCAAAACCGACATAGCACCTTTCGCCACTGCTAGAACCGACTCATCGAGGGATCGTGGCTGAAGAAACCGACGCAGCACTGCTCGACACCGCCGCATCGATCACTGCCACATTCCGGATTTCCACGCAGCAAACCTGTGCGGCAAGTTTTCCTGATGCATCACCTGTGGACCAGAACCATCTTGGAGTTAACGCATCACTTCCCCCTACAGACCGGATTCGACGCATCACTTCTCCTGCGTGCAGCAGAACTGTTGCATTGCCTCCCCATGGTCTCATGAACTGATGCATCTCTGTTTCTCTACGCTTCCCATCTCTGCGGCTGTTTGGCCTTCTGAATTTTGACGCATCTACAGGTACTTTGTGAGAAATCACGCATCCATAGTTTTCTATGGACCCAGTTGTTTGAAACCTTTTTAAAGTCATATTCTTAATACATGTATGCTGGATTTTTCTTGTTTTGGTCTTGTTGAGTTTAGATAAATATACTTTATTTTTCTAAACTGGTGTGGTGTCCATTTGTGGTGTTATCACTGTATTACTGTGTGTTTTGAGTACAAATACTTTACACTTTGCCTTTGGGATAAGTCTGTCTGCGTGTGCCAAGATACCCAGGGGGTGAGCAGGGGTTATCTAAAGTGTGTATACCCCTTACCCTGACTAGAAGCAAGGGTACCCATTTCGACAAAGGTACCTACCTCTGCCAACTAGAGACCCCCATTTCTAACAGGTTCCCTTTATTGAGTTTTTTGTATTTTTGGTGTAATTTAGCTTTTTACATTTTTTTTGGTTATGTAAATTGGAATGGTATTTGTTTTATGTTGTGTCTTAACTGTTTTCATACTACCAAATGCTTTGCATATTTTCCTTAGGTTTAGACTGTCTGCTCTGTACCATTGCTACCATGGGTTGAGCTCCAGTTTAAATTATTGAGTCCTTGGACGAGACCTAACAGACTAGTGACTTTATTATTTGTGGTGGACTACAATGAACACCAATTAATAATTCACTTTCTTACATAACAGGACTCAAAAGAAAGCGAGGATCTGCTATTGTAATTTGAATGCATAAGGTACTTTACCTCATATCATACTTGATGGGCCAATATTTAATGTTTATTATAAATTATTTCTCATTTGACATGAGTGGTGAGGACAAAAGTAGCGTCCTGGTATTCAGAACCTTCCAATGAATTATATGTGTATTATGCAAATCAAAGTGAATGGGAATATGATATTTAGAAGGGCAGGGAGATGATTAAAATTGTATTTATATGTTATTAATTGTAAGGTTTTTTGCAACATCTGTAAACCCATTTAAAAAGTGTTTTTAAAAAGTGTTAAATTTTGACTGGCACACTATCCTAAATAAGAAGCTATTTGATGGTACTAAAAGCTAGAAGAATAAAAGCTCTACAGTTGTATCTTCGCAAAAAACAGCAGTCAACCTACAACAAGAGCTGTAAACCTATGCCAAAAAAAAATCATGACGCAAGGAGTGAGATGACAGTTAGCAGCATCCTAACACATTGTAAAACAGGAATGAAACAAAAAATATTCACTTGGGTGTGGTTTGCTTGGGTGTGGCTGACTTTTCAGGATATGATCCCTCAGTCTGAACCTATCCAGTCCACCATCAAACCCTGCACTGATTACTGCAACCACACACAAGCATGATAGGAGATAATTGAAGGGCCAGCATATAGGAATAAGTCAAGGAGCTGCTCTCAGATCATGTGAGAAGCCACTTTGCAAAGCAGGGATTTCTACAGAGAGATAAGGAGTAAGTTGGGTATGTAGCAGCAGGCTCATTGGGTCCTAGCTTCATTTCCCGTCCTGGGTGTGGGGAAATGAGGCAAACCCAACGGGGTATAAATGAGAACAAGAACTTACTCTCTGGAAGCTAGGCAAGCAATCTGGAAAATTCCATCTGAAGTAGTTCTTTCTGCAGAGTCAAAGCTGGGATGCAGATTTGCATTAAATGGGTATCCATTTGTGTTAGGAATGGGGGTCTCTAGTTGGCAATGGTTTGCACCTTTGTCCAAGTAGGGACCCTTCTTCCTAGTCAGGGTAAGGTAGTAACACTCCTAAAATAACCCCTGCTCACCCCCTTGGTAGCTTGGCACGAGCAGTCAGGCTTATCTCAGAGGCAGTGTGCAAAGCATTTGCACATAACCAACAGTAATACAGTGAAAACACTACAAAAGGACACCACACCAGTTTAGAAAAATATCCAAACTTTTTATATATCCAAAACAAGACCAAAACAACACAAATCCAACATACAGTACTTACAAATATGCACTTTTCAAGAATAACTTTAAAAATGCAGTTCCTTGAAGTCGGTAGCTCCTCGCGGTGCCACAGTGATACTGAAAACAACAGAATCCAACAGTTCCTGCTGATCGCGTCGGAGCGGTAGGGTCGACAGACTCCTAAACAGTACTTTTTACGTTGCGTCCGATGTGGCCAGATGTGGCAACTGTCCTGGTTGGGATGTGAAGCATAGCGGTGAGCTGTGCGGTATCCTCAGGTTGTGGTGCAGGAAGTGGCTCGGTGACGGACGTCCAGCTGCGTTAGTGAGACCAGGGCTGCATTGCAAAGCGGGGCAGTGCTCAAGGCGGTGCTGACAGATCGCGGTGCAGGCGACAGAGCCGGTTGAAGAGCAGCGACGGTGTTGGTGAGATCAGGGCGGCGAGGTGAAGCGAGGCGGTGCGGAATGCAGTGCCCACAGTTCATGGTGCAAGCAGCATCTCGGTAGCGAGGGCGTTGGTCGTCGTCTTCGGTGAGGCTAGGGTTGCTGTGCGAGATGTGGCGGTGCCCTCTGCGGTGCCTTCAGGACACGGAACCAGCGACAGACAGTTACAAGCCCTTGGAGATACTCAGCAACAAGCTAGAGAAAGTTCAGTCCAGTCCTTTCACTGCCCAAGACAGAAGCAGAAACTGCAGGCCAACCCAACAAATGGACAACACAGCAAAGGGGCAGTACTCCTCCTGGTAGTTCTTCCAGCTCTTCTTCTTGGCAGGTTCCTTGGTGGGGAGAAGTGTGGCGCCGCTGCCAGGGCGACTGACGCTGGACGCTGGGGATCATGGTTCAATCCCTGGCTCCGGCGGCAGGGGTCTGCCCAGCACCATGCGACTCTGGGCAATAGCTCGCTTAATCTTCCCAACGGCCCCCAGCGCCGAGATACCCCTTCGGGGGTGATTCGTGCACTATACAAGTACTGGATTTACATTTTACATTTTTTTCCTTGATTCCAGGGAGTTCTAAAGTTCTGGGGTCTGGGCTCCAATATTTATACTCAAAATTCCTTTGTTCTCTTGTGACAGAGAGTGTCTGTGCTCAGCAAAAACTAGTTCTGTCCTCTCTGGCCCACCTTCCCGGGAGGAAGTGGAGACAGCATTGTTCAAGGCAGACCAGGCCCATTCAGGTGCAAGAAAATCTCTTCCCACTACTCTAAATGCAGCCCAGGTCTATTACACCCAGCCCTGACTCATCCAGAAAAGGCAGGACCCACCTCGACCCCCCCAGTGTCTGTCTGAAGAGAATGCAAATTCCCTGCCCCTGTCACTCCAAAGCCAGACAGTCAATCCACAAACCCAGCAGAGGCACACAGGATGGCTAAGCAAGAAAATACCTACTTTCTAAAAGTGGTATTTTCAAACACAGAACATAAAAATCATCTTTACTAAAAGGTGCATTTTTACATTTTGAGTCCAAACTCCATTTTCCCATCTTTGGCTCAATGGGAAGTTATGCTTATAAGATGTTATAAGTAAACTCCCATTCTATCCTATGGGACAGATAGCCTTTCCATAGTGAAAAATGAACTACACTGTAATTCCCTACCAGGACATATCACACACATCAGTGCATGTCCTACCTTTAAGTTACACAGAACCCTGCCCACAGTGTTACCTTGGGCCTACCCTAGGGGTGACTTACATGTAAGAAAAGGGAAGATTGGGCTTGGCAAGTAGGTGCACTTGCCAGGTCGACATAGCAGTTATAAACTGCGCACAGACACTGCAGTGGCAGGTCTGAGTACTGTTTTCAGGGCTGCTTGTATGGGTGGCACACTTAGTGCTGCAGGCCCACTAGCAGCATTTGATTTACAGGCCCTGGCACCCTCAGTGCACTTTACGAGGGACTTATTAGTAAATCAAATATGCCAATCATGGAAACACCAATCCATAACACAATTTACAACAGGAGCACATGCAGAAAGTGCGCTGAGACATTAAACCAGCAAAACCGGGAGGTCAGAAAGCAAAAAGACAAGGGAAACAAGCCAAAAGATGCCAGGTCTAACAATTTGAGCCTGCATGAGCTATTGGGAAAAGTGCTCTGGACAACCACCACTTAAATGGTATATGAGATTTGTGGAATCTTGGACAATGGCAAGGGGTATATTGGAAGGAGGATTTTCCATTTGAATATTTTGAAAAATCACATATTTACCCACACTGAAAACCAAGTCACAGCTATTGTCCATAGAACAAAAACTATAGGGGAGAATTTTTCTGAGGTCAGTGTCAATTCAGTTGAGTCATGGAAAATGCTGTAAAGCAGCCAACTTTGAATAATAAGCAAAGCCCAGATTCATAACACTGCACAACTTACCCAGATCAAAAGTCTGATGAAATACCAAATCAGGAAAATGCAAATAAAGCAATAAGTAAGCAGCATTAAGAAATACATCATTCCAACAATGGTTGTCAAATGGGCTTTTGGGTAGCTGGTTGGTGTTTCTGTAGGTGAGCCGCCTACCGGGTGGCTGTCAGCTGGAGTCAGGCTGTGCTTATGTGAAAGAGATAACACCAGGCTGCCGGTGGGTTTTCTCTTTCATATTGGGGTGGCCCAACCCTCCCAAGGGTGCCTCACTAAAGCACTATGAACAACTTTTGTCACACAACTTCCCTGCAGCCTCCGGGCATGCAAACTGTAGCATTTTGTAGTGGCCTGACAGCAGCTTCACATGAGTTGCCAAACATGCCAGGAGCACTTAATATGTAAGAAATAGTCCAGCAGCAGTGAAGGTGCTGTGCTCGCTGGGTGAATGAGCAGCAGCCAGCCAGCAGTAACTTGAAAGTCACGAGGCATGCTGAATATAGTTGTAGATGGGAGACACAAGAAATGCTGCTGAATTTGCAAGCAATGCCCTCACAACATCAGCAGGGCAGGGGGTCACTGGGTACAGCACCCACGCAGCTGCAATAGCTTGGGGTCAGCTGCGGCCTGTGCAGGTAAGAGCGGTGGGGCGGTGGGGCTGTGTGGGGGGGATTTCGACAGATGATGACGAGGGAAAATTAATTATTTATTTAATTTTCCCTCATAAAAGTAAATGTATTTACTTTTTTTTTTTACAATGCAAGCACCCGCGCTTTATCTTTAAACAGCTTAAGCTGAAACACGGGTGCCGCGATGGCTTTAAAAGTAAAGAAATAGAAAACAAATTGCATATTTTTTTATTCCTTTACTTTTGAAGCAATTGTGGCACAATGTTCAAAGCCTATGTGCGGGTGCGGCCATAGTAACAAAACTAAACAAATAGAGAAAAAAGGCTGCAGCCGCCATTTTTTTCCCTATTTGCTTACTTTTGTTACAATCGCGGCACCCATGCTTTTGCTGTAAACATCTTAAGATAAAGCACGGGTGCCGCGATTGATTAAACAGTAAAGAAATTGAAAAAAAATACTGTCACGTCTTTCCCACTGTTTTATTATTGTGTGCTCTTGGTGTTATGTTTTCCTCATTTTGTCACTCACTCAGCCCCCACCCCATATGCTGTTGTCACATGACCCACTTGTCATGCCATGTTGCCAAAGTCCCCGGCACTGTTGCCATCCTGGACCTTTGCTCTCCTCATGCGCCATCAGGCGGTGCTGGGCTGCTGCACGTCTTCACCCAGGTCTGCAGCTTTTTGCAATTTTTCTAGACTGCCTCGAAACAGCAAAATAAACAAAGCGGTGTGAGGCCTTAGTGTTAGGGCTGGCACAGGCTCGCTGCCGCATGGCTGAGCCACCGGCTGCAGATGCCCAGAGATGTCTTATCGGTGTAACGGGTGTGCGGCCATATCCTCGGTGCCCACACGACACGGCGGCCGGCAGTGGCCCCTATCATCGGGCCCTCGGTGGGAGGGTTTGCGAGGGCCTGCAGTGTGCCCGTCAGCTACCGATGTTTGTCAAATGACCATGCTCTCAGAGGGGCTGCTCCTGTGCTAATCCTTCCTGCAAGCACTGTTGCGCGGATAATTCTGTGTAAATAAACTTTATATACTTTCATATTCTATTCTTTAATCCAGTTGGTTCTGTTTGTAAAATGCGGGTGTTAGATTTGGGGGTCTCTAGTTGGAAGAGGTAGGTACCTTTGTCCAAATAGGGACCCTTGAGTCTAGTCAGGGAAAGTAGGTACACTCCTGAAATAACCCCTGCTCACCCTCTTGGTAGCTTGGCACGAGCAGACAGGCTTAGTTCAGAGGCAGTGTGTGAAGCATTTGTGAACACATACAGTAATCAAGTGACAACACTACAAATGGACACCACACAGGTTGTATATTTATAAAAATAAGAATATTTTATGTAGAATTACCACAAGACCATAAACGACAAAAATAATCCACAATACTGTCAAGAATACTTAGTTCTTATCAAAAAGGCTTAATTCAAGGTTCTGTGCGAGTCGGTAGCCTCCTCCGGCTACGGCGATGTCAAGAACAAACAGAGTCTAACAAATCCAGCTGACCGCGTCGAGACGGGCCAACACAGCGTAGACAGACTCGGTCACAGTACCTTTTACTTGAAGCGGCAGGCACGAGCGTGCGAGCCGGATGGCTGTACGTCGCGGTCGCGATGCAAAATGGAAGCGTTGCAGGACGCGTTGTCCCTCGATGTGGTGCAGGCAGTGGCTCGTTGACGTCGTCGAGACGGAGTCGGTGAGACCAGGGCCGTGCGTTGCAGGGCGAGACGGTGCTTCGATGCGGTGCTGGCAGGTTGCGGTGCGGCGACGGAGCCGGATTCGGGGGCTGGCGTCCGGACAGCGGTGCGAGTCGGGCGGTGCGTCACGAAGCGTGCGAGCGGTGCCCAACTCCGGTGCGGTCCCAAGACTTGAACTCAGCAGCAGTGACCGTGTCGGTCGGACCAGTTCGTTTCGGCGTAGCGAAGCGTTGCAGGACGCGTTGTCCCTTGATGCGGTGCAGGCAGCGGCTCGTTGACAGAGTCGGTGAGACCAGGGCCGTGCGTTGCAGGGCGAGACGGTGCTTCGATGCGGTGCTTACAGGACACCGAGCCGGTCGTCAGAATCGGTCACAGCTCCCTAACCCTGTAGCCACTGAAACAGCGTTTCCAGCAGCAATTCACAAGGCTGGTGAAGTCCACTGGTCCTGGGACTTCGGTCAGGGGGCAAGCTCTCTCTCAAGCCCTTGGAGATCCTTCACAAGTTGATGAAAGTCACAGCAAAGCAAAAGTTCCTTTCTCCTTTCTTTGGCAGTCAGGCAAACCACTGCAGGCCAATCCCCCAAGCAGCACTTCAGGCTTAGGGATAGTCTCTCCTCAGTTTCTTCTTGGTTCCTCTCCTCAGCAAAGGTTTCTTCTTGTTCCCAAAAGTGATCTAATTTTCCTGGGGTCTGGGTGCCCTCTTATACCCTGATTCTCTTTGTTCTCTGGAGGCAGAGAGGCCTTTGCCTAGCTTAAACCAGTTCTGTGCAGCTTTGGAGCACTCTGCGTACATGACTCCTTCTTTCCTTTCACAATGTGGGGCAGGGTACTCAGACGCCCGGCAGGGAGTGGAGCCAGCATTGTGGCAGGCAGGCACAGCCCTATTCAGACCCAGATGCAACTCCTCCCTCCACTCTGGATGCAGATCTCTCTATTCAGCCCTGGGCTGCCTCACCCTGTCTCCTGTGGCCACCCCCAGCCCCTGTCACGCACAAACCAGACACACAATACACAAGCTGGCAGAGGCAGGCTGGATAGTTAGGCAAGAAAATACCCACTTTCTAAAAGTGGTATTTTCAAACACAGAATGTTAAAACCAACTTCACTAAAAGATGTATTTTATCATTCTGAGTTCAGGCATACTAAACTCGAATTTCTACCTAGTTCCCTGAGTCAGTTTAGGATTATAAAATGTTATAATCAAACTGCCCATTCTGGCCTATGGGGAACAGGTAGCCTTGCAATAGTGAAAAACGAAAATGGCTGTAATTCACTATTAAGACATGCCACACACACCAGGCATGTCCCACCTTATCCTTACAATGCACCCTGCCCATGGGCCTACCATAGGGGTGTCTGATATGAAGAATAGGGAAGGTTTGGGGACTGGTAGGTGGGTGCACTTACCAAGTCGACATGGCAGTCACAGACTGCACACAGGCTCTGCAATGGCAAGCCTGAGACACACTTTACAAGCTACTTCTGTGGGTGGCACAACCAGTGCTGCAAGCCCACCAGCAGCATTTGATTTACAAGCCCTGGGCACACTCAGTGGACTGTACTAGGGTCTGACAGTAATTCAAATAAGCCAAACATGGAGTCACTAATTCACATCACAATTTACAATAGGGAGCACTTGCACTTTGGCACTGATTAGCAGTGGCAAAGTGCCCATGAGCATCTAGTCCAGCAAAAACATATCGACAACAGTGGAGGCATTATGAAAAAAATGGAAGGGAGACCCATGCCAAGGATGCCAGGTCTAACACGTGTCCCCTCCAGCTGAAATGTGGGGAGAACTATCCTACCCCTAGGGAGTTCTCATCACTAAGGCGGAAAAATCTGGACAGACCATCAGCATTGGCGTGTTCTGTACCAGGGCGGTGTTCCACCGTAAAGTCCATTCCCTGTAGGGAAATGGACCACCTCAACAGCTTTGGATTCTCACCCCTCATCTGCATCAACCATCTGAGGGGCCTGTGGTCTGTCTGAACCCGGAAGTGAGTCCCAAACAGGTATGGTCTCAGCTTCTTCAGTGCCCAGACCACAGCAAATGCCTCACGCTCAATAGCACTCCATCTCTGTTCCCGGGGAAGTAACCTCCTACTGTTGAAGGCTACAGGTTGGTCTAGGCCCTCCTCATTGATCTGCGATAGAGCAGCCCCTACACCATGCTCTGAAGCGTCCATCTGAACAATGAACTCATTGGAGAAGTTGGGTGCCTGGAGCACAGGCGCCGTGCACATGGCAGTCTTCAAGGTGTCAAAAGCTTTTTGACAGGCGTCAGTCCAAATCACTTTCCTGGGTTGCTTCTTGGAAGTCAGCTCTGTCAAGGGGGCAACAATGCTGCCATACCCCTTGACGAATCTCCTGTAATACCCGGTGAGTCCTAGGAAGGCTCTCACCTCTGTCTGGGTCTTGGGGGCTCCCAAGCCAGAATGGTATCAATTTTCGGTTGGAGGGGTGCCACCTGGCCGCTCTCAACCTGGTGTCCCAAGTACACCACAGAACCCTGCCCAATCTGGCACTTACTTGCCTTGATTGTGAGGCCTGCCCTCCGCAGCGCCATCAACACTTCCCAGAGGTGGCGCAGATGTTCTTCCCAACTGGCACTGAACACTGCGATGTCATCCAGGTAGGCGGCACTGAAATCCTCCAGTCCAACCAACACCTGGTTGACCAACCTCTGAAAGGTGGCAGGAGCATTCTTCATCCCAAAGGGCATCACCCGGAACTGGTAGTGCCCATCTGGTGTGGAGAATGCTGACCTCTCTTTTGCCCCATCAGTCAAGGAGATCTGCCAGTACCCAGACGTTAAGTCAAACGTGCTGAGGTACCGCGCAGCTCCTAACCGATCTATGAGTTCATCAGCTCTGGGGATGGGGTGGGCGTCAGTCCTGGTGACGGAATTGAGTCCCCTGTAGTCCACACAGAACCGGAGTTCTGGTGTGGCACCAGGTGCGGCAGCCTTTGGAACCAAGACCACTGGGCTGGCCCAAGGGCTGTTAGAGGACTCAATCACCCCTAGCGCAAACATCTTGGAGACCTCCTCCTTGATGCAGGCTCTGACCCTGTCAGTCACCCTGTAAGCCTTGTGCTTCACAGGAAGACTGTCCCCAGTGTCCACATCATGGACGCACCAATGAGTGACACTGGGAACCAGGGAGAACAGGTCAGGGAACTGTCCCAACAGCTGGCGACAGTCACCCTGCTGCTCAGGTGTGAGGGAGGTAGAGAGGTTTACTCCCTCCACTGATCCATCTTGCTCTCGGGCTGACAGGAGATCAGGAAGAGGCTCGGTCTCCTCCTCCATCCCATCATCTGTAGCTAAGAGCATGCCCACTTGGGACCTCTCCAAGTGGGGCTTTAGGCGGTTCACATGCAGGACCCGCAAGGGGTTCCTGGGAGACTGCAAGTCCACCAAGTAGGTAACTGGACTCTTGCGCTCCACCACCGTGAAAGGGCCGGTCCACCTGTCCTGGAGCGCACAAGGCTCCACAGGGGCCATGACCCACACTTTCTGGCCAGGCTGAAGCTCGACCAGAGTGGCATTCTGGTCGTACCACCGCTTCATCTCCTCCTGGCTGGCTTCCAGATTTGCCTCAGCAAGCTCTCTGAAACGCCTAGTCTGGTTCCTGAAGGCCAGCATGTAACTGTATACATCCTGGGAGGTTTCCTGGGAGATTGCTCCCAGCCTTCCTTGACCAAACTCAGAGGTCCTCGCACCGGGTGTCCATAGAGGAACTCAAAGGGGCTGAACCCTAGAGACTTCTGTGGCACCTCCCGGTATGCAAACAACAGGCAAGGTAAGAGGACGTCCCATTTACGCCTCATGGGTTCTTCCAGACCCATAATCATGCCCTTGAGGGTCCGGTTGAATCTCTCAACCAGCCCATTTCCTTGAGGGTGGTAAGGAGTGGTGAACTTGTAAGTTACACCGCACTCCTGCCACAGGGACTTCATGTACTTGGACACGAAGTTGGTACCTCTGTCAGACACCACCTCTTGAGGGAATCCCACACGTGAGAAAATTCCCATCAGCCATCCCTCTGTCCTCAGAGGGATGGCTTCAGGGTACCGGGTGGCATGGTCCACCAAGACCAGGATAAACCTGTTGCCCATGGCTGTCTTGGGGTCCAGTGGCCCCACAATGTCAATACCCACCCGTTCAAAGGGGGTGCTGACCACAGGGAATGGCTGGAGAGGAGCCTTCTGCTTCCTCCCACTCTTCTGCTGGGGACCCTGCCCACCCTTGGCGGAGTCTCCCACGTGACCCTTGTGGACCCGGGTACTCACCCAGCGGTCTGCCTCCTCAGCAAGCTGCCTAGGGTTAGTCAGCTTACTATCAATCAGGTGCTGGCGTAGCTCAGGAAAACAATTACTGGACAAGTGCTCCCATGCAATCAAATCAAAGAGCGCCTGAAAATCAGTCGCTTTGCTACCCTTTACCCAACCATCCAAGGCTCTGCAAAAAAAGGTCACATATTCAACCCAGGTACTGCCTTCAATCTTCTTACAGTTCCTGAACCTCTGCCTATAAAGCTCAGGGGTCAAACCATACCTAGTCATTAAAGCATCCTTCATGTGGCTGTATGAATTATAGACTTCAGAGGGCAAATCCAACAAGGTATCCCGCCCTTCACTCAGGAACCGCCCCCACAACCCCGCTCCCCAATCCTTCTCAGGGACCCGGTGGGAAGACATGGCTACCTTATAGGCTTTGAACCACTGCCCAATGTCATCATTTTTAAAAAACTCCTTCACAACATCTTTGGGAATATACACCCTAGCTTCAACAGGCACAGGCGGTACACTGCCACCAGAGGGAGTAATCTCTAAGCTTTTGGCCTTCAATTCCAACTCCCTCAAAACCTTCTCATGTTCAAACTGCATTTTCTTTTCTTCTAGGGCTAATTTCCTAGTTTGCATTTCACATTCTAACTGCCCATTCAGCTTGAGCTTGGTCAGCTCCATTTCGTGCAGCCTACTCTCTTTCCTGTCCTCCAACTCTTCTGGAGACAGACCTCTAGCAAAAACAGTGCTACCTACTGGGGAAGGTGGTCTTCCAGCCCCTAGACCCAATAGCCCCTCCAGCTGCCCTTCTGCATTCTCAGCCCCCTCCACAGGGGCACTCCTTGATTCAACCCAGGCCCTCAGCGCCTTTTGGAGGTCCTCCTTCCTGGAGAGCCCGGTCATGGACACTTTAAACTTTTTGCAGAAATGCTTGAGCTGCTTGAGGGTGTAGCATTCTAGCCTCTCCTCTTCCCAATCACACTCAACAGAGGCTACTGATGCTGGTTTCTCCATGGTGATTAAACTTGGCAGTTGCAAAAATAGAAAATCCCAGAAAAATGCTATCAAAAAGTATGTGGTTGCGTTTTGGTCTGCACTCAATAAGTAGTGTTCACCAATTACTGTACATGAGTCACAAATGCAAGTCCAGAATCCCACCGCTGCCACCAATGTTAGATTTGGGGGTCTCTAGTTGGCAGAGGTAGGTACCTTTGTCCAAATAGGGACCCTTGAGTCTAGTCAGGGAAAGTAGGTACACTCCTGAAATAACCCCTGCTCACCCTCTTGGTAGCTTGGCACGAGCAGACAGGCTTAGTTCAGAGGCAGTGTGTGAAGCATTTGTGAACACATACAGTAATCAAGTGACAACACTACAAATGGACACCACACAGGTTGTATATTTATAAAAATAAGAATATTTTATATAGAATTACCACAAGACCATAAACGACAAAAATAATCCACAATACTGTCAAGAATACTTAGTTCTTATCAAAAAGGCTTAATTCAAGGTTCTGTGCGCGTCGGTAGCCTCCTCCGGCTACGGCGATGTCAAGAACAAACAGAGCCTAACAAATCCAGCTGACCGCGTCGAGACGGTCCAACACAGCGTAGACAGACTCGGTCACAGTACCTTTTACTTGAAGCGGCAGGCACGGGCGTGCGAGCCGGATGGCTGTACGTCGCGGTCGCGATGCAAAATGGAAGCGTTGCAGGACGCGTTGTACCTCGATGCAGTGCAGGCAGTGGCTCGTTGACGTCGTCGAGGCGGAGTCGGTGAGACCAGGGCCGTGCGTTGCAGGGCGAGACGGTGCTTCGATGCGGTGCTGGCAGGTTGCGGTGCGGCGACAGAGCCGGATTCGGGGGCTGGCGTCGATCAGTCTGGACAGCGGTGCGAGTCGGGCGGTGCGTCGCGAAGCGTGCGAGCGGTGCCCAACTCCGGTGCGGTCCCAAGACTTGAACTCAGCAGCAGTGACCATGTCGGTCGGACCAGTTCGTTTCGGTGTAGCGAAGCGTTGCAGGACGCGTTGTCCCTCGATGCGGTGCAGGCAGCGGCTCGTTGACAGAGTCGGTGAGACCAGGGCCGTGCGTTGCAGGGCGAGACAGTGCTTCGATGCGGTGCTTACAGGACACCGAGCCGGTCGTCAGAGTCGGTCACAGCTCCCTAACCCTGTAGCCACTGAAACAGCGTTTCCAGCAGCAATTCACAAGGCTGGTGAAGTCCACTGGTCCTGGGACTTCGGTCAGGGGGCAAGCTCTCTCTCAAGCCCTTGGAGATCCTTCACAAGTTGATGAAAGTCACAGCAAAGCAAAAGTTCCTTTCTCCTTTCTTTGGCAGTCAGGCAAACCACTGCAGGCCAATCCCCCAAGCAGCACTTCAGGCTTAGGGATAGTCTCTCCTCAGTTTCTTCTTGGTTCCCCTCCTCAGCAAAGGTTTCTTCTTGTTCCCAAAAGTGATCTAATTTTCCTGGGGTCTGGGTGCCCCTCTTAAACCCTGATTCTCTTTGTTCTCTGGAGGCAGAGAGGCCTTTGCCTAGCTTAAACCAGTTCTGTGCAGCTTTGGAGCACTCTGTGTACATGACTCCTTCTTTCCTTTCACAATGTGGGGCAGGGTACTCAGACGCCCGGCAGGGGGTGGAGCCAGCATTGTGGCAGGCAGGCACAGCCCTATTCAGACCCAGATGCAACTCCTCCCTCCACTCTGGATGCAGATCTCTCTATTCAGCCCTGGGCTGCCTCACCCTGTCTCCTGTGGCCACCCCCAGCCCCTGTCACGCACAAACCAGACACACAATACACAAGCTGGCAGAGGCAGGCTGGATAGTTAGGCAAGAAAATACCCACTTTCTAAAAGTGGTATTTTCAAACACTGAATGTTAAAACCAACTTCACTAAAAGATGTATTTTATCATTCTGAGTTCAGGCATACTAAACTCGAATTTCTACCTAGTTCCCTGAGTCAGTTTAGGATTATAAAATGTTATAATCAAACTGCCCATTCTGGCCTATGGGGAACAGGTAGCCTTGCAATAGTGAAAAACGAAAATGGCTGTAATTCACTATTAGGACATGTCACACACACCAGGTATGTCCCACCTTATCCTTACAATGCACCCTGCCCATAGGCCTACCATAGGGGTGTCTGATATGAAGAAAAGGGAAGGTTTGGGGACTGGTAGGTGGGTGCACTTACCAAGTCGGCATGGCAGTCACAGACTGCACACAGGCTCTGCAATGGCAGGCCTGAGACACACTTTACAAGCTACTTCTGTGGGTGGCACAACCAGTGCTGCAAGCCCACCAGCAGCATTTGATTTACAAGCCCTGGGCACACTCAGTGCACTGTACTAGGGTCTGACAGTAATTCAAATAAGCCAAACATGGAGTCACTAATTCACATCACAATTTACAATAGGGAGCACTTGCACTTTGGCACTGATTAGCAGTGGCAAAGTGCCCATGAGCATCTAGTCCAGCAAAAACATATCGACAACAGTGGAGGCATTATGAAAAAAATGGAAGGGAGACCCATGCCAAGGATGCCAGGTCTAACAGTGGGCATATGTTCTCCTTTATATATACCTTTCATTTATAACGTGACCGTGGGTGGCATTTTTCTTTCTTTATTTAGTCAGTCACAAGTGGCCTTGGCTCGGTTTCCTTTTTCTCCACCCTCCCAGGGCCATTTCTGTTAGATAAGCAGCCTCCCGGCTGCAGTTTGTCCCTCAGCTCTTCAAAATCAAGCATTTGCAATGCAATAGGTCTCACATTTAGCACTGGGGAAGCATGGCAGATGGCCTCCCTTACTGCTGGGACGGCGAATAAATACAACAAGAAACAGTGTTCTGGGCCCCGGTGCCACTGTGCCTATTGCACAATTGGTCGCTGCGTCCCAGGCCGGGCACTCTCAGTTCATGTCCCACAGGCCTGGGACACTCTAAACCAACATTGGGAACAAACTCCAATCAGCTTCAGGACAGTCTTCAAAACAGAATGATACAAGCTGACAACCAAGGAACTAGTGACCACAACAGTCGCTTAGTCCTAGAAGCCCGACTAGGAGGCCAGTCAACAAATCATCTGTCCCCCAAATTACAACAGGTAACCAGCCACGTGGGACGCTGCTAAGAAAAATTTAGCATATCAGTCAGGTTTGGACAGAGATCCGGTCTCTTTAGTGCCCAACACGGCTGCCTTGTGGAGATTACAACATCTGAAACCAAGCGCTCCAAAGTACTTGGAAGGCAACATGTAAACGCTACACAAGATTCTGAGATAAAAAAGGAAGGACAGAGAGAGAGAGAGAGGGGGAGGGGGACAGGGACAGAAGCTGTGGCCAAAAGTGCTTAGTGCCTCTGGCTAAGCGCTGTACTCAATGACTGCTGTTATTTTTGTGTTTGTGGTGCCACTCCCACCTCGACCCCTAAACTTCTTTGGTCTTCTGTTTGAGGTTCTAGCTTGGGGGGGTGGGCGGATCCCCTGACAGTGGTGTGTAGGAGAGCGGTGCTGGCTCCTATATTAGGCTCTGACAGGGACTCCTGACAGAGTGAGAGACTCACAGGAAGAGGGGGAGAGAGGAGGGAGTGGTGCTGGGAAGAGGGCAGAAAAGAACAATCCTTGGAATAGAAGGCATGTCATGCCCTTCCCGTCAGCGGGTGAGCCATGCCAGGGTGAGTCAGTGGCAGTCAGCACCGGGGCTGGCATGGAATCTGCCGCACTGCATCTGTCCATCACCTCTCTGGCCCATCTCGCCTCCCGTTTTAGGTTTGGTCCAGAGGCAGCTTTAGTTTTTCGCCGGCGTCATGCAATAAAAAAAAAATCAAAATCAAAAATACATATTTAAAACATCAGTACAGTGGATTGAATCAGCCGCCTTCCTTAATTGGTCTGTACACCTGTCTTTCACATGTTGCTCCCGCCCACCACAGCCTCGGACAGTGGGTCAGTCTTTTTCAGCTACTGGCTCTGTCAGTGACAGCATTTAGCCTCCTCACCTGTGCACATCAGCCTAGCAAGTAGCGCACTTCACTGTCATGACTGGTCAGATAATACTTGATGCAGCCAGTGCTTTTTCCCCCCATTTTTTTATAATTGTATTTATTGTTTAGCCATTTTTGCGTGCTTATACCGTATCTTCAGCTTAAAGTATTTCAAAGACAATGGTGCCTTTTCTTTGTGCCAATAATAATCATACTTGTGCATTAAGAACAGAAAGGGTTTCCATACCTTTTCCAAATATACACCAGCCTAGTAGGACGCACCCATACTGTTCTATTAAAATCAGATTAGCTGGATTCTTTTTAAAAAATCTTCTTGTCAGCATATGGCTGCCAGTTTTTTGTCACTCCGAGTTTCCTTTTAATTTTTTATCCTTTATACTTGTGGTGTAAACTTGCAATACAAAATTGCACTAGCTTGCCAAGGCCAGACACGTTGGCGTTGCCAATGCTTGTTCTTTCTCTTACCTCAGTGTCTTTCTTCGCTGATCCTCTCTCACTATGTCTTTCTCTCTCTTTTATTTCGCCCCCGCTCTCACTTCTAACTTTGCTCCTTTCTCTACCTCTGGCTTTCATTCTCCCTCACCGCAAGTAGTAAAAGAAAGCAATTAATCAGCTGAAGTGGACCCCTGTCAGCCAGTGTCCACTGCACCTGCTGCACATAGCCTATGCCTCAGCTGGAGAGGGGAGTATGGTACTAACTGTAGCTTTTCAGTTGCCATACAGAGGGAACTTTGATTCAAGGCTGACATCTTTCCTAAAGAGAAAGGCTTCGGAATTGTTCTGATAAATCTGAACAAGCATTTGCAATGCAACCGGCCTCGCATTTGCGACAGTTTGAACTATTGGCATTGCCTTTTATTTATGAGTTTTGAAAACCTGCAAGTGGTGCATAAACACACACTTTGTACTTATAGTCCTTGCTTACGAAAAGCAAGGCTGGCAGTAAAAGAGGCGCAGTTACTGCCAGCCTTGCTCCTCGTAAGCAACGACAATGAGTACAAAGGGCATGCTTACGCACCGCTTGCAGGTTTTAAAAAATCATAAATAAAAGGCATTATCATTTACAATGCCAATAGCTCAAACTCTCGTAAATGCGAGACCTATTGCATTGCAAATGCTTGTTCTTAATACATCCGTGAACTTTGATTCTATAGTGCATTGCCCGGGCCCTCAAACGTCCTTGAAGGTCACCCGGGGGAAGACAGCATCAACAAATACGGCTTGACGCCACCATGGGGCCAGCGACCAGAGTCGTTAGACTGAAAGGCATTATCGCAGAAGGTGAATACCGAGAGAAATGATAGCAATCTACAGGGGATGACGAAGGGGTTGGCATGTCGTATAGCAGATAAACTGAGGAAAATTGGAGACAGCACAAGAAGCACAATAAAGTGCGAAAAGAGAAAAACATAATGGAGTGTGCCTAAAAGAGGGGATGTAGTGGCGATTTCAATAAAAATAACACAAACATCAGCGTAAACACATGTCAATATGTGGACTTAATTATAATTGCATTAAATAAGTTGAATCTTACTTAAGGAAACACAAATTAAACAAACATGTTCATGTGTATATGCAAAGATCTAATATAGGTTATGGCGCTACATATATGTTTACATTCCTTTACTCAGTGCTTTAATGTTTTTCTTAACTTACTGGTTCCTTTGCTTTGGTTCTTGTACATTGCTACGATTGATAGCTGAAATTGTTATTTTTCATTTACAATGATCAATTCAGTTCTAAAAAGTAAAATACATATTTCCTGCCTAAACAAAAAATACACATATCAATATTCGTCTGAGATATACTAGACCGAGAAAAAGAAAATCCATGTAGTAATTGCTGCAGAATTAACAGGGTTTGGGGGTAAGGTAAGGAAGCATTGAATCAAGGAGGAAAAGGATATAACATACAGGAGGGATGATTGAAGGGTGCCGTGGGTAGAGAGTATTCAGGTGCCCCTACATTGCACCTTTCATCTACTCTGTAGTTCTAGAAGTTTCATTTGCTTTCATTACTACATAAAAAAGTAAGGACTGGATACATTTAAAGCATATTTGCATTTATCTACAGATAAGGGAAGTGCTTTTTCAACACACATCTGCATGTGCCCTCTGTAGTGGTACAAATCTGCGACCTAAAATGAGGGGGCTTTGCATGTGTGTGTGTTTTGTATATCTGAACTCAAACCTAGCTGGCTAGCAACAGAGCGCTGTACAGGGGACAAGCTCCAATGGGACTATATAAGGAGGGAAGAGACAAAGGGAGGAGGTAGAGCTAGTGAAGTGGTGAGAAGTCAGTAGTTTCTTGAAGAGGTGGAATTTCAGTTTCTTGTAGCAAAATAAGTAGTTCTGATTTTGGAGAATGTTTCGTTCTACATTCTGGGGCTGTAGGCTGTTTTCTTTTTTTATGTTTGAAAAGCTTTATTTAAATATTAATAGCAATACAAAGGTCAGCAAAACAGAAAATGACTTATTGAAGGTATACATAGTAGAAGAAATGGCTAACAGCAATTTAAAGAAGAAAGCTGTTTAAGATTATAATGGAATAAAGGGAAGGGGGAAAAAAGGAGGAGAGGAAGGAGGGGAGGGGAACAAGGGGAAGGAAAGAAGGGGGGAGAGGGGATCTCTTACATTCTAAAATAGAGTATATAAGTTGCATATTTAACTAGAAATCTTAAACAGTAAACAATAATCAACATATGGAACAGAGGGTGACAAAAAATTATTAAGTTAGAAGTAAGAGGCAGAGAAAAGTAATAAATTTATGGAGGTTTAAAATTCTCTGCATTTAAACAGGAGTTATCTGCCAATGCCAATTTATCTAAGAAGGTAGTAAGTGGGGTCCAAAAACATTCTCTATCAATCATCAGTTTACAGAAGGAAGCAAAAGCAATATCCAGGAGATGAAAATGACATAAACTGTTTCACCAATGTTGGATCGAAAGCTTTGTAAGTGTTTTCCAATTAAGGGTTATGTGTTGGAAAGCTAGAGCTATCATAAGGTCAAAGAGACCGTGCCTATGTGGGGGGAGATCTAAGGACTGAAACAGGCTACCTGCAAAAAGAAGAGAATAAGGAATAAGAATATTGAACATGCGAGAAATGTAAGACCAAACTTTCCCCCAAAAAATAGAAACAGAAGGACATAGAAAAAGAAGATGTATGAGATCAGCATTAGGGGATCCACAGGACCAGCAGTTCGTATCAGTAGAATGAGAAAATTTAGCAATAGAGACAGGGGTAAAATAGAGTCTATGATAGAGAAAAAACATAGATTGGGTAAGGGAGGCAGAACGAGAAATTGTAAGGGATCGGAACCAGAATTTATCCCAGAAAATAATGGTCCAATCACATGCGAGGTCAGATTCCCACGCGAGTTCCACCCTAGACTTGGAACGATCAGGATTAGGAGATAGGAAGAACTTATAAATGAGAGAAGCTTTGGGGAGAATAAGAAGAATTTTATGTAGAGGATTCTGAACCGAAGATGGAGGGACCGAAGGAAGAGAGTAAAAAGACTCCAGAATAATCGCCATAAGGGTGGAGAATCTCTGAAAAAAGGAGCAGGGACATTGAAAAATGAGTTGCAATTGGGGGAATGAACAAGGATCGGATCCATCAAATAGATCTTTAACCCATATTATCCCCCTAAGTCTCCAAGACTTCCAAAAATGGATCTACCATTGATTGTAATAAGAGAATTATGCCAGATTGGAGACTCCAAAAAGATTCTCTGGAAAAAGGTTTTTTATGCAATAAAGGTTTTAGAATAGAACAAGTGTGTTTAAATAAAGGGAGTGAGGAAAAGGAAGACTTAACGGAAAAGGCCAAAACTTCCTGAAATGAGAAAGGAGAAGCCAGGGTACGTTCGATCGTATACCACAGTGGGGTATAGGGCGACTGATCTTCTAGGAGCCATTTTGCGGCTTGACGCAAGCAAAAAGATTTGTGATATGTACGAAAATCCGGAAATTAACCCCTCCGTTTTGTTTTGTCTTACGCAGGGCAGATAAAGCCATCCTGGGTCTCTTGCCCTTCCAAAGAAATCTAGAGAGAAGGGAGTCAATTTTTTTAAATAACAAGCAGGAATGTATACTGGAAGCATGGAAAGGGTATATATCAGAATTGGGGTTATCATCATCTTAATGGAGTCTAGCCGACCCCACCAGGAAAGAAAGAGAGGATTCCAAGAAGAAAGTAAATTGTTAATCCGAGAAATGATCGCGGTCATATTTAACTTAACAGAAGAGGAAATGGAATTAGCGAATGACATACCTAAATATTTAATTTTTACAGGAGACCAAGCAAACCCCGTAGAAGAGAAGGAATGTGGAAGACAAAATTTTGTAAGGGGTAAAATTTCCGTTTTATCTGAATTTATTTTATAACCAGAGACACGGGAAAAAGAGTCAAATTCATCTAATAGAGGAGGAATAGAAGTCTGAGGATTGGAAATAAAAAGAAGGATATCATCTGCATATGCGGAAAGTTTTAAATTATGGTCGCCATAGGAGAAACCAGAAATCAGGTCATTATTACGAATTAAGGTTAAAAAGGGTTCGAGAGCCAGAATGAAAAGAAGCGGGGAGAGAGGACAACCCTGACGAACACCACGTCAAAGAGCGAAATATGAAGAAGTACATCCATTAACTAATACGGAAGCACGAGGAGCCAAGTATAATAGGGAAATAAACGAAATTATCTTAGGACCGAATCCGTGCCACTTTAGGGCGGAAAGTAGAAAAGACCAGTCAACTCTATCAAATGCTTTTTCAGCATCAACAGAGATGGCAGCCAAAGAAGAGGAAAGAGATGGAATTTTGTTAAGAACATTTAGAAAAAGACGAGAATTGTCCGAAGTCAAGCTGCCTTTAACAAAACCACATTGCTCCTTACCCACCAAGTGCGGCATAAGAGGCTCCAATCGCAAAGCCAGTGATTTGGCAAATAATTTATAATCTACATTAAGCAAGGAAATTGGACGATAATTTTTACAAAATTTAGGGTCACGTCCATCCTTATGTATGAGACAAATTATTGCCTCCTGAAAAGTGCCCAATGTCCCATCAGAAAGAAGAAAAGATTGAAATAGATATAAAAGTCTAGGAAGTAGTAAATTAGAAAAGTGCAAGTAAAATTCAACGGAAAAACCATCAGGGCCAGGGGATTTACCTTTCTTTAAAGTGGATAAAGCATGGGATAATTCCTGAAGGGATAAATCTGATTCCAGTTTAGAAAAATTAAGATGATCGTTAGACGGAATCGGGAGCGCATCAAGATAAGATTGGATAAGGGAAGAAGAAGGAGGAGAATCAGGGGTATATAGATCTTTGTAAAAAAGCATAAATTCATTCAAAATGTCCTCATTCTTATAAATAGGGGAGCCATCCGAGGAGCAGACCACATCAATCTGAGTACGTTCTTTACGGGACTTGAGATAATTCGCTAGAAATTTCCCCATTCTATTGCGGCCTCCATAGTACCTAGCGCTACTGCGCAGCAGTATGGACGATGCATTATCCGTCGTGGATTTATTAAAAGCCAACTTGGCACGAATAAGAGCGGGCAGAACTGAATCTGCCGATGAAGTATAGAACTGATGTTCTAATGATTTAATGTTCGCAAGGGCAATTTTACGTTGTTGGAGAAAACGTTTCTTCCTCTTGGAAACGAAGTCCATGACAAATCCTCGTGCTGTAGCCTTAAATGAGTCCCATAGTATATGTGGCGGAATATTAGGGGTACTATTTAAGTCAAAGAATTCTTCAGCAAAGTTCGTAAAAGAAGAGGAAAAATTAGGATCAAGAAGAAGAGAGTTATTAAAACGCCAACGGGAAGTGTTAGGGCAAGAGGGAAGTAAATCAAGGTCCATCACTATTGGAGCGTGATCCGAAATAACAATAGGTTCAATAGAGGAGGACAGTAAATTTTGAGATAGTGATTTAGATAGAAAAAGATAGTCAAGCCGAGAAAGAGAATTGTGAGGAGGAGAGAAAAAAGAAAAATCAAGAGAGTCAGGGTGGGTAAGCCTCCATGCATCTACCAGCTGGGTCTGGGAAATGGTATCTAAAAAATGTTTGTGTGTCGTATGAGGGACAAAACGTGTTTGCGATTGGCGGTCAAGAAAAGGGTCAACGACCTGGTTGCAGTCTCCTCCTAAAATAAAGAAATCATTTTAAAACTGAATACATTTCTGAGTTACTAAAGGCCAAAAAGCACAATCAGGATGCGCAGGGCCATATACATTAAATATAGTTAGAGAAACATTGTTGATTAATAAGTTAGCCAGTATCCATCTACCTTCAGTATCATTTTCTTGCGCAATGACTTTACAATTTAGCCTCTTATGACACAAAATAATCACACCATTTTTCTTGTAGATGAAGGTGCTACAAAAACCGAGCCCACCCAGCCTTTTTTCATTTTTAACGCCTCAGGTTCTGAAAGATGAGTTTCTTGCAAAAGCACCAGATCTGGATTGTATGAGGCAAGGTGTGAGAGTATTCTCTGTCTCTTAATTGGACTAATAAAACCCTTTACATTCCATGAGATAACCTTGAATGTAGAACTAGCAAAAATACATAGTAAACAGTATATGCAACAATCCTAATAAAGAAGAGAAAATATGAAAGAAGGGAGAAGAATAATGGATAAATAGTAAAGGAGATCCATGTAACAAGAGTAGCGGGGAAGAAGTCCGGGGAGAAAAGAGGGAAGAAAATGAAGGTGGGAAAGGAGAGAAAGGAAAAAAGGAATAGAAACAAGAAGAGACAGTACATGTCAAAAAGACGACTGCAATACATACCTTACGGGGAACGAGGAAGGAGTAGAGACGGCGACGGACAACAGGCACAACACACCCAACAGGGGGGGCAACGCGAGACACCAAAGACACCAAATACTACATATGATCAGGAGCGGGAATATGTGGAGGAGCAGAATTAAACATCAGTAAACCTGTAAAGGGAAATAAATGTTAAACGACATTCATCATGCAATCCAAAATAAACTACTATAATCCAAGTTAATAATAAGCCATAACTATAACATTAATGCAAAGATATAAATGAAAGAGCACAACAGTCATGATCCAGAAGAAGGAGTTGTCTCCATGGAGGCATGAGAGTGAGTCTGAATAAATCTTCTGAGGTCAACCGGATCTTCGAAGGTAGAAGTTTTATTAAGATGAGTAACCTTGAAAAAGCATGGATGGAACAGGCCATATCTGGCACCCAAAGAGCGAAGAGGTGGGCGCAAATCCAAAAACTCTTTGCGTCTCTTGGCTGTAGCTGAAGATAGGGCTTGAGAAATAAAAACTTTGGAGCCCTGCCATGAGAGATTCTTTTTAGTTTTAGCGGCATTCAGGACCAGCAGCAGGTCGGTAAACTATAGAAATAGAATAATCATTCCTCGAGGTTTGGTTGGCGCAGCTGAAGTAGAAAGGCGAGGACCCAGTCTATGTGAGCGTTGTAAGTTCAATTTGGTCATAGGCGGAAGACCCAGGAGCTGTGGGAGAAAGGAGGTGAAGAAAGCAACAGGGTCATCCCCCTCAAGGCCCTCAGGAAGACCATAGACGCGTAAATTATTATGACGATTTCTGTTTTCCAAATCCTCAGTGGCCCTTCGAAGCTGCAAGACTTCCTTTTCCAGGGAAGAAATTTTTGAGGGTGTATCCTGTATCAGGACAAGCTGTTGTTCCACCACAGCCACGCGGGAATCCATAGAAGCCCATTTGGAGTCCATTGATTGAAGGCGGGCATTAGTTTCTTCCACAAATGGAGGGATAGCACGAATCTCCTCCAGAACCATGTCCAAAGAAACTGGGGAGGTAGACTTAGGAGGAGAAGGAGGATCCTGCTTGAGCCTCTTGCTAGCAGTCGAAGGTAACGGTACCTTGGAGGCCATTGTTGTGGATGGTTCTGTAGTATCGGAACAATCGTTATGTGACAAGCCCTCAGAGAGGTAGGAAAATCTATTAAAAACAGCGCAACCGATGCCAGAAGTGTTAGGGGTGTTCCCTTTCAGATTTTGAGTATGCCGCGGTAGACGCTTGCTCCGACCCATGAAACACCAACCAGAGGAAAGTGGTACAATGTCCTACAACAGAACAATGTTGAGTATAACATGAAAGAAGAAAGAAAATCCTCAAGCAAGTGCACCACAAGAGGACGCCTGGAGTCAGATATAGATTCCTGCAACTTCGAATAACCCTCTCACTTTATATGAGAAAAGACTTTCAGACAGGCTCCACCAATCAAAAGGCAGTCATGTAAGCGTAAACCATTTCTCTTGGTACAGTAAAACATGAAGGGCGCAAAAATAAACAGGCGCCATGTGATAGAATAGGCAGAGTGCTCCAAGCTAGCCAGTTCATATTAAAACAAGTACCTTGATAAATAAATAAATTTTTGCCATCCTTAAAATAACAGGTGCGAGTAGTGGACGTCAAAAATAAGGCATTTGCAATGAAAAAGCGCTTCCTGGAACATCACCTGCGGCGAAGACTGAGGAGAATCAGCAGGTAAGATGTAAAATGGCGGCCGTTACCTGAAGCAATCAGTCTCCTGCAAAATTTTCCCACTTAGACCAGGAATTCAGGGAAAATAAAAATAGCCTTCAGAAGAGCCCACCTTCCGATTTAGCAATCTGGCATTTTAAAGCCTGAAGAAACGCTGCATCCGCTGTTAATTGCAGCTCGTCTCCGGCGTTTCACAGAGCCCCGACGCTAGGCGGCCATTTTGAATCGCTGCGCGCGCCGTCCTCTGTAGGCTGTTTTCTTGCTTTTCCAGTGTTTAGTCTCTAATCTGGGGATGTTGGTGTGTCTCATCTGGCATGGAAACTCCTTATATTGTAAATTTGTTAGCTAGGTGGACAGGGCTATTGGTGTAGCGGGCTTTGTAAGCGATGCAACTGTTCTTGAAGATGATCCGGGCTTCCAGGGGCGGTGGTTGAGGAGGATGCTATATAGATCCTTTATCATGAGATGATGTGGTATGACTTCTTCCGCCCCTTGATGAGCCAAGCATCTGCATGAAGGATACCTTTCAGGGGAGTGAGAATGGTCCTTGGGATGCCATTAAGCAGGCGTTTGCCTCCTTTTATTTCTGAGAGGACTAGGGGCCATATGTAAGTAATTTCTATTTACTGATTCCTAAATACCGAATTTTACCGATTCGGTATTTAAGAATCGGTAAATAGAATGTAGGTAAACATTCGGTAAATTTGACCGATTCGGTAATATTTGTTATTACCTATTAGGTATTTACCGAATCGGTAATAAGGAATACCTTCCCATTCATTCCTATGGGCCTGCCCATAGGAATGAATGGAAGCCATTCACTATTACCGATTCGGTAAATACCGAATCGGTAATAGGGGAGCATATTCAAGGGTGGCAGGGTGTCAAATTGACACCCTGTTGCACCCCTGAATCGTGCATGTGTGCACATGTGGCGCACATACATGCCCTAAGGGCATGTATGTCTGCCACATGGCACTTTTAAAAAGCACAAAATTGCTTTTTAAAAGGTATTCGGTATTTACCACCAACTTGTAGTTGGTGGTAAATAACGAATCCTTAAACCAAAAATGCACTCACTTGAGTGCTCCCTACATAGGATTTAAGGAATCGGTTATTTACCGATTCCTTTAAATAACGAATCGGTAAATTACCGACTCCTTAAATCCGGCCTCCTACATCGCAAAGGGCTAAATACCGGTCGGTAACGGGAAATTTACCGATTTTCGGCCGTTACCGACCGGTATTAGCCCACCTACATATGGCCCTAGGTCTTTAACTGTCATTCTAAAGTCTTCTCTTGGGGAAAAAGATTTCAGTTCTTTCAGGAGAGAGTCGGAAGCAGGCTGTTTTGATCTGTTTGGAAATGTGTTTGTTGAGTGAGAGGTTTCAGTTGAAGTTGAATCAAAGGGATTTGGCTTTTTCTGTTGGTTGGAGTGTAAAGCCTGTGCGTTTTAAATTGGACAGCCATGACTGAATCAGAGAATGTTTGGCATTGATGGCAAACAGAAGAGTTTTGGTCTTCATGGGGTTTAGCATGATGTAGTTTGTTGGCATCCTTGTTTGGATGCATTCTATGCAGGTTTTGAGTCTCATTGGCATGGTACTGAGCCTTGTGATATGACATGTACGCTCATTGCTCAAATGTACTGTTCATGCTGCACTTAAGTAGCACTTTGGTAGTTGTCATAAGTGAAAATAGCTGGCACATGGGGATTAATCCTGATGTGCATTGTGTTAGTGGATGGTGTTTAATGTAATACAAATGCTGGAGTGGCAACTGCTGATATACATCCTCAATGGCCCTACTCCTGAAAAAATGATCAGCATAGTGTAGGTAGCATGAGGATATTACCTTTGAATCTTGTTCTCAGAATTCTTCCCCCTACACATTGCCCACAATTCTTGCATCATCACCCTTATGCACCACCACCACTACTCAACCAAATAATTTTCTGTAGCTAGGTACATAGGAACAAGATTAAGTATCCCCAATCTCAAAGTGCCTTTAGGGCTGCAATTGCTTGGCCAGCATTTGCAGATTTCCTAAATTCTTTATTCACCTATCTAATTAAAAACGTTTCAAGAATCCCTGGGCAGGTACGCTAGCTTTTCATCATATGTCAGAAACTGTTGGTTCACTTACCTCTGACTTTTCTGTTGTTCAGCAGGTTATGTATGTAGAGAGAGCCCTGCACAGATCTGCCTGACCCTAATCTGCTTTATATAGATGCTCAGATGTTGGTAGGCTGCTTCATTGTAGTGTACCATAGGGACTTGGATTGTCTTCCCTCATCTCTCATTGATAAGCACTATTGATCACATGATGCAGCATACATGCAGAATTATAGTTGTGGGCAGGTGATCTCATGTGGGATGTACACTTTTATCAATAGTAACATGGCAAGAGAGTATGGGCCTTCTTAAGAGTGGGCTGTTGTTTTCTGACCACTGCATAAACCCCTATTGGCGCAGGAGATGTAACTATGTGTTTGGTTGTATTTAACGCATCTGATGATTATTGTGTGCGTTAAATACCTCAACCTCTGTTAAATTTCAGCAAGCCAAACCTGCGCAGGGGGAGAAGCATACAGTATTTACCGTATCATGCAGATTTTGGTGTGCTAAACTCCAAAATCCGCATGTTATTTCCCACAAATAGATGCTGTCTGTCACAGCTGAGAAAGAACGCACCACGTGGTATCGTTATTTATCAGGTGAGGTCAATAGTAATTGTACTTGTAATCAGGGCCTTAATGTGAGAAACCAAAGTATATAACATATGTGGTGCCAATATATGGTAAATGTGGGTTAAAACCAATCTCCCATTGTGCTGCACTAAAGGTGCTTGTGTTCTGGGTAAGACTATGGACCAGCAAAACCCAAATACCCGTAAAAGATGCTGTGGAAGAATTGTTGTCCACACTAAGGAAATCAGGTCTCCTACCTTGGTTTGGGAAGGTTAAGGGGTGGCTTATAAAGATAGGGATGAGTACCCTCTGGGATGACCCCCGCTCCATCTCAAGGAATATGCTTCCTCAACTAAAAATAATGTTTTGGAATTTTATTAATACTGGTCGAAATTAATTAAGGTCACCAGGTATTTTAACAACACAATTTTTAAATGTTAAAAGTTGCCCCAAATTTGAAATGTATATGGATGAAGTAGAACCCCCGCAAGCACGTGCACTTTACATTCAGTTTAGACTTGGCACCCTTCCCTTAAACCATGTGAGAAGCAAAAGGTTAAACTCTACTCTCACCCCAACGTGCCCAACTTGTAATTCTGCCCCCAAAACTATTGCTCATTATCTTTTTTTTTGCCCCGCCTACGCTACACTGAGGAAAAAATGGATTGTCCCCGCATGCCGTGTGTTGTCTTTTACATGCCACTCAGACGCTTTGCGTGTTTTTACTACAGACACTACTAAATGGCTTGTTTTTACTTTATCTAGATACCTCCTTTATGCCTGGTGGTTGAGGGCTAAGGTGGTTAAAGGATCTCCTTCCCCCGGTTGGGAGGTACTCTAAGGGATAGCCAAGATCGTAGCCCTGTGTAGTTTGCTAGCCTTTTTTTTAGATATTTTTTAATTAAACTTCGCTATTGTATGATTGTAACCCATTTTTATTCTGTATCAAATTATGATGGGTGTCTCAAGCTGCTATATTCTTTTATATTTGTCGTATTATATGTATGTTACGTGTGTGTAAGATCTTGCTACTGAACGAATAAATAAATAAATAAATAAATATATGGTAAATTCTTTGGAATTTAAAACAGAAGAAATATATTTATAAATCATTGTTTACTGCCATCTGTTTCTATGTTCGCAGAAAAGTCTAATAGATCTATAGTATCTATAGGATGGAGAAAAAGTACAAAGCTAAACCGCTTCTTCAGATTTATATCAACTTGATGAAGACATTGGGAATGTTCACACAAATCCATGAGAAGATCAGGGTAGATTAAATTGAACTGCGCGACTCTGCATTCACCGTGATAAACATACAAGACTTCTTTTCAGAGACAGGACGAGAGGACCAGTTGTGCAATACAAGTGTTAATGAAATAATGAAAAAAAACAACATTCACCCAATTCTCCCTGCTCGCTGTTTTTTTTTCCATTTGGAATGCCTGGTAGCCTGCACAAGGCAATTCTCACGATGTCTGGCAATATGGAACTATTTCTTGGTACCAATTTGAAATGATTGCCCCATATTTCACAGTTGCCTGTTAAATATGGATTGCATCATCATAAAGACAGCTAGAAACCAATCTATTGAGCTTTACCGATGTCAGGGCTACTATGATTATATTCACCAGAGAACCAAATTATGCAACAAGGTTATATATTCTATGTGGCAAAATTTGCAAATTATGCTGCACTTTCTCTGTCAGTATTATTTGTATCAACTGATATAGAAACAAGTTTGGTGGCATTTGCAAATTTTCCAGATCAGGTGGCAAATTATGTGGCAAATGCAGAAAATCCACTACTATGAGGTAAAATCTGCAGCCACAGAATCACATAAATATTGTGTTGCTTACCATTCTACATTATTTTATCAACAATTTTTTCATGAAAGGCAGGCAGAAACATTATAATTATAATCAGTGCCCATTGTTATTTCACTCAATCTAACTGCAGCAAAATAAACATTTAATATAAAAAATACAAACTGCCATCTTGGGGCATAACCCCTTGAGGGCAATATTGCACCATATTACTCGTTCATGTTCTCTCTCTCTCTCTGTATATATACATATATACAGTAGCGGCTCGTGGAGGGAGTGCTGCGGGGCGGTGGGGCGGGGGAGGAGCAGGGTGGGGGTAGTAAACTACGGCATACGGCCGAACAGAGGTAAGTAAATAAATAAAACGAATTTCGTTGTGCGCGCTGCGATGCAGCCCCCCACACGCTCCGGAGACCGCCACCTCCCCGGGGCACTAAATATTTAAATATGGGGGTCCGTTACAGACCTCCAGAGCCCCGGGGACCACCACCTCCCCGGGGCTGTGCAAGTGATGGGAGGGGGGCCGCGCGGCCCCCCTCCTGGAGCCCTTGATGGCCCTGGGGACCACCACCCCCAGGGCCGGCTCCTGCAGTGTCCTGGGGTGCCTACCCCCGGGACACTGTAGTTTGCTATGACAGGACGGGAGCCTCGCGGCTCCGTCCTGTCATAGCAAACTGCTTTGGATATTAGGCGAGAGCAGGGAAACCTGCTCTCGCTTCCAATATCCAAAGCACATTGCTTTCCACACGGGGAGCTGCATGTTAGCAGCTCCCCATGTGGAAAGCAATGCCGGCTCCCGCAGGACGCGGGGAGCCGGCATGGTCCGTGGGGGAGTTGGGGTCCCCCCACGGACCCCAAAGGATAGGGCAAGCCCCGGGGGATGGGGTCCCCGGGGCAAGTAGTGGCCCCCCTCCCCAAATTATTAAATAAAAAAAATTACAAAATTAAAAAAGGCCGGCCCCGGGGGATGGGGTCCCCGGGGCATAAGGAGGCCTGAGGAGGGGGGCAACGCAGCCCCCCTCCATAAAACTAATTTTAAAAAAAGGTGGCAATGACCCGGGGGATGGGGTCCCCGGGCCGAAATTGGCCACGGGAGGGGGCCCACGCGGTCCCCTTCCCATTCCCATTTAAAAAAATAAATAAAAGGGGGTCAGGCCCTGGGGGATGGGGTCCCCAGGGCCCAAAATAATTAAAAATAAGGGGGGCCACACAGCCCCCTTTTAAAAAAATAAAAAATAAAAAAATAATCCGGCATCGCTCCGGAAGCCACGCCCCCTCCTTGTCAGCACTCTGCAAACGCGCCCCCTGGCGCGTTTGCAGAGGGGGAACGAATTCCCCTTGAATACTGGGGGTCCCTGGGGGCCAACTAGCCCACCAGGAACCTCCAGTATGCACCAGGGGGCTGCGTTGCAGAGAGGTGTTCTGAGGCCACGCCCCTTTTTACACCTCTCTGCAACGCAGCTCTGTGGCGCTTAATGGAGGTAGCTGGTGGGCTAGTTGCACCCCAGGGACCCTCAGGATTCAAGGGGAGTTAATCCCCCGACTTAAAACGCGCCACGGAGCACGTTTGCACAGTGGTGAAGGGAGGGGGCGGGCCTGAGGTGACATGTGTGCAAACAGGCCCCGTGGCGCGTTTTAAGATAGGGAATTAAATCCCCTTCAATACTGAGGGTCCCTGGGGGCCAACTAGCCCACCAGGTACCTCCAGTAAGCGCCACGGAGCTGCGTTGCAGAGTGTTGTAAAAAGGGGCGTGGCCTCTGAACACCTCTCTGCAACGCAGCTCTCTGGCGCATACTGGAGGTATTTGGTGGGCTAGTTGGCCCCTAGGGACCCTCGGGATTGAGGAGGAATTAATTCTCCAACTTAAAACGCGCCACAGGGCGTGTTTGCAGACATGTCACCTCAGGACCCACCCCCTTCCTTCACCATTGTGCAAATATTCCTCTAAAATCAGCCGAAATACGAATTCCGATTTACTCACCTGTTATCAGGAGAGACCACAGTGCTGCATCTTTGAGCCCAGTACTGATCCTGAAAAAGTAATTTTAACCGTACTTACCAGTAACTTGAATTTCCTTCCATAGGATATCATTGCCTGCTTTTTGCTGAAAAAGTTTCTAAGTGTCGATTTTTGAAACTTACAAATATTCCTCTAAAATCAGCAGAACTACGAATTCCGATTTACTCACCTGTTATCAGGAGAGACCTCAGTGCTGCATCTTTGAGCCCAGTACAGATCCTGAAAAGTAATTCTAACCGTACTTACCAGTAACTTGAATTTCCTTCCATAGGCTAACATTGACTGGTTTCACTTGGAAATTCTTCTAAGTGTGGAGTTTTGGAACTTTATAATATTCCTCTAAAATCAGCTGAACTACGAATTCCAATTTACTCACCTGTTATCAGGAGAGACCTCAGTGCTGCATCTTTCAGCCCAGTACAGATCCTGAAAAGTAATTCTAACCGTACTTACCATTAACTTGTATTTCCTTCCATAGGCTAACATTGACTGGTTTCACTTGGAAATTCTTCTAAGTGTGGAGTTTTGGAACTTTATAATATTCCTCTAAAATCAGCTGAACTACGAATTCCAATTTACTCACCTGTTATCAGGAGAGAACCCAGTGCTGCATCTTTTAGCCCAGCACTGACCCTGAAAAGTAATTCTAACCGTACTTACCAGTAACTTGTATTTCCTTCCATAGGAATCCATTGTCTGGTTTTCAGCAGAAAAGTTTCAGTGTCGATTTTCACAAACAACAAATATTCCTTAAAAATCGCCTGTATGACTTAAACGCATTCTTTCAACTGTTTACAGGAGATGCACCAGTGCTGGATCCAGGATCCACCACTGAGTAAGAAAAAGTAACGATAACACTACTTACATGCTAAGTGAATTTCCTCCCATAGGATAACATTGGTGATTCTATGTGAAAAAGTTTCTGTCAACTTTTAAAATACAATAATATTCCTTAAAAATCACTACTGTAACCAAAACGCTTTTACTCAACTGTTTACAGGAGATGTCCCAGGACTGAATCTAGGATCCAGTCCTGTGGTTAGAAAAGTAATCCATAAAGTAACTAATTGCATTTAACTAGAAATTCACATTGAGCTCAATGTTGCATTGTGTTTGAAATTGTGTTGCCCATTGCAACAACTGTAACTACTGTACTTAAAAGTCTATTGCCTATTTGCAAAGTATTTAAACTAAAGTAAATCATTCTGAGAAAGTATATTTTGTAATGTAATGTATAATGTAATTACAATGTAATTTAAAAATAAAATATCTAAAAATAAATAGTTTAAAAAAATGTAGTAAATCCGTATCAAAAAATAAATATAACAATTAATACATTTAAAAATTGTCATTTACAAAACCTTTGAAATTCACTGAAAAAAACCATAGGTTTCAGACATGTTATAGTTAGGAATTAGCATTTAAAAACCTTTGAAATTCACTGAAAAAACCATAGGTTTCAGGCACGTTATAGTTAGAAATTAGCATTTAAAAAACCTTACAAATTCACTGAAAAAACCATAGGTTTTAGGGACAGTTATAGTTAGTTGGACATTTCACTCGTACAAAACCCGTGAAATTCCCCGTTATAGTTAGTTCAGCTAACTATAACTCGCGCCCCGCAATGCACTGCTGATGACGTCACATATTACATCACTCATGACATGGTCAGTGACATCACTGATGACATCACTGATGACATCTCAAATGACATCACTGATGACATCATACACGTGATAATCTGATGCACCCACTCTAAATTACAGACTGCCATTCGCAAAAACATAGACACTCCAACACCAATAACTACATACCCACTCACAGATTCATAGGTCTACACACACATCCACTCACTCACCCGTACAGTCACTCATACTTACGGTCACTCAGTACAGGACTATCATATGCACTCATACTCCTATATAGACACTCAACCACCGCCACTCATCCATAGAGGTACTCACACACCTAGTCAGTCATGCAAATAATTAAACACACTGCCATTTACTCACCTATACAGTTATACACACACCAGCTCACTTACTCATACAAATACTAGCACATTCTTACGCTCTTATACAATCACTGATACAAGCACACACTCATCCATACAGTCACTAACACAATCACACACTCTCGCTTATAGCCATTTATATACTCCAACACACATATATACTGCCTTTCACATATGTAGTTACTCACACTTGTACCACTGAGATATACATTCACTCACTAACACACCCATACACACACTCACCCACCCATTCAGTCCATCACAGATGCACTCTTGAAACCATCCACCCAGTGAATCACCCACTCACACATCTATGCACAGAGTCGCACACACCCCACCCACACAAACTCTCAGGCACCCATACAGATACTCAGACAACCAATCAATAACTCATATAGACACTTATGTAGCTTTTCACAAACCCATGCAGCCACTTACACAGCAACAGACAGACGGATACAGACATTCACCCAGTTTAGTCACTAACCCATGCATTCAGTAAGATACGTTTAATCATTCACTTATAGAGTTAGTCACGCACCTACTAAATCATCCATACAGACACTTATACACCCACTCATTCTTCAATACGTCTTTCCCTATATATATTAAAAATATTTAAACTTTACAGAAACACAGTCACTGGATGATGTCATCAGTGATGTCATTTGAGATGTCATCAGTGATGTCATCAGTGATGTCACTGACCATGTCATGAGTGATGTAATATGTTACGTCATCAGCAGTGCATTGCGGGGCGCGAGTTATAGTTAGCTGAACTAACTATAACGGGGAATTTCACGGGTTTTGTACGAGTGAAATGTCCAACTAACTATAACTGTCCCTAAAACCTATGGTTTTTTCAGTGAATATATATATATATATATATATATATATATATATATATATATATATATATATATCCTGTGCTTTTCTGAAAAAACGGGAAAAGTCTTGGTAGGTATAGTAGATGCACTCCATAAAGAAGAAGACTGAATGCAATTTGCAATTGAACTATGTGCATTTCGGTTATTGCATTTTCAATTATGCCCATTGCTTGCATTTTGAAAGCTTACTGAAGCTTTATCTCTTTTTAAGTCATTACAGTCACACGGTGCCCAATTCAATGTTTTCTTTTCTCTCACTACTACCAATGCCTATTGTTTACATTGCCCACATGTTTTATAGGTAATAGTTATCTATAACACCATATCGAAAAATAACCTTTTCGGAGTTAGTAGAGGATATACACAGAGGCAGGCAGAAATGACAACAAAGTAGTGGAAGCATTATCATCCAAACTCACAATTCACATATTTTGAAACAAATGAAACTTAAACTGATATAAAAAGATCTCACAGTAGTAATAAATCTTGTAGCAAGAACACCAGGCACAAAAACATTAAAAACAGGATAAATTCACCAAAATCTGAGCGCACCAAAATGCCCAAAAGAAGAGAACACATATGTTCTCGGATAGCTTTTTCGTGTGTAACCTTCCATTAGTGTATCAGAAACTATGGTTATTTTGACATTTTCAGTCTGTTAGACAATTTCAGAATGGCCACATTATTGGATGCACTGATTGATAACAGCGGCATCTGTGTGCCTCTTCCCCTTAGGGAGTCGGTGAATATTGTTTTGCTGATGGTGTTCGCGTTTCTGGCTGAAAGTCTGGTGAAAATAAAAAATCCCAGGAGCTACCGATTACATACTGCTGTATAAAATATGAATGCTCCTGCTAGCCGCACTGACCTGATACGACAGCACGTTGCTCTGTTGTTACAAACGTGCTATTGCTGATCAAGAAATGGTTTTCTCATTGCAATAAGCACATGGCGAGTCCTCGTTTTGGTGACTTTTACGTTTATTGGGATTGTAGCTAATATTTGCTGATTCTGCTGCACTTTTTGATTGTGCTTACTATTTTTATAACTTGATTTATTTTCTGTAAACGTGTATAGGTTTACATGGGTAGTGTCAAATTCCCCCTAGATGTATGTGTTAGCTGCACATGATGGAAAGAACATACTGTAGTTCGATTATGCTCTGGCAATTACATGAGACTTTTGTTTAGTGTAAATTTCTCCAAATACTTGTTGTTTCATAAATTGGTAAACGTGCTTAACTATAGACCTATGATTTAAGGAACTCCACACATCAAGCCATGTATGTCTAAGTACGTTCGTTTTTCCTTCAGCCACCTTGTATTGGATTCTACTCATTCAAGTAGTGGTAGATAATGGCTGGTTTTTTCGTCTTACCACAGTGTGATTTAGCGACACTAAGGGAGAACTATGAAGAGGCGTCTTTTATACACAACAATACACAAAGAATGTAGCTGGATGCATCACATATCCTAACTTTTCATGCAGTAATGTTCTGCTTTTAATAATGCTTTATACAAATCCTGCCTTCTTTAAAATTAGAGTGGCAGCCATTGTGGTGAAGGAATTGAAGCCGCAAGAGCTCTACTTGCATGGCATCAGAGAGACTAGCTACTCAATGACATGGGCACAGACACAGTGACTCTCCGGTGGGTGTCTGCCTCTGATGAAAGCCTGAGATGACCCATGTGAGTAGGTCCATCCAAAGGCAGTTGCTGTCTGACTGAAGTGTACAGCCAGCAGCTACAGTGGGATGATGTTCCTATGAGAGCCACCTGGTCTGTACCAGCATCACAGGCACATCACCACATGTGGTTCCCGGGGGCGTGGCTAACGAGCCGATGGCGACGGACGCGTGAGCTTGGAGCTCCGCGCCGGCCCAGCTCATTATCCTGCGTTAAATGCTGTTGCCTCGGATCCGGGGGCATGTGCTTGGCCCCGCAGAGACTGCGGGTGCCTGGCCCTTCTTTTAGCCCGGCCGGAGTCTTTGAAGACCTGCGCTGCCCGTGTGGAGTGGCCGAGGAGGCGCTGGCCCGGGATCCCCAAGATGGCGCCGATCACTGTCCCGGAGTGATTGCTGCGGCGGCTGCAGGGAGGACTCAGCCGATCTCGGCACCTGTCTGACTGCCCTTGCGAGTGCTGAGAGGAGTGCCGCTGGTTTCATGCTGCTAGTACCGGGCAGCTGTGAGGAGCGCTGCCCGACGTGATCCTCCCGACGCGAAGATTTATGCACTGCGACGGGGGCGGCCGGCGCCTCCCGGTGTTCTCGGCGGCTTGATTGGGGCGGCTGCCCGGGCGGACACCAGGATTGTGCTGCCTGGAGGGGCCCCTCGCCTGGATTCACAGCCCACGAGACCATTGAGGACTGGGCCGACCTGCATGGTGCCCGCCGCCATTACCCGGCTGTTGTGGTGATCTGTCGGTGGGGCACTGCTGGAGCGTCTGTCCCCATCCTCGGGGAGTGGCGGAGGGGTCTCCCGCTGGCGGGCACGAGCTGGAGGCATGGTGCGGCTGACTCCCCCTGGTCTGAGTGAGTACTATTGCGCCTGCTGAGGGAGAAAGACTTCCGCCTGGGCCTGCCTGCCCCGGGGCCCCGCACCCTATCCTGTTACTGAGGGTCCCGTCTGCAGAGATCCCCGCCCTGTGACATTACGGCTTGAGATGGGAAGTGCCTGGGCTTTGCGTGCCGCTGTGGAGCCACTGGGCCGCTTGTGAGAGACCTGTGTTGGGCATAGGGAGGCCCGGACTACAGTCTTCCTGGTGCTGGTACACTGCGTCCCTAGCTGAGAGGTCAATGTGACACGCGATCTTGCAGCGACTTGCAACTTTACCCTTGGCTCTGGATGCGGCAGTGAAGTGCGGAGGTTGGAGCCCGCAGTGCAACATTGACAATACGACAAGTAAGCACTGATCTCGCCCTGGTATGTGACGCAACCACCCACATTTGTATAAAGGACTGCGTTGGTGGTCGTTATTGTCCCATAGTGTTTGGCTGGCGGCGCTGCACTCCTGGGGACATGGGGAAACTGAAAGGCAGGCAGACGGGGTCCCCCAGGACCCTGACGACTCGGCGTCGGACCGCAGGCGGCAGGAGTCCCCTGGGCCACCGGCGGACAGACTAGTCCAGCAACAATTGGCCCAGATTTTGCAGGCAATAGCGGACACTAAAGACACCCTGCACCAGGACATTGCCAATGTGGCGGTGGGGCTGGGGCTCCTCCGGGCAGAGCATACTAAGTTGGCTGACCGGGTGAAGTGGACGGAGGCCTCCCTGGAAGACATGGCACTGGCGCAGCAATCCCTCGCTGCTCAGATGGGGGATATCACCCGCACGGTTCAAACGCTGGAGAAGAGAGCCGAGGATGCCGAAGGGCGCAATCGTAGAAATAATATACGAGTGCTGGGGCTGCCGGAGGGAGTGGAAGGTGCTAACATGATTGACTACCTGGAAGGTTGGCTTCGTGACACAGTGGCTCCTGATGGTCTGACTCAGTTTTACACTCTGGAGAGGGCCCACAGGGTGCCTGCCTGCCCTCCAGCACCGGGAGACCTCATCGGCCGGTGGTCGCCCGTCTGCTTCACTATAAGGACAGGGACTTCCTACTGAAGAGAGCACGAATCACAAAGCCCTATACAGTAGACAACTGCAAGGTGTCACTCTTCCTTGACTATACGCTGGAAGTCCAGCGCCGCCGTACGTCTTTCTTGGCGGTCAAGAAGGCCTTGCGTGACGAAGGGCTACAGTACTCCTTGAAGTTTTCGGCACGGCTACGAATAGCTTTGGATGGCAAGACTCACTTTTGTGATGACCCCGAGGAGGCATGGGACTGGATTGAATCATACAAAAGTGGCCGCGGACCGGCGGAGCGAAGGAACAAATCTGCCATGGGGGATCAGCGCCCGCCAAGGTCGCGGCGAACAAGGCGTCAACGTACTGTCCTACAGGCGCCTATTGCTTCCCAGATGGAGAAGGAGAGATCGTCTGCGCTGCGGGTGGTCTCGGAACTGTTACAGGATCGTCAACTGTTGTCTAGAGCGGGCACTGGGTCGGAGAAGGGATCGGATGGCTCTGCTTCTGATGAGTCTAATGCTGACAGTGTTAAATTGCCGCATGTTACTCCAGGAACTGCAGATGGAATTATTTGACTGTTTATTGCCCTGTTTTAATTTTGCCTCACTCTTTCTCTTTCTTCTTTTTTGTTGATTGCCCACTTGTTTGACCTGTCGATATTGCAATGATGCTTCTTGCATTGATGGGCCGCTGAGGGGGCGGGGGTTTGCGATAGTTGTGGTTCGCCCTCGGATGCGGGGCATGTTGTGCTGGTTGGGGCATGGCGCAGCCCTATTAGTGGTATTGTAGCGAGATAACGCCGGTTCACAGCCGCCTCCCTCCTTGACCCTCTGTAGTTACTAGAGGGTACTGTGTGTTTAGCTAGTTTGGATGGGGACTAGTGTTTTAGTGCCTGTTCTGGGGTGGGGGAGTTGGGGGTTCCCTTTTTCTTTGTATTGGGTTGTTCAGGGGCCTCAGCGTGTCATATTTGGGATCTCATCTGGGTGCTGTACAGGGTTGTATCATGGGATCACTACTTGAATTGAAATGTTTGTCATGGAATGTCAGGGGCATGCATACAATGGTGCGGTGGCACAAGGTCCATGCTTACTTAGTACGTAGAGGGGTACAGATCGCTTTCCTCCAGGAGACGCACATTACACGTCATGAGGGTCTCGCCCTGCAGCGCAGATGGAGGGGGTCAGGTTTTCTACACAACATATTCAGCCTTCGCGCGGGGAGTGTTGATCTGGGTTAGGGTGGGGGTGCCTTTCCAACCGGTGCAGCATCTAGCTGACCCGGAGGGAAGATATGTGGCGGTTGCTGGTCGTCTTAATGGCAGGGATGTTGTACTGTGCAGTATTTATGCACCCAACATGGAACAATTGGCCTTTTTTAATCAATTGTCTGGAAAACTGGCATCCTACCTGACTGGATCAGTGATTATGGGCGGGGATTTTAATTCTATCCCTGATATTTCTTTGGATAGATTGCATCTGCCTCTCCCTGATGCACCTATCCATAAGGTCTCTAAAGCCAGAAGGGATTGGCAACTCCAGTGGGGATTGGTTGATACCTGGCGAGCGCTCCACCCGGGGGAGCACGATTATTCTTTCTTCTCAGCGCTACACGAGCTCCATGTAAGGCTAGATGTGATACTGTGTTCCCCAGACATTCATGCGGTAGTTCAGCATAGCGAATACCTCACTAGAACATTGTCGGATCATAATCCACTAATCCTAAAGTTCCATTGGTCCCAGGCGCGCCCCGCAATCCCAACTAGGCGCTTAAACACGGAGCTCCTAGAAGATCAGGTCTTTCGGGAGACGGTGGGGGCTGGCATTAATCAATATTTCCTCGAGAATGCGGGCACGTCCTCCTCGACTGCTGTGGAGTGGGACGCCTTTAAGGTTGTGATAAGGGGCCACTGTATTGCTCACATGGTGGGGGTGCATAAGACATTATTGCAAGATATAGAGACTGTGGATCAGTGTTTGCGCGCAGCGGAACGAGCTCGGCCCGAACAACCTAGAGGGCAGCAGGATTTGCTGGAGGCGAGAGAGGCAGTCGCTGTGCAGGTTGAACGATTGCACTGTTTTGATTATAAACGATATATAGCGCGTGCACACGCAGAACGCGATAAATCTGGTGCGTTGTTGGCTTGGATGGCCAACCCCGCCCGACGGGGGACGGTCATTGTGGAATTGTGTAGTCCGACGGGGGAAATCTGCTATACCCAGCAGGGGATTAATGATCAGTTTCTTGCCTACTACACGGATCTTTATCGGAGTAGGGTGACGCTGAACGATGACGTTCTTGGGGAGTTTCTAACTTTGGCTGACCTTCCACACCTTGATAAGACACAGGCAGAACTCCTAGGCCAGGATATAACATTAGGAGAAGTTAGGGGAGCAATAAAGAATATGGCGCGGAAAAAGACCCCTGGGGCCGTTGGACTACCAATTGAGTTTTATCTGACTTACATGGATCTTTTAGCTCCTAAGCTAGTGTCTCTTTATAATGAGGCGAAGTGTGCGGGTGAACTGCCTATTACTACTCGTGAAGCCATTATTATCCCACTGCTGAAACCAGGGAAGTCGCCTTCTGATAGGACCGCTTACCGCCCGCTATCTATGCTCACCACTGATTATAAGATTCTGAGTCGGATACTAGCGACTCGATTACTCCCGCACATGGTACATTTGGTGCACAGGGATCAGGCGGGGTTCATCCAGGCGTGGAACACAGCCACCAATGTGAGGCGCTTATTGCACATATTGGAAGCTGATTCCTACCCGACGGTAACAGCCGCCATCTTATCAGTCGACATAGAAAAATCATCCGACAGTCTAGAATGGCCCTACTTATTTCAGGTCATGCGCAGTTTTGGATTGGGCGATACTTTTGTGGCTTGGACGGCATTGTTATACAAACACTCCACCGCTCGGGTTAGGATGGGTGGTCTGATTTCGGATGCTTGTGCTGTGAACCGCGGGACGCGGCAGGGATGTCCGCTCTCCCCTCTGCTGTTCGCACTGGCCATGGAACCTCTAGCGGCCCAGGCCCGGACGGGTCAGCGCTACCCGGGGCTCAGTGTGCATGGTTATATACATTACATTGCTCTATGCCGATGACCTACTCATGTTTCTAGCAAACACGACGGACGCCCTCGTTGGAGCGAAGCGACTACTCCAGGATCTTGAGGCTGTTGCGGGACTCAAGGTGAACTGGGCGAAGTCTTGTCTGTTCCCCGCAGCTCCGTCAGATGGGGGCCATTTATTCACTGACGGTGTGCGGTGGGAGCACCGCTGTCTGACGTACCTTGGGACCCGCATTTATCATACGCAGGCCGACCTTCTGGAAGGCAATGTGGGTAGGGCCATCCGGAGCCTTAAATGTAACCTGGAATTTTGGGGGACTTTACCTCTCTCGGTGGCAGGCCGAGTGGCCCTTCTTAAAATGGTGGCTCTCTTCCGGTTACTTTATTATTTTCGAACCCTGCCAGTCTGGATACCTGCATCGATTTTTAAACAACTTCAATCAATGATCACAGGCTTTCTCTGGGCGGTTGGCAGATGGCGGGTGGCGCTGAAAACTTTAATGAGGCCAAAGGCTGAGGGTGGCCTGGCGGTGCCCGACTTTGAGACATACTATTTGGCAGCCCAATTGTAGTGGCTTACCCAGGCAGTGGTGCTGGAATTTTGGGGACCGACTGAGCGGGATGGAGGGCGGGTTCCAGGCCAGGTGCTGTCTTGTATCATTTTGCAACTGCCTCTGCGGCTCCAGACGCTTACTAACGAATTGAGAACGTTTCGGCTTTGTTGGAACAGGAGTCAGCGACGGGAGCAGATTGCACGTCCCTATGCTCTGGAGATTCCGTTAGCCATGTGTACTGCTCTCCCGCATGGGGGCAACTGGGCCCCGTTGACTGACTGGGGGGAGAAGGGTCTGCATATGTTAGGGGATTTATATGAGGATGGTACCCTCCTACCCTTCGATGCATTGCAGGACAGGTATGACCTCCCTCACGGGGACTTTCTGCTTCACTCGGCGCTGGTCTCGGCAATCCGAAGGCACTGGAGGGAGGGGTTGTCTGAACCACGGACCTCCTTGGCTTGTCAGTACGTTGTAATGGCGGCAGGGACCTTTAAAGCAGTTACTTGCCTATATAGGCGTATGACGAGCGAGGCACTGACTCCGTTGCGAACACGGCAGCAGAAATGGGAAGAGGATTTAGGCAAAGAGATTCCCGAGAAGGTGTGGGCAGAATTGGTTGAGAGGGCATGGTAAAGCACTAGAAATGCCCGTTTCCAGCTAGTGCACTTTTTCATACTGCATAGAGCGTACCTTACCCCGGCCAAAATTAACACGTATTTCAACGCGGCCACAGCGATGTGCCCACGATGCAACGCGGAGGGTGCGGGTTTACACCATATGATGTGGGACTGTCCCCAGCTTGGGACGTACTGGGTGGAGGTGGTTTCCCTATTGTGTGACATAACTGAGAGGGAGATAGAACCCGCTATAGGCCCTTGCTTGCTACACTGGTTTCCCCACACGTCCAAGACCAAGATCACTAGCAAATTTTTGGATCTGGGTCTCCTCCTGGCCAAAAGGGACATCACGGCGCACTGGAAGTCTAGGCGGGGCCCCAGCATCCAGAGGTGGAGAGCTGACCTCCTTAAATGGGCAGACTGCGAGGGCCCTGTTAGATTGCAATTAGCTAGCCGAGCGAAAAGCGACAAAGCTTTGGAGGCCGCGAGGGCCTGGGAAGCAATGGTGATTTTACTGAAAGCCCCGGACGCTGACGTAGATGCTGATGCTATGGCTAGCGACCCGGCTGTTTCGCCCTAACTAATGTCTACTCAACACCTGGAGGTCGGTACCTATTATATCCCTACTTATATCTACCCCTGTCGTTGCAGTGCTCCTTGACATCCCATTCTACCTGTTTGCGCACTTGTGTGCCCCATCCTGATGCTTTATAACGATTGCTTTGTGTGACACGCCGGGGGGGGAGGGATAAGAGGGTGGGGGGTTTAGGATTGATTTGTTTTCTCTCGTCTTGTGGCTACGGCATTACTCTTATGTCTCTCAATGATCATTGTTGGTTACTGCGATGATGTTTTCTCATTTGGCTGATTGTCACCTGGTGCCATTATCTTGGAGAGTGATGCACAAACCTGTAATTGTTGGATATGTAACTTGCCTTTGGTTGCGAAAAGAGATCGTCATTGTCTAATGAGCTCCTGTTAGCCTTTGTATCCTATTCATGTCCAAATGCGTTTGTTTGAAATTAATAAAAATATATTTAAAAAAAAAAATCACCACATTTGGTTCTCCTCTATCCGTGTCTCTTTACCATTGCCCCTAAGCTCAACAGTGCCCTGCCCAGAACAGTTCTCATGCTGTGCGACCACGGTGTGCACAGGACTCAGGAGATCCTCTGGGGCTCCTACCTGAATGGCCCATTGGTGTGTTGACAGAATCTAATTTTTAGAATATCATCTGACTTAAATATTATGTCCTGTACTTCATCTACAAAATATTGACCAATTGAAGTTAATAATTGTAAATTTACACTCAATAGACCATATTTTTCAAACTAGATTAAGTATGCAATTTTTACATCAGACAATATTTTTGTTTACAATATTCTGACACATAACTGATCAATCTCTTGCAACCCTCACCTTGGACTGTGCCACCTGGGACTGCAGAATGTGACGTGAACTGTCACCTGTCGAGAGACGGTACCAACCACAACACGTCTGCTGGCTTTGCTGTAATGTTTGTTGCTATAACTTCACATTTTGGTGCAGAGAACTTGGGCCTTAGTCTCAGATTCTGGCAAGTACCCCATACTATATTTTGGGTGTTACTAGATACTTACCAGGATGTGGAGTAACAGGCAATCCCGGGAATACTGGGTCCAATTGTATTTTTTCCCATCCTGAGGAGCGCAACTGGCTCAAATCTGCCTTCTTCTACACCTACTTTGAGCAGGTGGTAAATAGATGTGGGGGCCTTCTTTTTGTCTAATGTGCCTGGTGGTGGGCAGGGTAATGGAGGGTGACCTAGAAGGATAGGGGAAAGCTGGTGGAGTATTTACTGCTCTCTGCAAGCTGCAGGAGCAGGCGAGCAGGGACCAGGTGCAGCAAGTGCCTGCAGCTACAACAGCTCCTCTGTCAGATCTGGTGTCTCCAGGCCCAGGATTAGTGAGTGTGGTAGACATAGGTCTGGTATTTCCATGTCCATAGAAACATGTCATTGCCCAGAGCGGTGTCCCCCATGGAGACACCAATCCAGACCACCCGTAATAAGGGCCTATGATAGGAGCTTCAACTGCTATCCCACTGGCTGTTTCTTGTTCTCTGTGAGGAAAGTGTGATTGCTGCTGTCTGTGCCTGTTTCAAGCATGTGAGGACACTTGCACTGCTGCTGCACATGCATACCTCAACTGTGTGTGTGTGCGAGGAAGCAAGCATACACCTGTGCTTCCTGCGTCTTTTACTGAAGGAAGCTCAAAGTGCTGCTACGCAAGCTGTACCGTTTCCATGCCCAGAAAGCCTGTTGAGGAATGGCGCTAAGTATATACAAAACTAGACTCCGGTATGATCCAGTCATGAATCCCCTTCAACGACTAGCCATCTCATCCATCAAATATCCTACAAAAGGCTCATAAATGGAGGCAGATCGCTGATGGGGCTAGCCCCAGGGACTTGAAACGCTCTGAACACAAACCACAGAGCTTCGAATTTTAGGAAAGAGCTGAAATAAAAACCTTTCAAACATGCCTACAATCGAGCTTTCGTGGGTAAATAATAAAGCAGGCCATATATGCTTGTGTCCGTGCCAGTGTGGCACTTCTATGATTAAAAACTCAATTTTATCATCATTCAGAGAATTGATAAATAAGAAAGCACTACAGTGACGATGTGCACTCACTCTGTCAACACGAGACTGTTCTAAATTCAAACATTAATTATGAGGAACATAATTGAGCATCTTTTCCCTTCCATGCAACAATGCATTATTCGATTGATACATTATGGTGTTGCAGCAATGCAGTAATGAAAGTGGGTATTTCTCCAAGTGCCAATTAAACCAATCGGGGAGAAAGGCAGTTGAGTCCATGCTCAGAGGCCACTCCCACCTAAAGTTAAAATCTTCAGAGACTTCTAACCCCTCCCAGGGGCGAGTCCTCCTCCCCCCCTTGCCCACTTAACTGCGTCCCTTTTACCTTTACAATACACCACTGACGACGTGTGATTTGGTGCCTTAAAAGGTCGCAGTTTATTCAGATATAACATACTTGTACATGTCACAATTTCATTGGTCATTCATAACATCTATGTTATTGTATACTTCCATTGTCTTTGTACATGCCTTGTTGTTATTTGCTCCCAAACAGTATAGTTCTTGCGAGGTGCCCCTTTGGCCGGGCCTCTGTGTCTGCGGTTCCAGGCTTCAACTTGCTACCAAATATAGTGGGTGTCCGTCAGGACCTGCCCGGGCTGCAAGTGCTGTCCCGCTTGCCTGGACCCTTTGTTGGCCCCTCACCTGCTCCTCAGGGCCCCTGCTGTGTGGCATCCTAAGGACCCTGAGTGAGGATCTCATCTACTCAGCCTGTGGCTGTGTCCTGTCATTTAGCTCCCTCAGTACCCCTGCCGTGAGGCATCCCAAGGGCCCTGTGGGAGCGTCACATCTACTCTGCCTGTGGCTGTGTGCCGTCATTAGCTCCCTCAGTGCCCCTGCCGTGAGGCATCCCAAGGACACTGTGTGAGCCTTCCATCTACCTCTAGTAAATTTTCTCTCTTTTGTATATCTTTCCTGGGTTTCGTCTGCCACGCTACCTACGGTTTTACGATTGGAGGGAGCGCCCCCTGCTCTCCCTTTCCTTCCTTCCTCATCAGAAACCCATCTGCGTTTTTGACCGGCGCAGGAGGATCTTCGCATAACCTGCCCCCATTCGCACGTCTGACCGGCGTCAGCAGGCCATTTCTGAGTTATCTGCTGCGGGGGCCACCCTCTCACTGACCCTGCATGCGCCATCGAATGCCAGGGCTCCCGCTGCCCTAAACAGCTTAGCCTCCAGTTCCCTGGAGCCTACCACATCTAGTGCCCATCCTATTTTTGTAGTACTGCAAAAACCATGGGCCGCACTAGTGCGCTTGCTGACAGTTGTGGGAGATTATAGCGCTTACTCCCAGTAGCGGAAAACTGGTGGGATTTCAATCTGCGAATGCTACCTACTAATTCAACTATCCCTTCCCAGCCCCAAGTGGGCTGCCAATAGGAGGCCGTCTTACAACTGGCAGCGTGGCTTTGCTATTATTACCATCTAATGCAGTGATTTTGGCTGCATTTCCCTTTTTTAAATTATTCATGGTCTCCCTGCCTAGCAACTTGGAGGGCACTGGAGCCTGATTTGACATACCCGAAAGTTACGCTTTTTTAACTCATTAAGCTATGCTTCAATCCGTCTCTTAAAACAGTTACACAGGTGGGAGACAGGTACCTTATACCACCCCCCAACCTTACATGATAGCATCAATCCTCTGTGTTTAAAGCATTGCACGGGCAATGTTATACAAGACAGCTGACTACAAGTACTCGGCACAGAGAAAAACAAACTCAGTACTAACCAGTTGGAGCATGGTTTCTGCCCAAATGAAACCCTTTATGCAGCGTCGGGGTAATGAAAGACTGGAGAAGTCAAAACACTCTGCTCTGCACCTCGCAGTTGGATGCAGCTCCCTGCTAGCTAAGCGTTAGCAATTCCTCACGTCAGCTGCAGCAATTTACAGTTACTATCGCTTGGGGTACCTACCAAACTAAAAGCAAGCCCACCAGATTTATCATAAACCTGTTCAGCATACCTGTATTTAATTAATGGATTTCCTTTCCTTATCTAAGTGCTTTCTGTTGGGCTCCTGCAAAATAATTCTTTTTTCATCAATTGAAAACAACCTCTGATCATCTTCAACTCAATCACTGGACGTGTTCAGCTTCTATATACACACATAGGAAGGCTGTGTGCTTTCCTTAGAAGGACAGGGTCACTGGAATCGTCTGTCGCCTTCATCTGATGCCCGGGGCTGACTAAACATCTACATGAAGCCCCTCCTAGATCTTCTGTACTTCCAAGAAGTCTCAGATTGATCCACTCCTACCCGCATGGCCAACTATGGCTCCTGTGCCAAGATTTAACTGAATGAACCTTATCCCGTCGGTATGTATATGTACCCTCAGATGCCTGCTGTTACTAAGTATGCCTTTTTGTGAAGTGTCTTTCATTCCGAGGACTGTCAGGCTGCACTTGCATATATGCACAATGCAAAAATACCTAGCCGTAAGAGGATCACACTGGCCCTGTCTGAATAGTGATGAGTTCCTTCCCCTGATGTAGATACTTGTGGGGTCATTTAGAGTTTGGCAGAGTGTCCGCATTGCTGGAGAGCGGCACAGATTCCGCCTGCAAAACTAATATTTTCATCCACTTTCTTTAGAGTTGGGGAGTGTTGTGTTTATGCCAGCAGACTCTCTGCAGGTTCTGCTGGTATAAACCTATGACATGGCGGCCCGTCTGCAACAGTGTAAAGGAGATAGGAACTGACCCTCTGGGCTAAATATATACCCACCCAACATTATCCTGTGGTGTTGCCTGCTAACAATTGAGAGATATACGGTGTGGTGGGTATGTCAGGGTCGATAGGAGGAGCCTCATATTGGACTCCCATTTAGACGTTTAGATGCCGACTATCCTGGGTTGATCATTCCGTCCTAGCATTGAATATTAGACCATCGGAGCCAAGTAATTGCTATTAACGAGTGGGGCACACCATTAATTGAATATTTAAGGAGAACCCGTACCACAGTGGATGAGATCCATACATCTGTGGTTGTATTGTGATTAAGACACACACTGAGATTTATTCTTAATAATTTTCACGGATTTCCCTCATGTAAAACTGGATATACATCCTATGATCTTGTGATCTCATGGCAATTTGTAAATGTTCCTACCATCCTGATCACATCACTGCCTGCACTCTGACTATATATTTGTTTGCATATATAAGCCACCAAGCATTTTTTGAAGAAAGAGTGGCCTTATTTGCATTTGCGTTTGTCAACACATTGAATGAGGCATATAACAATGGTACAAGTAATTCATTTATCCCAGCCCTCTGGGCTAAATATACCCATACAACCGTATCCCGTGGCGTTGACTGCTAATAAATGAGAGATATACGCTGTGGTGGGTCTGGCATAGTCGATAGGAGGAACCCACCACCCTCTTCACTGTCATTCGTGTGGGGGCTTGGGCTATTTTAATACCTGCCGGCGGTGCATTCTGAGCCGACGGATGGAAGCACGCAGTTCCTTGCCTTCTTCTACATAGCTTAGGGTGCGTGCAGGACACAAAGACCGCCGTTCTTGAAGCAGAGCAACTGCAAAACTAAGGCGCTGCCCGGCCCATAAGTTAAACAATCTGCGGACTGCCGCCGTGGAACGGTCGTCACGAGCCAGAAGTATGTGAAAAGGTTCTTCTAACAGGGTCTTTGTTGTCCCCACCCTAGCGTCCCAATGCATTTTGCCGCCAACCTATCAGTAGCATTGTTCCCCTGTATGTGCGATTTATCTAATGGGATTTTCCCCGTGGCGATGGCAAGTCTCCGGTGGAGAAACGTTAACAAAGAGCGGACGCCTTATCCCCCCTTTAGGTGTGGAAACCAGAGTGCAGTTCCGTGTGCCCCTTTCACGCCCGTAGTGTAAGCCCACATACCACTCGGAAGTGAGGGAACCCTGCAAGGATGCTGAGTGAGTTTTGCTTTGTCGCCTGGTTCTGTATAGCACAAATGTTCGCTCACAGAACTTAGCTGTATGTATCACCATAATGCACGTGCTGGCTAACCAGTGTTTTACATTTCATACATATTCAAGTACCGCCCGCGTCTTCGATAGCAATGACGGGGGAGCGAACGGACCATTAAGCCCTGGGCTGTACCGTGATGGGGAGAGAGGATTTAAAGATTACCTTGCTAGGGTTATATGCCTAACGACCCAGCCGAGACTCAAACCCGTGGCAAGTGAGCTGTATACAAGCGTGCAGCAGCCGCGTTAACCCGCCGGGCTATTTAATTGAACTCACACCTCTTTTCGGCCTCCCACTTTGCTCTTTGGATCAGACATTGCGAATTTATTCATTTTCCAGTGATGGGACGATTGACCTGGACTTCTAAGTTACATATACCCTGCTCAAGTGCTGCGACGCCTCACCCCACACCAAATTCTGGCGGTAGTGGGGAGAGGTTTCTGGGACTACTCCCGATTTTGAGGTTGGCCCAGCTATTACTGCGCCATCCTCCCCTAAATATGGTGACCTTGGAATTAGGAAAGGCAGAGCAAGCCCTGGGTTGCCCTCGGATCTGTGAAGCAGATCAGTCGAGAACGCTATTTGGTCGCAACTAAGCACTGGGCTGCTACCTTATCGACCTGGCTCCCAGTGCGGAAATGAAACAGGGGCTGTAATGTGCCCCCCACCCCTAATAGTGATGGCCTTATTCCTTTAAGACCCATGCTCACCTCCCACGTGAGGCTGTTACTGCTGGGGCCCACGACCCGCTGCGACCCATTCTGCGGTGCACGGCCTGGGCAGCCGGCCACCTTACCACGAGGCAGGGTCTCCTGGACGAATTATCCTGCACCTAGTCCACTAACCACTGTGATGCTCGAGGTGTCCCTGTGAAGCCCGACCCATGGCTCCCGGTGCCGGTGCTTCCCCGCTTCCTATGCAGGTCGCCGAGTGCGAGGCCAGGCTCCCTTGCTCGTTGTCGCCCCCTGCTCGGCCCTTGTTCTTCCTGGATGAGCGAGGCCTCCCCTTTTTGGCGCCGAACTTCAGTGCTCTTCTGGGCGACCCCCAGCGCCAAAGCCTCGTCTTGTGCTCGTAACAATTCCTCTCGGCGGCGATTCCTTCTTCTCCTTGCAGGGGGGGGTGTATGCTATCTCAGGGCCTCGTGCCCTTATTTAACCCCCCCAGCTGCTTGCCAACTCGCCCCTTGATGGGGGGGGCGTTGGCCATCTTGGGGCGACCAATGCTGGTCGCCCCTCCTTTCGCGGGCTTCGCGATGGGGGGGGCTTCCCGCCTCCGGGTGGCATTTGCCCCAGGCCCCCATTGGGTCCGGCTGCACCTTCCCCGGCCCGGGTTTCTTCGTCATTCAACACACACAAGAAGCGCATGTAATAATGATGCCCATATAGGATCATTTATCCCATTGGTTTTTCCCCTCTGGGGACTGAAGCCATTGAAGGTCTATTTCTGAAGGCACAGGGCCCTACTGCTGCTTTTAATGTCACCTTCTCCAACTCCCAGGGGTTAATTACAGCAGGGGGACCTTTAGGAGAGAGTGGGAGAAGGAGAGAGACAGAGAGACCAGAGAGGGACACGAGAAAGAGAGAGGAAAGAGGCATGGATGGATTGAAAGAAGGAGAGAGCTAGAGGGGAGGAAGGGAGGAGGGCTTTTTTTTAACATCTTTGCCAGGGCTGCTTTCAATTCCCAGTCTGGCACGATGCCCTTAAATGGTAGCGCACTCCATCAAGGTAGCGCATGTGAACCCTAAAATTTCAGTGTCACTATAGTTTTCAGTTCATCACTTAAAAATGAAACTCCGGGGTATTCAATGGATTTCACTCCAATACTCACACGATTACAAACAATTACAAATGAGGGGTGACAGTGCGGAAGGGCCTCCCTGCAGGATAGTCAGTCCCTTTACAAAGAAAAATAAAAGGTACACAGAAATGCAACCTTAACTTTACCTCTGAAACATTGTTTAGGTCAGTTTTTGAACGCTGTTGTTGTTACACCACAGAGCAGGTGAAATCCTGGCCTTGAGAGGTAAAGGCAGATTTTTTGCTCCATAGAGGATGCCTGGAGCATTAGGTTCCGTGACTTTATTGACTCTAAGGGTTGGAATCACAGCTGCAGTGCCCACCTTTTCTGGTTTTCGTGTCATGTCATGTGGTTACAGGATATCCTCATCTGAAAGGGCAGTACAGAGCAGAAGTGCAGGATTTTTACTGCTTATTAATTGTATTCAATATTGTCGTTAATCCAGATGAAGACCTAATGTGGTGGTACTTACTTTTTAAAAGAAACTATCAAATATCCTTATATGCTGTACCATTCTTACATTTATGAAAATGGCCCATGGTAGGCACAAATCTCTAACTCATTTAGATAATCTATGTTATGAGGAAAACTGCAAGGGCCGTAGGGTTATGTCTTTTAAACTTGGATCCTTCTTGTACATTTCCCCAAGTGGTATTTTAAGATTTTATTATTCCTATCATGTCTTTTACTGTTTGGCCTTATTGACTTTTATCACAAACATTTTTATCTCAAATTTACTAAATGATACATTTGGATTAATTTACAGTGCGTGGATTTTATATGTTTTACAGTACTGTGCATCTTTTATGAATTTGTATATAAAGTCTAATAAAGATTTCTTTGAGTTGATTTGATTTTGACCTTATAGGCCATACCTTCATAATCTCCACGCTTGCAATTCCACTCTTCACTTTGCACTTCCTGACAACAAAAAATCCACATCTGCTAATCTTACCATCGAGAACCTGACCCCAAAAGACACGATTGGAATTAGAACCACAGAAAAGTCCAGAACAAGGAAAAGTGTAACGTGATTCTTTTTTTTTTTTTAGTTTAAGAAAATTTTTATTGATGTAATATAAATGCATTTACAATAAAACATATGAACATAGCATAGAGTAATAACTATGCAGTCTGGTAAGGCAATATGAGAAAAAACGGAGGGGGAAGGGAGAAAGGGAGAAAGAAAAGTATTCAATGTTATTATTATATCATAACTACTATATAATTACTAACAAGAAATAACAATAAAACAAGAGAAAAAGCAAAATGGTAAATAAAATAATATTGATAAGAAAAATATGTATAAATAAACCAGTTATATCTCATGGAGGTTTAGAAACCTCTTCAACTCCAGGATAATGAGCTTGCGATAACTTTGCAGATACATTAAGGAAATGAGTAATGGGTGACCATAGGACGTCTCTTTTGATTGCAAGTGAAATGGGATGAACATATGCTCTATCTAATCTATGGTTATAACAAACCCCATACCACCAAGCACGGTAGGAGATAATAGTATTATCTTTCCATGCCCGGGTAATCTGTTGGAAAGCAACCGCAAGGAGTAGATCGATAATATGGAAATTGTGTGAGTGTGAGACCCAATCCTCGGATAAACTACCTAAAAATACATTAACAAAGGAGAAGGGTATTTGTGTATGGAATATTGTATTGATCTGTTTCCAAACTTGTTTCCAAAAATCATGAACGTGAGAGCACATAAATAACATATGTTTTAAGTCTGCTGGAGTTTTATTACAAGACCAACAGGAGGGGGAGAGGGTAGAATTCATTTTGTGTAATGAGACAGGGCTGAGTAAAAGTCTGTTGTAAATATAAAATAAAGTTTGAGTGGTATTAGCAGCTCTTGAAGACTTTCTAATTTTAGTCCAAACCTTATTCCATGTAGAAATAGAAAGGGAAAATTGGAGATCAGCTTCCCAGGCAAGTTCCACTTCTGTTTTATCCCTAATAAGTGGAGAAGATAATAAATGTTTATATACCTTCTGATGCAGATGGTAAGAGGGGCAGGATTGACAGAACAGTTGGGGGTGGAGAGGAAAGGATAGATATGGGTGTCAAACGATTATAAGCTGATTGAATTAGAGAAATTAAGGAGGCATATTTAGATGCATATGATGAGGGTAGAGAAAAGCGTGTTTGGGCAGACGGAAATGACATCCAAGTATTATCATAATAACGTTGATGAATCCAATGAAGTCCTTTAAGAAACCAATCCTTCCAAAAAATAATCTTATTATTTATTTTAATATCTTTATTGTACCATATTGAGGATTGCAGAAATTTATCCTTAGGAGAAAGGTGATTAGTAAGTAGAGGATGAAGTATTTTGCAAGAATTATTAAAAATAGGAAGAGAGAATGACAAAGGACGATGAGTAAAAGATAGAAATTCTTGAAAGGAAAAAGGTTGAAGGAAGGATTTCTCAATTGTAGTCCATAATGGTAAAGATGAGGCATCATCATCCTCTAAGAGCATTAAAGAGGATTGTTTAAGAGAGAATGCAGTATGATAGGATTGAAAGTCTGGGAAGTTAACGCCTCCTAAATGTTTAGGACGTTTAAGTTTATATAAAGACATGCGAGGTACTTTGTTATTCCATAAAAATTTTGATAAAATAGAGTATATTGTTTTAAAGTGAGAGTTAGCAATGTTATTTAGGGATATTGGAGATGTAGAAAAGAATTATAGGGACTAACATCATTGTTATCGTGTCAAGACGGCCCCACCATGATAAAAACAAAGGATTCCATTTGGATGTGGCAGACCTTAAAAGAAGTTGCAGTTCTTTTAAATTAGTTAAGATAGAATCTTTAATGGAAGATTTAAACCACAAATCTAGATATTTAATTTTATCAGCGTTCCATTTAAAACCAGAAGAGATATAATCTGCTGAAAAAGACAACTTGTTCAATGGAAGGATTTCACATTTATCAACATTTAATTTATAACCAGATACAGATGCAAATAACGCTACCTCAGATAAGAAAGCTGGCAGAGACGATTGTGGATGTGATAAAAAGAGTAAAATATCATCTGCATAAACAGATAATTTTAGTTGGTTAGAGCCATATTTAAAACCTGTAATTTGAACAAATCTTTATCAAAAAAGGTTCAAGGGCAAGTATAAAAAGAAGTGGTAAAAGAGGGCAACCTTGTCGTACCCCACGATGTAAAGGAAAAGTCAGTGAAATAAGACTGTTTGATAGTATGGAGGAAACTGGAGAAGAGTATAATAAAGAAATATAATTTATAAACTTATGACCAAACCCAAACTAGGACAAGGTAGAAAAAATAAAGGGTCAACCAACTCTATCAAAAGCTTTCTCAGCATCCAAAGAGATGGCAGCTAACGAATCCTTATATGATTTGGCTTTTCTAAGAACATTAAAAAAGAGTCTAGTATTATCTGAAAGATGCCTATCTTTAATGAAACCACATTGTTCATGACCAATTAATAGAGGCAGAATATTGTCTAAGCGAAGAGCTAGAATTTTTGCAAAAATCTTGTAGTCCAAGTTAATTAAGGAAATGGGTCTAAACATTTTACATAAAGTATGATCTTTACCGTCTTTAGGTAATAAGGAAATTAAAGCTTCCTGAAAAGATCCACTGGAATTTCCAGATGAAATAAAGAAGTGAAATAATTGATATAATTTAGGAATAAGGAGACGAGAACAATGGGAGTAGAATTCAATTGTGAAACCATCAGGTCCCGGAGCTTTACAACGTTTGATAGCACGGATAGCATTGATAATATCCGATTCTTGAATATCTTCATCTAATATTGAAAAATCTAGATCTGGGGAAGAAGGTGGAATAATAGAAGATAGATATTGAGATATGTCATCTGGAGATACAGATGACTCAGGAGTATAAAGAGATTGGAAGAATTGAGTAAATTCTGACAAGATATCTTCATTTTTGTAAATCATGCGATTATTGGAATTGAGGATAGAGCTAATCTTAGTGCGCTCTTTTTTAATTTTAAGATAATTAGCCAAAAGTTTTCCAGCCTTATTTTGACCACCATAATATTTGGCAGAGGATTTGAGTAGAAATGAGTTAGCATTGTCTGTAGAGATTTTATTGAATTCAAATTTAGCTCGAACAAGTTAATCTAAACAGGTTTGAGAATTGGTTTGAAAAAAGGAATGTTCTAATTGTTTAATTTGGGTCATAAGAGAATATAATTTAGATAGAGACTATTTCTTTTGATGAGATATGAAAGAGATAATAAAATCCCTAGAGGCCGCATTAAAAGCATCCCAGATGACTTATGGAGATATGGTAGAAGTCTCATTCTCAAGAAAGAAAGTGGTGGCAAATGCCTCAAATTTCTGGGAAAAATTAACATCCATAAGAAGAGAATCATTAAATCTCCATCTTGTGGTGCCTTGTGTGGGAGAGGAAAGATCAAAGTTTAAAGTAACCGGTGCATGATCAGAAATTAATATAGAGCCAATGTCAGAATGAGTAATATGTTGTGTGAGTGCTTTTGAGGTAAATAAGTAATCAATACGAGATTGGGAGGAGTGTACTGGGGAAAAGAAAGTATACTCTAAAAGCGTGGGGTTGCATAATCGCCATGCATCTACTAATGACCGCTGTTGAATAGTGGATGTAAATTGGGAAAACATAGGAGAGGGAATAAATTTAGATTTAGAATTACGATCTATAATAGGGTCCATAACCATATTACAGTCACCACCAACTAATAAAAACTCATCTTGGAAGGACATCAATTTGGATAATATTGCAGGCCAAAAGGTGACATCTGGGCCAGTAGGAGCATAAAGGTTAAAAAGAGTCATGGGGATATTGTTAAGTAATAATGAAACATATACCCATCTACCTATATTATCCGACTCTTGCGTGATAATCTGTAAGTCAAGACGTTTATGACATAAAATGACAATGCCATTACGATTTCCTGTGCCTGGGGAGGCAAAAACATTACCTACCCATTGCCTTTTAGGTTTAGGAATTTCCTTATCCACAACATGAGTTTCCTGTAATAACGCTATATCACATTTTAAGTTAGATAAATGAGATAATACCCTTTGGCATTTTATCGGGGAACCTAAACGTTTAACATTCCATGAAACAACTCTTAGAGCCATTTATAACAATCGAAATAACATAGGGAATGTATAACAATAATTAGAACAATTTAAATTTAACAATGGTATAGAAGTAATAGTAATTAACATAGAAGATGAAGAACGGTACCAACAATAATTAATAGCAAGAAAATAGAGAATAGTGGTTATGAAAAAGAAAGGGATAATGAAAGAACTTAGGAAAATAAAGGAAGAAAAGAGAGGGAAGAAAGAAAAAAGAAAAGAGAGAAGAATGAAAGAAAGAGTAAAGAAAGAGAGGGAAAGGGGAGAAATCATCAATAAAAAGCAAAAGGAGTTAAAAAGAAAGTAAAAAAGATAGAACGAAAGCTGAAAGATAAGTACAATAGAGAAGCAATGTAAACCATAAGACTCAAAAACACAATAACTAACTACAAAGAGCATGAAAAGAATGAGGGTGGTGAAGCCACATAAGGAAAATGGCCCAACTGACTGGGCAACTCAGGGCGGATCGGGGAGGGAGGACATCATCCAGAACAGACCAGGGATGACAAACAATTATATATGTAAAGTAACCGCACCTAATAGACAAAAAGAGAAAAACATGACACATGAGAAGCATATATAAGGGCATTTTAGAAAAATATAGAACAAGATGAGAGACAAACAGTTAAAGTCTCTTAGAGAAACAGTGTATTAAGCCACTAGCATTTCAAAATTAAGCAGAAGCAAGTCTGGATACATCCATCTCTTCCTCTCGGCATTGGTCCAAGACTCTTTGTAGTAGAGCCGGATCTTCTTAGTTTGTAGTTTTATTTTTATAAGTGACTTTTGAAAAGGCAGGGATGAAAAAGGCTAAATCTGGCATTAAGAGAACGAAGAGCTGGTCTAATGTCCAGGAATTTCTTTCTACGATCTCCTGTTTCTTTGGCGTAGTCTTGAGCAAAAAAGAGATTATTACCTTGCCAAGTGATACGGTCTTTGGATTAAGCAGCTTGTAAGACCTTCAAAAAGTCAGTGTATTCCAAAAATATATAATGACACCTCTAGGTTTGGATGAAGATGTCGATAAAGTTGGACTTTGACCCAAACGATGAGCCCTTTCAATGTTCAAAACAGGAGATCTAGAAATGTCAAGGATTTGTGGAAGGAATGACTTAAAGAAAGAGATTGTGTCTGAGCCTTCCAAGCCTTCTGCCAGACCATATATCCGAGAATTATTGCGCCGATTGCGGTTCTCAAGATTCTCCATTTGTTTTTTGAGAGATAAAATATCAGATTTCATGGAAGGGACCTGGCTTACCACAACCTGGACAGATTTCACATGTTGCTCCATCTGCATGACCCTATGTTCCATCGTGGACCATTTGTCATCTAAGGATTGAAGATGTCTATTCGTTTCTTCCATGTAAGGTCGAAGAGAGTGTATTTCCTCAAGTAGTACATCCAAAGCATTTGGTGGTGGAGACGCAGCAAGCGAAGGAGGATCTTTTTTAACTCGTTTGCCAGAAGATAACGAAGATGAAGTGGACAACTTCGGAGTAAGATTGTTGGTGGAAAGTGGGTTACTAGGAGACGTTGCTGAAGCTTCCATATGAGGAAATGAAGCATTACCTTCAGAATTTACCATATTTGTTGAGAGAACGGAGTAAGGGTTGTGGTCTGCCAAAGATGAATAAGGTAAAGGAGGAACAACAATGCGACGTGTGGATTTCGTTCTCCCCATAAAACTCCAGATAATAATGGAACACTTAGTAAAAACACAGCAACAATCACTTCAAAAATAGAGTCGTAATGCTTTGTGATTGAAAATAATTGTTTTGAGATATCAGTCTCCAAGTGGTCAAAATACAAAAGGAGAAGTGAAAAAAACCAGGTCTCTTATTCAAACTCAAAATGAAGAATCATTGTAACCTTTCTTTTCGTAACAGAAGTGAGAAAATTACCTCAGAAAAACCACAATGACCACAAGTATTGAAGTAAATATAGCGCGGTAAAGGCGTCCTCTACATCCAGTTAAAATTTTTAAAGTACTTCAATATTATAATCCTTGCCCTGCCACGCATAACTGTGGTGTATCTCCAGTATCACCTTAGGTTCAGCCTTAGAATTAAATATGAACCTTATGCGACCATAGCAGGATTATTCCAGACTCTGCTGCATAGATAAAATAAAACAGTGTGTAATCATTAGGTTGAGTGTATGAAACGTAGCGAGTTTAATAAAGAAAACTCGATTGGAACGGAGATTTTTCCATTTGAATTCTTGTCACGTTGTCATGCATTGAAAAACGGTGAGCTGAGGCAAAACAAAATGGCGGGCGCGAGTTCCGTGAGGAAAACGCGCAGCCGTAATTGAAGAAAAGAAAGCTCACCAGAGCTGAATAAAGGCATAGAACTGATCCGGGGACTTTCACGTCCTGAAAACCATCGTTGAAGTGCAAGAATAAGGAGAGGGTCCGCTGGAGAAACCCGTGCCTCTTCCGAGCCGCCACGGAGCTCCGTCAATCAGCGGCCATCTTCGATTGGCGTCAAGCCACGCCCCCGTGACTCTTTTTTTTTAGCTTGTCAAACATTGGATGAAGATTAAGGGCAAGTTGAGGGCAGCTGAGCATTTTATATATCTGACCTTGAAAAAATATGAAAACAAAGCAAGTATGTGACAAACCATACTATAAATGGGCTCACCCAGCAATCGAAAAGTTTGCACAGGAACATAAAAAAACAAGAACAATGTTTGCAATTTTATGAGACTGGACCAAAAATGATAATATTGTGTCCACAGTAACAAAAGCAAAGAACAATAATGTCAAGGGCAGTATTAAGGTCACCGATATGGTGTAGAATTACTAATAGATGCTAAGAAGCATAGTTCTGAAATTAATCATTCATCTATGAGAAGTAGCTGAGTCCGGAGTTTTCGCAGAGTAGGACAGATATTAGCAAGTCTGTGACTAGATAGATTCATTGGATCCTGTGAGAGGTGGAGAGATTAGTGCAATTCAATTGGAAATGACGATCAGATCAAAGATGCGCTGAATATTTCTTGAAAGCAGAGACGGGTTTATTCCTAGATAAGGTGAAATAGATTACTACCTAAAACTATGTAACACCTCTGCCCCATTTAGTTTTTGTCTCTGTCACTCATCTGCATTTTACGTTTCTTCCTTACTCCTCTGACTTCATCCTGTCTGTGTTACTTTATTTCTCTCTGGTCTCTCTCCATCCCTTTCCTCAGTCCAAAGGCTAAACCCCTTCTAAGTCAGAACAGATGAGAATTCACTTTATTCGGTTCATATTATAATGACCATAAAAGCACATCAAATCACAATATTTTACTTCATCATAATAATATTTATTTAGAATACAACAATTCATTCATGCTGCCTTTAATTAGTATATTTTGGGGGGAGTTTTATATAGTGCGAACACGACCCGAAGGTATCAGAGCGCTTTTCAAGAACGCCAGTTGTGTTACAGGTGGAGAAGTTCCTTTTTGTTAGGCAGAGGGAGATTAAGTGATTTGCCAGGAATCACAGGATGTTGAGCATCCCTGCCAAGAGTCGAACCTGGTTCCCCACCTTTGGGGTCAGAATTATAACTAAAATAGGATTCAAACATGAGTATAGACAACCATAAAAATTCCATTATTTCACAGAATGCCCACTTAAAATGCTAGCGACAATTGGGCATTCCTTAGCAAACTTCATAATCAGTTATTTATTATTTTTTGAGGAGGATAGAAACACAAGATGATAATGGTTAAACAGATATTTAACAGATATTTAAATCTAGAAATTCAAATTTAGCCAAAGCATGGTAAAATAGGACTGATCATAAAAGACATGACTGTAGTCAATTATACTGTAATCCTTAGGTCTTTTCTTGTTCTTATTACATAGATAAAAATATTGCTAAAACATGGCTGACTATCTATCTATCTATCTATCTATCTAGATATATCTATCTATATATATCTGTATCTATATATATCGATATCTATATAGATATATATCTATATAGCTATCTATATATATATATATATATATATATATATATATATATATATATATATATATATATATATATATATATTCACTGAAAAAACCATAGGTTTCAGGCACGTTATAGTTAGAAATTAGCATTTAAAAAACCTTTGAAATTCACTGAAAAAACCATAGGTTTCAGGCACGTTATAGTTAGAAATTAGCATTTAAAAAACCTTAGAAATTCACTGAAAAAACCATAGGTTTTAGGGACAGTTATAGTTAGTTGGACATTGCACTCGTACAAAACCCGTGAAATTCCCCCGTTATAGTTAGTTCAGCTAACTATAACTCGCGCCCTGCAATGCACTGCTGATGACGTCACATATTACATCACTCATGACATGGTCAGTGACATCACTGATGACATCACTGATGACATCTCAAATGACATCACTGATGACATCATGCAGTGACTGTGTGTTTCTATAAAGTTTAAATATGTTTACTATATATGCCAAGGTGTATTGAATAATGAGTGGGTGTATAAGTGTCTGGATGGATGATTTAGTAGGTGCGTGACTGACTCTATAAGTGAGTGATTAAACGTATCTTACTAAATGCATGGGTTAGTGACTAAACTGTGTGAATGTCTTTATCCGTCTGTCTGTTGGTGTGTAAGTGGCTGCATGGGTTTGTAAATAGCTACATGAGTGTCTATATGAGTTATTGATTGGTTGTCTGAGTATCTGTATGGGTGCCTGAGTGTTTGTGTGGATGGGGTGTGTGTGACTGCACATAGATGTATCAGTGGGTGATTCACTGGGTGCATGGTTTCAAGAGTGCATCTGTGATGACTGTATGGGTTGGTGAGTGTGTGTATGGGTGTGTTAGTGATTGAATGTATATCTCAGTGGTACATGTGTGAGTAACTACATATGTGAAAGGCAGTATATATGTGTGTTGGAGTATATAAATGGGTATAAGTGAGAGTGTGTGATTGTGAGAGTGGCTGTATGGATGAGTGTGTACTTGTATTAGTGATTGTATAAGAGCGTAAGAATGTGCTAGTATTTGTATGAGTAAGTGAGCTGGTGTGTGTATAACTGTATAGGTGAGTAAATGGCAGTGTGATTAATTATTTGCATGACTGACTAGGTGTGTGAGTACCTCTATGGATGAGTGGCGGTGTGTGAGTGTCTATGTAGGTGTATGAGTGCATATGATAGTCCTGTACTGAGTGACCGTAAGTATGAGTGACTGTACAGGTGAGTGAGTGGATGTGTGTGTAGACCTAAGAATCAGTGAGTGGGTATGTAGTTATTGGTGTTGGAGTGTCTATGGTTTTGAGAATGGCAGTCTGTAATTTAGAGTGGGTGTATCAAAAGTTATATTAGGGTGTGAGAAGATGCATGAAATTATCACATGGATGATGTCATGGATGATGTCATCAGTGATGTCATTTGAGATGTCATCAGTGATGTCATCAGTGATGTCACTGACCATGTCATGAGTGATGTAATATGTGACGTCATCAGCAGTGCATTGCGGGGCGCGAGTTATAGTTAGCTGAACTAACTATAACGGGGAATTTCACGGGTTTTGTACGAGTGCAATGTCCAACTAACTATAACTGTCCCTAAAACCTATGGTTTTTTCAGTGAATTTCTAAGGTTTTTTAAATGCTAATTTCTAACTATAACGTGCCTGAAACCTATGGTTTTTTCAGTGAATTTCAAAGGTTTTTTAAATGCTAATTCCTAACTATAACATGTCAGAAACCTATGGTTTTTTTCAGTGAATTTCAAAGGTTTTGTAAATGACAATTTTTAAATGTATTAATTGTTATATTTATTTGTTTTATACTGATTTACTACATTTTTTTAAACTATTTATTTTTAGATATTTTATTTTTTAAATTACATTGTAATTACATTATACATTACATTACAAAATATACTTTCTCAGAATGAATGACTTTAGTTTAAATACTTTGCAAATAGGCAATAGACTTTTAAGTACTGTAGTTACAGTTGTTGCAATGGGCAACACAATTTCAAACACAATGCAACATTGAGCTCAATGTGAATTTCTAGTTAAATGCAATTAGTTACTTTATGGATTACTTTTCTAACCACAGGACTGGATCCTAGATTCAGTCCTGGGACATCTCCTGTAAACAGTTGAGTAAAAGCGTTTTGTTACAGTAGTGATTTTTAAGGAATATTATTGTATTTTAAAAGTTGACAGAAACTTTTTCACATAGAATCACCAATGTTATCCTATGGGAGGAAATTCACTTAGCAGGTAAGTAGTGTTATCGTTACTTTTTCTTACTCAGTGGTGGATCCTGGATCCAGCACTGGTGCATCTCCTGTAAACAGTTGAAAGAATGCGTTTAAGTCATACAGGCGATTTTTAAGGAATATTTGTAGTTTGTGAAAATCGACACTTTGAAACTTTTCTGCTGAAAACCAGACAATGGATTCCTATGGAAGGAAATACAAGTTACTGGTAAGTACGGTTAGAATTACTTTTCAGGGTCAGTGCTGGGCTAAACGATGCAGCACTGGGTTCTCTCCTGATAACAGGTGAGTAAATTGGAATTCGTAGTTCGGCTGATTTTAGAGGAATATTATAAAGTTCCAAAACGCCACACTTAGAAGAATTTCCAAGTGAAACCAGTGAATGTTAGCCTATGGAAGGAAATTCAAGTTACTGGTAAGTACGGTTAAAATTACTTTTCAGGATCAGTACTGGGCTCAAAGATGCAGCACTGAGGTCTCTCCTGATAACAGGTGAGTAAATAGGAATTCGTAGTTCTGCTGATTTTAGAGGAATATTTGTATGTTTCAAAAATCGACACTTAGAAACTTTTTCAGCAAAAAGCAGGCAATGATATCCTATGGAAGGAAATTCAAGTTACTGGTAAGTACGGTTAAAATTACTTTTCATGATCAGTACTGGGCTCAAAGATGCAGCACTGAGGTCTCTCCTGATAACAGGTGAGTAAATCAGAATTCGTATTTCGGCTGATTTTAGAGGAATATTATAAAGTTCCAAAACTCCACACTTAGAAGAATTTCCAATTGAAACCAGTGAATGTTAGCCTATGGAAGGAAATTCAAGTTACTGGTAAGTACGGTTAAAATTACTTTTCAGGATCAGTACTGGGCTCAAAGATGCAGCACTGAGGTCTCTCCTGATAACAGGTGAGTAAATCGGAATTCGTATTTCGGCTGATTTTAGAGGAATATTATAAAGTTCCAAAACTCCACACTTAGAAGAATTTCCAAGTGAAACCAGTGAATGTTAGCCTATGGAAGGAAATTCAAGTTACTGGTAAGTACGGTTAAAATTACTTTTCATGATCAGTACTGGGCTCAAAGATGCAGCACTGAGGTCTCTCCTGATAACAGGTGAGTAAATCGGAATTCGTATTTCGGCTGATTTTAGAGGAATATTATAAAGTTCCAAAACTCCACACTTAGAAGAATTTCCAAGTGAAACCAGTGAATGTTAGCCTATGGAAGGAAATTCAAGTTACTGGTAAGTACGGTTAAAATTACTTTTCATGATCAGTACTGGGCTCAAAGATGCAGCACTGAGGTCTCTCCTGATAACAGGTGAGTAAATAGGAATTCGTAGTTCGGCTGATTTTAGAGGAATATTTGCACAATGGTGAAGGAAGGGGGTGACATGTCTGCAAACACGCCCTGTGGCGCGTTTTAAGTTGGAGAATTAATTCGTCCTCAATCCCGAGGGTCCCTAGGGGCCAACTAGCCCACCAGATACCTCCAGTATGCGCCAGAGAGCTGCTTTGCAGAGAGGTGTTCAGAGGCCACGCCCCTTTTCACAACACTCTGCAACGCAGCTCCGTGGCGCTCACTGGAGGTACCTGGTGGGCTAGTTGGCCCCCAGGGACCCTCAGGATTGAAGGGGATTTAATTCCCCATCTTAAAACGCGCCACGGGGCCTGTTTGCACACATGTCACCTGAAGCCCCGCCCCTCCCTTCACCACTGTGCAAACGCGCCCGTGGCGCGTTTTAAGTTGGGGGATTAAGTCCCCTTGAATCCTGAGGGTCCCTGGAGTCCAACTAGCGCACCATGTAGCTCCAAAAGCGCCACAGAGCTGCGTTGCACAGAGGTGTAAAAAGGGGCGTGGCCTCTGAACACCTCTCTGCAACGCAGCCCCCTGGTGCATACTGGAGATTCCCGGTGGGCTAGTTGGCCCCCAGGGACCCCCAGTATTCAAGGGGAATTACTTAGTGCTGCAGGGAGGGGGCGGGGCCTCCGGCACAATGGCGTTTTTTTTTTTCTTTCTTTTATTTTTATGGGAGGGGGCTGCGTGGCCCCCTTCCCTCATCCACTTTTGTCCCCGGGGACCCCATCCCCCGGGGCCTGAGGCTGTTCTTTTATTTTTTTATTTATTTTTTTTAAACGGGAAGGGGGCCGCGTGGCCCCCCTTCCCTGGGCCTGTATTTGCCCCGGGGACCCCATCCCCCGGGGCATGCCCTCTTTTTTTAATTAAAATAAATATTTGGAGGGGGGTTGCGTGGCCCCCCTCCTCAGGCCATTAAACGCCCCGGGGACCCCATCCCCCGGGGCCAGCCTTTGCGTCCTTTTTTTTTTTTTTTTTATAATTCCTTTTTTTGGGAGGGGGGCTGCGTGGCCCCCCTCCCGGGCCACTAATGACCCCGGGGACCCCATCCCCCGGGGCCTGGCCACACGTTGGGGACCGTGGGGGGGTCCCCAATTCCCGCACGGTCCCGCCGGCTCCCCGCGTCCTGCGGGAGCCGGCATTGCTTTTCCATAAGGGGAGCTGCTAACATGCAGCTCCCCTTATGGAAAAGCAATCTGCTTTGCTTCATTGAAGCGAGAGCAGGTTTCCCTGCTCTCGCTTCAATGAAGCAAAGCAAGTTTGCAGTGACAGGACGGGAGCCGCGAGGCTCCCGTCCTGCCATTGCAAACAGCAGTGGCCCTGGGGGCCCTGGGGGGTGGCGGTCCCCAGGGCCACCACAGGCTCCAGGAGGGGCCCCCCTCCCCACTTCTGCAAAGCCCCGGGGCTTCGGGGGTCCGAAACGGACCCCCATTTTAAAATTTTTAGTGCCCCGGGGAGGTGGCGGTTCCCGGGGCATGTGGGGGAGCTGGAGCCCCCCCACACAGGTATTTCAAATTTTAAAAAAGAAGCCCCGGGGGGTGGCGGTCCCCGGGGCTGCGGGAGGGCACAGTGCCCTCCCGCTCCATTTTTATTAGAAAGCCCTGGGGGGTGGCGGTCCCCGGGGCTTGGGGTGCCTTAGAGGCCCCCCTATTAACTATAAACCAACCCCCCCGCATGCCCCCAGGACTTGGCTCACCCGGTCTGCCGCGCTTTGATTTTTTTTTTACGGCGGGATCCGCGCACCCTAAGCGCATCCCGCTGATTTGTTTTTAAAAAAAATGCTTTTTTCTGCCCAGGGGGTCCTTGTGGGACCCCCTGAGCAGACCTAGGGGGTCAGTGTGTTTCTACCCTGCCCCCTTTGTGCGTTTGCGCACTTGCGATTTTTTTTTTATTGGCGGGATCCGCGCACCCTAAGCGCATCCCGCCAATTTAAAAACAAAAAAATGCTTTTTTCTGCCCAGGGGGTCCTTGTGGGACCCCCTGAGCAGACCTAGGGGGTCAGGGTGTTTCTACCCTGCCCCCTTTGTGCGTTTTGCGCACTTGTTTCTCTGCCTCGGTTCTACCGAGGGACAAAATGGCTGCCAACACTTCCTGATTTGGAGTGTTGACAGCCAATTAGCATGCAGCTCGTGATCGGGAGGGTGCGCAAATCCGACGCGGCCATAGATATATATGTGATTTTCCTTTTGATTTTCACAGGAACTACTGAACGGATTTACACCATTTAACAAAAAGGGTTCTTTCTGAACCAAGAACTATCTCTTTGCCAAATTTGGTGTAATTCCGTTCAGCAGTTCGGGCTGTAGCCGTGGCTAAAGTTTCCTATGGGAAAATGAATGGGGAAAACACGTTTTGGGACCCCCTTTTTTCTCGGCCCCCGCTTGACGAATCACCCCGAAACTTTCAGGGTAGGAGCGGACCGGAGCGGGCCATAAAGTTTGAAAATTTTGCGAAGATTCGTCAACCGACGCAAGAGTTATTATAAATAGAATGTTGCGGATTTCCTATGGAAAATAGGTCTTAACTATAACTATCTACTGGCGACCGCCAGTAGATAATATATATATGTATATATATTCAAAAATCAGAGAGCAGTCCCGTGATGAAGGCTCTGGTGAGCAGAAACGTTGGGAGTGTGAGCCTCTTGCGTTTGTGATGTTCCATGAATTAAACTAATTTTAAACGACACGACCAGTGCCAGTGCACTTCTTTTGATGTGAAAGGAGGAGTTGGTGTATGTATATATATATTCACTGAAAAAACCATAGGTTTTAGGGACAGTTATAGTTAGTTGGACATTGCACTCGTACAAAACCCGTGAAATTCCCCCGTTATAGTTAGTCCAGCTAACTATAACTCACGCCCCCGCAATGCACTGCTGATGATGTCACATATTACATCACTCATGACATGGTCAGTGACATCACTGATGACATCACTGATGACATCTCAAATGACATCACTGATGACATCACTGATGACATCATCCAGTGACTGTGTGTTTCTGTAAAGTTTAAATATTTTTAATATATATAGGAAAAGACGTATTGAAGAATGAGTGGGTGTGTAAGTGTCTGTATGGATGATTTAGTAGGTGCGTGACTGACTGTATAAGTGAGTGATTTAACGTATCTTACTGAATGCATGGGTTAGTGACTAAACTGGGTGAATGTCTGTATCCGTCTGTCTGTTGCTTTGTAAGTGGCTGCATGTGTTTGAGAATAGCTACATGAGTGTCTATATGAGTTATTGAATGCTTGTGTGAGTATCTGTATGGGTGCCTGAGTGTTTGTGTGGGAGGGGTGTGTGCGACTCTGTGCATAGATGTGTGAGTGGGTGATTCACTGGGTGGATGGTTTCAAGAGTGCATCTGTGATAGACTGTATGGGTGGGTAAGTGTGTGTAAGTGTGTGTTAGTGAGTGAATGTATGTCCCAGTGGTACATGTGTGAGTAACTACATATGTGAAAGGCAGTATATATGTGTGTTGGAGTATATAAATAGCTATAAGCAAGAGTGACTGATTGTGATAGTGGCTGTATGGATGAGTGTGTGCTTGTATCAGTGATTGTATAAGAGCGTAAGAATGTGCTAGTATTTGTATGAGTAAGTGAGCTGGTGTGTGTATAACTGTATAGGTGAGTAAATGGTAGTGTGTTTAATTATTTGCATGACTGACTAGGTGTGTGAGTACCTCTATGGATGAGTGGCGGTGTTTGAGTGTCTATATAGGAGTATGAGTGCATATGATAGTCCTGTACTGAGTGACCGTAAATATGAGTGACTGTTCGGGTGAGTGAGTGGATGTGTGTGTGTAGACCTAAGAATCAGTGAGTGGGTATGTAGTTATTGGTGTTGGAGTGTCTATGGTTTTGCGAATGGCAGTCTGTACTTTAGAGTGGGTGTATCAAAGGTTATATTAGGGTGTGAGAAGATGCATGAAATTATCACATGGATGATGTCATCAGTGATGTCATCAGTGATGTCATTTGAGAAGTCATCAGTGATGTCATCAGTGATGTCACTGACCATGTCATGAGTGATGTAATATGTGACGTCATCAGCAGTGCATTGTGGGGCGTGAGTTATAGTTAGCTGGACTAACTATAACTGGGGAATTTCACGGGTTTTGTACGAGTGCAATGTCCAACTAACTATAACTGTCCCTAAAACCTATGGTTTTTTCAGTGAATTTCAAAGGTTTTTTAAATGCTAATTTGTAACTATAACGTCCCTGAAACCTATGGTTTTTTCAGTGAATTTCAAAGGTTTTTTAAATGCTAATTTGTAACTATAACATGTCTGAAACCTACGTTTTTTTCAGTGAATTTCAAAGGTTTTGTAAATGACAATTTTTAAATGTATTAATTGTTATATACATTTTTAAAATACTGATTTACTACATTTTTAGAAACAATTTTTTTTTACATATTTTATTATTTAAATTACATTGTAATTACATTATACATTACATTACAAAAAATACTTTCTCAGAATGAATTACTTTAGTTTAAATACTTTGCACATAGGCAATAGACTTTTAAGTACAGTAGTTACAGTTGTTGCAATGTGCAACACATTTTCAAACACAATGCAACATTCAGCTCAATGTGAATTTCTAGTTAAATGCAATTAGTTACTTTATGGATTACTTTTTCTAACCACAGGACTGGATCCTAGATTCAGTCCTGGCACATCTCCTGTAAACAGTTGAGTAAAAGCGTTTTGGTTACAGTCGTGATTTTTAAGGAATATTATTGTACTTTAAAAGTTGACACTTAGAAACTTTTTCTCATAGAATCACCAATGTTATCCTATGGAAGGAAATTCACTTAGCAGGTAAAAACTGTTATCGTTACTTTTTCTTACTCAGTGTTGGATCCTGGATCCAGCACTGGTGCATCTCCTGTAAACAGTTGAATGAATGCGTTTAAGTCATACAGGCGATTTTTAAGGAATATTTGTAGTTTGTGAAAATCGACACTTTGAAAGTTTTCTGCTGAAAACCAGACAATGGATTCCTATGTTAGAAAATATAAGTTACTGGTAAGTACGGTTAAAATTACTTTTCAGGGTCAGTGCTGGGCTAAAAGATGCAGCACTGGGTTCTCTCCTGATAACAGGTGAGTAAATTGGAATTCGTACTTTGGTTGATTTTAGAGGAATATTATAAAGTTCCAAAACTCCACACTTAGAAGAATTTCCAAGTGAAACCAGTCAATGTTAGCCTATGAAGGAAATTCAAGTTACCGGTAAGTACGGTTAAAATTAATTTTGAGGATCAGTACTTGGCTGAAAGATGCAGCACTGAGGTCTCTCCTGATAACAGGTGAGTAAATCAGAATTCGGATTTCGGCTGATTTTAGAGGAATATTTTAAAGTTCCAAAAATCAACACTTAGAAACTTTTTCAGCAAAAGCAGGCAATGATATCCTATGCAAGGAAATTCAAGTTACTGGTAAGTACGGCTAAAATTACTTTTGAGGATAAGTACTGGGCTGAAAGATGCAGCACTGAGGTCTCTCCTGATAACAGGTGAGTAAATCGGAATTCGTATTTCGGCTGATTTTAGAGGAATATTTTAAAGTTCCAAAACTCCACACTTAGAAGAATTTCAAAGTGAAACCAGTCAATGTTAGCCTATGGAAGGAAATTCAAGTTACTGGTAAGTACGGTTAAAATTACTTTTCAGGACCAGTACTGGGCTGAAAGATGCAGCACTGAGGTCTCTCCTGATAACAGGTGAGTAAATCGGAATTCGTATTTCGGCTGATTTTAGAGGAATATTTTAAAGTTCCAAAACTCCACACTTAGAAGAATTTCCAAGTGAAACCAGTCAATGTTAGCCTATGAAGGAAATTCAAGTTACCGGTAAGTACGGTTAAAATTACTTTTCAGGACCAGTACTGGGCTGAAAGATGCAGCACTGAGGTCTCTCCTGATAACAGGTGAGTAAATCGGAATTCGTATTTCGGCTGATTTTAGAGGAATATTTGCACAATGGTGAAGGGAGGGGGCGGGGCCTCAGGTGACATCTGTGCAAACGCGCCCCGTTGCGCGTTTTAAGTTGGGGGATTAAGTCCCCTTGAATCCTGAGGGTCCCTAGGGGCCAACTAGCCCACCAGGAACCTCCAATATGCGCCAGGGCTGCGTTGCAGAGACGTGTAGAGAGGCCACACCCCTTTTACACCTCTCTGCAACGCAGCTCTGTGGCGCTTTCTGGATGTACCTGTTGGGCTAGTTGGCCCCAGGGACCCTCAGGATTGAAGGGGATTTAATTCCCCATCTTAAAACGCGCCACGGGGCCTGTTTGCACACATGTCACCTGAAGCCCCGCCCCCTCCCTTCACCACTGTGCAAACGCGCCCCGTGGCGCGTTTTAAGTTGGGGGATTAAGTCCCCTTGAATCCTGAGGGTCCCCGGAGTCCAACTAGCCCACCATATACCTCCAAAAAGCACCACAGAGCTGCGTTGCAGAGAGGTGTAAAAAGGGGCGTGGCCTCTGTACACCTCTCTGCAAGGCAGCCCCCTGGCGCATACTGGAGGTACCTGGTGGGCTAGTTGGCCCCCAGGGACCCCAGTATTCAAGGGGAATTCGTTCCCCCTCTGCAAACACGCCAGGGGGCGCGTTTGCAGAGTGGTGAAGGAAGGGGGCGGGGCCTGCGGCCCCGATCGTTTTTAAAAAATTTTTTTTTCTCCCTGAAGGGGGCTGTGTGGCCCCCTTCCTTTTTTTCTTTTTGGGCCCTGGGGACCCCATCCCCCAGGGCCTTACCCCTTTTTAAAATTACCTTTAAAAAAAAACGGGAAGGGGCCGCGTGGCCCCCTTCCCTTGGCCTGTATTGGCCCCGGGGACCCCATCCCCCGGGGCATGGCCTCTATATTTTTTTTTTGAGGGGGCAGCGTGGCCCCCTCCTCTGGCCATTTTAAGGCCCCGGGGACCCCATCCCCCGGGGCCGGCCTTTCCTTTTTAAAAAATTTTTTTGCTCTTTTGGGGAGGGGGGCCGCGTGGCCCCCCTCCCGGGCCACTACTTGCCCCGGGGACCCCATCCCCCGGGGCTGGCCCTCTCCGTTGGGGACTGTGGGGGGTCCCCAATCCCCCACAGTCCCGCCGGCTCCCCACGTCCCTTGGGAGCCGGCATTGCTGTTCCACATGGGGAGCAGCTGACATGCTGCTCCCCATGTGGAAAGCAATCGCTTTGGATATTGGAAGAGAGAGCAGGTTTCCTGCTCTCTCTTCCAATATCCAAAGCAGTTTGCTATGGCAGGACGGGAGCCACGAGGCTCCCGTCCTGCCATAGCAAACTACAGTGTCCCGGGGTAGGCACCCGGGACACTGCAGGAGCCGGCCCTGGGGGTGGTGGTCCCCAGGGCCATCAAGGGCTCCAGGAGGGGGCCGCGCGGCCCCCCTCCCTACATCAGCACAGCCCCGGGGAGGTGGTGGTCCCCGGGCTTCGGGGGTCCAAAACGGACCCCCATTTTAATTTGTTAGTGCCCCGGGGAGGTGGCGGTCTCCGGGCGTGTGGGGGCTGGAGCCCCCACACAGGTTGTTTAATTTTTAAAAAAAAGCCCCGGGGAGGTGGTGGTCCCCGGGCTGCGGGAGGGCTCAGAGCCCTCCCGCACCATTTTTAAAAGAAAGCCCCGGGGGTGGCGGTCCCCGGGGCTTGGGGGCCCTTTGAGGCCCCCCATACATAAAATAAACCCCCCAGCATGCCCCCGGGACTTGGGCCACCCGGGGGCAAAATACACTGAAGCGCGGAGACCGCGCTTCGATTTTTTTTCCGGCAGGATTCGCGCACCTTGAGCGCATCCTGCCGATTTTTTTAAAAAAATGCTTTTTGCCCAGGGGGTCCTTGTGGGACCCCTGAGCAGGCCTAGGGGTTAGGGTGTTTCTACCCTGCCCCCTTTGTGCGTTTTGCACACTTGTTTCTTTTTTTTCTCGGCGGGATACGCGCACCCTAAGCGCATCCCGCCGATTTAAAAAAAAAAAATCTTTTTCTGCCCAGGGGTCCTTGTGGGACCCCCTGAGCAGACCTAGGGGTCAGGTGTTTCTACCCTGCCCCCTTTTGCGCTTTGCGCACTTGTTTCTGTCCCTCGGTTCTACCGAGGGACAAAATGGCTGCCAACACTTCCTGAATCGGAATGTTGACAGCCAGCTGACAGCCAATTAGCATGCAGCTCGTGATCGGGACGGTGCGCGCAGGGTGCGCTGAGGGTACGCGTATCCGACGCGCCCATAGATATATATGTACTTTTACTTTTGATTTTCTCAGGAACTACTGAACGGATTTACACCATTTAAGCAAAAGGCACCAGTCTGAACCAAGGACTACCTCTTTGCCAAATTTGGTGTAATTCCGTTCAGCAGTTCGGGCTGTAGCTGCGACTAAAGGTTCCTATGGAAAAATGAATGGGGAAAACGCGTTTTGGGACCCCCTTTTTCTCGGCCCCCGCTTCACGTATCACCCCGAGACTTTCAGGGTAGGAGCGGAGCGCCCCAACAAGTTGGAAACTTTCACGAAGATTCGTCAACCGGCGCCAACGTTATTTCAAATAGAATGTCGCGGATTTCCTATGGATAATAGGTTGTAACTATAACTATCTACTGGCGACCGCCAGTAGATAATATATATATATATATATATATATATTCCCAAGAGGAACAGGGTCAAGACTGATTTGCATATGGCTGAGTCTGAACTGGGGTGGCGGAGTAAGCTAAAGAACGATGATGGATTCAACCCAGATCCATGACTGGGGGTGAGTGTCTGAAAACTTTCAGCGCTACGTCCATCATCTCTTTGTGTTTGCTTTGACCTTTATATCCTTCATTTCCATCAGGAATTGGTATGCTTTTTGATATTTATGCAGACCTTCATTTAAAAAAAAAAAAATGGCATTAAATACTTTTTTTTGCCTTTGTGGTAACATTTGCAAAAGAGGGTTACATGCATGGTTGATTGGGTCGATACATTGTCACAAGGGCATTCAATTTCTTCATCTGCCCACTTAGTTCCAGTCGGGAAGGCTATCAGTTTATGTAAGATAGAAAAGTGAAATCTTGTCTGGAGCAATCTGTGACGCGATCTGCGGACCTGCCCAAGGTAGTACTGTAGGCCCTGGTGGGTAAGATAAGATGTGCTTAATATCACTGTGGCTGTGGTCTCATCCCCTGGATATGTGACTCGCACACATTTTTCCCTGACATGTTTAATACAATTTTTGGGAAATATATAATGTTTTCTGGGTTCTTCCACAAATACATATCACTGTCTCCCATTATTTGTAGACTTATTTTAATATGGGAAAGCCACGGTAGCTTCTGCACCTGGTTCTGCGTCATGCAGTCCCCAATGATATCCTGAGTTAATTTGGCTTCCGGTTTTGCCCAAACTGATCACCAAAGTAGTAGTGATTTGGCCTCTGTACCTGCCGATATGGGCTGTAAGCCAAGTTCCTTGTGGACAATGGTGCTGGGGATTGATCGTGGTACCGCTGTCAGCCTTCTCAAGAATTTTTCTTCTTGTTTTTGCAAAATAAAATTGTCCTGCAACCCCCAAAAGGCAGCCCCATATGTTGCGACAGAGACTGTCTTATATCTGGTATACGCTTATACCCTAATTCAGCAGCAAATCTGAATATCCCCTTATTATTCCTAACCATATTCATTGCACTAACCTCTCTATGTGTTTTCCAAGTATTAAGGTTGCTGATAGGGTGTAGAATTACTAATAGATGCTAAGAAGCACAGTTCAGAGGTTTATCGTTCATCTTTGAGAAGTAGCTGGGTCCTGAGTTTTCGTAGAGTAGGACAGATATTAGCAAGTCTATGGCTAGCTAGATTCCTTGGGTTCCCGTGAGAGGTGGAAAGATTAGTGCAATTCAATTGGAAATGGCGATCAGATTAAAGATGCGCTGAATATTTCTTGTAAGCAGAGAGGGGTTTATTCCTAGGTAAGGTGGGATAGATTACTACCTAGAACTATGCAACACCTCTGCCCCATCTAGCTTTCGTGTCTATGTCACTCACCTGCATTTTATGTTTCCTCTGACTTCATCCTGTTTGTGTTACTTTCTTTCTCTCAGGTTCCCTCTCCATTCATTTCCTCTATCTAAAGGCTAAATCACTTTTAAGTCATTCTAAAATCAAATTACCAAAATGACCAATGGCTCTTTTGAGCCGCTAGCGTATCATGAGTGTTTAGTTGCTCATTCCACAGTGGGATGGCACCACTAATGGGAGTCGGACGCCTGTTGGATAGCTACTCAACGGAACAGAGCAACAATGCAACTAAAACAATACAAACTGGAATGCACACATCAAGTTAAAGTAAAAGATTAAAAAATGGTAATGGAATTGTTTTTAAATATGCCAATAAAGAAAATTAGGATTAAAACTACCCAAAGCTTACCAAATGAGAAATTCAGAAACCCCCTCACTCCCAGAAACAACACAGCCTTTGCTATTAAATCTGTAGCGAGGAGTGGAGTACAGTGTTGTACAATGTGACTTGCAGTGAATTTCAATTTGAACCACAGTTCAGTGGGTCGAACCAGCCCTAGATGATGCATGGTGAGAGCTGTTGAATATAGGTGCAGTTGGCTTGACTCAGACTTACAAGTGGTTGCATCTCTAGGTTGAACATGGCATGCCTCTGACCTGAATAAGTCGAAACATCTATCAGGGTATTTTGAAGCAGCTGAAGCTTCTCTCAATAGAATCATGAGGCGATATGCATTGAATACTGAAACTGGATGCAGATCTCACCAGCATTGGTCTTGATCCGCAGCCTTAAGATGCTGAACCTGTGACTCAAGACACAGCCCGTTTCCAGGGGTCTTACTGAGTCTACATCTCAATGCTGCCATGGCAATGGGCATTTCCAATTGCTTCTTGGCAGCCATGATGCTCATCCAAACATTGGAAGGGTAAATGCAACTTTACCAAAACCGAATTCCAATGACCTCCTCCATGTCTGGTTTTAATGAGACCAGTTCACTTGATCCAGGGTTTCTCTAATCAACAACCCTACGTCACTGGCGTAATGAAACTTGAGGGCCCCCCTGCAAAGTACATGCAGAGGGCCCCCCTCCCTCCAGACCTCTTCAGGAGTTCCCAGGCTAGAGGCTCCCGCCCGTGCACAGTACCAGAGGAGGCCCCCCAGAGCTTGGGCCCCAGCACTCCGGACCCATTCAATAGCTCTCAGGCTAAGGGCTCCCACCTGTGCACAGTGCCGAATGGGTCCTCCAGAGCTCGTCGGCCGCCCCACATTGCATGGACTACAAGGCTTATGTTACGCCACTGCCTTACGTGTTCCAGACTCCTCCAGTAGCATGCCATCACAGCTGATGCAGGTTTAAATATGCCTGTGACCTGGCTTAACCCAGCTCCAGAATCAATTACCTAAAGTAAAAACCCCAGAGAAAGGGGGCAACAAACTCTACTATTCTTCTCTCAGGCAGTTATCATATATCATTTTGCATCAGGCATAAAGGTTTCTTCTTAATCCAAGCTAGTTTAGAAGTGCTTGTCAGCAAAAGCGTTTGCAAAAGGGGAGCATGTATGCCATTTTCTTTAATAATTGTGAATCATCATGATAATACCTTTTTGGTAATATATTGTAGCATTTGTATTGTACCTCATACTCCAGCAAGATTCAGAAACACTTCTGTGTGGGCAAGTAAGAGGCAATTCTGTTAGTTGTGTATGGCTGGAACAGTTTTGTTTTGTAGTGTGGCTGTGTTGGAAGAGTTTGGGTGTGGTGAATAAGGTGTAGAGGGAGACTTCAAACATGTTGTTGTGAACGTGTTGCTGCTCTCAAGGCATGGAGTGAAGCAGATATATGTAAAAGAGATAGAGGAGGGTTTGTGCATACCTTCTTGTGGTCATTTCATACTGCCCTTAACTCAGTTACTGGTGTTCCACCATTTCAAATGCTAAAAGGTATTATATTACCGAGTGGCAGTAGTTAGGTCAGCGTTTCCATAAGAAATGCATTTTTTGTGTAGCTAATATCTTTGGCATCGTTTGTGCTCTGTTTTGCCTAGCTTGTGCATGGAAAGTTTCGGGGTGATCCGTCAAGCAGGGCCCAATAAAAAGAGGGGTCTCAAAATGCAAAATACCCATGCATTTTCCATAGACTGATGAACAGAATTATACCAAATTGGTCAGGAAGCTTGATCTTGGTGCGCAGATTGTTCTTTTTGTGATTTGGTGTACACCTGCTCAGTAAATATTTTAGAAATTAAGGTTAAGAAATAATTGTATATCTAGACAGTTAAGTTTGAGGGACTCTCGCAAGATTCCATTGGACTCAATTTAAAAAAATAGACCATTCTGATTGTCCCAAAGAGCATTTTTCCCTATGGCCCATCTCCCTCCCGTGAGATTCAGACTCCAACAGGAGTGAGAGCTCTGATTAGCTGCTAGCAACATGAGAAAAATGTTGCTGGCAGCCATTACAGGACTCAGGGACTTTGTACCTGTTAGAAATGTATTTTCTGGTTGGCAGAGGTATGCACCCTGTCCAAGCAGGAACTACCACTCTAGTCAGGGTAAGCTAGATACACACTTAAAGATAACCTGTGCTCACCCTCTGGTAACTTGGCACAGAACAGTCAGGCTTATCTAAAGAGGCAATGTGTGAAGTATTTGTGAAATAAATACACACAGTAACACAATGAAAACACCACAAAAATACACCACCATAGATAATATCTTTATGAGTAAAACAAGACCAAAACAATGAAAATCCAATAAATGGAGTTATGAATTATTAAAGATTGAATAAAAATGTAGGGCTTAGAGTCTTAAAACGCCAACTTAGGATATCTGGTCACACTAGATCAGGGTAAATCCAAAGTTCAGGCCGACCATGATGGAGGGCAGGCCAGCTACAGGACGCACGCAGGTACCGCTGAAAAAGCACCGTGGATGGACGAAGCATCGATGTTGAAGACTCAACGCGAGAAGCAGAGGAGGTGACGCATCGTCATCAATCCCTATAATGGTGGCGATGCGTCGGTTTCAATCCATACAGTCGATGAAGACTTCGTCGATAAACCCCTTTTCGATGCAGGTGATGCATCATCATTGAGCGGTGCTGTCTGTCGCCGTTGAGTTGCGCAGTCTGTCAAAGCGATGTTGCTGATCAACAACTGTTTTGGTGGTGAAGGGCAATGCGTCACTTCCGATCAGCACAAAGTCGGCGATTCACCGGTTTTGTTGGATCAGCACAGCAGAAACTCACTTTCAAGGGCCCAGGACTGGATTGGCACCACTTGGCAGGGCAGGACGTACAGATGGTAGAGTCCAGGTGCTGTTGCAAAGTTGTAGGAAGTCTTTGATGTCCCTGAGACCTTAGAACAGGGGGCAAGCCAGCAAGCTCTTGGAGTCACTCTGGGTTCAAGTGATATGGATCCAGTCCTTTTCCTTAGCAGGGCAGAGGGTAGCAAGTAGCAGTAAACAGGAAGGACATCAGAGCAGAAAAGCAGTTCTTCCAGAGCAGCAGTCCCACTGAGTGGCAGATTCTTGAAGCAGCACAACAGTCCTTCTTCTTAGCAGAGTTCTTCCCAGGTCCAGAAGTGTACTGTCTTGGTAGGATGGGATGCCCAGTATTTATATCCAGTTTTCCCATTTCAAGTGGAGGTGACTTCAAAGAAGGGTCTTTGAAGTGCACATAGGTCCTTTCTTCCCAGCCCTGGCTCCTGACTATCAGTAGAGAGTAATCAGCCATTTGTGTGGAAAACAGGACACTGCCTATTCAGGTGAAAGTGTCTGCTCCCCCATCTCTTTCTGCCTAGGAAGAACTATCAGAATGCAGATGGGTTCACCCTTCCTGTGTTTGTGGCTGCCTAGAGGGAATGCACAAAGTGTAATTGTCACCCACCCGAGACATGTATTGGAGACAGGCTGCAAGGCACACAGACCAGTAAGAGCAGAGAAATGCCCATTTCCTAAAAGTGGCATTTCTAAAATAGTAATGTCAAATCCAAGTTTAACCAGTAAAGAGGATTTATCATTACCATTCCAAAGATATGAAACAGGATGCAGCTACTCCTTTCCAATCAGGAATTACAGCTTAAAAGTGATTTCATGAATTCCCAATGTTATATGAGAGGAGTAGGTCTCACAGTAGTGAAAACCAAATTTGGGTGTTTGTCACTACTAGGACATGCAAGACATATAAGTACATGTCTTATCTTTCACTTACACAGCACCCTGCCCTTAGGGCTACCCAGGGCCTACCTTAGGTTTGACGTATGTGTAGTAAAAGAGGAGTTTAAGGCTTGGCAAAGGGGTTTAAATGTCAAGTCAAAGTGACAGTAAATTGTACACACAGGCCTTGCAGTGGCAGGCCTGAGACAGGTTTGAAAGGCTACTTGGGTGGGTGGCACAATCAGTGCTGCCGACCCACTAGTAGCATTTAATTTACAGGCCCTGGCTATATGGTATACCACTTTACAAGAGACGTACAAGTAAACTAATATGTCAATTGTGTATACACCAATATTACCATGTTTAGGGGAGAAGCACATGCACTTTAGCATTGGTCAGCAGTGGTAAAGTGCTCAGAGTCCTAAGGCCAACAAAAAGAATCAGCAAAAAGAGGAGGTAAGCAGGCAAAATGTTTTGGTGAAGACCACCCTAAGGATGACAGGTCTAACAGTCCCCTGTTCTGACCTTGTAAAAAAAAAGATATAAGGGGGCAGAGTAAGGATACCCTGCCCCCCTAGACTCCATGGCAGGGGCCACAGAGGGACCCCTCCTGGGCCAATATGTTTTAAACAAATCAGCAGATTTTGCTGCTATCCCACTGGAGTCCAGCAAAATTGAGGCGGCTGGGGCCACATTGTTAAATTAAGGGGAGGAGGCCCCTCTCCTGGCCGTATTCGGCCTGGGTACCCCATCCCCTATGGCGCGATTTATTAGTATGGGGGGCAAGCGGTCCCCCTCCCCGAGCTGTATTTGACCCCAGGGACAGCAGCGATTTCTCCATAGGGGCAAGGGGGCCTGACCCCCTGCTTGCCAGCAATTACTTCTCACACATTATGTCCTCAGAGAACAGGTGTACTGCTGTGAGGCATGGTTTATTGCGATGACCAGCTTGGGCTGTTTATCTCAACTGCATATGCCAGGTTGTCCAGTATTTTGCTTGTGGCCAGCCTGACATGCGTAGTTCAGGCTTTCCCAGTCATCGCTGTCATGGAGATGGGGAGCCAGACACACAGCCCCATTGGTCTCGGATGGAGCGCTGTGTTCGTCTGTCCCAGCCAATCCTTGCAGTGCTCTTATGCTGTTTACTATTATGAATAGCATAAGAGCGCTACTTTTATTGGCTGAGGTGCATGGTGCTAGTTTCCCCATGTGTCGCATGTACAGCTCTTCAGTGCAGTGTACAGCACGGTGGATTTTAAAGAGTCAACCTGCATTCTGAAAATAAGATAAGGTAAGATGATTATGGTAATGTAAATGTAAATGTAACTAGTGCTCATGTAAAGCGATCCCATACTATCAGATTGAGTTCGCGCTATGTAAATATTAGGGAAAAAACAATAAACATTTGTAGCAGCTGCATAATGCTTCTAATGGCCTGTGAAAACTTAAATGTATCCTATGAATGACTCACCATTTTCGAGAGACACCAGCCACCACTGCCCAGGGACCCTATCCCCGGGGTCTACAGTATTGTTTGAGCAGAAGGGGGCCACAGAGCACCCCTCCCCAATCTTTCCCCGTCCCCCAGGATGTCACCTTTTGAAAAAGGGAAGGGGGCAGCTTTATTGGCCCTGGGGACCCAATCCCCAGGGCCAGCTCACTTGCTGTGTCCCGGGCGAGCCCACCCCGGTAGAGAGCAATTTTCCTGCCTGCACCGGTGCGGGCAGGGTAACTTGTGTTTACACCCGCCTGGCGAGAGCATTTTTAAAACTCTCGTTGAATGGGAGCAAACACAAAGTTGCTCCCAGCAGGCGGGAGCTTTGAAACTGCTGCCACCAGCTGGCAGTAGACTTGAGATTTGTAGTGCCGGCTTATGCACCATAAGGGGAGCCAAAGGGGCCACATGGGCCCTGAGGCTTCAACTCACCTACTTTAAAGGTAGTTCCTGAGGGATGAGGTCCCTAGGGCCATGATAGTCTTAAAATTAGATGGCTTAAGGGCAGAGTCCATGGTTCTACCTTTTAATTGCTGCGAGAAATCAAAGGCGGTAAATCGCCTACATGCCCCGTCTGTTTGGCCCCACCCCTTCCACTTTGGTAGTATGCAATGCCATTCCCACCATTTTCCAGGATGATGGACAGTGTGTTTGCTCTACAATTGCACGTTGACAAACAACCTGAAATCCTTGATGGAAGTGAATGCATCATTGATTTATTGGAGTGCAATCTCTTCTGTAGTGACTGTCCAAGACGAGTGGGTTATTTCTAGTCATCTTCTGGTCTGAGCGCAGAGTCCACGGTTCAACTCTTTACCATTTTAATTGCTGCTGAGTATGCATAGGCGCCAAATCACTAGAAGCTCTGCCCATTTAATCCCACCATCTTCCATGTTAGTAGCATGTAATGGGGTTCCCTCCATTTTCCAGGCTGATGGACAGTGCGTTTTCTCTATTATTGCACATTGAAAAGCAATCTGAATTCCTTGTTGGAGGTTAATGCATTGTTGATTTATTTTTAGCACAATTTATTCCATAGTGACTGTCTAGATGAGTGGGTTCTTTGTAGTCGTCTTTTGGTCTGAGGGTTCTCCCTTTTAATTACATGTCTCTTGCTGACTTTGGTTCTGCACTGATTATTGTATATAACTCTGGCTGTTGTCCTATTGTGTTCAATTCCCTAACCCCCATTCCTTGCCTTTTGCCTATGCCTAATGCTGTACATAACGTGTTTATCCCTGTAAAGCGCACTGATACCCTAACGGGTCATGTTCGCGCTCTATAAAACCTCAAATAAAATAAAATTAAAATTAAATAAATTGCTGCTGAGTACGCAAAGTCGCCAAATCACCTACAAGCTCTGCTTGTTTGGCTCCCCCCCTTCCATGTTAGTAGTATGCAATGGTGTTCCCACCATTTTCCAGACTGATGGACAGCTCACCAAAGTAATCAGAACGCGTTTCCTGCTGATTTTGATGGCGCTTTCTTGAAGCAGCGGAACATGAGGACATCTCCACCAAACAAAGAAGTACTGACTCCATATAATTAAGAGGAAGTACCCTTGTTTGGTGGAGATTCAACTCTTTGTCTATAGTCTTGTAGTCTTCTCTAACTAGGATTCATTGTGTCACTGACTTCTGTATAAAGAAGTTTGAGGAACAATCACATTGCCAAAATTACACATACACTAGGTCACTGAAGACATTACCTCATGGTCCTTTACACAGTTGTAGTGTGGAGAATGCACTAGACAAAACGAAAGGTTAAAGTAACGTTATAGTTAGGTATGATAAAAAGATCTGTTTTTGTTTAAAAAAAAAAGAAATGTGGACATTCACTTAAAAACCAAAGGTTAAAGTAATGTCATAGATAGGTGTGACAAAAAGATCTGCTTTGTTTTAAATAAAAAAATTAAAAAAGCCTTCCCAATTCACAGAAAAGCAAAGGTTTAAGTGATGTTATAGTCAGGTAAATGTCAGTGACACCAGTAATGTTTTGAATTTTAAAAAACATAGAAATTTACCAGTTATAGTTAGCAGAGCTAACTACAACTTGCGCCTCTGCCTGGCACTGCTTATGACCCTAAATATCACTCATGACGTGTTCTATGACATCATTTATGACATTATTGATGACATCTCAAATCACATCATTGATGACATCACTGATGAAATCACTGATCTCATCATCCAAGCTTCTTTTGCACACATTATTCTATAAACTAATATGGCATTAGTTGCCTGAAAGTACAAAATAGCTCAGAATAATATGAAGCAGCATTAATGCCATCACAGCTACAACTCCCTTAGGTGTAACAAGTATCAGTAATGTGCAAAATTGATCCGATACCATACACTTCATGGGTAGTCTAGTTCACATGAACAATTAACCACAGATATATGGGAAACCCTTATTGCACGCAGTATTCAATAATTATACAGCTGTCCAGTGAAAGCTACGTTCCTCAAGATACTCAACATCTGTTCCAAAATTAATGTCTTACTACGGACAGCTTTTATCTGTATCAAACCCCTCAAAAGTCAACAAACCTGCATTGAGAAATTAAGTTGATACTTCAGTTGAAACAGTGTTTACTCTAGGGAGAGAGTTTATTCTGTACCACATTGTTTACAGACAGTGAAACTCTCATGTGGAATACACCACAACCAGCGAAACTCTCATGATAAATACATCATATTAAAAAGTATCTACTAAGAACAGTGTACATTCTACGCAACACTTGTGAAAAAATGACACTATTCACTTAAAATAACCAAGGTCTGAAGGTGCTAAAGGTTATACTACCTGCGGCCTTCATACTGTGGTGATAGCCCATCTTCTAAAGCAAATGAAGCATGTGTACATAAGTTAGTACCTGGTGCACACAGACTTCTATGTTATGTAGAAATTGTCATGCTTTGAGGATTCTGTCTAAAACCTAAAGGCTGCTTACGATACTTACTATCCACTACATAGAATCTTTGCCCTGTTAGAAACTGTTTCTGCAGAGCAAAAAACGTGTGTGGAACATACTGGTCACAAGTCATCAACTGTCATCCACACACAGAGTTACTCTTCAAAGATTTATAACATGTTCAATACCTCCCTTGCTCACTTTGCCACTGGATTCAAGCTAGTCTGGCTGATGAGGGGTGTTACCCCCTCCATGTGTTTGCAATACCTCTAAACGCCTGTTAGAAATGGAGGTCTCTAGTTGGCAGTGGCTTGCACCCTGTCTAAGTAGGGACCCTTCCTTCTACTCAGGGTAAGGGGATTACACAGTTGAGCTAACCCCTGTTCACCCACTTGGTAGCTTGGCACGAGCAGTCAGGCTTATCTCAGAGGCAATGTGTAAAGTATTTGTACAAAACACCTTCAGTAACACAGTGAAAACATATCAAATTGGACACCACACCAGTTTAGGAAAATACCCTATATTTATCTAACCAAAACAAGATCAAAATACAACATAGACAAGTGAAGATATGAATTTTCAAAGAATAAAACAAAAATACAGTTCCTTGAAGTTGATAGCACCGACTGGGGCTATCATGGCGTTGTGACCAATAAATTCAATAGTTCTGTCCGACCTCAATGGAGTTGATGGGGTTCTATGGTGTCGGCAAAGACCTGAAAACACTACCTTGGAGTTGAAGAGGCCTTGAGGACCTTGCGGTGAAGAGCAGCGGTGAGGCGTTGTGAGGCGGCGGTGCTGCACGTCGGGGCAAAGGTTGGTGAGTCCTTGAAGTCAAACACGTTGCAGATTATACTTCATGAGGTTGAAGCCAGGAGCACTCACGTCAGCAGTGCCAGGGGTGTGGTGTTGTCACGAGCGGTGCATCGTGCACTTCATGACGCGGTGTCCGTGGCTTTAGTGTAGGCAGCAGCGTGACGTCATTGCGTGTGCTGGCATCAGAGTCGATAGCGCTGTCATCAGCTGACCAGGGGCTATGGTGTCATTCAGGATGGTGAGCACAGCTACTATGCAGGCAGTGGAGTCGGTGGCAGCGCGAAGTGGTATCATTGGTGAGATCAGGGCTGCTATGTTGTTGAAGTCAGTGACCACAGCCCCGGTGCAGGCAGCAGCGTTGATGTCAGCGAGAAGAATAGTTGTCAGTGAGAACAGGGCTGCTGCGTCGTCGAGGTCGGTGCTGCGTTTACCCAGCAAGCGGTGGCCTCAGTGTCAGTGCAGGCTGTGGAGTCGGTGATGGCGTCGAGAATCCTTTTCTTAAAATCACAGTCCAGCAAACACATCCAGTGGCCCAGAACTGGGAATGGCACCACTTGACAGGTTCAGGACACCCAGCAATGGAGGCCAGGTGCTGCATATGACTTTTTTGATGACCCTGAAACTTCCAACAGGAGGAGGGAACATACAAGCCCTTGGAGAAATTTGGAAAGCAGGATCAAAACAGCAAAGTCCAGTTCCTTCACTGCCTACAGACAGAAGCAGCAACTGCAGGCCGACCCAGCAAAGCAACACATAGCAAAGGGGCAGCACTCCTCTTGACAGCTCTTAAGCTCTTCTTCTTGGCAGAGTCCTCAATCTAGAAGTGTTCTAAAAGTCTGGGGCTTTAGGTCCAATACTTAAACCTCTTTTTGTCTTTGAAGTAGGCATTCTTCAAAGGATTGTCTTTGTAGTGCACAAGTTCTTGTCCTGCCTGGTCTTGGCTCCAGACTCCAGGGGGGTGGAGACAGCATTGTGAGAGGCCAGGCACAGCCCTATTCAGGTGTATGTTAAAACTCCTCCCACCACTCTAGCTCTCGAATGCCCATCAGCCTGGTGATAGGCAACCAGGACATGCAGGGCACACCTCAACTCCCTTTGTGTGACTGCCTAGAGGGAATGTACAAACAGCCCTTGCCAGTCTAAACCAGATGTTGATTCCACAGGCAGGCAGAGGCACAGGATGGTTAAGCAAGAAATTGCGCACTTTCTAGGATGTGTTTTTAAATTCTGAGCTCAGAGTGCCCAAACTCCAAATCTCTAGCTTTTAAAAAAATGTATTTATTTATTTATTTACAGAGTTTTATATAGCGCGAACTTGACCCGAAGGCATTGGGTATCAGAGCGCTTTACACGAACACCAGTTGCGTTACACGAGGACACATTCATTTTTGTTAGGCACGGGGCGATTAAGTGATTTGACCAGAATCACAGTATGTTGCTCGTCCTTGCCGAGATCGAACTTGGTTCCTCAGATTTGAGGTCGACCGCCCTAGCCATTAGGCCAACTGCTCTCCACTCCTCTGTCCTTTTCCCAATTGAAAGTTACACTTGTAAAATGTTACAAGGTAGCTCCAATGTCAACCTATGGGAGAGCTAGTCCTTACAATAGTGAAAAACGAAATTGGCAGTATTTCACTATCAGGACATGTAAAACACACCAGTACATGTCCTACCTTTCACATACACTGCACCCTGCCCTGTGGGGTACCTTGGGCCTACCTTAGTGGTGCCTTACATGTAGTAAAAGGAACTGTTTGGGCCTGGCAAGTGGGTGCACTTGCCAGGTTGACCTGGTAGTTAAAAACTGCACTCACAGACCCTGCAGTGGCAGGCCTGAGACAAGTTCACAGGGCTACTCATGTGGGTGGCACAACCAGTGCTGCAGGCCCACTCGTAGCATTTGATTTACAGGCCCTGGGCACACTAAGTGCACTTTACTAGGGACTTACTAGTAAATCAAATATGCCAATCATGGAGAACCAATCAGAATCATAATTTACACAGGGATCACTTGCACTTTAGCACTGATCAACAGTTGTAAAGTGTCCAGAATACCTCAACCAGCAAAAACGAAGTCCAGCATAACATCAAATATACAGGGGGTAGAGGCAAACAAAACAGGGGAAACCATGCCAAGGATGCCAGGTCTAACAACACCTATGATGCATTAGAAGCACGTGCATTTTGTAAACACTTACACCAATTAGCTGGACACAAGCTGTACAAAATAAGGTAGAAAAGTAATATGGTAATTACCCTTTACTATGTAAACTATAAAACCAACTAACACACTCATTGGATGATGTCATCAATGATGTCATTTGAGATGTCATCCGTGATGCCATAAACGTTGTCATAGAGCATGTCACGAGTGATGCAATATGGGAGGTCATAAGCAGTGCATGGCTGGGGCGCAAGTTATAGTTAGCTCTGCTAACTTTAACTGGAGAATGTCTGTGGTTGTTTGAGTGCAAAACGTTAATGTGTTAATGCTGTCACTAACATATACACCTAACTATGATGTTACTTTAGCCTTTGTTTTTTTCAGTTAATATTTGTATACTTGCTGGGGCAGAAGTGTTATTTAAAGCAAACAAGATGGCTGCAGAAGCTATGGAAGAAAGTGATTGGGTGAGTGTAGGTAAATAAGGGGATGAGTGAATTTAAGCTAATTAATTGTGTTCTTAATTTACGATATCGTGTTTCAATAACTGCTTCAAGTTCCTCTGACAATGATGGAGTTGTGATGATTCCTCAATTTTCCTATTCTGAATAGCCATCTTTGGATATGAAGAAGGTTTTATTGGCCCTATGTAACATTAGCCTTCCCAAACCTGTGTCGATCTGAATTTTTTAAGGTTTCATAAATCATTGATGAGAGAAATGTGAGACATCTTGGTTCTTAGATATGCCTTTACTGTACTTTCTAAATATCAGACCCCACTCTGCAGGGCACCACATTATATATGGGGTACTGGGCCCCATACATGGATGTTGAGGTTGTTTGCCATTCGTGCACTGGGTCCCATCCTACTATCACACTGCGAACTGGGTCAGGTGAAACCCTTTCTACTCTTGACTCTAAGGATAGTGAAGGTGAGCAATCATAGGCTTCTCAGGGAGGTAATGTGTGATGCTTGAGCTCAGCCCTCAACAGTTAACCAACAGACACAATAACTTCAATGTGCAGTCCATTTCTAGTCTTATTAGAGAAAGAAAGTACTTTTAACAACACATTTATATTAAATGCTATGCGATCCAATGCGTTACACATGGTAGTGTCTCAGGGTGGATTTGTCTTCAAAGAGCTACACTCTCGCCACTCCCTCTTTACTACCCCCATCTGCTGAGCTTCCCTCTTTCTGGGAAATCAATATATAGCATCACTCAAGTGCAGATGCAACCTTTCCTTGTTCACAATCAAATGTGCACTAATTGTTGTCTTACCACCTTGCAGTACTGGGATGGTACATTAAAGTCCTCAATTATCCCTTACAGACTCAGGCGTCCATCCTACACATCTAGAATGGGGCCCACAGTGAGCAACATCTTTGCTCAGCCACAGGGGGAAGCCGGCAGCCAACCATGTCTGTCTGCGCCCTGGCCCAGCCTTAGTCATTTGAGTCTACAGTGCCAGCACAGCTGCAGACTCATCTGTGGTGGTCTCAGATGGATGTGGCCCTGCCTGGGTCAACAACAGTCCAATACTGGGGTGGGCTAACAATAGTTACAGCAGTTGCAGTTCCAACTGGACTGGAGGAAGGTGAGTCCTGACCGGGCTTATGACAATTATAATAGATTTTGCCTTATTATTTTGTGCTTTGAGACCAAAATGTGCTTGAATTACATCTGTGAAGGTATGTGAGGTGGCACATAACAGTTCTATAGGCAGTTGATCAAAGTAGGCTTATGTTGATTGCTTTGATCAATGCCACTGGCTTCTGGGTAAAGGAATTACCTTCACAATGGTTATATATATTGAATGGAATACCTCATGAGCGCTTTCAGACTTTGTACCATTACATTAGTGATAATCAACGCTGCATTTATCATGGGTGTGATTAAAGCACCGAAAAATAAGAAGCGCTGTATTGTCCATGTATGCAAAATTTGAAGGTCAAAATAGCTGTGACATTTCTCATTTAAGTGCATGGACCAGATTTACCAAGTATTTTTGTACACCCAAGTTCAACAAAAGGTTGAATTTGCAGCTCATATTTACAAAACTTGTGTTAGAATTTACACATATCATGGTTGATTTTCTCTTGTAGTAAGTGAAGGGGTGAAGAAAGGAATATGGTTGCTCCAAGTCTCAATGTCAGGAGTGGCTTTCAACTGTTTGTAATGACCACTAGGCTGAAAGTTTGTTGGTGTTAACAGAAGTTTTGCAAAGCATGTTCCACTGTGGAAAGACATATATTGTACTTCTACGAAAGGTAGGATGATGTTTGTTTCCATAGTGGGAAAGAGGTGTGCTACACTAATTTTGTTTGAGTGTGCAATAACAGGTTTCCCCACATGACAATATTTTCTTAGGTTGATATTTCTCCGGTGAAGAAAAAATGAGGAAATATTCTGTTTGTAAATGTGAATGTTCCCAGGTAGAGTTAACCCTGCCACTTGAGGTAAATATTGCCTATTAAGCTATCAGGTAGATGGACTTGAGGGCATTACTCAGCCAGAAGACGTTACTTGTCACCATGAAGAATTATGTTAAAAAAGGTAGAAATTCAGGGGGTCATTTTGGTAACAGGGCATCGTTCCAAAATCACTGCTGTCCCACATGCCCTGTTTTCCTTTCCATCACAGCAGCAGGTGTAGCTGCTTGGGTAGCATAAAGGGCTCGACCATTGAGAACCCTTTGTGATTGGACTGCCCACTAATGGACCTCTGGCTTTTTAGTGCCAACTGTGTCATTTCCCATTTGCAGATGCTGTGATAGCCATGCCAGTTACAAACAGGAAAAGTTAACTATAAACCCCACACAGAGAGGGGAGGATCGAGGTCTGTTCTGTAAAATAAAATAAAAGTGCCAGCCAGGCTGCTACGACATGGTGTCCTGGTCAGTCTGACATTTTTGCTGAAAGTGCGTCAACCACATTGACAGGAGCTCTTTTGATGAACCATGACCAAATGACCACAGAGCGGTGCGTGCATTGCATTTGCTCTTCTAAACATCTTTGTGACTCTCCTGTTGATTCATTTACTTTAATAAAGTTAGATTTATAAGTTATTCTTGAAGTTAAGCTACCTGCATATTGTTAATGAATATCCCTTTGAATTTCTTTGCTGCTAGATCTCATATACTGAAATAAAGTAAACTGTTTGAAAGTATTCCTGTTATCATCGTCAACTATTTTTCTTAGCGCTTCAAACCCAATAGCCGTAGCCAGACAAGTAAGCATACAAGAACAAGGATGATACCAGCAGTGACTCCTCCGCAATGGTGGAGGAGGGTCACCTCACTGGCTCAGCCAGCAACTGAAAAATAAAACGATATTGTTTTAGTTTTCAGCTGCAGGCTGAGCCAGCGTGTGTGGGGATGGGTGGGGCCAGGCCATGGAAGGGGGCGGAGTGATGTGCACTGCTAACTGTGCATGTCTGTTTGGCGGTTGTCTTAGGCTGACCAAACAGACGTGAAGTTAGGTTTCTCCAAATCAGCTGTATTGCACAGCCTGGTTGAAGAAACAGCACAGATTGCCGGTGCCTGAGTGAGCTTTAAACAAGCCGGCTCAGGTCAATCCCCACGCTGCTCTCATGTAGCATGAGAGCAGCACAGGGATTGCACTACGAGTCTCTGATGCTGTCCCAGGGGTCGCTGGGACCAGAAAGCAGAGGAGCTCCAAGGCACAAGGCAGTAGAAGCAGCATCAGGTATGTTTTATTTTAATTTTTTAATGATTCCACCCCCGCATTCCCACCGCGCAACCTCCACCTGCCCACCACTGTTTACATGCGTCAGCCACCACTGGATGAGACTATCAGAAGAGATAGGATTTCAGCATATGTCAAAATTCAAAAGTTTGTATTGGGTTTGATTCATGAAGACTGGTGCGAGTAGGTGTGACTTATTCTTGTTGTACCCCTGTCTTACTTGTAAATTTTAAGAGTAAGCTAAGGGCACTCCTGTCTTACTTATGTTTTATTCGTGGAAATCAAAATTGCTACATGAGTAGGCCACAATCTTTGTGTAACAGGCCCATTGTTTTCTGAGCCCTTCTGGAAGGTTCTTTGAAGAATTCAAGGTTAGCATCATGAAAGCTTTCACTCCTGTTATGGCTTTTTCCACTTTTGGAGGTGCAATAGACATTAGTTGCTACATCAGAGCATTCTTGTGGTCATGTAGAAGGCTATATTGCATTTTAGATTGCTTGGACATGTCCATCCAACACCTTATGGACCACAGTAAGTAACAAACATATTCTGGCCTTTGCCAGCAGTCATTCCAAGCATTTCAGAATGAGAAAAAAGAGAGCATGACATAGCGTGTTAGTGACTAGTCTTGCAGATGTATTCTGCATGACTGGTATATTTCTGTGACACTAGCCCAATAGACATTTCAAGAATTTAGAGTCGCTGCTATGATAGACCTAAATATTTTGCCACTATGCTCTAATAAATAATCTTCCCAAACAATTTGAAATTAACATTGATATCTGAAATTGTTGCATTTAATCTGATGCTCCTTCTGTAAAAGGGAGACAAAGATGACACTTAGGGTAAATTCCAAGTCTAACGGTCCTCAGACCACCAGACTTGTGGTGTGGCAGCGGTGGCGGTCTTATGACTGCCACATTATGACCCTAGTAGTCGTGTCGCCTTGGGACCACCGATTCCGCTAGGGAACTGCCATGCGGTGGTGCGGCGGTCCAGAGGCATCCATATGCTTGGCGGAACCGCCGTTTTCCCACTAAGCATATTACGAGTTTCCTCTCCACCAGGGTTTTCATGGGGGCTCTTCCTCTACAAAGACCCTGGTGGAGAGGAGACACAGGAGGCCCTACAGGGCTCCCTTTTGCCTCACACCCTGTGGATGCACACAGGGGAGCACAACATGTGCCCCCCTGTGTGTTTGCACTGGTGTTCCAGAATGGCATGGACTTATCAGTCCATGCCATGCTGGAACTGTTTTTGACGTTTCCATTGTGGTGCCTATTTCATAGGCACAACTGTGGGAATGCCAAAGGAACCACCCACCAATGACCAAAAAAGTAATTATATGGCTGGCGGTTCTCACGCGGATTTGGCGGTGCGGCGGCAGGGTGGACCCACCGCCGCACCGTCAAACTCGTAATCAGCTTCTAAGGGACTTGGGCTTTTATCCCTCTGTAATTAGAATCCATTCTGACGCTATATAAGTCACTCACAAGAAGAAAATTTATTTGGGGAGAGTATACTGGGAGCAACTTTTTAAACTTATTTAGAGTCAGAAAAGTGTTTGGCATCCATGATTGAATCTCTTGAAGACCATTTGCATTTATAATAAATTTTTCTAAAGATCGATGTATTGTTTAAATATGATTTCTATCAAATTAACTCAAGTGTGAAGGGTTTCGGTATAGATGTTAAACATGAGGTATGCTGCGCATTAACCCTCTGGAACACAAAGACCAGCAAATGATCTGAGAAAAAAGTGTATAACTTTACTCTAGGTATTCTAGTGTGCAAAAAAACAATCAAAACATTCAAAAGCATGGCTTTACAATCATATCCTATTCAAGAAAATATGATAGTCAAGAGTATGAAATGCTGGTGATAAATCAAGCAACACCTGTCAACCATAAATCTTCAAGAGCATCCTTGTAACTACATCTGCTGCCATACCAGTCAGAACCATCATGAATAATTCTTTAACAAAAGGAGTCTCTCCAGGAGAATTAAAAAAGACAAACATAATACCATTATTAAAAAAATCAAATCTGGACCCGCATGACTCAAATAACTACAGACCAATTACAAATGGGCCATTCCTGGGCAAACTGATAGAAAGAGTAGCATTCACCAAAATGTCACAATTCATTGAATATAACTCCATACATTCTAACTTCCAAACAGGAATCCGTCCAGGAAGAGGGACAGAATCTGCCCTCACCACCATCTGGGATGACCTCAAAAACACAGTAGACCAGAACTGGGTTGCTTTACCACTTCTTTTGGCCCCTTCAGCTGCTTTCGATACAGTTCATCATGACACTCTAATCTAAAGACTCCACAAAACTGGCACATCAGGGACTACTTTCAACAGGACCATATCATACCTTCAAATTAGAAGCAAAGACATCCATACTCCCCCTTTCTCATCCAAGCTTTACTTCACAAAAGCAGGTGTCCCTCAAGGCTCTACCAACTCACCCATGCTTTTCAAAATCTACATGAACACTACTGTCAATACTTCTCAAACTGGAAAGCCCCAAAGACATTGGAAACTTAAACATCTTCAGTTGTCTCCAAGCCGTTGATTGGTGATGACTTGGAGCCATCTCAAACTCAAATCCTTCAACACTGTAAAACTCATCTGTGGTGTTTGGAAAAATGATGACCCACTCTGTTCCTGGTCTATCGATCTGGGGCTACCTCCTAAAATATCTAAGGAAGTAAGAAACCTTGGTATTACCATTGACTCCAAGCTATCAATGAATGCCCAAGTGGATAGGTTAGTAAGATCCAGCTTCATTATTATGAAAAGTCTGCCTCAAAACCCCAGCATAAAAGAAACAAACCATGTGTGGTACATCTTTCTATGTTCAAGCAAAGCAGTCAAACTATGGAATTCATAACCCCCAGACATAAGATCCATGGACAACCATCTTTCATTCAGAAGATTACTCAAGAGTTGGCTCTTTCCTGCATGACCACCATACTCGAAACACAAATGTACAGCATATGCTTGTGTATGTAAACGTATAATTATATTATATGTATGTATTTGGATATGTGCATTTTATTGTACAATTGTATATACTACATATGCTTATGGGTCTCTGTTTTATTTTATCTGAATGTGTAAATATGATCATAACAATAGTATTTCACTATTGAAATGCTGGGGAAAATATAAAATAAAAATGAAGAAAAAAATGAATAAGAACATAAAACTACCAAAAATATTAATAAAAATAAATAAATTAGTTTTATGTACAGCACCGCTTGAAAGCCTGAGTTTTTAATATTTATCCATGCATGTGCATATGGGACTATATATAATACAATTTGATATCCCTTTATTACTTTTCATGTACATGTATACCTTTTTAATGTAGTTATCTATCTATACATTTATTACTTTACTCGAACTGTAGATAAAAAAATCTACTCCAGTTCCCTACTCTGTCTCAGCCTATACCTCTTTCAATACATTCTCTACCTCTACTCTCTGACTCATCATGAGCCTCATTTTACTACTATGACTTCCCAAAAAGCCCTTTTTATTATCTTCCCTCCTCTATCCTGCCTTTATCCTATTCAACCTAAGACTCACTTGTCCACCGCTCCAATTAACAACTTATACTTCCCTATAAAGATCTGTCACTAATCCACTTAGGGTTCTGGAGTAGCGTGCTACTCACCGAAAAGCACTTCAACGCCTCGTCAGCGGTAGTAAGGGCTATATAAATATAATTACAATAAGCATGGCAGACTTTACCTTGTTGTATTCCGCTTTAGGTGTCCGTATATAGGTTTTCCTGAAACATGTCCTTAAATAGGCACAATTCGCATTGCCCTTATATAGGCACAAGATCCCAGTCCTTATTTAGGCATTAGCCATGCTATCCAAATACAGGCATGGTCACTTACATCCGTCCACCCTAACGTCACAACGAGTTCTTAGAAACCAGACCCTTAAGCTCTTGGGAGTTCCCCTAGCACAGGATTATTGATTTCTCCAAGAACTCATTTATTATGCATGAACAGCTATACCTTAAGGCAGCGGTTCCCAAACTGTGCGCCGCGGCTCCCTGGTGCGCCGTGAAAACTAGCCAGGGGCGCCATGAACAGATGAGCACACAGTTTGGGAATCAGTAATAAATAGTATGTTGCACTTATGTGCATTTAAATTCAACACTGCTCCGTGTGGTGAGGCCTGCAGTGGTTGCCCTGGGCCATAAGAGGGCAGTGCAACCTCACTTTCAATGCGTCTAGTATCAGGACAGCAGGGAGATGAGGATATTTCAATGCATTTGCTTTCGCGCTGTCCTGTGAGGTGAAGTCCGCTGTCTGACCAGCAGAGAACACATCAAGCAACCTGTGGGTCTTTTTGCACTCAGTAACGCATGTTTACATACAGTGGGAGTCAGTGGTCTTCATTGAGCTCAGCTGTAGGCTGCAGGCGACAGGCTAAACAAGCAGTTCACGCTCCCTTTACCAACATGGTGGTAAAAACGGAAGTGCTTGTCTGCATTCCAAGAGTTCCACTGAGTCAGACTGAGATTGAATTTGCAGGAAAACCACGTGCATTGCCAGTGCCCAATCTAATGTTTTTTATTTGCATTTTCTGTTTCCCAAAAATTGCTGCAGACTTACTCCAAACCTTGATTGTGCTTGACTGTGTCTAGATCATGTTCGTTTTAATTCTTTTTTTTTCTATTGTCCTCATTTTACACATTTTATTTAAAAAGAAATGGAAATAAACAACCAGAGAACAGTGGTCACTATCAATAGTATTATCCAACGTATATTTGTTTGCAAAAGTCAAGTGAATATTTAGTTCGGCAAGCTATGGTATATTCTGTTTCTCACGAGTGTCTGTAATTCATTTGTCTGTCAAACAGGCTGCGGTGCGCATGCCAATGTGTTTCAGGCATGCACACTGACATGCATTTACAGTTCACTTCTCTGAGAACACTATGTCCCTCCAATGAGTCCAATCAGTCGTTGACACAGCATGGGGCTCTGCAGTGGCCAGAATAGGATTACATCTATGATATATAATACCTTCATCACCTTTATTTTCAGGGAAAAACATGAAAGTACTACCGAGAATGGGCTTACATTCACCACCCGCCACAAAAAGGTAACGTAATGGGGAGCCGCAGCCATCAGGCAATAGGTAAAGGGAGCCGCAGTTTGGAAAAGTTTGGGAACCACTGCCTTAAGGGTTCATTCCTGACGTCTTCCTCTGCCTGACTTTACGTCAATACTAACATTCCAAGGCACCTACCAGGTATAAATATACCTTCCCTTGCCCAAGCAAGTAGGAGGAGACCTCGACTTTAGAGGAGCCCGTGTCCCGGCCTGACGCACTGACAAGAGACGCTGTCATCCCTGCTCGCAGAGAATCCAGCTCCCAGTGTTCTGACTCCCTTCGCGGGGTGTTAGAGTTCGAGATCCGGAAGGAGATTCCCACCTCTCTCATTCTCAAAGTATGGAGGTGACTAGAACCTAGAGGGAGACTTGGCATACTAGACTTGGCATACTAGTCTATAGTATACCATACTATAGAATACTTCACCTACTTCTTACCTTGCACTACACTTAGGTTAGGTACACTGGGGTAGAACTAGTTTAGAGAAGCATCGTATGAGTACTCGATTTTTTAGCTTATGTTATTTATGTATATGAATATATGTGTCATAGCTAAAAGATAATGCTAGCGCAGTATTACTTTCTACTGCTTAAGCTGTACATTATATATCTCGCATACTGTCTTGTGATCATAACAGCTCATATCTCTTACACGAGAAACAAGACTGTTCAATAAAGCCTTTTATTGAAACGCCCGTCTATTCTTTCTGTGTAACTCTGAAGAAACTAAGCATGCACTATTAGCTGAGTGAAACTGTTATCTATTGTTTCCACGATTCTGAGAGTGTTCCGATTCTAAAGGGAAACAAAGTTGTCATGTTTATGCGGTTGCCAGAAACTACTCCCTTCTTGTTTACAAGGAGTTTCTAGTGGCCTCTGAGTTAGCTGGCACAAAGTAATTTAGTTTAATATACTCGATAGGGACATACTGACCTCAGTCCTATGTCAAATCTATAGGGTATATTATTCCAATGCGCAGAGCTTATTAGGGAAATAGGAACTACACTACATGGCGCCCAACGGTTTGGTAAGGCACTAATTTAGCGCTAGATACTGAGTAACTCTGTCGTGCTTTTCTCTCAGAGACCCCTACTCACATACTCCATAAGACGTCTGGAGTGGGTAGGGTTAAATATTCGCCAAAGCTAAATAGGACAAAAAACCCTATATATTAGCCATTTGGTTTGTTCAACGTTGAAGGATACAGTGTTCCAAAATATTGTGCACCTTATCTTTTGTTTCCTTGAAACTTGGTCTACATTTTTCAAAAAACAAATGTCCATACACGGGGATAATGGCACCGAGGACGGTGTCGCTGCGGCTGACTGAGTCATAACAACTTTTAATTTTACAGGTTTAAATGAAACCGATGAGGGTGTTATAAACATCCCTCAAAACTTAAGGAGAGCCATCACTCTAAAACTTATAAAACACGGCCTACCACCAAGAGGTGGTAGAGCAGTTTTCGTGATAGAGGCACACGAATCCTTTCAGACAGAGGTATTCTATTCATGGATAGTATTCCCAGAATCAAATCCAATAACAAAACTATTTCACTTCTTTAAAGAAGATGAACCACCAGAGGAATATATTCCTTTCGAGGATATTGAAATTCCACTCACATACCAGGAGCATAATCTCTGGTTTAAAGGTGCCCTAAAACATCACAAAAACATTACCAGGCTCGGTCCACTAGGTAGATGTTGTAATTTACTTGCATGCTTAGTCATAGGATATGTAGAACACTTGCATGTCTTGGTAATAGAATTGGAACCTTGTTACCTCATGGAGTGTCTTGTGGCATTCTGGCTTTGGAGGTGCTGCTGTTGAGACCTGTATTCAGTCGGTGGTTGCATTTGATTAAAGCCTAACTTGGAAGACTAATGATTCCGGCTTTTATTACTGGCGACGAGGAGCTCTTGATTGGGGACAAGCCTGAGCAACCACCGATTCCCCTGTGAACCCACTACAATTTTTTTTTTCTCCGTTCAGATGTGTGGGGAAAAATTTGTGTACTTGTGTACATAAGGTAAGAAGAGTGCCGAATTTGATGGTTGAACCGTTGAGACTTGAGCTTGAAAGGCTGCTGAAGTTGGGTGTAATTGAGGAGATTGAAGCCTCGGAATGGTTAAGTCTGGTGGTTTTAGTACCTAAAGATGGTGGTTCTGCTGTGAGAATGTGTGTGGACTTACGTGGATTGAACGAATGGATCTGGGTAGACCGCCAGCCTCTTCCAAATATCTCAGAGTCTATTAATTTGTTGAAGGGAGCTAAAATTTTTAGTGTTTTGGACCTTTCGTCCGCTTATCATCAGATCATGCTTCATAAAGATTCCAGGCATTTAACGTCTTTTGTCACTCCCTTGGGGGCGTATCAATTTTTAAGAATGCCTTTCGGGTTAGCCTCAGCGGCAGCCTGCTTTCAGAGAATAATGAAAATGATTCTGGGAAGTTTACCTAATGTCCTGTTTTTTCAGGACGATATTCTAGCTTACGGTAAGGATGAGTGTGAACATGAGAAGGTTTTGAGATCTGTATTGGGTAAGTTGAAAGAAAAGGGACTCACAGTCAAGAAGGATCAATGCCGTATTGGACTGAAGTCTGTCACTTATCTCGGTCACGTTATTTCTGGAGAAGGTATACAGCCTAAGCTACAACTTGCAGAGAGCATTGTCAAGGCCCCAGCACCTGAAGACAAAGAGCAAGTTAGGTCCTTTCTAGGGATGGCAGAGTTCTATTCCAAGTTTGTGAGAAGTTTTGCTAGTGTTGTTGAGCCCATCAGAGTCTTGCTAAAAAAGGGGGCATGTTTTGTCTGGACACCAGAATGTGAGGTGGCTTTTGATTTGGTCAAAAGTGAAATTGGGAAGATGCCAACCTTGGGGCATTTCGATACCAAATTGAGAACCATCCTTACAACGGATGCCAGTCTCAAGGGACTTGGGGCAGTACTCTCCCAAGTTGTAGATGGAGAAGAGAAAGTAGTAGCCTTTGCCTCCAGAGCTCTTAGAGAAGCTGAAGTCAACTACTCTTGCATTGAAAGAGAAGCGCTGAGTGTGTTTTGGGCAACACAACATTTCAAGTTTTACTTATGGGGGATTCCGTTTACGGTGAAATCTGATCATCTTCCTCTTGTTCAGATTTTCTCGTGTCATCACAGTGACCACATGACTCCTAGACTTAAGAGATGGAGTGAGGGTCTGCAAGAATTTAATTTCCGTGTACAGTACATATCAGGCCTGAGCAATAAATCTGCCGACTGCTTGTCACGCTTGCCACTGGACTCTGAACATGTAGGAGAGGAGTTTGAGTGTGTAAATTGGTTGATGGAGCATTCATTGTTAAAAGAAGAATGGTCATCTTGCACTGCTAGTGATAAAGTATTCTCCTCTCTTAGGGAGGTTATTTCAAAGGGGTGGCCTAGTTACAAAGACCTTGACTGTGATTTGAAACCCTTCTGGACTGTAAGGAATGATTTAACCTTTGCCAGGGAAATCTGATGAGAGGTGATAGGGTGGTTCCACCTGATGAGCTTAAGGATAAGGTAATCAACTTGGCTCATGAGGGACATTTGGGAAGGAGTCTTACGAAAACACGGGTCAGAGAAAGATATTGGTGGCCAGGAATGGATCGAATGATAGAAAATGTTGTCAAAGACTGTCATTTGTGTGCCATTAATGATAAGTCTCATGTGACTAGTCATGCTCCTCTTTCTCCTGTAGAAGTGCCTGATGCGGTGTGGACCAAGTTGGGATTGGATATAATGGGTCCTTTTGAATTAATGCCTTCTCATGAGAAGTTTGTTGTTCTTTTAGTGGACTACACCTCAAAGTGGGTGATTTCCAAGTGCATGAGTTCTGTTAATTCGAGGTCAGTGATGGAGTTTTTAAAAGATGTCTTTGCTTCAGAAGGTGTTCCCAAATATTTAGTCACTGACAATGGGGTGCAGTTCACCTCCCATGAGATGCATGCTTTTCTTGTAGATCTAGGCATAATTCATCAGAAAACGGCTTTATATTCTCCACAGGCCAATGGCCTCACAGAAAGGATGAATAGGGTCGTCAAGAGTTGTGCTCAACGGGCACAAGATTCTGGAGTTTCCTTTGGTGATGTGTTAAGAGAAACTTGGTGGGCACACCGCACCGTTCCTAATGCTATTTCTCAAAAATCACCTTTTGAAGCTTTGAGAGGGAGGATAGAGAATTCTAAGTTAAATCCAGTATGGCTCCCTGTTGGGAAGAACAATGTTGCGACTGAAGAGTTAAGGAAAAATAGACTGGCTGAGTACCAGCAGAAATACAAACTGCGGTAAGATGACAAGATGTCAGTGAGGGAGAAGAAATGGAATCTGGGTGATCGTGTTTTGGTAAAAAGAAACAAGCATGTTCACAAAGGTTTGTCTAATTTTCTTGGCCCTTTTGTCATCACCGCGATCAAGAAAAACATTGTAACTTTGGACAATGGTTGTACCTGGAGTATGTCTAGACTGGTTAAATTCACTGAGACAACTCATCGTACAACCAGTGACCATAGTTGTGTTTCTGTGGATAGAGGTGCAAACAATAATAGTTCAACTAGACTCAGGCATGTACCTGTGAAATTCAAGGATTATGTTTTATATTAGAATTTAGTGTCTTCCATTTTTCCTATGCTGTTCATTTTTATATACTGTTATGTTGGAATTTTCTCATTGTTCTCTTGTTTTTTGTTTCTCATGTTTGGGCCATTGCTATGAGACTTTTACTGTTCTGTTATCTTTATGATTTTGTAAGGGGGATGTGTTGTAATTTACTTGCATGCTTAGTCATAGGATATGTAGAACACTTGCATGTCTTGGTAATAGAATTGGAACCTTGTTACCTCATGGAGTGTCTTGTGGCATTCTGGCTTTGGAGGTGCTGCTGTTGAGACCTGTATTCAGTCGGTGGTTGCATTTGATTAAAGCCTAACTTGGAAGACTAATGATTCCGGCTTTTATTAGTAGACCAGGAGCAACATGGCCGATTCTAGCCGGCTACACACCTCATCCTGACATCGATGTAATGTCAGACGAGAAATTACTTACTCAACTACAATAGTTAATAAAAATTTACAGACAATTAGTCCAATATGTCATGCAGACTTTCACAGTCCAACCACCAATGACCATTCCAAATCAAACCCCTCAACAGGGGAATACACTAAAAATTACTCCACAGACTTTACACGCAGTCATGTGTAAAATGCCCACAAAACGTGAGCAAATTCCATTCTGGATAGCTCAAATAATTACTCAAATCGAAGCAGTATTTCCAAATACTAGCCCTTATGAGAAACACAGAATCCTAACAATCTGTTTACCAATGGGGATCACACCACAACTGGAAGATTGCACCACTTGGGGCGCAGTCTTTGCTGCCATCTATACTAAAACACATGGTGTTCCATCAATTGCAGTAATACCAGATGTCCTGAAACAAATTCAAAATGAATACGGGGCAGAACCTGCTCTGAATTTAGGTATGAAATTGCTGAAAAACTTCGACTAGGTCTCAACAGTAATATTATCTAATATTAAAGGGGAGGCAGCATCAGTGGCGATCCGCCAACGCTTAAGGGAATTTGATGTTACAGAACATCAACATGAACTACCCAGAATAATAGAACAATCTTATGCAGAATTAGGCAGAGATAGTTTGGGTGGAAAACCTTGAAGCCAAAACTATCTGAAAGTCCTGAGAAGGACTCTATTAAACAAAATCCTACATCTTCTAAAAAGAAGTGGGAAACTAATAAACAAAATTCAAAAGAGAGACGTTCTCAATCCCGAGGTAGGTCTCCTCAAAAGGAGCCCTCTGAAAGGAGGTATAACCTCAGGAATAGGGATAATTTAAAAAAACCTGACAGGTATCAAGATACTGATACACGTTCCTCTCGTACCTTTCAGATATCGTCACAGACATCAGAAAGAAGAGGACGGTCAGAACACAGAGAAGAACGCGTGAAATCCAAAGACGATAAACACGTTCAGAAAAATAAACAAAACCTCAATTCACAAAAAAGAAGGTAGCAGGTCTGAAGATCAGACATGCCGAGAATACTGAGAACACAGCTCAAGAACGGGGAATGGGCTCAGACAATGCTGGACAGTGGAGCAGAAGTAACAATAGCTTGCCAGAACCTGAAGGAACTTCTGGAGATAGTGGACTTGAATGAGTACATCACAGTAGAGACTGTAGACACCAGGGTTAGTACTCCACAAACGTTATATGAAATAACACTCCGAATGGCGGGAGACATATCAAGAAAAGTGAAAATACTCTTTTGGGAGAAACTTTCAAGGGGTTATGATATACTTCTAGCAGAAAAGGACTGGCCACCAAACTTTGTCAGGGAGTGCCCACATGGTGAGGACATCATTATGTCTGCCTTCTCCAACCATATTCCAATTCACCTAAAATATACTTATGCCAGGAAATGGGCAGTTGCCCAGGCCCCAGCATTATATAAAAATCATGTAGGATGGGATGAGGACTCACCTCACCTCACCTCACCACAAAATACATCTAAAAATCAACCTACTGCACAAAGGCAGTATCCAATAAAGCAAGAAGCTAAAAAACAGGTCAGGGAGATCTTAGATCAACTTGAATACCAAGGGGTGATTGAAACATGCACCTCCTCAATGAACAATCCTTTGTTTCCTGTATCCAAACCAGACAATACATATCGTCTAGTTTTGGATTACAGACACTTGAACACTTGTTCCAAAACATTTGCAGTGCAAAATGCACATAGTACAGCATTAATGAATAACATTGTGCGTAAAAAATATAAAACCACATTGGACATTTCAAATGGTTTCTTTTGTCAAAACATAGCACCTGAAAGCAGGTACTTAACAGCTTTCTCAATAATGGGGACCCAGCGTCAATTTTGTAGACTCTCACAAGGGTTCAAAAACAGCCCGGGGTTATTCTCAGCAAGAGTAACAGAGTTACTACAAATTTATGATAATGAGGCATTGTCATATGTCAATGACATCTATCTGACAGACGATGACCTGGATAGGCACTTGAACAGGGTGAGTACCATTATATTGGGCTTCACCTCTGAAGGCTATAAATTCAACTTTAAAAAATCCAGAATAGCCCATCTCAATGTCCTTTTCCTAGGATATGAGCTTTCAAGTGAAGGCAAGATCCTGGCAGCTAACTTTATAGAAAAGTGCGCGCTGCTCCAACCTCCAAAAACGCTGAAAAATTTACAATCCATCTTGGGTTTCCTAAATTTTGGAAGAACTTATATTCTAAATTATGCAGAAAGGGTTAAACCTCTCTACGAATTAATCAAACCTGATTTTTCAACAAAACATTGGACACAGGAACACACATAAATCCTGCGTTCACTCTAAGCTAACATGTTAGCAACAAATCACTTACAAACACGCGTAAATACACGCAATTTAGTGATCCGAATAATTTCGGGACAATGCGGATTCACCTATTTACCATTTAATGAGGGTGAAAAAGTACCAATTGCATACAAATCACATTTGTATACACAAGCAGAAATGCGCTTCACTTGAACAGAAAAAATACTGACAGCAGTTCAAACCGCTGTAGCAAAAGAAAGAGCTCTAGCTCAAGGGAAACGCATTATTGTCGTAACTCCAGTACCAGCCTTAGAGGCGGTTACAAAAGCGAGCATTCCAAATGCAAAAGCTTTACATCCTAGATGGATACAATGGGTTAATTCTCTTGCTGCAACAGATGTTGAATATGTTTTTGATCCTGATTTAAAAACACAAGCGTTCCTGCAATATGAACATGAATGTCCTCTGCCCACTGAAATTCTGCCTCTCGACCAGTATGAATTTATAATTTACACTGACGGATCAGCACAACCCGCTACAGGGAGTAAGCAAGCTTACAGTGCAGCGTGCGCAATCGTTAAAGGTCACATGCAAGATGGTAACTTCAGACCAATGGCCACTAAAACTCAATCTCTAGGAGATTGTACAGCTCAGCGAGGTGAACTACAAGCATTTAAACTGGCACTTGAGAATACAGATCGCGAATTCCCCACACTCATAGTGTGCGATTCTTTTTACTGTGTTCAGTCGTATAATGAATATATACAAAATTGGCTTCAAAACGGGTTCAAAGATGCAAAAGGTGGCACAATAAAGCATAAAACGCTTTGGGAACAAGCAGTTCAGTTAAGAAACAAACTACCAAAAGCTCACGTGATACACACGCTGAGTCATCAACGTGATGGCGTTCACGTTGCAGGGAATTCATTGGCTGATGAAGCCGCAAAGGGAGCTGTTCAGACGGCTTCCGTAGCTGCGATCACTCGTTCAAAAACGAGAATAGACAGTGAGATATTGTTGGCTGTCAATGCTTCAAGCAAAGGCAGTGGTGCAGCGTTACCAAAGAAATTTCCACTCAAGTACTCTTATGTAATTGATGCAAACAACGTTCCTTTTGCTCGAATCCCTGGAGTGGGGGATAGGGTAATTCCAAACATGGAACGTAGAGCAGCTTTGATTTATGAAGCACATCTGGGGGAGGGTCTGTCACATCAAGGGATCTCTAAAACAATATTAACATTAAAAGAGATGTACTGGTGGCCTGGAATGAATACACAGATTCACATCTTCATCGATGACTGCATAGACTGCAATAGACAGACGTAGTGCAGAACGCCATCAGACACCAGGCTACGAAGTAGCCTGCCCAGTACAGACACCATTGTTAGACAGCATTAGACTATCTACGCGCAGGCGTCCTTTTGGACAAATGCAATCCCACAAATACTAAGTCAAGGTTCCTATGGATATGGCCTCAGCGCTCGGCTGACGCTCGAACTGTTATAAAAGATTTGTGAGTCTTTATCGGCACATACGCAATTGGCACACTACATTCTGACCAGGGCCCTGCGTTTAGCTCTCGGGCTTACAAAGAAGCCATGGCCAGTTTGGGCGTAGCATTGCGGTACTCCTCTCCGTTTCATCCTGAGGGAAATTCTGTTGTGGAAAGGAAAAACCGGGACATAAAGCAGTCTATAACAGCTAGAGTATTAGGTTCGGGTGATGGGTGGGTCAAACATCTTTATGGGGTCCAACGCTCATTAAATAATTTGCCAAGAAGTTCTCTAGGGGGGTCACTCCATATGAGGTCCTATTTGGGACAAGAATGTGGGTTCCTGATCTCGAATGTAAAGGCACAGTGGTGGAAAATAAACCCTTTGATATCAAAGATCGTTTGGCTGTTTTACAGGATCTAAATGAACTAAGATCGAAACAAAGCAACGTGTTCCTGAAGCCAACCACCACTGGGGAAACACCGGCAGTCCCAGCAAGGCCTGTCTGGATCCCAAAAGTTGGGGATCTAGTCAGAGAGAAGATTGCGGACAAGAAGGAATTTGGACCTTCTTACAGACAACCAGTACCTGTCCTAGCCGTACACGGAACAAGAACAGTACTTCTGCCGCCCCTTGCTGGAAAAAAGGAGAAAAGATTTGTGTCAATCGACCTCATCAAACCACAGTATGTGGCCAATACTAAATAGTAGGCCTCGTGGACTCCGACCTAGTAGCAGACGCACTCCTCTCGCCACTATCCAAGAGGTTCAGACTGAAAGGCACATAACTATCGAGAATTCAGCAGTAACAGATGAAGGACTAAGCAACAATGCTATGGAACTCATCCCTCTTGAAACTCAAGTAACAGTTCGTCCAGATACACCTGTCTACACCAACGTAACAAGTGATCAACTGGTTCCAGCGATTTCAACAAATCCTGATGCAATTCCAACAATTGACAGAACTGCTTCTGGCTATTTCATTAACTTTGATACGTTTTCAGAGGATCCGAGTGAACCTGAAACGACGCCAGCCCTAAAAACTTTCAAACAACAAGTACAAGACCTTTTTCATTTCCTGAAAGAGACTTATCTGGTTTCACCATGGATTGAACTATGGATTATTTCTGGAATATTTTTCTTTCTGCTTTGGCTAGCTTTGATTATGACTATCAGCGTGCTTATAAATGGCAGATACATCCATGTGGACACTGAAAGTAAAAATGTGAACTTACTTTTGAAACCACACAAATCATCCCATCGTGAAGCAAGAGACTTGTCAGCAGTGAACATCACAGCCGTTCCTATACAGGATGGTATAGTGTGGGACAAAATCGATTTCGATATATTCGGCCCAACGGAACTTTTGAACATTCCACATTTATTTAAAATTTCATTAAGTGATTTTATTACCTCCAGTACCTATTCTGATGATTGGGACTTTGAGACTGTAAATGACATGATGTCTGATCTAGAAAGGTCTGCTGCATTCTCTAACAATGAATACTTAGAGGGTTCATCAGACTACGAACAGCTTTATTGTTACAACCACTATGGTCATCATTTCTTGCATAAATCTGCAACACCTAGAAATGTGTTTATGTTTAACCAATGGGAACATTGTCCTACACCACCAAGGGGTAGTTCAAAAACGTTTGCTAAAAAGTTTCCATATTTTTCAGGGTACAATACATCTGATCCAGAAACATTTTTACTATAAAAATGTAAACAAAACAGGACAGAAAATTATGTTAACTAATACAAAACAGATTTATTCTGCAGCCTTTATTACCCAACTGTCTAGACATGGATTTGACTTTTGGAAAGACACAATAGACACAAAATCTGTCTGGGGTTCTAAAGATTGGCAAGTACAGGGGATAGAAGCTTTGTTTAGAGCATGTATCATCCCTCAGCAAATAATGTTTTTGAATGACACTGTACAACAAACGTCTTCCCTTGGTTTAGCCAAGATCAAAGACATGAAGACACCTTCTGTACCAACACCTGCAAGTAATAGCACTACACAGGGAGCGGTCACAGTAGACACAATACTACAAAACAACAGAACAGATCCTGATTGGAAAAATTGGTTACTCTGGCCCACAGACACAAACATCTGTCAAGAAAGATTCCTGAATAGAAGACAGGGCTTTACTATCCATAGGCCAGACCCACGTTATGTTCAACGACAACATCCGGGGGTAGTAACAACATACAGTGTAGGAAAATTGTACCTCGACTGGTTACAAAAATCTACACTCGAGGATGTGAAACAACACTTATCTTTACTTAAAGAAGACGCAGACCTTAGGGAATTCTTGCTAGGACCAAGAAAACCGCGTCAAAAACGTTTCATATATGCCGGCATTTATGCTGCTTATAATGAAGTATGGAAGGTTTCACAGGCAGAGGCCGCAGAACGAATACGTGAGCTTGATCGTATTAACTTAGAGAAATCTCTCTCTGTGGTCGACAATGGGTTAACAACTTTGTCATCCAGAATTTATTCATTGGACAACATTGTATCCTCTGCTATTGACATACTGGAACAAGATTTAGCCATGTTACAACAAGGCCAATCTCAGTTACGTTCTATTATGTTATTAGGCTGGACGCTGCAATCTTTGCGTGCGGGCTATGTGCCTTGGCGTTTTATCAACACGTCGTCTCTGTTTGCAGAATACAATCTAACGGATAAACAGATCGAACTGGCACAAAGGGGAGCAAAGTATACAGTGCTGAGCATTGAAAAACTGGAAAAATTACCATTTACGGTAGCAGAAAAACCAGCTACAGAATGGCTTATCCATGGCAAAATAACTCTGCCTGTCACTACTTTTCAGTTTCAGTATTGTCTCAAACAAATGCAAGCAGGCAAATATGAAAGGTTGGGTAAAGAATACATTAAGACATCCTGGGATTTACTTTACAAATACAGATGTTGGAGTGGGGATCGTGAAGTGTTTCTAAGCGGTACACACTGTGAAAATGCACTAAGCTGTTCACTCATTTGTCAGGACATTTCTTTCCACGGGGCTTGTATTGGTTCTGTGGCAAATTTGTCCTGCCACCAGCAGGGTACACCAGCTACTCTGATTAATCCAACGTTTGGCCAACTTTCTAACGGGAGTTACCTCATGTTGAATGATCAGAGTTGCTGTGGCATGTTGCCAGGCATCACATATCTGGTAACGGTCGACTCCAGGGTTACTTGTTGTATGCAAGTATTGTTCCCCCCAATAGACACAGTCAGGGAGTCGCCTCTATGGCCTTCATTGAATGTTTCTTTTATACGTTTTAATACTTTAAGCAGAATGAAAGCCATGCTTTTGCAACAGACCGTGCCTTTGACCTCGGCCAAAGAAATCTATGATTTACAAATTGCAAGGACTTCGGCTGAGATACAGGCTTTAATTCGTACAAACTGCCCTATACATTTCGTAGAAATGATGGGATGTATCTTAAACATGTCTGATACGAGCGGGATTGTACATGTATTTAAGACCGTCTGTTCAGGACTGTTAACACCTTTCCAGGCAGTCCTCGGAATCATTCCAAACTTCGCACATTCGGTGTTTGGTGGTGTGCCATTAATTCTAGCACTTGTTGCGGGAATCCTGTTTTTATTCCTACTACTACGCTATGGCAAGCCTATCCACCGGCATCACTCCCAGCAATTTGGAGAAAGCTCTCCTAGAACGGAAGTGCCGTGAGCACATAGTGCAACTTTTGGGCATACCTCGTCTATGGGAAATTCATACAACATGGTTTCTGTCATTTAGACCAATCTGGCAAGATTGCATCTTACCTGTTCTACGCTGCCTGCTTTGCGGTGAAGAATGCGTGCTAGACACCTGTCTAACACTCCCATCAGTCATGCCAATGGACATCGATACTCTGCTGGACCCGATAACGGCCCATGCTCTGTGTTGTCCCCAGAGGCTACCAATCCTGATGACGGCATTCGTTGAGATCTCACAGACGCTTCCTGCTGCTGCTGAGGTACGAGATGGATCAACAGGCACACAGGTAACAACGGACGCGAACATTGCTGCAGCATCCTATGCTGAAGGCGATGCTTCACATCTCTGTGCAGTCAAACTTCTAAATGAGGTATTCCAACTGTCACCGACATCGGTAGACGATCTTTTGTCTACAGAAATAGATGATTTCATGTTTACACCAGACCCATACACTGACTTTGATTCGGCTCACAGTGTACCAGGGAAGCAATGAATTTGGCCTCCATATTTTCAAAACAGAACAAAACTTGGAACTCTTCCTAAAAATTGACTTTTTTCTTTTCTCTCTATTTTTTGAAAATACATGGCAATTCAATCTGCTTACAGTAGAACTATTCATATAAAACGGGCTTCTTTGAATACTTCCAGGGACACATTGTCACCTTATTTTACTCAGTTTTATTTAGTACCATGTTATGAAATGGCTTTGATTTTTGAAAACTTGTCAACCATTTTCATCATATGTATATATTTCTGTTTATTCATTCATGTTGCATTTATTTCCAATATATGCTTAGAATGAAAAAATGCTTTAAAATGTACAGTACCTATTGCATTACATGTTTTAGCAACAGTTCTTTTAAAACTTCTTTTAATATGCTTTTAGAAATATTTTAGCAACATGTGGTACTCAGTTTAATGTTTAGCATTTCATGTTTAGCATTTAGTATTATCGTTCATTCGAAAGTGGAGTGGGTGTTGTATTCCGCTTTAGGTGTCCGTATATAGGTTTTCCTGAAACATGTCCTTATATAGGCACAATTCGCATTGCCCTTATATAGGCATAAGATCCCAGTCCTTATTTAGGCATTAGCCATGCTATCCAAATACAGGCATGGTCACTTACATCCGTCCACCCTAACGTCACAACGAGTTCTTAGAAACCAGACCCTTAAGCTCTTGGGAGTTCCCTAGCACAGGATTATTGATTTCTCCAAGAACTCATTTATTATGCATGAACCGCTATACCTTAAGGGTTCATTCCTGACGTCTTCCTCTGCCCGACTTTACGTCAATACTAACATTCCAAGGCACCTACCAGGTATAAATATACCTTCCCTTGCCCAAGCAAGTAGGAGGAGACCTCGACTTTAGAGGAGCCCGTGTCCCGGCCTGACGCACTGACAAGAGACGCTGTCATCCCTGCTCGCAGAGAATCCAGCTCCTAGTGTTCTGACTCCCTTCGTGTGGCGTTAGAGTTCGAGATCCGGAAGGAGATTCCCTCCTCTCTCATTCTCAAGGTATGGAGCTGACTAGAACCTAGAGGGAGACTTGGCATACTAGACTTGGCATACTAGACTATAGTATACCATACTATAGAATACTTCACCTACTTCTTACCTTGCACTACACTTAGGTTAGGTACACTGGGGTAGAACTAGTTTAGAGAAGCATCGTACGAGTACTCACATTTTTAGTTTATGTTATTTATGTATATGAATATATGTGTCATAGCTAAAAGATAATGCTAGCATAGTATTATTTCTTTCTACTGCTTACGCTGTACATTATATATCTCGCATACTGTCTTGTGATCATAACAGCTCATATCTCTTACACGAGAAACAAGACTGTTCAATAAATCCTGTTATTGAAACGCCCGTCTATTCTTTCTGTGTAACTCTGAAGAAACTAAGCATGCACGATTAGCTGAGTGAAACTGTTATCTATTGTTTCCACGATTCTGAGAGTGTTCTGATTCTAAAGGGAAACAAAGTTGTCATGTTTATGCGGTTGCCAGAAACTACTCCCTTCTTGTTTACAAGGAGATTCTAGTGGCCTCTGAGTTAGTTGGCACAAAGTAATTAAGTTTAATATACTCGATAGGGACATATTGACCTCAGTCCTATGTCAAATCTATAGGGTATATTATTCCAATGCGCAGAGCCTATTAGGGAAATAGGAACTACACTACAACCTAATCAATATCGAAGTCCCAGTTCTGAACATCTAGTGGTGTAGATTCCGTAGCTCTACAGAGTCTAAAAACTGACTGCTATTCTACCAGGGTAGATGCATCTCTACAAACGCCTTCAATTGCAGAAATTGTTGCCTTTATTAATACATTTGAAGAAAAAAATATTTTTTAAACGGTCTATAACTACTAGGCAAAAAGGGATCCAGTAATTGATTTTTTTTAACCAAATTTGAGCCATGCCTACTTAAGCATCTGAAATCGGACCTGGCGAAAAATATGCACTGCTCCTCCTCACACTCCCATTGATCATGCTAGTGTTAAAAAGTCATTTTCGCATGAAGCAAAGTTAAGCAGTGCATTGCAGGAGATATATACAAGATGCACCCACGGTACAAGTTTCAATGCGAAAACAACCGCCCAAGGAGAAGCCACACAGAACATGTATTTTGCAGAAATTACACGTGTTGCTCGGAGGAATATAAATCGATATTCCACTTGTCTCCTACTTGCACCTACCTTCATTCGGTGATAGGATTTCATGCAAAGAAAGGTTTCACTGTTTTAGGAGATCTGGTGTTGCATTGTCTTTGACCTGTAACACCCCCTTTGCATGGATGATTGGCTTCAGTGCTTTGTTTTTGGCTAAACTATAAACTTCATATATTCTATCTCCCATAAAGTAGCAAGTCTGGATTTACTTTCCTGCTAACCCCACTGATAACTCAGATCAGTACTGCTATTCCTAAGATCGAAATTAAACCATTTATTGGAGCCACGACTCTACTAGTGAAGATACTGCAGTAAATGCAGAGTTTGTCTGCTCAATTGTCGTACATGTGGACAGGTTGACTGGTTCTACGGAATGTCTGCCTGTCCTAGGCAACTTTCTATTGCTGATATTTCAGGTTCACAGCTGCCCGCCAGTATCTATTTGTTGCATTTCTCTCTTTTGTTCTGGGTCAAAGTGGAATGGTGAAAAATAAGCCCATGTCTCAAAAAGAGAGCCAGTGCCCACCACCTTTTTGCACCGGCACAAATTAAGCACTGCTCACAGACACCTCTGCTGGGAGAGCCAGTGCCCCTAACAACAGCTGCACAGTTGAGTTGTCACTATCTGCTCCAAGAGCACGTACTGATGACAACACGTGGGAGAAACCACAGCCAGAGTAAAGGCTGACTTAAGCTCCATGCGTTTCACTCTGTTTTTGTCTGGTCTACAAAGTAATGATTTTAATAATTTATATTATACTGCCCGGGGCTCCCATTCAGTGTTGCTTCTATTCTGTCAGTGGCTGCGAAGCAACAGTCACTGCAGACGTGTGGCAAGGTTTCTGTTGGCCTCTCCTCTGCTCCCGGCACAGGCTCCCAGAGTCCCCACCCAATCCAGATGCTACTCTCATGCTATACCAAGCATGAGAGAAGTGCCAAGATTGGCCTGAGGGGACCTGGTATGATGCTCGCTCAGGCACAAGGAGCCTGTGCCTTTTCTCCACCTGGCTGTGCAACACAGCTGGGTTGGAAAAATATAAGTGCGCATGTCTGTTTGGCCGGCCTAAGAAGGCCTACTAAACTGGCATGTGCTCTTACAAGTGCCCACTACTCCTCCTCCCTACTCTGTCAATAGAGGATTGTCTAGGACTCCCTGCATTGCTCCAAACTCATTTAGGCTCAGTGAAAAATAAAATGATAATAAGATTGTTTTATTAACATTCATTTTTCATCTGCTGGCTTTTAGCAGGGGGAAAATGCTCCAACCCATTACAGAGGAGCTGCAGCTGCATTTTGATTGCCCTGAAAATTAGGTAGGTGGATTGGCAATTTATTGTGCAGGTTAGATAAAACCATAAACATTATTACAAAATTCAAGCACATATTAGCCTACTTTACACTTTGTGAAGGGAGGCTAAAGTTATCTGTGACCTGCTACAAAGACAGTACAAATTAAACAGCATGTTAGGTAGGCGTGGGAGGAACTTTTGGAATTTCACTCAGCAATATTACATAAAAACTCAGTGATATTCTGCGGAATTCAGCCAATGGGTGGAAATGTGCATGTTGCGCTACAATTTAGCTCCAGGGGCGTGTTCTGTGCTGAAAAATCAGTGCAAACGGCACCACATGGTGTGCAAGAGCACGCGACCATTCGAGTTTATTTTGCTGTCGCTATGTTAGAAAATCTAAGAAGTAGCCATCCCTCTGACTGTGACCACATGTGACTGCCCGTGTTAGAAAATCTCGCCTGACGTCCTGCTAGAGACTAGAAATCATGTTAGAGAATGCCAAATCTCGCTAGCCAGCTCACATTTTTGGAGCCTTGTGGGAAAAAATATCCACCATGCAGCAATTGGTGGAATTTGGCCGGAACTCTGCGTTACAAGAGTAATACAGAGTCACCAAATTCCACTGATTCAGGGATCAGAGTGAAACTTTCTACCCAGGCCTACTGTTAAGTTCTCCATACATATATATAACATAGTTAATAACAACAGCACACAGTTTATAACTCTAACCCAATTTATCTGTCATATGCTTATTAACTGAGTTTTTGCTATAAACATATTCTTCATTAGTCTTGTGCACAGCTAGGCTGTACACCCTCCCCCTACAAAGCACATACGCCTCCACGATGGTACTGGGATACTACTGCAGTGGTATAGGGCATAATATCCTTCTCTCCTGGAAGAGCCCAGGGCAAATAAAATTGGCTCATAGACTCAAGAGCTATGGCACACAACATAAGCATTGCTTCAGCTTAGATGCCTGCACACAACTAGCTAAGGGCCTTATTACAATTCTGGCGGTCCATGGACTGCCAGACTCATATGGGCGCGGCAGTGGTGGTCTTCCAACCGCCCTATTGCGAACAGGGCAGTCAGGCTGCCCTGGGACCACCGCAACCACCAGGGATCAGAGACGAACTTGAGGCCTCAATATGCTTGGCGGGCCGCTGCAGCCCCGCTAAGCATATTACAAGTTTCCTCACTGCCACACTTTTCATGGCGGTGCGACCGCCATGAAAGTGTGGCGGTGAGAAAACAAAGGGGACCCGAGAGGGCCCCCTTGTGCCTCTGCCCCATGAGGCGCATGTAGTGGGGTACATATTGTACCCCCCTGTGTGCATGCACTTCAGTATCTGCACATCATAGACTGCAGCAGTCCATGACGTGCAGGTACTGATTTTGACGTTCCCATTGTGGTGCCTATTTCATAGGCACCGCCATGGGAATGCCAAAGAACAGCCTGTCAGACAGGAGAAATCTCCTAATCTGGTGGCTGTTTAAACATGGGTTTGGCCGTGCGGGAGTTGGGCGGTCCAGCTCCCGCACCGCAAGACTCATAATGAGGCCATAAGACTTCACAAAGACAGAAGAGCCTAAATATCATGATTAATATCAGGACATAGTTTATTATTTAACTAGACCCACTTTCAAATTGGCCGTGAGTAGATGACTGTGGGCCAATGAAGACAAACTAACCCTTTCCTTATTTATAAAATTAAAAACATGTATAGTCAGGCTTTTGCGGTATAATTAGCGTTTCACATATTTTACGATTTGTAATTCAATAAGAAAACCCAAGCACACACATGCAGTCCATGATTGAAATATAAATTAGATGTAATAATCTTGTTTCAGATTTGTAGTGTGTAGTTAAAGATGCTTTATTGTCAGCACAGAAATATGGTGGCTCAGTAGAAGTACATTCTTCATTACAAATAGGAAACCGACATGTGTTTCCTCCGAAGACTTCCTCAAGGCTGCAAAGCGATATTAATAGATGTTTTTTGAAAATGTGTACATATGGCAAGTAGAGGATTAGTGTGGTATCCATCTCCAAAAGGCATTCTACGTCACACCGTAGTGTGTAAGTGATGAAACAGCGAAAGTCCAAGAGAGACATAGCATACAGAAAAGAGTTAGGTTTATGCATGATTGGTAGAAAGATCCCACTAGTTAAAGATACATTTAGAAAGAATCTTATAAAACGTTAGCATGCGGTGAAGCATTGAATATGTGCATGCCAGGTACAGAGAACCCAAGTACCTCTAACCTAAAAGTGCAGGGTCATGTTTTAATGAAGCATTCTTATGATGATTATTGTTTTGCATGTCAATGTCTGGTTTTTGTGGAGTGGACGGTGAGAGACGTTCCTTCTGCTTTTGTACGTTACCCCTGTTTTTTTGTTTTTTTTGGAACTATAGATATTTGCTCTCTGACTTGGCCTCAGAGCTCTATTGCGCCATCTTGGATTGAAGATTATAACTAGGCCTGAGCAGAGTTTGCGGAATTCTGCTACGCGGAACTTCGAGAAGTGCAGAAAAAACTCAGCCGCGCTCCACGGACTTCCACAAGCAGTGGAGTGCTGTAAGTAGCGCTGCTTGTGCTGATTTTTAGCGCTGGGAGTTTGCCTGTGCTGTGAAATCAGCACGAATGGCGCCACGTGCAGCACAAGAGGGTGCTGCTTCTTTCTGCCGCTCAAGTAGATGTTCCAATCGAGCATCTGCTTCCTCAAGGTGAGCAGCAGGTTTATCAATATGAGTGGTAGCTATCAGCCGTGTGTGTCTGCGTTGAGAAATCTTACTGGGAGGTACTTGCGCTCACCATCTTAACGTTGTCAAGCCACACAAGAAGAAAAACTTTGTTCCGCTTTGTGGAGTTTTTCAGAACTCCACGCTCTATGGGGAGTGTGGAGTGGGCAAAACTCTGAGAACTCCGAGGGTGGAGCGGAGTTCACTGCGCACCCCTAATTATAATGCACTCTCCGGGAGGTTATGTGCCACCAGTCATTGGAACTGCTTCGCTTTAAACTAAAACTGTTTGTGGTAACTTTCTACATTTTGGTTTTACGGTCACTGAGAGGCTAACACCACCATGTATGAACCCTTGTTCGACCCAATGGCACCTAAGACCTTGCTTGAAAATACTAAGGAAGGAAAATCCTACCTCTTGCTGCAAGAATATCTTCTGGTGCCTGACAGAAGAAGACAAAGAAACTGTTCAGTAGCCTGACTTAAAACTCTATGTCCATAGTTATTTCCATAAACAGGGAAGCCTGTTTTCTGGCCTGGTCTATAAGACGTTTTTAGCTTGTCTTTGCTGGGGAGAGTGCTTATTATGGGAAGTCCACTTCAAGGAGCTGTGTGATAAGAAGTTGCAAACGTCCGGGACCCACAGGAAGATGAAGACCACAGGTAACCCTTAAACATGTGAACTGCCTGCTGAAAATGTAGTCCTGAAGACTTGTCAGGTTGGATCTCAAGTTTGGCATCCAGCGAAGAGGAGTGGTGCTAACATGAAATATTGAAATATTTCCCTCCTGACCTGTGGGGTTCTGGTAAAGCAAAGCAGGCTGCAGGATGCCACTCAGCCCTTTTACCAGGACAAGTTTGCACATTGAAACTCACTTTGAAGAGCCTGATTGATACATGCTACATATTTACACATCCGCTGTTCTTAATTTTTCCCATCAAAGGAGCATTAATGGAAATGTTATTTAACAGACTCTGAATCGGCCCAGTGACTAGTCGTCTTTCCTTCAATAACAATTGAAAGACAGTGCTGTCATCTGGTGGATATTTAGGATAAAATACTGATTTGCTTTTTGCTATATTTTTTCCTCCCCCGTGTCACTTTTTATTCAGTCTTGTGTTTATTGTTACATCGTTTAATGACAGCAACAATTTTTGAAGTAATGTGCTTAATCACAACTTGTTGTTTTTTCTAAACTTCGCGAGTTCTTAGTTTTTTTATGTTTTACCTTTTTTTACCTGAGGATTGGGTTGTCGCTGAGACCTAGCTATCAACTATTAGACAGTAAGGCGTATTATTTACTCATCCAAGCACCTCAGTCACAGACAATCATTTGTGAAATTTCACAAACTCAAACATCTAAGTAAGATATGATTTGTCAGTGTGTACATCTGGGACACAAGATCTGCCATCTGCTGCACTTTGCAGCATATAAATACGTAACACTATTGTCATCACAAGTCTGCCTCAGGATATCCACGACGCTTGCTTTTCGCTGTATTTAAAACAGTATTTTTTCTGGAAACATAGGCACATCTGACTAGAATACGATTAGGATGCTTTGGGTTCACTGAACGTTGGTGTACAGTAATGTTAATTAGGTGAAAACTGAATCATTTTATTAGTAAACAGAATTGAAAACATAGAAGAAATGAATCAGTTCTGAATAGAGGCTTTCATGGCTGATCATTGATTATCGTTTTTTTGTGCAAAATATTTAAAATCTAAGTACAATGCAGCATTTTAGTAGCAAAACAAAATCCTGATTTAGTTTTGTTTAGTTGCTCTTTATACAAAATCAAGTACAAAAAATTGAAATAATATTTAAACTTTATTATTAATGTAAGAGGTGCCCCACCACAATGTTCTCTTTGTCTAAATACTTTAATAAAAGTAATAAAGCACACAAATGCATACAGATGTCATAATCATGAAACAATCGCAGCTGGGAATCATTACAATTCAAGACAGGAACGAGATGAAGCATGTTAATGAAAAAGCAATCTTTGTCTCGAGAAATGTTATTGATTTTCATAACCAACAGAGATGCACACAGTAAAAGATAATAGTACCACAACTATTGCACAGCGCAGGGGATAATTACAAAAGAGTGTCAGAGATGAAGGAAAGCTACAGGGACAGCTATCTATTGTGATGGGGGAATATGGGCACTATAGATCAATAGTACGGAATAGCAACGCACAGCGTATGATAGAAGCGCCAGGTATTTCATGAACTAGAATTCAGTAGCAGTCTGAATAACTTTAATGAAGCCCACCCAGTTATATTAGCAGCCACATATATGTACGTGCTTCCTAGAAGACTTGCTGATCTTACGTTTCGCCATGTAAGAGTGATGACGTCAGTGGCATGCACAATACAGTCGAATGAACACCGCAATTCATTTACTTTGATCACTCTGATGATTGCCATTGAAAGATTATCGGAGGGATGACTGATTTTAGGTTTTGTATACCTTTCACTATATTACTCTAATGAAAATGACAACAAAGCAGCAGACTACAAATCTACAAAAATGCAGTTTTTAGCTTGTTTACTCAACCCCTGCACATGACTGTGTTGTCCTGCGGTATTCCTATGAACACTCTTCGTGCAATGCATGAAAGCAAAAAAAAGATCTTTAGCAAACACCCCAATTAGTGGGGGTACAAAGCAGGATGGTTTCCTCCGGGAGAAATATGTTCCCCTAGAGAAAAACACCAATGTTTTTTAACAAATATCAACATATATCTTTGGTCATGCAAAAATGCAAGCCATAAATAGATTACAGCAGCAACGGCTCCTCCACTATGGCGAAGGAGCTTCGCACCCCCCCCCCCCTCCCCCCCCCCCCCCCCCACTGCCAGCAGCCGCAAAACTCGAAAAATAAAATGATAATAACACAGGTTTATTATTGTTTTATTTTTAGCACGAGTCTTGGGGGCGGGGCTGATGATGACAGGCTGGAGGGGGAGTGGTGGGTAGCACTGCTGTTAGTGTGCATGTCGGTTTGGCTGGCTGTCTAAGGATGGCCAAACCGACTTGGTACTGAAACTGTCTCCAACCCAGCTGTGTTGCCGGGTTGGAGACAGCAAAGCACAGGCTCCCAGTCTCTCTGGGAGTGCAAACTGACAGCGCTCAGGCCAATCCCGACTCTGCTTTCAAACATGAAAGCAGCATCAGGATTGGCCACAGGGGAGCCTGGGAGCCTGTGCAGTGCAGCAGCAGAAGAGCACTGAGTCAGCAATGCGGGGAGCGATGAGAGGCAGGTAAGTGGTTTTATTTTTATTCATTTTTTGTCCTCTGCCCTGATACCAGCTGCCACTGAATTACAGGGCTACTGCTGGTACCCTTTGACTGTTGCAGGTTTCCAGGAGCGCTCTAAATCTCCTCCCATGTAAGACAGCTAAAAAGCAAGTGCAAATATCTGATTTTTTTTTTTTAACCTGTAACTCAGAGTCCTTGAGTGATCATCATATGAGGACTTTTATCCTAGAATTGTTCTGTTGGCTTAATATATTTTAATAGATTTTCAGTGACCCTATGATTGTTCTGTTGGGTTACGCATATTTTCAATATCAGAGACTTCATTAAAAGGGCAACATAAATATTGCATTATACAACAGGCAGGCCTATCAGTCCAGACATTGTTTTGCAGTTGGTGCTAAAAGATGTACCATCAGTGTTAAATCTATTTTAGGTACAAAGTAGTTCAAATGCACAAAATTATTAATTCAAGACTAGCATTTAGGTTTAATCATTTTTATTTAAGGTTTGTCAAAGTACAACATGCGGTGGGAATACCGACCTAACAATTCTCTCATCAGTTCCCTAGCTCCACCTCCCCAACACGAACTAACTGTGTCACTTCATGCAATCTGCAATTTTTTATTTTCCATAGTTAAATCGGTACTCTCATCATCAATCAGTCTAAGCACAATGAACTGGTTAGGGCAAGTCACATGTATGTAATCCTATGACACACATGTAATTACTAGGCCCCAACTTTTCTGGAAATGTTTATCCCTATTTTCCATTTCATAGGCAACCTTCCCTGTTAAAACCCACAAATCACAAATTATGTACCCACATAACAAAGTGTAGAGCTTCAGCCTTTTTCTATAGTGTGAGTTGTTCTGATTCCATGGATAATAACATAAAGGAGATCGTTTTACCTCTAATACTGGCTCTCTTCTGAAGAGGAACCCAGCAGGACTACCAATGGGCATCTTGAAAGGGCAGATCCTGTGATTTTATGAATGCTTTTGAGAACCTCATTCCAAATACAATTTGAGATACAAACAGCTTACAAATAATGTGGGTCACTGTGCCCTGCTCTCCACAACCCCTAAAGAATAAGCTAGAATGCTTTGCATTAATTTGATGTTAGTTCTGTGGGGTGAGGTGCCACATGTATAAAAGTTTATAGAGTGTTTGTTTACCCTATGTGTACCTCACAAAGTTGCTGTGCTTACATATTATTTTGTCCAACTGATCTTTATCTAGGGAAATCTATAGCCCCTTCACCCTCTGTTGTTGGTCAGGGAAACTCGTATAATCTTTCAGGTTCCTCAATATCTTATATTTTAGGCATATGGCCTGTGTTTGGGCAGTGTGTATCTTGATTGTCTTCTCAAATGGTGCAAGACCCCTTATTGCTCCCTCCTTCATTTGTGTCTGCATAACCAAATACCACACCTATAGGTATCTAAAACTATCCTCCTTCTGCTGGCCAAATTCTCTTTTAATTTACTGAAAGGTGTTTGACCTTTGTAAAGTAGATCTCCAACTGTATCACAGCGTCTCCCCCTCCAATGAACAAAAGCTTTAATGTTCATTCCTGGGATAAAATGTGCCTTACTTATTAGGAGTGTGAAAGGGGCAGAGTAGGACATGATAGATTCCCTTGAGCACAGTTAATTCTGCACTTTTTTTTTCAAAATAGTTTATTGATTATCAGCAAAGCAGTTAAGTAGGAGCATACATAAACAGTGCTGTTACTGTAAGGAGCAAAAGCAATGAAATCGTAACATACCAATAACCCTAATAACTTACATAAGCATATCAGCAAAACACAAGTAAGTAATAACCCTAAAAGAAATGAAAACAAACAAAATTAAATGAAATTATTAGGGCTACTCCAAGAAGGAGAAAGCGATACATTCTGAACATTATAATGCATTAGAGGAAAAAATATAGGAGTCAAGAGTATACCATGTAGTGTAAACAAGCATTGAAGATTCCTTACTTGGGGATAATGAAGAGGAATTTCCCTTGTCAACGAAATGTTATCCAATCCCACCAAGCATGATCAGATAATAGATCAGCATCTTTCCAATTCAGGGGCCGATTCCGATCTCGGTCGGAGGCGCACCCAATACCATTCGGTCGGGAAAAAAGCCATGCGAAAGCCTGTTTCCCGACCGATCCGTACAGCACACCGAACGAGCAAGTACGATGCGCACAACAGCAAAGAATCCGGCCGAGCCGTACTCACCCAAACCAGGTCCTGTTCTCCGACCGAGGCGAATCCGGAAACGCCGAATCTAGTCACACGGAAGGAAAAATGCAGCCCCGTCCGGCCGGACAAGTACGATGCGCTTTCCGTACGCGCCCGAACCCGTCGCTATGCACGGCACGTCAAAGCATCCGGGAGAGGCGCACATAAGCTCCGATTCGCGCCACAACACGATCCACGGCTCCGAGACGAACACGGCAGCGACGAGGACGACGCGAAGCGGCGAGGACGAGGCGAAGCGACGAGGACGAGGCGAGCGACAAGGACGAGGCGAAGCGACGAGAAGGACGAACGACACGAACCAACCATGAATCCCTTCGTCCCGATCATACCAATATTCTACATTTACTACCGGAACAGGCACGGACGCGTACGGCGCAGAAGGTAAGCCAGACACCAACCACAAAACACATACAACACGTACACGACACATCACACACACACACAGGGATGCAGAATATACTTACACCAGCAACAGCAGCACCATAGGGGCGGGATGCCCATCACCAATGCCACATATGCACACAGGGGCCTGAATGCGCACCACCACCCCTACCCAGGGGTGGCATGATGCCTACCACCACTACCACCCTCACCCAGGGGGGGCAGGATGCCCACCACTACTACCACCCTCACCCAGGGGGGCAGGATGCCCACCACTACTACCACCCTCACCCAGGGGGGCAGGATGCCTACCACTACTACCACCCTTAGCCAGGGGGCAGGATGCTTACCACTACTACCACCCTCAGCCAGGGGGGCAGGATGCCCACCACTACTACCACCCTCACCCAGGGGGGCAGGATGCCTACCACTACTACCACCCTCACCCGGGGGGCAGGATGCCTACCACTACTACCACCCTTAGCCAGGGGGCAGGATGCCTACCATTACTACCACCCTCACCCAGGGGGCAGGATGCCCACCACTACTACCACCCTCACCCAGGGGGGCAGGATGCCTACCACTACTACCACTCTTAGCCAGGGGGCAGGATGCTTACCACTACTACCACCCTCACCCAGGGGGCAGGATGCCCACCACTACTACCACCCTCACCCAGGGGGGCAGGATGCCTACCACTACTACCACCCTTAGCCAGGGGGCAGGATGCTTACCACTACTACCACCCTCAGCCAGGGGGGCAGGATGCCCACCACTACTACCACCCTCACCCAGGGGGGCAGGATGCCTACCACTAGTACCACCCTCACCCAGGGGGGCAGGATGCCTACCACTACTACCACCCTCACCCAGGGGGCAGGATGCCCACCACTACTACCACCCTCACCCAGGGGGGCAGGATGCCTACCACTACTACCACCCTTAGCCAGGGGGCAGGATGCTTACCACTACTACCACCCTCACCCAGGGGGGCAGGATGCCCACCACTACTACCACCCTCACCCAGGGGGGCAGGATGCCTACCACTAGTACCACCCTCACCCAGGGGGGCAGGATGCCTACCACTACTACCACCCTCAGCCAGGGGGGCAGGATGCCTACCACTACTACCACCCTCACCCAGGGGGCAGGATGCCCACCACTACTACCACCCTCACCCAGGGGGAGCAGGATGCCTACCACTACTACCACTCTTAGCCAGGGGGCAGGATGCTTACCACTACTACCACCCTCACCCAGGGGGGCAGGATGCCCACCACTACTACCACCCTCACCCAGGGGGGCAGGATGCCTACCACTACTACCACCCTTAGCCAGGGGGCAGGATGCTTACCACTACTACCACCCTCACCCAGGGGGGCAGGATGCCTACCACTACTACCACCCTTAGCCAGGGGGCAGGATGCTTACCACTACTACCACCCTTAGCCAGGGGGCAGGATGCCCACCACTACTACCACCCTCACCCAGGGGGCAGGATGCCCACCACTACTACCACCCTCACCCAGGGGGGCAGGATGCCTACCACTAGTACCACCCTCACCCAGGGGGGCAGGATGCCTACCACTACTACCACCCTTAGCCAGGGGGCAGGATGCTTACCACTACTACCACCCTCACCCGGGGGGCAGGATGCCTACCACTACTACCACCCTTAGCCAGGGGGCAGGATGCTTACCACTACTACCACCCTTAGCCAGGGGGCAGGATGCCCACCACTACTACCACCCTCACCCAGGGGGGCAGGATGCCCACCACTACTACCACCCTCATCCAGGGGGGCAGGATGCCTACCACTAGTACCACCCTCACCCAGGGGGCAGGATGCCTACCACTACTACCACCCTTAGCCAGGGGGCAGGATGCTTACCACTACTACCACCCTCACCCAGGGGGGCAGGATGCCCACCACTACTACCACCCTCACCCAGGGGGGCAGGATGCCTACCACTAGTACCACCCTCACCCAGGGGGCAGGATGCCTACCACTACTACCACCCTTAGCCAGGGGGCAGGATGCCTACCACTACTACCACCCTCAGCCAGGGGGGGCAGGATGCCCACCACTACTACCACCCTCACCCAGGGGGGGCAGGATGCCTACCACCACTACCAACCCCACCCATAGGATGGACAATGCATGACACAACCAGCACACCACAACCTAGGGAATGCAAGAAGAAGACATCCCCCCAACACCATGACAAGCGTGTGTAGACTGTGTCAAATGCCTACAACACCGAACATGACTTCTAACATACAATGTGACCCCCTAGCACATGTGCCACACAAATATGTGTGTGGTACACACAACGCAAGCAGGCCATGACCATTGTGGCAATGGGGTCCAAACCCCCATCATCACAGTGACCAAAAGGCAAGTGTGGGGTCCATAGCTGCAGCACATTTTGAACATTGTGGCAATGGGGTCCAAACCCCCATCATCACAGTGACCAAAAGGCAAGTGTGGGGTCCATAGCTGCAGCACATCTTGAACATTGTGGCAATGGGGTCCAAACCCCCATCATCACAGTGACCAAAAGGCAAGTGTGGGGTCCATAGCTGCAGCACATTTTGAACATTGTGGCAATGGGGTCCAAACCCCCATCATCACAGTGACCAAAAGGCAAGTGTGGGGTCCATAGCTGCAGCACATTTTGAACATTGTGGCAATGGGGTCCAAACCCCCATCATCACAGTGACCAAAAGGCAAGTGTGGGGTCCATAGCTGCAGCACATCTTGAACATTGTGGCAATGGGGTCCAAACCCCCATCATCACAGTGACCAAAAGGCAAGTGTGGGGTCCATAGCTGCAGCACATTTTGAACATTGTGGCAATGGGGTCCAAACCCCCATCATCACAGTGACCAAAAGGCAAGTGTGGGGTCCATAGCTGCAGCACATCTTGAACATTGTGGCAATGGGGTCCAAACCCCCATCATCACAGTGACCAAAAGGCAAGTGTGGGGTCCATAGCTGCAGCACATTTTGAACATTGTGGCAATGGGGTCCAAACCCCCATCATCACAGTGACCAAAAGGCAAGTGTTGACAAAGTAAGAGGTGCAACTGCCAAACTGCATGGATGATTCCTGGTCACAGAACAACAAACACATCAGTGGCAAAGTAGTGTATGTGTCCCATTGCAACATAAATTGGGGAGCCAAATCCTGCAGTGCAAATAAGACATAACTTTGGCCATGTGCAGACAAACAACACCCATGGGGGCTGACACCGTCAACAATCATCAATGACACAATGACAGAAGTGACCATCCGAATGCAGACCCACATATTTGCACCAATGGGCACACACATGCAGATACCCTGTGGAGACTGCAGATGTGAGGCGAACAGATACCATACCATGGCAGCAATGGGACACACAATCAACAATTAGCAACAAATGAGGGCTCCCGTCCCATCAGCCTGGTCATGGAAGTGCCAACGGAATCATCAGCACAGATCCAACACACTTGTATAGCAATGTTGCACTGACAACACAGATGAGTCCTTCCCCATTGATGCCCAAACCTGCATGTTCACTGGAGATGGCCACACGGTCAGGGAAGTAGACGAATAGAACAGTGGCAGGCACAACAGATGTGCAGGGGTGGAAGCCACAGATGTGAAGTTGCCAATCTAAGTAGGAAATCTCATTGCCAAATACTGAACACATGACACCCTCAGATGCTGCTATGGATGACATGGATACACCACAGGATAGGACACATAACCCCTGGACCACATGGGTTCCTGCACAGTAACACTTCATTATCATGAGACCAAATATCACCATCACTGCAGCAAGGGCATTGTTAGCATCATCAACATCATGTACATCAGAAGCAAAAGCACTAGAGAACAGAAAGTTGCTTTATTCAGCATATGTGGCATTAAAAGTAGAAGTCCGGTAGAACATAAACAAAGGCCAATGGCCAGTCCATCAACAAAGTCACAAGTGGGTGACAGTGGCAGATGCCACCCTACACATGCCTGCACAAAACCAGGGACAATCCACTAGGAGGGGCAACCGGGGGGTAGGCCAGGCACCGCAGGGACAGGATCAGGGCTCACCAGGAGGAAGCAGGGAAGGGGTGGTGGGTGCTGGAGAGCCACTGACAACTGCAGTGGAGGTGTCTGACATGGTGTGTGCCGGCACAACTGGGGGGCATGGCTCAGATGTTGTGGGTGCCGGCACGACTGCAGTGGACCCTGCAGATGGAGTGGACAGGTCCGCCACTGCAGTGCCCAAATCAGACAGGGTGGTAGTGGACTCCACTGCAGTGCCTACCACCAGGGGAGGAGAATGGGGAACAGGCAAGGTGGGCTGGACAGAGGGGGAGGACACCCTCACCACATCAGTGGCACAGACAAGCGCAGCGGGGGGTGTGGTGCCGGGAGAGCAAGTGGCAGAGGGAGAAGGCCGGAGCCTCTTGGGGATGGTATATCTGTGGGTGGGGGAACCTGGGGCAGGGTGTGGCAGGGGCACCTGTGGAGTGGGGGCCTGAGGGATGGAGGAAGGTGACCTGGTGCTTGAGCTGCAGGGCGGCAGTGGGGTCTTGCTCTTACCACTCCGGGGGACTTGCGGGTGGGGGCCTCAGTCTGTCTGCGCCTGGGGGAGGGTGTCCGGGGGCGAGGGGCACTCTGCTCCGTGTTGGGGGCTTCCTCTTCCCCCTGGATGCTGGGGCAGCTGGATCGGAGGGGAAGAGGCCGAGGTCACTGAGGAAGAGGCGCTGGGTCTTTGGGGTTGCAGGTGAGGCAAGGGAGGGTGCTTTGGAGGGAGAGGCAACTGAGGACTGTGCAGTGCCCGTGGATGCGTGTGTGTGTACCAGGGCCCCATCCCCTGTGAGTCTGGTTTCAGTCCCCTGACTGTGCGTGCGTGTGCGTTTAGTTTGTGGCGTGTGTGTCTGTGTGCTGGATGTGTGTGTGCTGGTGTGTGCCTGTGCCGGTGTGTGTGTGCTTGGGACGGGCAAGGTGCTGGGGAGTGTGGATGGAGCAGAGGCAGGAGGGGTGAGGGACTGTCTGAGGAGGGACACTGCTGCCGTCAGGGAGGAGTCCATGGACCTGTTGCCCCTCTGTAGGTCAGACATGCCCGATGAGATGCCCTCCATGAACGACACCAGCTGAGTCAACAGTGCGGTGTGCGCACGGAGGACACTCAGCATGGCTGTCTGCCCTACATGGAGCTGGCGAAGGAGGTACACAGACTCCTCACTCAGGGCAGCAGGGGACACAGGGGCAGGTGGTGCGGTGCCTGGGCCAAAGGAGACACGCTCCCGAACATGGGAGCCTCCACGGACCTTGGGAATGGGAGCCGATGGGAGGGCGGTGGTGGTGCTGGTGGTGGCGGGGACAGCAACACTAGCTGGGGTGTGGTGGCTGCTGACACCCGCCTCCACAAGGGAGTCATCCTCCAAGTTGCTCTGGTCCTCAGCTGAGGTGGATGGTGCTGAGGATTCCTCGGTGTGGCTCCCCTCGCCCTCCGTGCCACTGGGTCCCTCCGACCACTCCTCGGCTGCTGACCCAGTCTGGCTCTCTGGCTCCTCCTGGTCCGTGGAGCTGTCCCCTTCCGTGGCCGTGGATGTATCTGCAAACAATGGGGAAACAGACAGACATCAGTCACCTGCACCAAACGTACACACCACTGTGAGCACAGCACATCACAGAGCAAGCCCTGGCATTATTAGTTGTACATTGCTAAAAGTGCCCTAACTGAACAGGAGAAGCCAATTGTCAGTCTGATGCCAAGCATGGCACTCACATCCCACATGGCCTAGCACCCATCTGTCTGGTGTCTGTTGGATTGCAACACCCCAGTGTGGACACATGCACCAAGTACACAGTAGTTGGACAGTGCAGAGGACACGGTGTGGACACATCACAGCTCTTGCCACTGAGTGAGTACAGGTTTCCGGATGAAAGGGATGCCCAGAGTCAAATAGGAAATGCATGTGATGCATACCAGCGACAGACACCATGATGCACCCATGTCCTGATAGCCAGCGCCACTATGGTGTGCATGTAGCACATGTCACTCCCCTGCAGGACCACAAATAAGTTGACACATGCCATGGCAGAGGCATGACTGTTAAGTCATACATCACTGTCTCAGTGATGTATGACTTGGCAGCCAGACAACAACACTATGCACTGTGTCACAATAGTAGGTCATGGGGAATGCAAGTCCTGGAGCTGCACAAGTGCACATGTACATCCCCCACACAACACATCATCTCAACCCTCATCTGTCCAGGTCACACCTATTGGACATATGGGAGACCTGTGACACTACCCTCTGAACCTGAGCCCCTCACAATTTGCTGTGAATGGGGAACAGCTGCCTGAACATCACATTCGCATACCCCAGTCTGCACGGGCAGCTGATCAAACACCTATGTGACACACAAGTATCGTCTCCTATGGTCACATCTCCAGGGGCATGCTGAGCCCCTACCAAGAAACACCCCAGCAGTCCTGGCAACTAATCCACAGCACACTGACACAGAGGCAGACACCGGAGGGGTCAAATCACTGTGCACAATGTGTCAGCTGATACACGGGAGTGGGAGTACAGAGTGCATTGCATGGCCTGGAGTAGGCATGACTGTCCTGCTCCACATGAATGAGGGATGTGCCCTGGACAGTGGATAGCTGGCTATGTATGTGTGACACACGTAATCTGCACACTCCTGGGGCACAAACATTGTTCCCACCCGCTGCATGGGCGTGTGCCACATACCCCAGGCACATGTGGTGGCTCAGCTCAGCAAGTGGACCGCATATCAAAGCAACACGCAGATCATATGTCCAAACCCAGGCATTGTGTGAACAATGGACCCACCCATGATGCCCACAACAGAGTTAGGGAAACAGATGCTGTCCCCCACCTTTAGTGAAGCAAACTGCAAGGACACAGTCCCAAGTGACACAATTCCCTGACTGTAAGGGCCACACCTGGGTATCAGATGAGCAGTGGGCAGTGCACAATAGAGGGACATGGCTCCTGGACAACATGACGGCTGCACTGTGACAGTTGAACCAGGCCAGAGGAGGGCACAAAGCATGTAATACAGAGTTCACAGTGCAGTCTTTGACTCACCCCCTCCTTGCTGCTGTCTGGCCTTCAGCTGCCCATCCAGGTCTGGAAAGACCACCGGCAGGATCTGGAGCATGTGGGGGTCAGGGTCCGTGTTCCGCCCCTCCTGCGAGGAGGCGACAGCTTCAGCTGGACCCGTGCAATCCTCCGGGTCCAGCCCCGAAGGTCCTGCCACCTCTTCTGGCAGTTGCGGATCCGGCGCTTGTAGACCCCCACGGACCGGACAGCCCGGACGATGTCCTTCCAGATTTCCTGCTTCCGATGGGCATTAACCTGTCAGGATGACAAAGTGAAAAGGCCATTACCACACATGCAACATATCCGTGCATGACACAGTTGTATATACATGTCTCAATCACAGGGGCACATGATGTACACAGGCAGTGCAAAGCTGACCATGGACAGTTTGCCAGACGTCACTACATGGTATCATTGCATGGGAAGTAAAACCATGTTCAAATGCACTGTCACTGCACCATACCTGTCCAGTGCAAGTCACTACACACTATGGGGGTGACAACTACTCAGTGAGCCTGCTAGCCAGTGGCGTGCAGACTTTCAGCCTTGCTAGTCAGACAAAATGCACATTCAGAAAGGCAGTGCACAGAACACTCACCTGCTCCCCTGGTGTCCCATACAGCTTGCTGTACTGTGGAAGTAGGCTGTCCAGCAGGGCCTGGTTCTCTTCAAGGCTGAAGGCTGGGGCTCTCTCCACAGTACGTGCCATTGCAGGGTCCAGAGGGGCAGAGACAGCAGCAGTGCAGTGGCAGATGTCGTCTTGGAGCATGTAGTGAAGGCAAGTGGGCTCTCAGGGGAACAGCCAGCAATATATATGTGCTGGAGAGGCAGATACTGTCCCTTGTGTCCAAAGTGATAGGTCCAAGTCGTTTGCATCTTCTAAATCTGGCCAATCCATGGAATAGCAGCACCAAAACACGCCCACAGCATCCTTCAAATCTTCAACTTCATGACATACATGATTTTGCAACATTGTTGTGGGTGACCAACTGATTTTCCAGCAACCGACTCGTTCGAAATTCGAAAACGCGTCCGTTGCCAGGCAAGCCCATTGTCAATGGGTGCGCACCGATCGGTCCATTGCGGTACAACGCGCACAGGGGTACAACGCGTACCCGCACACATTGAAAGCAATGGGCCGGCCGGAGGCACCGATCGGTCCATTGCTGTTCAACGCGCACAGGGGTACAACACGTACCCACACACATTGAAAGCAATGGGCCGGCCGGAGGCACCGACCGGTCCATTGCAGTTCAACGCGCACAGGGGTACAACGCGTACCCGCACACATTGAAAGCAATGGGCCGGCCGGAGGCACCGATGGGTCCATTGCAGTTCAACGCGCACAGGGGTACAACGCGTACCCGCACACATTGAAAGCAATGGGCCGGCCGGAGGCACCGATCGGTCCATTGCAGTTCACCGCGCACAGGGGTACAACGCGTACCCGCACACATTGAAAGCAATGGGCCGGCCGGAGGCACCGATCGGTCCATTGCTGTTCAACGCGCACAGGGGTACAACGAGTACCCGCACACATTGAAAGCAATGGGCCGGCCGGAGGCACCGATCGGTCCATTGCAGTTCAACGCGCACAGGGGTACAACGCGTACCCGATCACATTGAAAGCAATGGGCCGGCCGGAGGCACCGATCGGTCCATTGCAGTTCAAAGCGCACAGGGGTACAACACGTACCCGCACACATTGAAAGCAATGGGCCGGCCGGAGGCACCGATCGGTCCATTGCTGTTCAACGCGCACAGGGGTACAACGCGTACCCGCACACATTGAAAGCAATGGGCCGGCCGGAGGCACCGATCGGTCCATTGCAGTTCAACGCGCACAGGGGTACAACGCGTACCCGCACACATTGAAAGCAATGGGCCGGCCGGAGGCACCGATCGGTCCATTGCAGTTCAACGCGCACAGGGGTACAACGCGTACCCGCACATTGAAAGCAATGGGCCGGCCGGAGGCACCGATCGGTCCATTGCAGTTCAACGCACACAGGGGTACAACGCGTGCCCGCACACATTGAAAGCAATGGGCCGGCCGGAGGCACCGATCGGTCCATTGCTGTTCAACGCGCACAGGGGTACAACGCGTACCCGCACACATTGAAAGCAATGGGCCGGCCGGAGGCACCGATCGGTCCATTGCTGTTCAACGCATCACTGTACATGTGACTGGCATATGTCAGCATGCCTGTCTCAGATGGACATATGCCAGCCACAGATAGCTCCCAGGGAGTGAGGAGCACACCTACATCACGACAGCCTGTCCAAACTTTATCATAAGGCATGTAAGGCTGCATTTCCTATTGTGTGTATGTTGGTGTACATGTTGTCCTGTGGGTGTCACCTGTGGGCAGCCACCCCCAGGCTGTGCACGTGTTCATGGGGACAGGATCCTGGGTGTTACGTGTACGTGACCACTGTGATGTGCAACTGTTCATATCTGTGCATGTGCCATGGTCACATTTCACAGTGGTGTATGTGTATGTCATGTCACATACCCCGTGAGTCCCATGTGGGACGGTATGTTTGAGCCAGGGTGTCCCAGTGGCACAATAGTGATGGTCCTCCACAGTCTTTGTGCATGTGGTGTTTACAATGTCTCTGATTTCATGTGCACAATGGGAGACAGTCTCCACATCCACGTTGTGTGTGCATGGACTCTGATGTTGTGCGTGTGTGTCACAGACGTCCATGTCTGTCCTGCCATGGCAAGTGGGGCCACTACCTGTGGGGGTCATGGTTGTTTTGCTGTGGTGTATACATGATACTCCATGTAATGCCAGTGTCCATGTGGCATTACAGGGTCCCTGGGAATGTACCTGTCGTTGAGCTGTGGTGCCTGGGGCACATCTGTCCTCACATGTCCCTGTGGGGGTTATTGTGACATGGCAGCAGGAGATGGGAACTGTGACACGGCCTCATGATATCCAATGGGCCAACCTGGGACTAATTGATGCCACCTGTTGGACCGTGTTGACAGATGTTGGCCATGTATGTACCATACATGTCCTTCCGGTACTGCACACTTCATGTAGTTGTGCCTCATAATGATGTATGTTGGGATCTTGAGTGTGTTCAATGCCGCATATGTGGGGTGACTGACAATCTTGCTTACTTCTCCTCTGCACTGCAGGGCTCCTGCTGTCCATCGGCCATTCCCAGACCTGGCAACGATGGTGGAACGGGACAGCATCCGACGGTACCGCTTCACCAGGCAGCTGATTGAGGATTTGGCAGTGCAGTTGTCCCCACATTTGCAGCCTGGCCGGCCGTATCCTACAGCGCTGACCCCCAAGGTGAAGGTGATGGCAGCCCTACACTTCTTTGCCACTGGTACCTTCCAACATACTGTGGCGACTGCTGGTGGGATGTCACAGACCATGTTCAGCCGTGTGCTCCGCGATGTTTTGGCGGCAATGTTGCTCTTCCTGAACCGGTACATCTATTTCCCTAGACTGCGACGACTCACTGACGTGAAGAGTGACTTTTATGCCCTGGGGAGGATGCCGCATGTAATTGGCTCCATTGATGGGACACATGTGGCTTTGGTACCACCACAGGCCCAGGAGCAGGCCTACAGGAACCGCAAGCACTACCACTCGGTCAATGCACTGGTGGTGTGTCTTGCAGACATGACCATCACACACGTGTGTGCCCGTTTCCCTGGTTCAGCACACAATGCCTTTGTGATGAGGAGTAGTCGCATCCCCAGGATGATGGCACAGATGCAGAACCAGCGTGCCTGGCTTGTCGGTGTGTACTGACTTTGTGCCATTGTGTGTGATCTGATCTGTAGTATTCCGCCCACTTTTCCAAGTCAGCTAATGTGCACTTGTCTGTCCGTAGGTGACTCGGGATACCCCAACATGCCGTGGTTGCTGACACCCCTCAGGAACCCTGTGACACCTGCCCAGATGCGCTACAATGAGGCACATGGTCGGACCAGGAGAGTGATTGAGCGGACCTTTGGTCTCCTGAAGAGCCGCTTCCGCTGCCTGGACAAGACCGGAGGGTCCCTCCCATATGCCCCTGCGAAAGTGTGCAAGATTATCATCGTCTGCTGCATGCTCCACAACCTGGCAGTGCGGAAGGAGTTGCCTCTCATCCAGGATGACAATGACCAACATACGCCACCTGTGGAGGATCCTGGCCTGGACCACGATGCCAGTGACGATGATGATGATGATGGTGATGTCCGCACACAGCTCATCACCAACTTCTTTAGCTGAATGTGAGTATCCTGAGGTGTCATGTCAATGATGTGAGTTGGCATGATGTGTGGGTGGTGCTCTGGTGCTGTTGGAGTGTGTCCATGGGCCACTTGACTGGATGTGTGTTGATATGTGTGGTGACAGGTGGGCTGTACTCCCCAACAGTGTTGACATGCTAACTTGGTTCTGGGTGGGTATCTTGTAACATGTATTGTGCATGTGTTTTGCTGTTCTGTCCTGTACTCCATTGCTTTTGACTGTGTGTCATTTCTGTCCTTCACAGGGTACTTTCAGATTCGTTTGGTCAACTGTGTCCACCGACGACGTGATTGCACATCCAGGCTGGTAGCTGTTGTGTCCCTACAGGTGATGTGCGCCACACCCATGGACTTCCTTCCGTCTACAGTTGTTGACTGTGTGCCCGCTGCCAGGTGGGGTTACCTTGCATCTGTAGTGGTTACGGCATGTTGCAACTGTGTAATAAACCTGTGCTTCACTTTGTGATGTGCGTTGTCTGTGGTCACACATTTGACTGCCATTTGCTTACTGCACCTGTGGGCTACTTGACTACAACTGGGAATGGGTGTGGTGTCTGTGCATTGCACCGTCTTCCCTGGCAACATCAGTGTAGGCAATGAGTCAGATGGCCTAGGTGTGTATGTGTTGTGTAGCCCTGGTGGTGTGTCTCCCTCATGTGTGTCACGTTTCCTGTACTCACATGCTTGTGTTGTCCTTGCTGTTGCAGTTCGCATACACAGTGTAATTTTGCAGTTCATCATCCCCATAACAGCACCCACGTTGGAATCACGACAGAGGCAAGTATGGTGTATTAGTGTGTTTATTGTGATACATTTGTGTTAATAGTGCATAGGATGGGTTGTGCTGTACATGAATCTTGCAATCCCAAGTTCCTAGGTGAATTGAAAGTCCGGGTAGACAGGATCCCCAGTATCGGGGCCACAGTTGTCTGACACATTGGTCCAACTTGTACTCCCCATGCAATGTGTGGGAGTAGTGTTGCCGTCAACAGGGTGAACAGTCTGTGCACAAAGGCGAACATCCAGAACAGGTTCAGGCTTCCTGGGAGTTGCGCTTGGCCATCGGCCTCTCACTTTTCCCTCCTCGGACGACCCCTCTTCTTGGGGGGCCCTCAAGTGCAGGCTGCTGCGGTGCAGGGGACTCTCTGCCAGAGTTCTCCTCCCTCCCTGTGGCAGTTGCAGTTTGTTCGGCACCAGATGTTGTTGGCACACAGGGAGGTGTGGACTGGTTGCTGTTCATCTGGCGGAGGCATTGTAAAATGTCCCTGTGCACCGCCGTCATCTCATGCAGTGCATCCCACTTGGACTCCACGCGGGACATGTGTGAGTCCACACGGGACATGTGTGACTCCACGTGGGACATGTGGGAGTCCAAGCGGGCATGATGGGCAGCCTGCTGCTGTTTAATGTCTCTGAGGAGCCCCACTACCTGGCTGAGCTCTCCGGTGCTGGACTGGTACGCATCAGCTATGCGTACCAGTTGTGGGTCATCATGCACACCAGCAACGTCTGCAAGCAGCGACCTCTGTCTCCCACCCCTCCCACCACCCCTGCTGACATGTGCAGTGTGTGCAGTGGCACGCACAGATAACCCTGGTCCACCTTGGGGGTTGGTGGTGGTGGTGGTGTCCATGGCCCCAGGTTGGTCCAGGGTCACTGTGCTGGTGTTGCTCCTTATTCTGTCCATGTCGGCAGGGATGGTATTCGTGGTGACAGTCGTTGTAGGGGTGGGTGCAGGGGTGCAGCTGGTGGTCCTGCTGGTGCTGCAGCTGGTGGTCCTGCTGGTGCTGCATGTTGACTTGCACCGGATGTGCCAGGTTGTTCTTCATCGTCCAAGGAGGACAGAGGCTGTACGACGCCGGTGAGCTCGGCATCCTCTTGAGCCTGGGACTGGGACTCCTCAGCGTCTGCTGCTGTGTCCCCATCATCACCTGTTTTTGGGAGACACAAACAATGTATGTCATGTTTCTGCAGGCATCAATGGTTGACACACATGACAGTTGTGACTGTGCCTCTGGGTGCGGGCCTGTACATTGCATTGTCCTGAGTCGTCACAGTCAGGGGTTGATATTGGTGTGGCACATTGTCCTGCATTATTTGGGCATTTCTATGTATTTTCTGGGGTGTGAACATGGTCTGCATTGGTTGTGTTTGGTTGACAGCCGGACCTCCTTCCCACCCACCCAGCCAGTCAGTTATCCCACCATGGAACGTGCTTGCGTTGCAGGGAGTGTAAGTTGTCTCTCAGGATGTCAGTCAGTGGTGTCCTGCTGTTTGTTGGTGCACAGTTGCCAGCAGGGCCTTGTGCTCCCCACAGCAGTAGCCAGTGTCAGCCATCTTGTGAGTCCTTCTCCACTCCCTGTGATGTGAGCATGGTTCAGGGTGGTGTTGATGGGACAGTTGTGGGGGTGACCAATATCAGTGACTACGACTCCCATCATGCTATTGCCTCCACCCCCCTTCCCAGCATGCCCATGCTTCCTTCCTTTTGACTCTGTTTCCCTGTGGGGTGGGCTGGCTGTGCTGACAGGATGGCTGGGAGTGTTGTCCTGGCAGTTGTTTGGCTAAGAGTCCCAAGAGTGTCCCTGTGCTTCACACAACATAACCCAGGGTGGTGGTTCTTTGTGGGATCTTGTGTTAGGATGGAGGGCATTGCATTCTACCAGGTGGGTACTGTGGAGTTTGTGTTGGGGGGTGTGAGGGGAGGTGCTTGTGACTATGGTCAGTGCTGCAAGTCCTCCTTCCCACCCAGCCAGCCAGCCAGTTATCCCACCATGGAACGTGCTTGCATTGAGGGAGTGTAAGTTGTCTCTCAGGATGTCAGTCAGTGGTGTCCTGCTGTTTGTTGGTGCACATTTGCCAGCAGGGCCTTGTGCTCCCCACAGCAGTAGCCAGTGTCAGCCATCTTGTGAGTCCTTCTCCACTCCCTGTGATGTGAGCATGGTTCAGGGTGGTGATGATGGGACAGTTGTGGGGGTGAGCTATGTCTGTGACTACGACTCCCATCATGCCATTGCCTCCACCCCACTTCCCAGCATTCCCATACTTACTTGCTTTTGTGTGGAGTTCAGTGTGTGTGGGTGTGAGAGCAATGGCAAGATGGCTGACAGTGGTGTCCTGCTGTTGGTTGGTGTGCAGTACCCAGCATGCCCTTGTGCTCCCCACGACACAGCAACAGTGTCAGACATCTTTGATGGGCCTTTCCACTCTCTGTGGGATGTGCATGCGTGAGTGTGAGCTTGCTGGGCCATGTGGTGGGGGATGTAGAGCTGTGACTACGACTCCCATCATGCTATTGCCTCCTCCCCCTTCCCAGCATGCCCATGCTTCCTTCCTTTTGACTCTGCTTCCCTGTGGGGTGGGCTGGCTGTGCTGACAGGATGGCTGGGAGTGTTGTCCTGGCAGTTGTTTGGCTAAGAGTCCCAAGAGTGTCCCTGTGCTTCACACAACATAACCCAGGGTGGTGGTTCTTTGTGGGATCTTGTGTTAGGATGGAGGGCATTGCATTCTACCAGGTGGGTACTGTGGAGTTTGTGTTGGGGGGGGGGTGTGCGGGGAGGTGCTTGTGACTATAGTCAGTGCTGCAAGTCCCCCTTCCCACCCAGCCAGCCAGATTTCCCACCATGGAACGTGCTTGCATTGCAGGGAGTGTAAGTTGTCGCTCAGGATGTCAGTCAGTGGTGTCCTGCTGTTTGTTGGTGCACAGTTGCCAGCAGGGCCTTGTGCTCACCACAGCAGTAGCCAGTGTCAGCCATCTTGTGAGTCCTTCTCCACTTCCTGTGATGTGAGCATGGTTCAGGGTGGTGTTGAAGGGACAGTTGTGGGGGTGACCAATATCAGTGACTACGACTCCCATCATGCTATTGCCTCCACCCCCCTTCCCAGCATGCCCATGCTTCCTTCCTTTTGATTCTGCTTCCCTGTGGGGTGGGGTGGCTGTGCTGACAGGATGGCTGGGAGTGTTGTCCTGGCAGTTGTTTGGCTAAGAGTCCCAAGAGTGTCCCTGTGCTTCACACAACATAACCCAGGGTGGTGGTTCTTTGTGGGATCTTGTGTTAGGATGGGGGCATTGCATTCTACCAGGTGGGTTCTGTGGAGTTTGTGTTGGGGGTGTGTGAGGGGAGGTGCTTGTGACTATGGTCAGTGCTGCAAGTCCCCCTTCCCACCCAGCCAGCCAGATATCCCACCATGGAACGTGCTTGCATTGCAGGGAGTGGAAGTTGTCTCTCAGGATGTCACTCAGTGGTGTCCTGCTGTTTGTTGGTGCACAGTTGCCAGCAGGGCCTTGTGCTCCCCACAGCAGTAGCCAGTGTCAGCCATCTTGTGAGTCCTTCTCCACTCCCTGTGATGTGCGCATGGTTCATGGTGGTGTTGATGGGACAGTTGTGGGGGGGGCAATATGTGTGACTGCGACTCCCATGATGCTATTGGCTACACTGACTTGGCCAGCATACACAGAATTCCTTCCTTTGAGTGGCCTTCACTGTGTGTTGGTGTTGTTGTGGTTGCTACATGTGTGGATGTGTTTGTTAGTTCTATTTGTGCCACTGCCTAGCTGTAGTTGTGGTTGTGTTTGTACATGTGTTGGCACAGTTGGATGTGACTTTTTTGATGGCATGTGTTGTGTTTATCTGACTGACATACACATTTTGGGATGATTCTGTTCTGGTTGCTGTGTAATTGCTATGAGTGCATGGTTTGACTCTCCCCTTGACAGTGATGTGTGTGTGTTTTGTGGCAGTATATTGTGTACATTTGTTGTGTACTCACCAGGCTCTGGGATGTCCTCTAGTCCATATACGCTCACTGGCGGAAGGATGGCCCGCACCTTCTCCTCCCAGGGCCTGAGGTATATTGGCTTGGCAGGAGGGCCACTGCCGGTGTGTTGGCTGTTGATGTAGTCTTGCTTCAGCATTTTCCGTACCCTCCTGCGCACGTCATACCACCTGTTCTGGATGTCGGTCTTTGTGCGCCGACATGGTGATTGGGCGTTCACCCTGTTGATGATCCTCTCCCACATCTTGGTTTTCTGCGACATGGGGGTCTGTTGGACCAATGTGCCAAACAGCTGTGGCTCCACCCTGAGGATCTCGTCTACCATGACTTCCAATTCACTATCTAGGAACTTGGGATTCTTCTTGGGGGGCATGGTGATGGGTGGTGATGGTGGGTGATGTGTGTGTTGGTGTGCAGGTGAGGGTGTGTGAGTGTGTGTTTTGCTGGGTGTATGTGAGGTAGGTATTTGTTGGTGTGCTGATGGTGTGTGGCTTGTGTGAGGGATGAGCTGTGGGTGTGTGGTTGCTTTCTCTTGGGTGCTGGCAGTGGAATGGCATTTGCAAAGGCTCATGGTAGTGATTTGTGTCCTTTATATAGGTGGAGTTGTGGGTGTGTCTTTGTTCTCTGTCCCCACCCCCAGTATTTATTGGCTTGGTAATTGCTTGTTTGGCCTTTTTTGGGTGATTTTTCCTTTGTGCTGTTTGTGTATGTTGGAAACGTTCTTGTGACCGAGTCGGACCCTGCATTGGTCTCGTACGGTGTTCTCCGTTTCGTTCACGCTGTGTTTGTGCAGTTTTCTATGCTGCGTACGCGTCGGTCGCGGTGTATTGTGTTGCTTCGGCTCGGTTTTGTATGCGTGTCGGTCGTACGGCTTGTCCTCCGTCCGACTCAGTCGTGGTTTTCGCGCCTTGCATCGTACTTTGCGGTTTGGAGTTCGCGTGTACGTTTCGGTCGGATTTGTTCCGGGTGTGTGTCGGTCGGTTGGATTTGCGTGTTTTTCCGGCCGGATTGCTGCTTTCCGTGCGGCTCGGTCGGTCGACTTTGTTTTGGTACGTGTCGGTCGGATTTTTCGCGCCTTGCATCGTACTTGGCGTGTCGTGCGCCACGGGTACGTGTCGGTCGGTATTTTTTCCGGATCCGAGTCGGTCGGTGCTTTTTCCGGCCCGAATCGGAATCGACCCCTCAGTGTAATAGATTTAACAGCCGTAGAAATAAGAAAGTCAAATAGCCTACAATCATCATGGGAAAGTGGGTAAGGGGGAGCATGAGATTTACAGATAATGACATTGAATGACAAGGAGAGTTGAACTTTAAAAAACTTTTCAATATTTATGCAAACTTGCGTCCAAAAATTAAAAATGACAGAACAATCATACAGCACATGTTTTACAAATCACAGTGTATGTTTAAAATGCCAACAATTTGGTGTGTCAAGTAATTTTGCTTTGAACATTTTAACTAGTGACCAGTGACAATTATATAAAAGAAACACATTAGCTGGTGGAAAGCTAGCAATATCTCTCAGCCAAACAGATTTCTATTGGTCTGGTGATAGTCTGAATTGCATTTATTCAGTATAGTAAAAGAGGAGGCATTCCTAGTCAGTGTTTTGAACACTTTAGAAGCTATGTCTCCTGAATGACTAAAGAGGTTTATGCAAGTTCCATACCAGGCAACTTAGATTATGGTATAGAGTTCAAATAAGCATTAAGGATAGCATTATAAAGTAATTCATATTTATAAAAGTCTGATTGGGGAAAGTGAGATTTAGATTGTAATTCAATAAAGGAATACAACACGTCTCCTTGGCAAATATCCCCAATGTAAAAAATACCTGCATGAATCAATAAGTTCATTAAAAAAATACGTTTATTAAATTTTGAACTGGGATTATTCCAAATGAAACCTTTTTTCATCAAAAGATAGGAGAGCAATTATTGTGGCACTTTAAGAATAGGTGAAAGTTTACCAAATTTTGCATTAACCATAGCTAAAAAAGCTGATAAGGGAAAAGGATGTAACAAAGAGCATTCTATCAATTGCTATTTAGGTGCATGTGTAGGGCATTAGGTTGAAACCATAAGGAACTTTGAGCAATTAGGAATGACATATGGTACTTAATAGAGTCAGGCAAACCAATAACCCCCATCTCTTTTGGAAATTTTCAAAGTTTTAAGGCTAATAAAAATGTGCAGGCTTATTATTCCCAAGAAATAGAGCGATTAATTTATACAAACTAGCATAAAGACTGGCTAGGAAACAAATAGGTATCCTAGACAAAATATTTAAAATGTGGGCGTGTGATAGCCATTTAAAGTGTGTCCATGCGGCCCATAAGTTCAAGTGAAGGGATGACCATTTATCAAGTTTATTTTTCATTTTACTTATTAAATTGGAACAATTCATGTCAATTGTGCTTTTAGTAGATTCAGAAAATATATTACCTAACTATTTCATAGAATTTGAGTTCCATAGAATGTTTGTATTTTCTACCTGTTTTACTGATATTTAGATTATAATCAAAAATATAAGCATATTGGTTAATAATATGGAGAAAATAGGAACAGAGGTAGAAGGGTTTTCAGCATTCAATACAATATCATCAGCATATGTTGAAACCTTTAAAAATGACATCCTTTAAAACAATTCCAGTATATTCTTTGTTCATGCAAAAAGAGCACCAAACAGGTTCAACAGCAATAAGAAATAAGAGAGGTGATAGCGGGCAACCTTGCCTAGTGCCATTACCATACATAGTGCCTGACGGAGTTGTGTATAATGCTTTAACCATATTCCTAAAATTAGGACCAAAATAAAAAGCTTCTAGTGTATGAAACAGGAATCACCAATTTACTTCATCAAACGTTTTTTCTGCATCTAAAGCCAACAGCCCTGCAGGGCCCCGGAGCTTATCAGCAGAAGATAACACGTGACATAAAATATGTATATTGTGTGTAGAAAGTCTGACTTTCATAAATCCAGTTTGATCTGATTGGATAATATAATTTAGAATGGGGGGTCAATCTGTTAGCTAATATTTTTGCATACATTTCAGTCTTGGTTAATGAGGGATATTGGACAATAATTAGTAATTAAAGTAGGGTCGTCCGGTTTTGGTAAAACAATAATGATGGTATCTATGAAAGAACCATCAACAGTAGGTCAGTTAAAACTCATGAAATGAGAGTAAGGTAGTGGAGAGTTGAGTCTGAAAAAATGTATATAGTTCTGCTGGTTACTGTCAGGGCCTGGTGACTTATTGGAGTTAAGTGGTTTGTTAGCCATTTGGATTTCTTGGATATCAATCGGGTTTTTTAATTTGAGTTGATCTTCTGTAGAAATTTGTGGCAGTTGGCAATTACATTTTTTTTTATCAATGACATGGTCTTGGAGGACTGCAGGTTTGTCTTAAAGGGTAGAGTAAAAGGATAAAACTCTTTCACAATATCTTCTGCTTTAAGAAGTAAAGTTCCATCTGATTTTCTGACAGCATGAATTATATTTGGAACCTTTTTAATTCATAAATAATTAGCCAAAAGGGTTCCAAATTTATTACAATTACAGTAGTAAGTGGATTTTTTCTTAGCGACGATCAATCGTGCCCTTTAATTTAGTTGGTTGTTATATTGGTATCTTAGCTTTTGGAGTTGATTTGTTTTTATTATTGTAGGTAGTGATAAAAAATCGCTCTCATTAAGCTAATTGCTTCTCTAGTAAAGATAATTGATTTAAGTTTTTAGGTTTATGTGCCACAAGGGATAGAGTAACACCTCTGACATATGCTTTAAAGCATCCCAAGGAATTATTTTAGAAGTCCAATCTGGTTTATTATTCATAAAATATTTATTAGTCATAAAATAATCACTTATGGCAGTAGATATTTTATTAAAGTCATCTTGATTTAAAACTATAGTAGTGTTCATCCTCCATCTAGTCTTAGGGGAATATGTGTAATGTAAGATAAGAGAGAATAAGATTAAAGCATGGCCTTAAACATAGAGTACAGAAATGTATTGAGGCAAGCAGGTAATCAAGTCTAAAAAAGGTACAATGCAGGGTAGAAAAAAGGGGTAAATTCCTTGGCTGTAGAATTGGCTAGTTGCCAAAAATCAACCAAATTTGTGGTGGAAAAAAGATTTGAATGAATTAAAGGATTTAGTGGGCTTAAAGTTGAAAGTAGACAATCCATCTAAAAGGGGATCACAGGTAAGATTAAAATCACCCTCATGATAAAAGGAACATTACCTAATTTTATGATTTCAGTAGTAACAGTTTTCCAAAAATGAGTGTCAGCCATTGTGGGGACATATATGTTAAAGAGATTAAGGCTATGTTTACCAATTTTGATTTGCGCATGTACAAATCTACCATCTGATTCATCATGATGCTGTAATAATTGGATTTGAGAGTTTCATGAGAAAAGAATGGCCAGTTTATTCTTGAGTCCCACATATCATGGGATTTAACAATTTAGCATTAATACAGGTTTATTAAATGAGACAATTGTCAGTCTTAAACCTTTTTTCAAAATTCAAATACTTTACGCCTATTGACTGGATGCCATAAACCTTTAATATTGTGAGAAAAAATACTTAATTTATGTTGAGTGTCCATATTATTATAGAAAGCAGTCTGAAAGAAAAGAAAAACAGAGAACTATAGTAAGCAAAGTAAACCATAAAAACTAGACAAACATGACACACAAAACATACAGTGGTCATATCCCAAGACCTCATAATATGTAAAGAGATAGAGACAGAGGTACAAAGCAAAATAGAACACACTGCTTAGACCTGCTAAATGAATAGATGCATATAATGTATTGTGGGGAACCAAATCATCCAATAGAGCTGAAGCTTGTGAATCTATTTCAATGGGATTACGTTGATCTATATATGTTATCAAGTCTGAAGGGGAGGAAAAAGATTTAGAAATGTATTTTTTCCAAATATGCATTGTGGAAAGGTCAAAAAGGTCATATGTATCTCCTACAGCTTTCAATCGAGGTCGTATATCCAAAAAGCTTCACAGTTTCTTTCTCAAAATCTTGATGAGCGTACACTTTGTAGCCATCTATTAGTAGTGTTGGAATTTCTCTTGCCGTCTTCCTGATAAGTAGAAGATGATAATGTTGCTGAACTTTGAAGAAGATCAGTCTGGACTTTGATCAGTGAGGTTTGTGTTGTGAAGGGATACGGTCAACGTTATCAATTTCAAACTTTTCAAGGAATTTGATTTTGAGAAGTTTAGACAACATAGACTCCAAGTACAGTCAACAGTTTTGGCCTTCAATATTTACTGAACTCTAAAAATATGCAAATTGTATTGACAGTTTCTGTTCTATAAGTCCACTAAAGGTTTTTGCATTGAAGATATCTGATTAACCAATGGTGTCAAAACTGTGACTGCTTTGGTATCGCAAATGTATGTCTCATATTTAGATAGAGTATAGGAACTGCTAGAGATTGTGATCTAACATAACCAGCATAAGCACCAAAAACAATCCCTTTAATTTAGAATGTGGCTAAATGTGCAGTGCTTAGAATAGCCAGTGGGAAAAATGCAACTGAGAATCCCTTTGAGAAGGAGGCAGGAAGTCCTCCTGAAGTGCAGTGGGAGTGTCTATAAACCACCTCCTCCTGAAGAGGAGGGCTGCAATGTGGAGCTCCGTATGAGGAGCGTGTTTGTTCGAGGCTCGCACTCACCTCAGCTCACCAATATAGCAGGCACCAAAATCAATAAAAGACCCTGCAAAATGATTCTGACAAGAACAGCAGCAATATGGTGCATGGGGGAAGGCCAGTTCATTCCCCATGTCGCTGGAACATTGTTGTTTGTGCAGGCAAATGACAGAGCTCATAGTGTAGAAGCAATCTAAGGGCATCATTATGATGGCAGGCGGAGAAAGTCCGCCCACCACCGCAGCGGAATGCGGGACCGTCCACAAGGGGTGAGGCGGTCCCGCACATGATATTACGATGCCACCGCCACCGTGGCAAGCCCTATTCACAGCATTGTGGCGGGCGGTGCTCACCGCACTGCCCGCCACAATGCTGTGAATGCACGTCATGCATTTGCATGCACAACGTGACAGGCACCACGTGGTGCCTGCCACCTTGTGCATACAAATGCAGGGGGGTACCACAGGTACCCCCCATGTGCACCCTCCACTCCACCAACCTTCTGGGGGCCCGCTACGGGCCCCCAACAGCAAACACCGTATGCCTTTCCATGGCGGCAACGCCGCCATGGAAAGGCTGCTGTCTGCAATCATCTTAATATGGATGGCGGTGTCTTGCAGACACCGCCACCATATTAACCTTGTTTTCTGCCGGTCGACGAGTCGACCGGCGGAAATGCGGCGGACGTGCTTTCCGTCCGCCGCGGACCCCCCAGCCATCATAATATGGCGGGGGGTCTTTGCTGTGTGGTTGGCGGGCGGATCGCCCCCGCCGGCGGTGACTACCGCCGGACCGGCGGGGGCGATCCACCCGCCATCCTAATGGGCCCCTAAGTTTGTAAACTACTATCGTCTCTCTTCATTTCACACTTTTAATGTGGATTTCGTTATTGTGTATATGTGAAGTCTGGGGTCTCTTTGCATTTTGGGTATCCATGCTACTTTCCATAGGGGTCTGCCTGCCAGTGCATGATCTACATTGCCCCATTTCTTTTATGTTGCTATGTGAGACCGCTCCAGTAAATAGCGCAGGTGAGACGCTTAATAATACCGAAATAGGTCTGGTAGGCATCCTTTTCTGGTTACAATCATTCCCTGTTTCCCTAAAATTCTTGCCTTGCCATATATAATGTGTGCATAGTCTTTGCCATGTGAGTATGTCATTCTTTGAGATTGTCAAGTAGAGTGTCTTTTTAGGGGAATCAGACTACTAACAGCCTCAGCAAAGATATTTGATGTATTCACCAATTGTGCAGCTCTGCTTTTAGCAGGCATATGAAGCATGATATGTTTCTGTTTGTGTCTCTGAAAGGATTTTAGTTATTGTAATCCTAGGCATTTTATTCCTTTTTTATGCCAGCTGTTGGAATGTTGATTATTAGTAGGGACACATTTGCACCTACCACTAGCAATAAGGCCACCAAGTTGAGTTGAGTTTACACCACTAGAAACTCAAGAGGTTATCAAGCACTTGATGGCGAGTAGATCTGGATCTCCCCTGGACCCCTGTCCAGTCTCGGTGATTAAACTTTTTCCCAAGATCATTGGCCCGGTTTTGACCTCTATGTTTAACTCTATTTTTGAGTCGGGCCACTTTCCCATAATGTGGAAACAGGCCTCTATTCTTCCTTTGATAAAAAAGCCTAAACTGGACCCTAGTGATCTGAACAGCTATAGACCTATCTCACGCCTCACATTGCCAGCCAAAATTATTGAGAAGGCCATGAACACCCAGCTCAGCACGTTTTTTCGCACTAACTGTTCATTGGATCCCACGCAGTTTGGCTTCCGTGCTGAACATAGCACAGAGTTAGCCTTGATTAAAGCATCAGAGGAAATAAGAGAGGCCTTTTGACCAAGGAGGTGCTGCGATTCTGATCATGTTAGACCTCTCGGCGGCCTTCGATACGGTCCATCATGAAGTATTGATGGACCGGCTATCTACAGCAGGGGTTCAGGGCAGGGCCTGGAACCTTCTAAAATCATTTTTGACGGATAGAACCCAAACGGTGGACCTAGGCAAGAATAAGTCTAAGCCGTTCTCCTTTCCGTGCGGGGTGCCACAGGGCTCATCTCTTAGTCCCACGCTTTTTAATATATATGTGTCCCCATTGGCGGCCCTGATTGGATCCTTTGGGTTTCAGGTGACATCTTATGCAGACGACACTCAAATTGTGTTGTCCCTTCAGCCGGGCAAAGAAGCTGAGACCAGCCTGAGATGTCATGACTGCATGAAATCCGTTGCAGGCTGGATGGCATCCAATTGCCTAAAGCTCAATGCCGGTAAAACGGAGGTTTTGATATTTGGGAATAATGTCAACCTCTGGTCACCTGATTGGTGGCCAGAGGAAATGGGTATACCTCCAGCCCCCTCCACGAAAGCAAAGAACCTGGGTGTGGTGATGGATAATAAACTAACCTTTGGTGATCATGTTAGTGGGGTGGTCTCTACCAGCTTCTTTCTTCTCAGAAAGTTGAGAAAAATAAAAAAATTCTTCTTAAAGATAACTTTAGGACAGTAGTCATGGCGCTCGTCTTGTCACGACTGGACTATTGCAATGGTCTGTATTTGAGTTTACAAAAGAAACATCTTAATAGACTCCAGACTGTGCAAAATGCGGCAGCAAGACTGCTAACGGGCACTCCCAGGTTCGTCTCAGTGGGAAAGGGTCTTCGAGATCTCCACTGGCTTCCAGTGAAACAACGGGCACAGTTTAAAGCATTGTGCATGGTCTTTAAAGCCTTGGTGGGCAGTGGCCCAGTCTACCTGAGAAATCGACTACTCTGGTATGTTCCTGGAAGAATGTTACGTTCCTCGGAAGCAAAGCTAGTGAATATCCCCCGAGTTAAGAAAGCCAGTTGGGGTGGCAGGAGTTTCATTTACTGTGCCGCCAGGGCTTGGAATGATCTTCCTGTGCATCTGAGAAAGGCCACGGATCTCCTTTCATTTAGGAAGGGGTTGAAAACCTGGCTTTTCTCTGTATAATCCTCCTCCTATGACACCCACCAGGTAGTGCTTAGCGCCAGGACGCCTTTGGGCAGCAGTTGCGCTCTACAAGTTTCATTAACATAACATAACATAACCAACACACTATAAAGCCCAGTCAAGTTCTCAATAAAATAGTCCCTTGCTCAACCCTTGGTAGCTAGCTGCGAGCAGGCAGGCTTAAATTAGGAGACAGGTGTAGAAAGCATTCAAAAACACCAATATAGTAAATAAGTAACACACAATAAAAATCCCACCCCAATTTATAAAGATAGTAAATATTTTTATGTTTAAAATGACACCAAAATGAATAAAATCCAAGGTAGGGAACCGGAGATATGGATTTTTAAAGATTGAACACTTTGTAGTGCTTAAGAAGCAATAGCGCCAAATTGGGAGATATGGTCGCCCTTGACTGGGGCAAAGTAAAAGTTTGGGGCCGACCGTGATGGAGCCGTGGTTAGATACACTAAGCAGGAGGCCTCGGTCAAAATTTTACCTTCACACTTAGAAACTTTTCTGGAGAATTTTCTCTTGTCGTCGAGTGAGGCTCCAATTCAGGCTGGGATTTGAGTCGACGACAGTGGCTTGGATTTGCGTGAGGCCTTGGTGAAATCCTGGAACTCTTGAGCTCCCGAGCTTTCAGTGGGATGAATCTGAAATCCAGGCCAAGTCACAGTTTGACGTCAGCGGCTTGGCTCTCGTCGATGAGTCGGTCTCCTTATGCAGCCTTTTTCCCAAAGTTCTCCAAACTTCAGGAGGTGCTTCCTAAAGTTCCTTTTGGGGGTTCAATGTGTCCACAAACAAAATCCAAGGTTCCAGGGTCTCTGAGTTGCTCCTCAGGCATTGGGACTCCAGTTCCCACAATACACCTGGCCAAATCCTAGTCCAGCTGAAGGCGGTCAGCCAGATTCTTCTTGCTGGAGATGATGCAGGTGGAGCTCTTTTAACCTGTTGCTTTCAGGGAGCCCACTCCTTCTCTTTTTGATTCAAGGCAAAGTCCTTATGGCTGTAGTTCCTTATTGTGCAGCAGGCACAGTCATTCAGAGTGCAGTCCTCTAGGTGCAGGCCAGGGTTCCAGCAGGGCAATCTTTCTTCTCCTTGTAGTTTCAGGCAGGGGATCTGAGTGGCTATGCAGCTCTCCCATATTTATCCAGTTTTCTTGGGCGACAAGCAGGGGCACCCCTGACCAAGCGGGTACAGTGTGCCACCCAAAAGTATGAGAGTTTCCTCCAAAGTTTGGCACATTCCTGTCCCACAAAGAACTGCACTTTCAAATTCAAAATAGAAAAACGTTCTCCTTTATGTTAGGATCTGGCCAAGCCAACCTACTGGTGTGTTTCATTTCCCTTAAAACTCCCCTTCCAGACCTTCTGCAAATCCCATTCCTGGGACTCCCATCTGGCAGGGGGGGTACAGGAAGAGGGGTTAGGCTTGGCTTGCATCCTTCCTGTCCTGCTCTCTTTGAAGACCATTTTTTTTTACACAGCCCCCTTCCTGGCAGGTTCTCTGCAGCTGCAGATATCCCCCCCACCAGATGACCTCTGACTCTATGCAGGCCACTAATTACTTTATCAAAGCAGTCTGGCTCAGCCTTTCAAGAATGGCCAATTAGAAGAGGCTGCTAGAAAGATGGATTTTAGCTCACAGAAAAGAAAATTCTATAAATTCTCTTCTGTAGTAGTTATGATAAATTCATCTGTGGCAACTTGAAATATTATTTTAGCTCACTCCTGCCAATAGTTATACTTTATTACAGTATTCCCATGTTAACCTAAGGAGCTAAAATATTACAATAGGGAAAAAACGAAAATGGTAGTGTTTCCCTTACCAAGACATATAAAACATGTTTTAAAATGTCTCTGCTTATTTCTAAATGGCACCCTACCATGGGGGCACCTAGGATAGACCTTATGGGTACTTTAGGTGTAAAAATAAGGTAGTTTAATAGCTTGGAAGTACCTTTAAATCCAAAGTCAAATGTACATATAATTTCAATTTAAAAGCAGCTTGCAAAGCTGGGCTGACTTTTAAAATGACAGCAGGCAACACAGCAGTGCACACTTAAGTGTATTAAATCTGCTGGGCCTCTAAACCTACATGCCCAACCATATACTAGGGACTTGCAGGTAGGTTCTCAGTACCAATTATAATTATACCTAATTACCAAATACCTTTTAATCAGAGCACTGTGCCTGGGCCTGGTTAGCAGAGCCCAGGGCACAGTCAGAGTCAGTTACCATACCACCAGTATCAGTCAAAAAATGGTGGTGATCAGGGCAAAAAGGAGGACTTTCGTACACCATCTAAACAGTGTTTCACTTTGTAGTTTGTGCATAATATGCATATGGGTATTGATATTCTGGGGTATTTGGACAAAATATATGATAATAAATATTGTGCTGCAGAAATATTGTGTCAAAAATATCGGGATTTCATAAATATTGTGGACAGGAATATTGGAATATTGATGTCAAAAATATAATTTTAAGTGTTTTAAATATCGATGAAAGCAATATCCATGTAATAAATATAATTGGATATAAATATTGTTTTTTGGTGTAAAATAGTATGTAGTGCATTGATTTGTTTTTGAATTTGTGTTTATATTTTCTTAATGTTTTAATTTTAGATTTTTTTATTTATTAAATTGTTTTATTTCGAATTGTTAATAGTCAAAAAAATTTTAATATAGAATTTGTTTGGGTAGCGGGATGTTGGGATAATAGGGGATACGGGTGGGAAGACTTAAAAATTGTGTACTATATTTTAAGTTAATAATTTTTTTATATTCATATTGTTTTATTTCTATTTTTTTATTATATATTTTTAAAAAGCATTGAGACCCTCATTAGAATGTTGGGCGGACCGCCACTGACAGGCCATCGGTAGCGGTCTGCCCAACATCTAGGGCAGCGGTCCGCCCGCCAGATTACAATACCGGAGGTCGGAGAGCAGAGGGCGGGGGTAAAAAACGGCCACCTGCAACAGGCTCAAAGAGCCTGTCAGGGCAGCGGTCAGACAGGAATCCCTACAATGAAGGTGGTGCCGGCTCAGGCCCCGCCGTAGGGCTAACAATGTCCTTATCCAAGTTTTCCCACAGCCTTTTCATGGTGGTCCCACCTCCATGAAAAGGCTGTGGGAAAGGGACTTTGGGGGCCCCTAGCAAGGCCCCATCCCACATGGGCCACCGCTATATGGCCAGGGGGGCACATGTGGTGCCCACTTCCCTTTTTCTACTGTGGCTTGTGCTGTGGCCCTTTTCTGGGCTGCAGCAGAAGCCACAATAGATAAAGGCATGTTTCTGACCACCTACATGACGGTCGTATTGTATTATGGCAGGTGGGACCAGCGACTACTTGTTGGGCGGTCCCACTCCCGCTGTGATGGCAATTGGATGCTCTTCCGAACGCCATCATAATAAGGCCATAATGTGAAATAAGATATTATTTAATGTTGTCTTAAAATAAAGTATTAACAATTTAAAATCATTTAGAATATTTTAGATTTTTTTTTCTTTTATGAAATTGTTCTACTTTGTAATTTTTAGTTGTCTTAATATTTTTTTTAATTATTGAGATTTTTTTCAATCAATCAATTAAATCAATCTTTATTTCGATTTGAATAATCATAAAAGAGCTTGACAATAAAATTCTGATTTGAACACACATATTACATGACTGTAGGTTGAAAGTATAGTATGTACACAAAAGGGTAAAAATACAAAATACAGCTCCAGGATAAAAGATTTCCAAATTATGCAAGCGACTTTTGTCACTAAAAACATCTTTCATTTGACCTAAGTGAAATGAAAGGTGTGTGAAAAAAACTGCATCTAGAGAATTAATTGATTAAGCTATTATAAGATATAATGTCACATATCATTGGTTGAAATAATTCATAGTCAATATTAAAATCTAATAAATAACACATAATAAAATGAGATATACAGCTTTAAAATGTTAACCCTCTCTTTTTCTGTTAAAAGCTCACGGCGAGTAAAAATCTACTAACACCAAATACAAGAAATTGTGAGCTATCTGTTTTTAATATTCTTAGAGCCTCCAGATATTTCCTAGTAATCAAACGCAGGCACAGCGGCTTTATCCATTTCCTTCTCTGATTGACATATACTGGACAAAAAATAGGATGTGTGCAATATATTCCTCTGTGTCCAAGTGGCATAAAGTACATTTGCATTCCTTTCCTGCTGCTTGTTGGAGCGACCACTTGGCTGTGAATGAACTAATCTGGAGTGTCTCATATCGGAATTTCAAGTAGAGGTTTTTGGTAACTGAGGTTTAATTTCATCCAAGTATGGCTCAAAGCTAGGAGTCAAATTGAAAGATAAAAATTGCATGGAGAGTCTCCCCGATGTACAATCTAGTGTAACCTTATTCTAAATAAAATTCCAATAAGTGTGTTTAATCTCTTTCTTTGAATCTGTAGTCAGAGAACTAGGGTCTACCCAGACCCTGTTCAAACCCAACTTAAAAATTCAGTTTTCAACGTGGATAATCCAGGGGAATGTAAATTTTTCGTCGAGTTCTAGTAGCTCTTTCAAACCCTGGCTATTAATGCTTAATTCTTCAGTGGTCCAAATTCTGACCCAATAAAATAGATGTCTCAATGTAGCAAATGCTCCAATCTTTTGATACCAATATCAAAGGACAGAGGAATCAATGGGGTATTTTGGGGCAGTGATGTAAGCATCTGCATAAATTTGTTTTCCCCTAGTATTCGCAGATTTAAATTTTCGCTGCACCATAGCTCAGATCTATAAAGGGCAGCTGTTTGGACTCTGTACCTATAGACCTCCAACGCCAGGGTAATTGCCTTTGACTAAGCAGCTTGCTGTTTTTTGACAATTAGAATGGATTTTTGCAATGAAATTGTCTTGGCCCTATTTATATATGGTTTCCAAGACAGTTTCGAATCAAGCGTCACTCCAAGATAAACAAAATTGCCAACACGTTCCAGTGGTACATGGTCTAGAACTAGTTTGCTATTAAATGTTTTGTGTGGTCCATATATTTGGTCTTGGTGGGATTTATATCTAGGCCCTTTAACCTTCAGTATTGGTTAAAACTATTAAGTAATCTTTGTAACCCCCTGGGGATCTGAGACAATAATATTGTACTGTCTGCGAACATTAGAGCACACATGTGAGCCCCTCCTAGCTTTGGGGAGTCATGGTACACTTCTGCAAATGCTGGACTAGGTCGTTCACATACAGTAAAAACAGACTCAGGCCAGAACACACCCCTGCCTCACCCCCCTCCTAGACCTCAGTAAGTCCCCCCCCCCTGGGCCCCATCGTACTTCAGCGAAATTGTCTTGGTGAAGCCTTACTATTTGTAATAGGTTTTCCTCTAGAAATCCCTGGTGATGTAGGGTTTCCAATAAAAGGCCCCTTGATATTGAGTCTAATGCTGCTTTCAAGTCAATGAATGTAACATATCAGTGTCCTGATTTCAGTTTGGCATACTTCCAGGCTATACATGAGAGTCTGAAGACTTGATCAATTGTACTTCTCTTTGGCCTGAAGCCTGCCTGGCATGGTGAGAGAATATCATATTCTAGTATCCAATCATTTAATTTTCTCAGGACTTGCTTGGCAAAGATTTTTTGGAGGGTATCTATCAGGCTTATTGGCCTATAATTAGCTGGGTCATCTTTATTGCCCTTCTTGTGAATGGGAACTATCTCTGCACCCTTCCAGGATTCCGGAATGGTCACCCCTCCGGCCACTGCATTACTTAGTAGATTTACATATGGTGTCCATATTTCGGGGGCATGTTTGAATACATTTCCTGGTATCTTGTCAGGTCCTGGAGCTTTCCCTAGTTTAATTGCATCTATAGCTAGTCGAGTTTCCTCGATACTAAAATGAAGTGTTGGTTTTGGTGAATTGTGAGAGAGGACCTCAGTGGGGACAGTAAGATTTATACCAGGGTCAGTAGGCTTTGCATATAACTCAAAGAAATGCCTGCGCCAAGTCCCAGGGTCCAGAAATTGTTCTGTGTCAGTCCTGCCCCTTCTGTTGCCATGTGCAACTATTCTCCAGAAGAATGACTGATCATTAGTCTGGCTGCAATAATCATCCAAAGATCATTCCAGTTGGCATCTTCCCAACTCTTTAATGATATCATCTGCACCCTTTTGTATTCTGCCCTCAATTGTCTGATTTGCACCACAGTTTTGTCTTTGAGGGCCACTAATAATCTTCGTTTGGCTGAGGAGCATTCTTTATTGTACCAGGGAGTAATAGATTGACTATTGGATCTTGATTTCTGGCTTGTCTTTTGTGGTACTGTTAGGACAGCTTTTATACTCTCAGCCAGATTGTGATGTATTTGCATTATGGGTATAGAATCTAAGCTTGCATCACTATAAGGGATAAGAGCATCATAGAAAACATTATAGATGCTCGTAAGGGGCTCAACTTGGTCAAGGATGGAGGACCATTTAATTGATCTTCGGTTGTTGCTCACTGTCAGTGGTGGTGACCTATTCCCCTTAATACTGGGGTATGGTATATGAGTAGCGATCAGTCTCCCTGACAACGTTAAACATAATGGGAAATGGTCACTATCTCTTCTATTGTCTACCTTAAAATCATGTATGTGTTCCAAATGTGCCACGCTTACCATCATATAATCTAGTCTAGATTTTGATGTGCCCCTACTAGAGGTATTGGAACATTGGCTGTCTGAAGGGAACCAACCATTGCAAGCCCTCAATCCTCTTTCTATTGTAAAATGGACTAATTGCGTGGCTGTTATAGAATACGGCACCGGGGAATTTGTAGCTAAAAGGGGAATACCTCTAGCCAGCTCTTCATCCTCAAAGATGGCTCCTAGCCCCGATCTTCATCCTCAAAGATGGTTTCTAGCCCCTGAGATTTTTTTAGTAGCAGGATGTTGGGTTTATAGGGGATAATGGTGGGGAGATTTTTTAAAAACTGAATTATAATTTTTAATTTGAAGTTATTTTATTTTTTTATATGCCAATTGTTTTATTAACTTTAAACTGTATATTATTATTTTATATTTTGCTTAAGAAAATTAACATGAAATAAGATATTTTTTAATGTTTTTGGGAAAATAAAATATCAAATATTTAAAATTATCTAAAAAAAATTAGAAAATGTTTATAAAATATCATATTTGTATTTATGTATAACTTTCAATTAAAATGAATAGCTTTTTGTATGAAATTGTAATATATGTTTAAAAATTTGGAAAATAAATTAGAATGGAATTGTTTTAAAACAGTTGTTATAATGTTAAATATTTTTAAATACTTGATAACATTATTTAGTACATTTGCTTATCTGGAAAAAATATATTTGCACTTTTCAAAAATGTATTAATGGTATAAAATATGAATTCACATTTTGGAAACTTTATTAGTAAACAAAAAATATATATATTTTTTTAAATTTACTTTTTATATAGAATACTAATAGTTAAAATTAGTGTGTTATAATGTAACATTTTGGAAAAATGCAAAACTATCTTAAGTATGATAATGTGTAGTATATTTTAAATATAATATTGTAGGTAAAAAGGTTTATTTTGAATTAGAAGTATTTAATTTGTATTTTTAAGTTTTTATACCTCCCCAACTTTGGGGCCGATTACGATGGCGGACGAAAAAGCTTTCCGACCGCCGTGGCAGCGGAAATTAACCATCCGCATGTACCGCGGCAAAACCGGCGGTCAGATTAGGATGCACTGCCAGAAAAATCCGACCGCGGCGGACGGATTCCACGAAACTTCGCCGGGAACGTCCGGAAAAGATGAAAATCCGTCCGCAGCGGTCGGATTTGCTGTGGAAAGACCAAAAACCGCCGTTCGACCAGCGGAATGACCGCAAGTGAAATTACGATACAATGGCGGTGCCAGCGGAACGATCAGTCGTTTCCGACCGCCGCGATTGCAACAAATGATGAATGGGAGAGCTGGCGGAAGGACTATTGCATTTCGACCACCCCGGTCGCACGGAAAGAGCAATGGCGGTCGAAAGCAACCACACAACAAGGCTACCAAGTGTGGCTGTATATCTGGCTCAGCCTCAAAAAACATCTACCACACCCCAAAAACACATCCCCCTTGCAAGTTAAAAATACAAATCCCAGGTCAACCCAGACAACACACCTGACATGAATACTCCATTTTGACCCACCCACATAGCTGAGTATAAAACCAGCCCCTTCCCTGCCCAGAATCCTTTGCACAACTCCAGCACTGAAGGGCCCAACCCCACAGCACAAAGGAGAGGCAAATCAGCACAAATCACACCATCACAACCACACACACAACCCACACATCACCACCACCACCTTCACACCTGCACTTCTCACCCATTTGCACATCGCACACCATGGCACAGAGGAAGATGCCCAAATTCACTGACAATGAGTTGTCAGTGATGGTAGATGAGATAATCAGAGTAGAACCACATTTGTTTGGAAGCATGGTTCAACAGACACCAGTAGCCAGAAAAAATCAGATGTGGGAAAGGATAGTCAACAAAGTCAATGCAGTAGGGACCGCCCCATGCACCCTGAAGGACATCAGGAGGAGGTGGCATGACCTCAAGACCAGGGTGAAAGAGCGTGCCAACAAGAACCATGAGCTGGCTCAGAGGACTGGCGGTGGCCCTCCCATTCCACCACTAACATTCAACGAATGGGAGGAGAAGGTGCTTGCCATACTGCATCCAGAGAGTCTCACAGGAATATCCGGGGGAGTGGAGGCTGGTAATTACCAACAAATGTCTCCTAATACACTGCTATGTACCGTCTTGCACAGCTGGAAAGCTACACTTCCTAAACACACTCTTCCCAACACATGTCTCACACATCTAACATTTCCTTCCTCTGAATCACCCCAAAGGTAGCTAGCAATATTTCCATGGGGGCATGTGTACAGGCAGCCAGCACTACAACTCCCACCAGGCCTCCTTGTCCCACAGCTGAGCAGGATGGTACACTCCTCCCACTCATAACCATGTGGCAGCCATTGCATTGCTCACCTTCACCTAACAGATAGGTAGTCTTCTGAACAGGGAGGGGTGTATGTGGGTGGGAAGCCATCACAACAACTCCCACCAGGCACCCTTGTCCCACAGCTGAGCAGGATGGAGCACTCCCCCCCAACCATGTGGCAGCCACTTCATTGCACTCATCAAACTTACAGGTAGGTAGCCATCTTAACAGGGAGGGGTGTTTGTGGGTGGGAAGCCAGCACTACAATTCATCACAGGCCCCCTTGTCCCACAGCTGAGTAGGATGGTACACTCCTCCCACTCATAACCATGTGGCAGCCATTGCATTGCTCACCTTCACCTAACAGGTAGGTAGCCTTCTTAACAGGGAGGGGTGTTAGTGTGTGGGAAGCCATCACTACAACTCCCACCAGGCCCCCTTGTCCCACAGCTGAGCAGGATGGAACACTCCCCCCCAACCATGTGGCAGTCATTTCATTGCACTCATCAAACTTACAGGTAGGTAGCCATCTTAACAGGGAGGGGTGTTTGTGGGTGGGAAGCCAGCACTACAACTCACCACAGGCCCCCTTGTCCCACAGCTGAACAGGATGGTACACTCATCCCTCTCATAACCATGTGGCAGCCGTTGCATTGCTCACCTTCACCTAACAGGTAGGTAGCCTTCTGAACAGGGAGGGGTGTTTGTGGATGGGAAGCCTGCACTGCAACTCCCACCAGGCCCCCTTGTCCCACAGCTGAGCAGGATGGAGCACTCCCCCCAACCATGTGGCAGCCATTTCATTGCACTCATCAAACTTATAGGTAGGTAGCCATTGTAACAGGGAGGGGTGTTTGTGGGTGGGAAGCCAGCACTACAACTCCCACCAGGCCCCCTTGTCCCACAGCTGAGCAGGATGGTACACCCCCACAACCAGAACCATGTGGCAGCCATTTCATTGCTCTCCTCAAACTTACAGGTAGTCAGCCTTTTCATGCTCTCTTGTCTCACCCCTGAGCAGGATGGAACACTACCCCACCCAAAACCATGTGGCAGCCATTGCATTGCTCACCTTCACATAACAGGTAGGTAGCCTTCGCAACAGGGAGGGGTGTTTGTGGGTGGGAAGCCTGCACTACAACTCCCCACAGGCCCCCTTGTCCCACAGCTGAGCAGGATGGAGCACTACCCCTACCCAGAACCATGTGGCAGCCATTTCCCTCCACTGTGTCACCGAACAGGTAGGTAGTCAGTACATGCACCCTGCCATCCTTCTCAAAAAACATGGAGCCAGATGACCACACCAGCACTCACATGTCAGCCAACTTAGCATAGATCCAAAAGCCACATCCAGTGTGCAGACAGCTAAGCGCACGTAACTGTCACAGAAATTAAACTTTGACTCACCAAGTCACATGTGAAAGTTGGCAGGGTATGCCCAGACGTGGGTCCCTTGCTCACTTTGCCACTGGATTCACGCTAGCCTGGCTGATGAAGGCTGTTAGCCCGAAACCGGTCCCAGGATGCTTGTTTCCGGTCCAGTTAAGACATAGCTTGGCAGTTCGGTCTGGACTGTTCCCATGAGGCACAGGGTCAAGACTGATTTACATATAGCTGTGTCTGAACTGGGGTGGAGAAGTGAACTAAAGAACGATGATGGATTCAACCCAGATCTGTGACTGGGGGTGAGTGTCTGAAAAGTCACAGCGCTCCGTCCACCATCTCCTTGTGTTTGCTTTGTTCGCCCTAAGTTGGCAGGGTATGCCCAGACATGGGTCCCTTGCTCACTTTGCCACTGGATTCAAGCTAGCCTGGCTGATGTGGGCTGTTAGCCCGAAACCGGTCCAATGATGCTTGTTTCCGGTCCAGGGAAGACATGGCTTGGCAGTTCGGTCTGGACTGTACCCATGAGGCACAGGGTCAAGACTGATTTGCATATAGCTGTGTCTGAACTGGGGTGGCGAAGTGAGCTAAAGAACGATGATGGATTCAACCCAGATCTGTGACTGGGGGTGAGTGTCTGAAAAGTTTCAGCGCTCCGTCCATCATCTCCTTGTGTTTGCTTTGATCGCCCTAAGTTGGCATGGTATGCCCAGACGTGGGTCCCTTGCTCACTTTGCCACTGGATTCAAGCTAGCCTGGCTGATGAGGGCTGTTAGCCCGAAACCGGTCCCAGGATGCTTGTTTCCGGTCCAGTTAAGACATGGCTTGGCAGTTCGGTCTGGACTGTTCCCATGAGGCACAGGGTCAAGACTGATTTGCATATAGCTGTGTCTGAACTGGGGTGGCGAAGTGAGCTAAAGAACGATGATGGATTCAACCCAGATCTGTGACTGGGGGTGAGTGTCTAAAAAGTTTCAGCGCTCCGTCCATCATCTCCTTATGTTTGCTTTGATCGCCCTAAGTTGGCATGGTATGCCCAGACGTGGGTCCCTTGCTCACTTTGCCACTGGATTCAAGCTAGCCTGGCTGATGAGGGCTGTTAGCCTGAAACCGGTCCCAGGATGCTTGTTTCCGGTCCAAGGAAGACATTGCTTGGCAGTTCGGTCTGGACTGTTCCCATGAGGCACAGGGTCAAGACTGATTTGCATATAGCTGTGTCTGAACTGGGGTGGCGAAGTGAGCTAAAGAACGATGATGGATTCAACCCAGATCTTTGACTGGGGGTGAGTGTCTAAAAAGTTTCAGCGCTCCGTCCATCATCTCCTTGTGTTTGCAAAGTAATTCATTGCACAATCATGCACAGCACAGAATGCAATGCGTAAGTCCCATGGTGTCAGAGCATGAAGGCCCATATGAACACGAAACATGCATGGTCCATCTGATAAACAAAGTAAAGTACATTATATGAAAAAGGTATGTATAACATTCCAATGGCTAGTTCTTGCTTAGCTGAAATTGATTAGATGAAGAGCAAACAAAAAAGACACATTACATAAAGTTGATGTGCCGCAAGTTGTTAGATGATGACATGTCCTTGTAATCACACAATCTGTACGTGGCACATGGTTTCAATTTACATGTCACACCATGGACAAGTAATGTATGTACCTCAACATCATGTCATGATGCTCAGTATCTTGCTGCCATACCAAGTGATTGCAATGTAAAGTGTTTGGTGTATCAAATGTAACATCCAAAAGTCTAACACCAAGCTTGTTGAGTGCACTTCAATGACCATTTAACCTCTGTTCAACAGGAGATCCACAAGCAACTGCAGCAGAAAACCCCACCAACCTGCAGAGCCTGTCTCCCCCCCAGAACATGAACTCTCGGATGCAGACTCCCTACGTTTCTCTGATGAGGAGCAACAACCTGGCCCCTCCGGACTGCCAGGGCGCACCACGTCTCAGGCCCTCATTGTCCCCACCAACACCACCACCACCATAGCAACAACAACAGCGCTGACCCCTGCTACAACGACCTCCACCACCACCATCACCACTGCTGCCTGCAACACTCTCCCTGCCTCAGTGGTTACCCACACCACAACACAATCAGAGGATGCCAGGGGGAGTGTGCGGGTGTATCCAGTGCCAACGCCACAGGTCTGTGTCAGCAGGGCAGGTGGGAGGGCAACTGGGGGACAAATACAGGAGGACACTGATACCGAAGCCCTGGCCACCATCGCAAGAGTCCTTGGGGCATATGAACAGAACCAGGGACAGATGGGCCAGGTTGTGGAAGAAGTGCGTGAGCTCCGCCTGCTGCTGAGGTCCATGGACACACGTATGGGCCAACTTGTGGACCTCATGGGCCAGCTTGTGGGTGTTCTGAGGGACAGACATGCGGCCCAAATGACAGCTCAACCCCCCTCCAGTGGCCCGCATGCTGATACTCCCACCACCTCAGCTGCGGCCACAGAGAGGGGTGAGCTGCAACAAAATGACTCCTCAGACACCGCTGAGCCTGCAGCAGAGGGCCCCTTGCCAAACGCACGAGGGGCCATCCGAGAAACACATGGGGAGGATCACGTGGCCATGCACCATCCAAACGCAAGTCGCTGAGCCAGTCATGATGGCACCTGTGTTCCCCTTGACATTGACTTTGTTAACTATCCTTACCCACATTGCCATGTTGATGGCAGGAGTCTGTTGGACTGTGTGACTACATCAATGTGGTGACTACTCTATTTGTCTCATTTACCATCACTGACAACTCATAAATTCACTTGGCACAATTTTGTAAATAATCACTTCTCTGTTACAAATACTTATTGTAAATAAAAACTCTTTACACACCTATATCTTTGTGTCAGCTCCATGTTTATCACAGTATGTACAATGTCAACTCAGATTCCAATGTACCACAAGCTCTGATTGTGATGAGGCATTGAGAGGGTGAAGGCACCTAGAAAGGCCCAAGAGAATGGAATTTACTTGTCAGGTGATGCCATTACAGCTAAAACACACCACTAGTCATCAACGTACCCAGTGCCACACACATCAGCCATTAGCCCAGAGCCAACAACAGCTAGCAGTCAAAAAGATAATCTATGCCTTGCCACTACCATCAAAGCCAACAGACAATGTCACTGTTGTACAATGTCAATTACACTCGAGGGAAGTAGTTGTCGATGAGCTGTTGACGCAGGTCAACACATTCCTCTTCTCCACTATCGTCGTCACTGGGCATGTGTGGGTTTGCAGGGGGGGCATCTGTTGCTCATCATCATCCAGGAACAGGGGGATCTCCTTGCGCAAGGCCAGGTTGTGGAGCATGCAGCATGCAACTACGATCTGACACACCTTTTGGGGAGAGTAGAGTAGTGCACCTCCGCTCTTGTCCAGACACCGGAATCTAGACTTCCGAAGCCCAAAAGTACACTCCACCACACGATGTGTCCTCCCATGTGCATCATTGTAGCGGCCTTCACCTGGGGTCCTTGGATTCCTCAGTGGGCTCAGCAACCAAGGCCGGTTGGGATACACAGAGTCACCTAGGTGTGCCATACAGAGAGCAATTTACTAATATAAACAGTAGCTGAGAACAGCATGTCACACATACAGCACACTACTTGACTCGGCGTACTCACCAACAAGCCACGCACGCTCCGGATGCAGATTTTCCATCAGTTGTGGGATGATGCTGTTACGCAGTATGTAGGAATCATGGGCTGATCCGGGAAATCTGGCACAGACATGGGAGATAATCATAGCCGCTTGGCATACCACTTGCACATTAATGGAATGGAAATGCTTCCTGTTCCTGTATATGTGCTCACATGCCTGTGGTGGAACCAGGCCAACATGTGTGCAGTCAATGGCGCCAACAACATTAGGTATGTGGCCAAGGACATAAAAATCACCCTTCACAGCTGCCAATTCATGTCTCCTTGGAAAATGGATTTAGCGGTCCTTGTATGTCATCATTGCGGACAGGACATCACGTAGCACCATGCTGAACATCGCTTGAGACATCCCACCGGCGATGACCACCGTGTACTGGAACGAACCAGTTGCAAAGAAATGCAGGGCCGCCATCACCTTAACTGTTGGTGTCAAAGCAGTCGGATAGGTTCTGCGAGGCCTCAGATGGGGCTCCAACTGACCACAAAGGTCTTGAAGGGAAAGGCGATCCAGACGGAATTTTCTTATGATGTCCTCATCCTCCATGTTCGCCAGCACTGGGAATGTACGATGCACATTTGGTCGTCTCCTACATAATATGAAAGGGGACACATGTCAATTTAATTCCCCTATGAGATGTGTCAAACATCTAACATGACGCAGCGCCAACAATGACTGGAGTGTAACAACAGCTTAATGCATAAGTCACATGCAGAGACACCTTGATCTCATGTAGTCGTACATGTGGTCAGTATGTACATACTGACTACCTCCAAAACAGATTCTGACTATGTGAAGGGTAAATGGTACACTCCTACATCTTGTGTCCCCAGCCCTGGGAGTAGTTGACACAGCACATGTTGGAAACCGCAACACTGCTGACTTCTACCAAGCTGCTGTACCTGCCACACCTTCTTGCTTAAGTTGCACAGAGCATAACTTTTCTACACAATGAGCACAGTGTGTGTAAGCTGATCAACTACCAAAATCAATACAGCAATGTGTACAGTGAAATAGGCACATTATGTGGTCAGTCCATCATTACTGTGGGTTGATTAGCCATCTCACACATTGAGATGTTCACAAATATGAGACTCCATTACACACCAAATCTGTGTACATGCCCACAAATATCATAGGTGACATGTGAGCAAGTACATGCCAATGCATGTAATCATGTGTACTGACATGGCATGTGTAGGCATTAGTGAGTTGAATGTCACACTAGCATTAAATTTTGCAAACAGGTGCTGTAATACATTGTGAATGTATAGTGTTCAATGATTAAAATTGGCTATTACCATTGCTAGAGCATATTGTGTCCATAGGTGCAGTATGCGTGCTCCGCCATCGCGATCACGGTCATTGGCCGCAATTGAAAGATGCAGGATTGAGGTAGCGACCGCCTGGACCCTGCGGTGTGACACCACCAATGCCAATGGCATTGCAGCCAATGGGAACAGCGATCGCGGTACTGCAATACATATTTGAAATGCGCAGTAGGCTTGCTCCGCTAACGCAGGCCCGGGCATTGGCCACAATTGAAAGGTGCAGGATTGCGGTAGCGACCGCCTGGACCCCGTGGTGTGACACCGCCAATGCAAATGGCATTGCAGCCAATGGGAACCGCGATTGTGGTACTGCAATACATATTTGAAACCCGCAGTATGCGTGCTCCGCTACCGGGTGCCCGGACATTGGCCACAATTGAAAGATGTAGAATTGCGGTAGCGACCGCCTGGACCCCGCGGTGTGACACTGCCAATGCCAATGGCATTGCAGCCAATGGGAACCGCGATCACGGTACTGCAATACATATTTGAAATCCGCGGTAGGCGTGATCCGCTACCGCGGGCCCGGGCATTGGTCACAATTGAAAGATGCAGGATTGCGGTAGCGACCGCCTGGCCCCGCGGTGTGACACCGCCAATGCCATTGCAGCCAATGGGAACCGGGATCGCGGTAGTGCAATACATATTTGAAACCCGCTGTAGGCGTGCTCCGCTACCGCGGGCCCGGGCATTGGCCACAATTGAAAGATGCAGGATTGCGGTAGCGACCGCCTGGCCCCCATGGTGTGACACCACCTATGCCAATGCCATTGCAGCCATTGGGAACCGCAATCGGTGTAGTGAAATACAATTTTGAAACTTGCGGTAGGCGTGCTCCGCTTCCGCGGTCCCGGTTATTGGATACAATTGAAAAATGCTAACCAGGCAGACCAATTGCAGCAGCTGAGTACCACTGAAACAACCCCAGGGGCCTATAAATCTCTGTGAGAGAGCCACACATTTCACTTGCATTCAGACACTGCTGCCTACCATTCTTCACCACCAACTGCTGCTGTTCCTGTATTCTGGACCCAGTGATGGCGCCAGGGCCCGTCCCTTCACCACAGAGGAGCTGGAGGACCTGGTGGACGAGGTCCTTGCACAGTATGGGAGCCTGTATGGTGCGCCAGATGTACTGGTAAGTGTTACTGAATAAAAGTTTGAGAGTGCTCAGAATGCTCACATGATGTTGCTCTGCAGTAGTATGTGCCTGTGAGTGCAAGTCAATGTGCATGCATCCATATTTTTTCCTATAGCCTGCTCCATACATGGCCTATTAAGAATTGCATTTGAGTATGTGGGGAGGATGGCAACATGGACACTTCTACAGCCTTTCTTCTGCAAAAAATAACAAACGTTGATCTGAGACTGGTTAATGTAAATGTGTGATACACTGCCTAGCATGCTGACTTCATGACAATGGGGTGTGTAGCCTCATTTCCACAGATCCAAGACTGCATTGAAGGATGGAGTGACATGCAGTGTATTTTGAAGCCATACAGTTACACTGCTAGTTTGAGTTAGTCGAAGTCTGGACAAACATTGCCTGTGCTATGTGATGTCATAGTCCATTAAGTCTTCACATGCTCATTTGTGACATTACAAATGTAGTTTGTCCAGAGGGTAATGAATGATGTGTGTGCAGTTTTCAAATTGCCCCTATGGTGATGTGTGCATTATGCACAAGAGTACAATGCCTGTGTGTAACACTCTTGGTGGTAGTTCACCTATGACACATCAGATAAATGTAATTTGGAGATGTCATCCTTCTATTGATTACATTATGTGTTCAGTCTTGCATGTGTAGGCACTGTTTACCCTCTCATATTGTACATGCATGTGATTTCTCCGATGGCCCACGTTTAACCTCAGTGTGAGTCCCTCTGGCCTGCACAGAAACTGCCCAATGTTACAAGGACCCATCACTAAATGGAATGAGTGAAACATATGTGTTGTCCACCACCCTATTTCTCAATGAGCTATCTTAGGCCTGAGGATTGCACAAGACAGGCCTCCACCTTGTGAGAAGAGTGTGAGAATGTCAGATCATGGCCCTAAATGTGACCACCATGACACATGTAGCCATTCACTGGTCAAGGACATTGAGGGGTGTGTGGTGTTATGACACAGTGAGTCAGCCCCGACACATCATTCCCAATGTATTGTATGTCATGCTCACTCACATACTGCATCACAGATGAGGGTCATTTTCACATTGGTTGCTGTGCTGGAACTCTGCATGTGTATGAGATGGCCATGTACTATGTCAGTCATCATCCATGTATACATTTCTATGGTATTATCCGATGCAAGTGTACTACGTGTCATGCTGTATGGCCTCTGCTCAACATTTATGTATTAGTGTGCTATGTATTTTCATGCTCCTGTACTGACACGAAGTGGTACATAAAACAGTGTCACTGAAACGTCCTCTTCTTGTTTCCCATGCCTGTAGCTTAAGGTCCACCAGCGTAAGGCGATATGGAGGGCCATTGCACGCAAGGTGCAGGCTCTGGGTGTCTACAACCGACGGCACACACACTGTCACAAGAGGTGGGATGACATCTGCCAACTGAGCAAAAACGTGGCAGAAATTACGCTGGGGTTGCTCCCTCGGAGTGGCAGGTTGGCGCGTGGAGCATGACACCACTAATGGCCTGCATCTTGGCAGTGACACAGCCAGAGATGGATTGACACTTGAGGGCCCATCAGTAGCAAGTTGGGGGTGAGTATTCAGCTAAGTGTGACTTTGGGTGTGAGTGACTGCATGAATCCCAACCATGAGCCAGTGGGAAGCTCTGTGATGTCTCAAGTGTGATGCAATGGCTTCTAAGTGGCCTCAGTGTTGAGTGCAGTTGTACTGCATTTGTACAACATGTGGTTTCTCATGTGTTTAAGATCATGACCCTTGTCATTGACAGATGAGATGTGGCCTTGTGACATATGCTGCAGTATGAGTGTCATAGACATAACATGTCAGTGAACAGCAGTGAACATCATGTTAATGAGCATTCATAGATGTGTGCTGTGCACAACAGATAATTTGCGACAACTACACAGCTGACACCAATGTACAACTGTAGTTGTGCTGCGTGGCACAACATGGTGGATATCAGGAGCTTGTAGCCATTGCAAAAGGACATTTTGGTGTTAGTATCTGTGGTGTTCCCTTAAGGAGACTCCATATGTGACAGAGACAACATGCTTTGATGTATAGCTATCTCACCTACAGGCACGTAGGTATGCTTACAGAGAATGGTATGTGTGGTTACAAGGAGGCACAGAGCCAACTAATTGGCTGTGTCAACGCCACATGGAGCATTACTATCAACTATGCATGTTTCCATGCATCTTCTAATGATTGCATAAATGTAGCACATGCTGAATGTACAGGGAGGAGTCCAACATGGGAGTATCATTTTAAAGTTTTGTGCTTTGCTTGCATATGATGTTTGTGAGTATGGCACTTTACTGAACCTATGTCTCTGTCTCTTGCAGCATCTACCGAGGGCACAGAAGGATGGGGGACCGTCACCAGTGGGGAAGCTTCTGGCACGACTGCTACACATGAGCTCACTAACACTGATGTGACCAGCGCCTCGGAGGGGGACAGGAGTGCCCTGGATGATTCCCACCCGGAAACACCAACCTCCACATCTTCAGACTCCAGCGGTGACTCCTGGAGGTTGACGGGCACAGGAAGTTAAAAATCTGCCTCTTCTTCCACCACACATCATCCAGTGTCCACCCTCCCAGTTGCTCCCACAAGTGATGTCCGTGCCCGCAGCCCTAGGAAGGGTAGAGTCCCCTTCCCCCAGGCACCGCTGCCCCTTTCTCCCCTGCTGCCCTCAGTGTGGAGGCAGTGGACCTTTTGCGCCAGCTGTGTGTGGGTCAGACTGCTCTCCTGAATGCCTTCCAGGATCATGACAAGAAGTTGGCACAGGTAGTTGCCTTCATGGAGGGGATTCATTCTGACGTGGGTAGCCTACACCAAACTGTCCAGTCTTTGTCCTCCAAAGTGACGGCAGCCATTCAGCAGTCACAGGCTCCAAGTCCAGCTCCTGTCCCTTCAGCAACCACCCTGCCAGTGGTATCACCTGACAAGAGTGCCCACACGCCAGAGCCCTCAGGCACCAAGTCCTCCACACACAGCACACAACAGCAGCACTCCAAGCGGACCAGACCACAAACACCATCCCCAACACACAAAACAGGCACACAGGAGTGAAAAACCAAAAGCCCATCACGTGACACTCATGGGCATCAGGCCAAGAAGCAGGCATCAACATCACATTCATCAAAATCACCCCCATCCAAGGGCACTCCCATCCCCACCCCTGCTCCCAAAGACAAACAAACACTTGCCTTGTCTGCTGTGAACCTGGTGCCTGCAACGACTAAGCACAAACACATTTCTAAGGCAGATTCATCCACAACGTCAACTCCCACCCACACCCCTGTGATGCTGGGACAGGAGAGCAAAGTGGGGGGTTCACCTGGACAACAGGGGATGCAGGGGAGGAGTCAAGGCCACCCCAAGTGTACAACCAGATCCAGCAAATCCCCACAGGGAGAGCCACCTGCACCTGATACACCTTTGGTGGCGAGTGAGGCTGTTGTGCCCACCCCACTTCCCTCTCCGGCCAAGATACTTGTGGGCTGTCGAATCCCCGAGAAGTTGAGACCCAGCCCTCAACATTCACCCTCACACACTGTGTCTCCCGGAAACATGTCTCCACCTCCCCGTGCAACCACTCCACCCGGTCCAAGCAGCCCTCAGGCTCCCACAGCCACTGATGCCTCTACCTCAGCCAGTTCTCTCTCTCCCAGGTCCAGTCCGCCAACTGGCCCCGACAATCAGCCACCTCCCAGCTCAACTTCAAGCCAAAGTTGAAGCCAAGTGCCCCGCCCACACCATTTATCACACAGCGGTGCCTGGACTGCACATTTGTAGCCCCTGAGCTGTGGTGATTCCTATGGCAGTTGATGGTGTCACCCATTCCCTGTGCAGTTTCTCATGCACACATGTGCGGACCGGAACTATGGACTGGCCAATGGCCTTGCTGTTTGTTACTTTTGATGCCCATTCCCTGTGCAGTTTCTCATGCACACATGTGCGGACCGGAACTATGGACTGGCCAATGGCCTTGCTGTTTGTTACTTTTGATGCCCATTCCCTGTGCAGTTTCTCATGCACACATGTGCATACTTTAAATTTGTACTGGCCAATGGCCTTGCTGTTTTGTACTTTTGATGCCCATTTCCTGTGCAGTTTCTCATGCACACGTGCATACTTTTAATTTGTACTGGCCAATGGCCTTGCTGTTTTGTACTTTTGATGCCTATCTGGGTATTATGTAATAAAGATTGTTACTCCTGTTGTCTGCTTTGTCAATGCCCTTGCTAAATAAAAGGTTTTATGTATGGGTATCGGTTCATGTGACACATGCTCTGTATGCCATTTTCACATTGGCAATTACTTGTTTTACTTTTTCAGAGGTTTCCAGAGGTAACAGGCACTTTTGTTCTTCTTCAGTCTGAGGCTTGAGGGTGCAATGATGGTTGTTTGTGATGATCTACTCTTCTCCTAATCATTCTGTGCTCAGGTTTGCTAAATTGTACACATGTCATGTTACAATGCAATACCAGAACAGAGGTGAATGCTATCCACAGGATTACGTGTGGGGTGGCCAGGGTCCGTCATATATGTGGGCTCTTTCTTGATGTGTGCACAGCAGTGTTGATGTGTAGTCATCTTGTGTGGGCCTGTCTTCATAGTCACATGGGTACATTTGAATGTGTGCACTTGAGTAGTCATACAGTGTGATTGGCTTGTCATTGTCAGTAGTGTTGATGTGTATGTGCCCCTGCACATGCCAACTACACACATGTATGACCCAGGTAATGTGTGCCTGTTAGATTACATTGTCAGACTTGTGCTTCAGATTGTGGGCACCTGTAGGAGTTGTAGGTTGAGCACTGTGCAGTGTGTCGGTGTGTGCTTGCACTCCTGGGGGACACCTACTTGTTGTCGCTGTCAGTTGTGAGTATTCAGAGTGTGTCACTGCAAAGTCTGTGTTGTGTTTTGTTGATCAGCCATGGGTCTTGTTTAAGTTTGTGCTCACTGTGCTGACCTGCTCAGCCACACTGACATTATTTGTCAGTTTTCTCATGCATTGCTGTCACTTGACACATTTTTGGTTCGAGTATAGTATGTGGTATGAGGAGTCATACCATCCCCTATAGGTGCTTCTGATGCCTACACATTGTGAGTTACTCCTCTATGTGTTTGTGGACTGTACACTCCTCACCTGTCCAATACTGATGTACACACCACTTCAATCTCATGTCTTCCACCCCATGCCTTGCCAGTGTGTGACCCTCCCCACCACTTCATAGTGTGACACTATACTTGTGTGAGGATGATCTGTGTACAGGACCAATGTGCCACTCAGGACAGTTTCACAGTTAGTTATGTGTTCTTTTCTTCTACTTGTTTGCAGTCATGGTTGCTCATGTGCAGTGCCTATGTTTGAGCAGCACAGTCCTCTAGTCATGTTGCTTGCATCTGGGTTTCCTTGAGTTGTGCATGTGTTGGTGATGGCTAAGCTGTATGTCTGTTTGCTGAGGTACTGCTACCCTTCCTGAGTGTGATGTTATCTGTGCGCTGTGATGATTTGTGTTGTGGGAGTTCATGGTGGGGCACTCAGATGTGTGCTACTGGTTTGGTTGGTGTGCACACACTGCTTAGTGTGCATGCAGTGCTGTCAGTGTATGTTGCCTTGTACTTGCCTGGTGTGCATCCCCCTGATGTCCAGCTGAGAATGCTATGTGATGGATTGGTATGTGCATCTGTTGTGTTTTTGTTGTAGATGGATGCAGTGTTTGGCCTGTGTTGGCTCTTTCTGCTAACAGGTGCAATGTGTGTGTGATGTTCTATTTGTATGACATTGTGTGTGAGTAGTTTGTGCATTGTGATACATTCAGATGTGTGTTGCATGTGTAGTGTGCATTTCTTGTGTGTATGTCACATGCAGCAATGTGGATTCTTGTTCATGAGCTTGTTTTGAGTACACAATAGTGGTATGTCCTCCTATATTTGACCTGTCACTTGTCAGGATTGTGCATGTGCATGCTTGTGGTACACTGTGACAGCATGCTCAATTGATGACTGGTGTGGTGTCTATGTCTGTGTTAGCTGATTTGTCCCATTGATCCCAGTTAGTGTTCATGATTGGCATTTGATGATGCAATTCTTGTTTGTGTTGGGGTATGGTGTCTGTGCATTTGTCCAGAGTGACAATGTTGTGTATTCCTGTTCTGTCTAGGGTCACATTGCCTATCCACTGTTTGCCTGCACATGGCTGGGCTTGTTGGACTTCTGTGGATGTTGCTTGTGAGATTTGTGTTTGGCTATTGGTTTTGAGTCAGCATTGGTTCAGACATCCCTGAGTGTGAGGCTGACATTTGTAGATGCACACCAGGGTGTGTGATTGGTTGTCTGGAAACTCACAGGACCTTATTTGCACCTTTATGTGTGTTTCTCACAGGTGTTGAGTGTTGCAGGTGTGAGATGGGTAGATGAGGGGTATGTGTGAAGGCCCTACTTGGGTTTGACAGTCAGGGAGTGTGACAATGAGCCATGTGTGTTGTGCTGGTGGCATACACATGTCAAGTAAGGTGACACAGATGTGTGGCTGGTCACTGTATGGCTTCTGACACTTCCTATCATTCCTGTGCCTATGCATAGCTTGCATTGCTGTATCCCAGTGATATTGCACAGTTGTCAGTTTAGTTTCATTGCTATCACTGTGCCACCCATGTCTGATTTGAGGGCCTAAGGGTAGTGTGATATGTTCCTCCTCTTGCATGTGATGTCCAAATGCTATGTGGCTTGCTCCATGGTTTTCCAGCACTGTGCACTCCACTTTGGCCTAGCCCATTTATTGTCCTACACTGCTGCTGACCTATGGTATGTGTATGTGGCAGAGTGTCAGTGTGGGCTCTTTCTGAGGGACTTGACATGCAGTGTGAACAGTTCAGTGGTTGTTAATATGCAGTGTGAGTCTTCATTTCTTAATTATACTCAGTTTGATTCACATGAGTGGAAGGTAGGTGTGAGGAGGAGGGTTGTCCAGCCCCAGACCTTCTGTGCAGGGTGTCCATTTTAACCCCCACCTTCCCAGTCAATCTACCTTGCCCTTTGATGTGTGAGGTGCGAGGTTGAGCCACACCTGACTGATAAATTGTGCATTGGGGGGGACAGGAGGGGCACACAGCATGTGCAGAAATGGGTGTGGGAAGCATGCTGTGGGCTGTGGCCAACTGATGCAGCCCACCATGTGGGTAGGGTGAAGGTGGAGCCCTGGGAAGCTGCCCAGACTGCTCATGCCTGGCGCCGGCCCTGCCTACTACATTGTGCGCAGGTTTTCCCGCGTCTTCACCACTGCGGTGACTTGCCCGGGACATTGCAGTGGTTGATGGGTGACCCGGATGCGGAGGTGTGGATTTCTAGCAGGCAGGACATGTGTGAGTACACTGGGGGATATGTTCCTGTCTCCACCAGAGTGTCTGATGTGGACAGGAACCGTATTTCAGCACAGGAGTTATGTGTTGTGGTTGTATGCGGAGATGTGTTTTTACATACCTGCGGTGTTGACCATGGCAACGTCTTATTTGCTGGTAGTGGATGAGGTACAGCAGCGGAGGGGCTTGAAGAGCTGGATCCATGGCGGTCAGGAACGCGTGGAGGTGCCAGGGATTCGGGTTTCGCTCTCCGCAGTAGTGCTTTCGCCGTCTCCGAGTGGCTGGTTTCTCTGCTGCGTTGTGACGGGCTGTTTGAGGCATCGTGATTTGTACGGCGGTCGTAACGTCATTCCGCACGGCGGTCTTTCTCTATTGGCTCCCTCCGCCACCGTTGCGGAAGGAAATTCCTGGCGGATCCCGATACTCCGCAGCGGACGGGGAATGGGCTATGTTTGACCATTATAATACGGCGGACGAGAGGACCGCCGCTGGAGTGCGGAAATGGACGTTTTCCGCCAGCACCGCGGATGTGCCAAACACCACCATCGTAATCGGCCCCTTTGAAAGCCAGAGTCCTATGCACACATAATATTAACTCTATGAAAGTTCATCAAGTAATTTGAGTACATTTGTCAATGAAAGTCCAAGTGAATCCGATTCTTGTCTTTAATTCATACATTAAACAAAGAGCATCCAGCCAACACGTGTTTCGTCTTATCGGGAAATGTCCCTCGACTTCTTCAGGTCTGGGAATGATACAATAATCATTGTATAAACACGTTGTATCACATTGTTATATCATTGTTAAATTGATCACATCAGATGGAAGATCAAAGCATCACCTTAATGTGGAAACCCTAAACTCATTGTGAATTCAAAACGTGACAATTTACTCGCTCTTCAGAGCGTGTGTGTAAGAAAATGGGGAAAATATGTCTCTCCAATCTATACATGAAAGTGATTTGATGGGTGCCTGTCCAGCGCCGTGTAAACAACCTTATAGCCCGCAGCAGAAGAAATCACAAAATTACATTATACATGATAGAAGGCAGTATGTAGGTACAATAAAAACTATATGTATTCATCTAGCTCTGTGAGCACAATCAAGCTTCAAACGAGTGGTACCTGTATTTCTTTACTATGCCTTTTCAACGATCTATAACACAAAAATGATAGAAAGTGCCAAAGTAAGGGGAAAATGTATTATTGGAAAGGGCCAGGAAAATCAGTGGTAGATGGAATGTCATAAATTAATGGAGGATCCTCACCACTCCGCCGGTTATACTTCCGGCCTGGCTGGCCAATAAATGAGAGTATTTTCAGAGTTTTCCCAAGCGCACAAGTAGTGTTCTCCAATATTAAAACCTAAGTGAGTAATGAGGTATTTCAATATCTAAAACAACTGCTGCTTACTGGGTTACAACATAAACTGATTGGAATCATTTATTGATAATACAACAACTCTTACCTATATTAGGGTAAGAGTCACAGGACCGATATGAGATGTGCGGGAAAAGATCCCATTCCACACGTGGTAATTAGTAAAGAGCTGCAAAGTGGATCGTACCCTGTTAGAGTCCGAGATAAAGACTGCTATTGTCATTGCATGAATAGTTCACAAAATCAAACCCAAAAGTAATGGGTCTTACCTTAAGCGAGTGCGCTACAGGGATATGTGTGCATCGGTCGAGTGCTCTGCTCCGGTTGAGGACAGATGCACGACCCGGAAGTGCTATTTTATACCAAAAGACCCGCTCAGAACAACTAGAGCGTGAACCGCTCAGTTGGCATATTCAATCGTGAAAACTTTACAGTGCGTTTTGTTCATGCCGTCTGAAAGTGTATTTGTCGCTAGAAACTTGAAACCAATACCAAGAAAAGGTATTTTATGCCCGAGGGAAATAAAATCAAGGACCAGCTTGATTCCAGAAGATCACCTGTCCAATATCGGATCATGTAATGAAGTAGCCCGGTGCCGAATGTTAGATTGTATTTACAAGCTGTACTCGTGGGCCCAAGACATAGTTACAAAGTAGGGGAGTATTTAGAGCTAAGTTGGATTGGCGATTGTATTCTTGCATGACGTTCTAGAGCTCCTAAGGTGTCAGTGAGTGGTCCTTGTAACAAGCGAGTAAAGTGTACACTCATATGAGATGAGCGCTTGTAGTATTTCAATGTGTACCGCAGGGTCATCATTCATTCTATCAGAGACCTGGGGTGATCATGTCAGAGGCATCTGAGTCGTAATAAACCACAGTGTAGTGTGGTATATCTAGCATTGTACCTGAAGTGTAAATCTCAAGCTCTTTAATACCACAAGAAGAAGACATTAGATTATGAACCTGATTACAAGTTAGGTTGTAAAAGCAATGCCAATCGTTGTAATTGGCTCTACAGTATTAGTGCCCCAGCCTCCTAATGACATATGGAGGATATGAGTCACTAAGTTTAAAAAGGGGTATGATTTTGACATCTAGGTTATTATGATTAAAAAGGAGACACATTCTGCTTTGTAAAGTACGTAGACTATATTCTAAATAAAAGGGCAAAACAATTGGGTGACATATCCTAGGTAATCCAAAACGTGAACAGTTTGGCAAAATTATGGAAATAGATGGTGCATAACAGTAACAGTGACCACGTAATAGTAAAGTTTGCTGGTGTTGGCAACCTGTGATAATATGAAGGCTGAAAGTATAAAACAGGATTAGGTCATCCTGATTCTTAATCCCCCAAGAAATACTGCATCTCGTGGTCACTGTTGAGGCCGTGTTCGACGGTGCGAAGGCGCATGATCCAGAATGCCTCCGTGCGTCTGAGTCTGAGTTCTCTGTTGCCACTACGTGGGCTGGGTTCCACCATATCAATGCCATAGAAAGTGAAGCGTTTGTGTTGCCCTTGAGAAGGACAGACGGTGGCATGGAGTGCCATTGGGTATCTGGCATCTTGTTGGTGTAGGGCCCTTGCATGTTCCCCAATCCTATCTCTAAGGGGTCTAATAGAGCTTCCCACATATTGGCCCTGGCACACGCATTCAATAACGTATACTACGTATCTTGTGTTGCAGTTGATATTGAATCTTATGTTATATATTCTATTGTCATGTCCAGTAAATTCTTTGGTGTTGTGTTTGGCCCATCTGCAAACACCGCAGGATCCACATTTATAAAAACCTATGGTCCAAGGTGTGAGCCATGTGGAGTCACCATGAGCCCGTGGGATAGAGGGGCTAAGTCGATTTCTGAGTGTCCTGCCCCGTCTGTAGGTGATTTGAGGATGAGAAGCAATATGATTTTTCAGTGAATTATCTGCTGTCAGAATCCCCCAATGCTTGGTCAGGCTTCTCTTTAGGATGAAGCTAGTGTCATTGTAGTCAGTTATCAATCTCACTGGTTGATTGTGTTGTGGTGTCCGAACCTTGCCCTTTAATGTGTCATCTCTTTTCGTCCTTATGATCCTACTTTCAGCCCTGCCAATTGTGTGGGGTGTGTATCCTCTCTTGGAGAATCTGGATTTCATGTCTGCGAGACACTTAATGAACTCAATATCTTCACTACAGTTCCTGGGAGCTCTCATGAATTCTCCATAAGGCATAGCCTGTATTTGGTGAGGAGGATGCGCACTGTCTGCATGTAGAATAGAGTTGCAAGAGGTATCTTTGCGGTACAACCTGCTATGTAGTTTGTCATCCTTAATGTAGAGTTCTACGTCCAGAAATGTGATATTTGATTTGCTGCATTCCTTGGTGAACTTCATCTCAAAGTTGTTAGTATTGAGATAAGTGCAGAACTGTTCCAGTCTATCCTGCGTACCGGACTAGAGCAAAAGGCAGTCGTCGATATAGCGACCCCAAAAGATGATGGAATCTATCCATGGTGCTCCTTTCTTGCCCCGTATCCACTCCTCTTCTAAGCAGCACATATACAAATTAGCAAAAGAAGGTGAAAATGTTGAGCCCGTGGCTACACCTCTTTTTTGTTTGTACCATTGTCCATTAAAAATGAAGAAATTGTTCTGTAGAATCAAATCCATCATTGTGACAAGCATGTTGGTGTGTTGCCATTGTGTGGCTGGCCTTTTGTGTAGGAGTCGTTGTAAAGCTTGTAAGCCTAGGTCTGGTCTAATGCTAGTGTACAAAAATACACCACGTCTAGAGTGGCTAGGATCATGTCCGGTTGCCATTGTAGATCCGCCAGGATGCTCAGAATGTGCTTGGTGTCCTGGATAAAAGAGGGCAGATTTTGTACAAGGGGTCCCAGGAAGAGATCGACATATTCAGCGAGTCTCTAAGTGGGACCTCCTATGCCTGAAACAATGGGTCTGCCAGGTGGAAAGGGCAGATGTTTGTGTACCTTGGGTAAGGTGTATAAACAAAGGAACGTAGGTCTGAAAACCTTCATATATAGATGTTCATCATTGTCTAGCAAACCTGTCATGTGCCATTCATCTAGCTTTTTGTTAATCCTGATAGTTAAGGGTCCTGTAGGGTTATAAGAGAGTTTCTCATAACAATTTTCATCGCTTAACTGTGTCAGGATTTCTGAGTTATAATCATCCCGGTTCATAATCACGACATTACCCCCTATATCTGCCTCCCTGATTAAAATATCCCCATCTGTACTCAGAGTCTTAAGTGCCAGGCGTTCTCCTCTGACCAGATTGTCTCTGTGTTTATGTCCCTTGTTGGCCCTCCTGTAGTCATGTTTGTCAATGTCCTCTAGTACCAGTCTGTAAAACGTATCTATAGCATTGCCACCCGGAAGAGTGGGAGTCCACGTGGATTTGGTTTTTAAGCCACTGGCTATGGTGTAGTCAGTGTCCACATCAAGATCTTCTAAAAGTCTCTCCATGTTAAGTGGTGATTGTTCCAAATCAGTTAGTGACAGGAGTAGATGTGTATCATGTACATCTTGTATTGTCAGTACATCAGACAATATACCACTCGGAATGTTTTTGATGCTTTTATTCGTAGTTGGTCCCAACCTCCGGGACCATTCAGCCTCGATCTCCCTCTCGGGACCTCTCCGGCAGGGACGTGCCCCATCAGTGGTAGCAGGGCTCCCGGGCCGGACAAAAGGAGCGACGACTGTAATCTGGAGGCCCCCCTACTCAAGTTATGACACGCAGCAGACAGGGGAAAACTGCGGTACAGTCGACACCCAGGGACACGTCTCTGGTGGATCTGTGGGCTAGGACTGCCCAGGCCCCTGGTCTGGAGGATCCCAAGATGGCCGCCAAGCCGGAGATTGATGCAGCTGCCCCATCACTCAGGCCTTCATGTCCACCTTCCTCCAGGAGATAAAGAGTGAAATAAGTTCCTTCAAATCGGAGGTCGAGTCCTGCCTCGCGGATATCCGGCGAGATGTCACTGAAATTGGCTCAAGAGTGGATGACCTAGAACGCACCCTAGACACCAGAATGGAAGACCAGGAGGAACTGTGGCGCCGTGTTACGGCACTAGAGGAACAGCATATCGAACGCCAAGTAAAGCAGGAGGACTTGGAAAATCGGAGCCGATGGAACAACCTCTGCATTAGGGGTGTTCCACGAGGGGCGGAGGGCCAAGATATCATGACCTACGTCGCGGACCTCCTACAGGCGGTGAGGGGAGATGACGATGCCTCCCCTCCAACACTGGACAGAGCTCATCGAGTGGCACCCCCACGCGGTAGGGCTGATCTGACCCCAGACATCTTGACCCGGGTGCATTTCTTCACTGAGAAGGAGGCAATCCTTCGAGCGTCACGGGCCGCTGGAGATCTGTCATACTGGGGACACCCCATACAAATCTTCCAGGATCTCTCCCCACTCACTCTACGCCACCGCAGGGATTTCAAGCCAGTGACAGACAAACTCAAGGAGTCCAACATCAAGTATCAATGGGGCCATCCATTTGCCTTGATCTTCCAATGGGAGGGCAAACGCAGATCCCTGAGATCCCTCAAGGAGGCATGTCAACTACTTCGCATCTCGCCTGAACCTAGGCCGTCCACCCCCACCTCTGCAGACTCAGAGACCCGGACTGCTCTACATCCAGAGTGATCCAGGGTTCGATCCCCCCGCACAGGCTCCTCCAAAGCCACAGCGATGGCTCTCCAAGCCAAACAAGACATTATTCATCACCTGAAGTCAATTGAAGCCTCACAACACTCGGGTGGAGGGGGCTCAGGGTTGGGCCCTCAACCCCCTCCCCCTCTGGCTCGGGCCCTGAATTGGAGGTTGCTTGATGGACTTTGGCCCCCTAGAGGTAGAGGGGTTCTACATCATCATCTTCTCAATGCAGCCCTGTGTCTCTTTCGTGAACCCGATCGCCTGTCAAGGTTTCTCTGTTAAGGGGACTGCCCCCGGTCCCGAGTCTTATGTCAGCCCTTCACAGACGGGCCTCACCATTATTAACCATAGTTGATCCCTTCACAATGTACAGCAGCGTCTGATGGGCTCCCCTGGTGACCCAAGCTCTTCAGCTCTATAAAATAATACTGTGTCTGAAGGACTTGCCCTGAACTGTAATTGGGGGCTGTCGGTCTAGCCCGGGGAGTGCCCTGGTGCCCCACGAATGCTCGAGTGGCTGGTCGGCCACTGGGGGACGGGCAGCGGTGGCTTCTTCATTTCAACTGGCCTACCCCGCCATTCCCCTAGTCCCGATGGGGAGTGACTTCCTCAGAGCCGCCCTGGTTCACACCACTGGGCCGCTCTTGGACTGGAATGGTAGTCTTTGGTCCGGTTAGCCTTTCTTATGTTTGTCTTGTTCCTCTCTATCTATTTCTATTTTTCAATTCTCTCCTCACTCCTACTATCTCCCCTTTTGGACTTCTTGGAAGGGACAACAAGCAGCTGGGGGGTGCCTGGGCATGGGACTTCGGTGCTCGTGGAGAGGAGGGCACACCGCTTTTTGCTTAACCTCATCGCGTTCCTCTCTCCTTACCCCAACCCTAGGAGGGACTATTTGGTGGGAACTGGGGTTGGCCCAAAAGGGGTGGGAGGACTCATATGCCTACTTGCGCGTTGCTCCCCATGCAGTGGACCATGACATACCTTAAATGTTTGTCTCTTAATGTAAAGGGCCTTAACGCCCCTGGCAAGAGGCGACAAATATGGAGGTACCTTCTTATGCAGGACCCAGATATTATTTTTATTCAAGAAACTCATCTTTTGCAAGCGGACACTAAGCGCATGTACCACCCTAGATTCCCCAAACAAATCTGGGCCTCCGCGCAGACCAAAACAGAAGGGGTAGCCATTGTCTTCAAAGCAGGCACTCCTGTGCAAGTCACCCGAAAGGTGCGCGACAAAGAGGGACGCTTCCTAAAACTGACACTTCATATGCAGGGTAAACACCTCACGCTTCTCAATGTATATGCACCTAATCAAGCACAAGATGCATTTCTGCGGAACCAGCTTCAGAGCTCACTTTATCGGGAGCTGGACCCTATTATTCTCCGGGGGGATTTTTATTTAGTGTGGGATCCCGTTCTCGATCGCACTGCCTCGTCTTTCCAGGGGACGGGAGCCATGTCGGCGGCACTTAAGCAAGAATTCGAAGCCTTGGGTCTCACGGACGCCTGGCGCTACAAAGAGCCTGGGTCACAGGATTACACATTCTACTCTCATGTGCACCAATCTTATTCGCGCATCGAACACTTTTTCCTGTCTCATTCTCTCATTCGCATGTTAGAATCTGCAGTGATCTCCGATATATCCATTTCTGATCATGCCCACTTAGAAATTACCCTGACGGGTCTGGGTAGGAACCCCGCTTCCATTCCCAGGTGGTGCCTACCCCCTCATGTGCTCCGGGATCAGGTTGTTGTGGCAGAATTACGCCAGGCGATACAAACGTATTTCGCCACCAACGATCTCCCAGAAACCCACAAGCATGTTTTGTGGGACGCCTTTAAGGCCACAATTTGAGGTGTAATTACCTCCATTTCCATCGCCTGCATGCGGGAGTCTCGTCTTGTGGAAAATAAGCTCGCCAGCGATATCAAAGCCCTCGAAAGGCAGACCCACGGGGCACCCACTAGGCAAGGACGGAAACAACTTGCCTCGCTGCGGGGTCAACTTAAAGTCTTAAGAGTCAATAAGGCGGAACGTTCTCTCTTAGCCCTCAAACAAAAATTCTATGGAGGAGGCAACAAGGTGGGTTCCATGCTGGCGCGTCGTCTCCGCCTCCAGGTGTCCCGTAATCACATCTCTGAAATTACCCTGCCAGGGAGGGTGGGCTACCTCGGAGCAAGCTGAGCAACAGGAATTTAGCGACTTCTTCTCTGCTCTCTATGATCGGGGGGATACCCGTGCGGACCTGATAGATCCCTTTCTCACCTCCTGCCCTTGGCCGCCGCTCGGGCCCCAGACTAGGAAACAATTGGAGGAGCCCATCACAGCGGAGGAGCTCCAAAAAGCGTTAAAAAGCTTTCCAACTGGGAAATCTCCAGGCCCTGATGGCCTTACCCTAGCGTTTTATCGCCTCTTCTTCCCAGGGCTGCGGGATCCATTGCTGAGACTCTTCAATTCCTTTTCAGACCTGAAAGCTGTCAAGCCATCGATGACCGAAGCCGAAATAGTGCTCATCCCCAAGCCAGGGAAAGATCCGACTCTGCGCGTCATACCGCCCAATATCACTGTTAAACATCGACGTTAAATTGTATACAAAAATTCTGACCCAACGGCTTGCCCCTCATCTCCCCGGCTTAATCGAACCTGACCAGGTGGGTTTTATTCAGGAGCGCCAGGGGGCGGATAATCTCCGAAGAGTAGCCCACCTAGTGGAGAAGGTTCAACGTCGGGGCGTTCCGGCCTTCCTCCTGTCCCTTGACGCTGAGAAGGCCTTTGACCGGGTCGACTGGTCCTTTCTCAGAGCAGTGCTGCAGAAAATAGGACTGGGCCCGGTCATGATTGCATGAATCATGGCACCCTACGCGGCGCCATCGGCACGGATCAGAGTTAACGGACTCCTCACCCCTCCTTTTTCTATTCGTCGGGGCACGCGCCAGGGGTGCCCGTTGTCACCCCTCCTCTTTGCCCTTGCGGTGGAGCCCCTAGCGATTGCCATTTGACAATCGGCAGAAATACAAGGCCTTCGCCTCGGAGGGGTTGATCATAAGATAGCCCTCTTCGCCGATGACCTCCTTTTGACACTCACCGACCCCGCAAGCTCGCTTGCTGCGCTCCTGGATGTACTTTCCCAATTTGAAACGATCTCGGGACTCAAAATTAACCTCACAAAATCGCAGGCGCTTAACCTTACCCTCCCCCTGCAACAGCTAGAAGCCTTGGGAGATACTATTCCCTTTCAATGGCCTCCACGATCTATCCGATACTTAGGCATTAACGTTACGGCTACTTTAGACACATGGACTCAGGTGAATTGGCCGGCTTGCCGAAAATCAATAAGAGATGACCTCCGTCTATGGAAACCATTACCCATGTCCTGGCTGGGCCGCCTTAATGCGGTTAAAATGTCACTCCTTCCTAAGGTCCTCTACCTTTTTCAGGCACTCCCGACGCCTATACCGCAAAGGGATATCCAGAGCCTACAGCGGGATGTCACTACCTTCATTTGGGTAGGGGGATACCGCGCTGTGCCACGAAGGTTTTAATGCTGCCTCGAGACCGGGGGCGGGGTTGCATGCCCCGACTTCTTAACTTACTACTGGGCGACACACCTGCGCTATATCTCGGAGTGGGCGGTTCGGGAGAGGGAGAAGCACAGGTTCCACATGGACAGGGCCGTGGCCTGTCGACCGCTGTGGGACCTAGCTTGGCTACCGCGGGGAGCCCGACATCGCAGTGCTTACATTGCTACCCCGACAAAAACGGTCCTGGAGATCTGGGACAGGATAGCGGTGTCCAGGGGCTTAACCACCTTCCCCTCCCCCAACACACCCCTAGCGCGTAACCAGGAATTCCCACTGGCCCTCTCCCCTGCATCCTTCTCCGCGTGGGCTGCTGGTGAATGCCGGGTCATACAGCAACTTTTTGAAGCGGGCAGATTCAAATCCTTTGAGCAATGTCGGACGGACTTTCATCTACCTAGAACAATACACCTAGAATATTTTCAAATCCGCCACTGGCTCCACTCCCCTGCCTACACGGAGGGTGCGACACAGCAACTTACACCGTTTGAAACCTTAGTTCGATCGCTTGATGGCTCCCGAGGGCTGATCTCTAGGAACTACAAAGTTCTCCAGTGCGCACAAATTGGGCTTCCTCATCCCTACCAAACTAGCTGGCAGACAGACCTTGAGAAAGACATCCCCCCTGACCAATGGGAGCAGCTCTGGCGAGATATTCCCCGCATTTTTAAGAGCATTGCACAGCAGGAATCGGCATACAAAATTATGACCCGCTGGTATTATACTCCCCTTCGACTCCAAAAGATGTTTCTGGACTTTTCACCCCTGTGTTGGCACTGTCAGGCTTCCCAGGGCTCCTTTCTGCATATATGGTGGTTCTGCCCCCTTATCACTATCTTCTGGAAAGAGATCTTGAGCCACATTAGGGAGGTTGTGGGCCTTCCCCTGCCGAATGACCCGGGAATAATAATACTAGGGATCCGCCCGAGGTCCCTTAAAGCTATGACACACTCGGACTGGCACCTGATCTTTCACATGCTCACGGCGGCAAAACAGGTTATAGCGCTCCATTGGAAGAAGGCCTTCACCACACCCTACACAATATGGCTCACTCGTCTGTGGCATGTCATGGCGATGGAGCTGCTCTCTCACAGACTAGCACACACTGACGCTAAATTTGAACGCACATGGCAGCCATTGATCTCACACCTCTCCAAACTGGAACATGCCCGATCAGTCCCACCCCGTTTGAGGGCCCTCCAACTATTTGCCGACCCTATACTTCCAAGGGGGGGAGCATGTGACGATGAAGCGGGATAGAGGGTGGGGGGGCCCACACTCCTTCCTGCGGAATTTGGATATAGTCCCACACCAATGGTACTTAAACATCCTCACCTAGGGCACCACTACACCAAGGAGCTACGGAACCACCCTCCCTTCCTTTGTCTTCCTTCCTGTGCTATCCTTTTCTTACTTCTATCTCTTTAAGTCTTTTGATGTTGGGACTCCACCCGTCCCTATTGTTATGTTTCCGCAGGCTAACAGACGAAAGGGGACACACCCCTGATCTTTGCATGCTGGCAGTACTTGGCACTCCTACAAGTGGTGGGCCCATGGTAAAAAGCCCAAGATAGCGTGGAGGATAATGTGGACAAAACTTAATGAGGCGCCATGTTTTACACACCTGCTCTTGCCCGTTGCAACGCAAGGCTTTGCTATATGTATCAGTTCTCATAGCCTCAATGCTGTGGACTAATAATACATACTCTGTATTTTGTCTGCCAAGCTCTGCCGTTAACACTCATGGCCTGGTGCTTGTGAATGTTATTTTTCTTGTTGGTGCAAAACTCAATAAAAGAGATTAAAAAAAAAAAAAAAAAAAAAAAATAATAATCCCACTCCAATGAGTGCAACAGTAGGGAAAGTGTTGGATAGCGGAAGGGTAAAAATTACTATTCCTACTCCAATAAGTGTAACAGTAGGGAATGTGTTGGATAGCGGAGGGATACAATTTACTATTTCCACTCCAATGAGTGCAACAGTAGGGAAAGTGTTGGATAGCGGAGGGGTAAAAATTGCTATTCCCACTCCAGTGAGGGCAACAGTAGGGAACGTGTTGGATAGTGGCGGGATAAAATTTACTATTCCCACTCCAATCAGTGCAACAGTAGAGAAATTGTTGGGTTGCAGAGGGGTAACAATTAATATTCCCATTCCAGTCAGTTCAAAATTAAAAACAAACAAAATATTAACAACAACAAAATATTTAAAAAACAAAATACATAAAAAAATATATAAATATGATACAAATTAAAATACTAATATATTTAATATTAAAATTTGTAAAAATTAAAACATATGTTAAATACATCTGACAAATACGTACAAATATATTAAATACAATAAAAAATAATTTTCATACAAATAAATATTTTTAATTAGAAAATATTTAGAAACAAAAAGATTATTACATAAATGTAGTTTTTTTTATTTCCTACCCTAAAACACCACTCAATTCACAACCCACATCAAATTTTTTTTTAATTCTTCCATAATTAACATAATTAATTACCAATTAAAGAAATATTATTAATTAAAAAACAAATTGAAACTCATAAAAATTAATTAACTTCCCACACTTTACCCATATAAGCCCCACAACCCACAGCTAAAATTAAACTGTAAAAAAATAAATTACGCGATTGAAACTTATTTTCAATTAAAAAACTAATAGTATTTAAAAACTAATTATAAAGTAAGTAAAATTAATTTACTCCCCACACTTTACCCTATAAAAGTAAAACCCACACACAAAAAATAAACAATTGCCCTAATTAAATATCAATTAATTAATTAATATTAATGATCAATTAATGAATTAAACATAAATCACTTCCCACCCTTTACCCCTATAAACCCCACAAACCACACCTAAAATTAATTACACAATTTGCATATTTAATTTTCAATCAATTAATGAATATTAATTAACAACTAATTATTAATTAATTAAACATAAATTACTTCCCAACGAGTTTTTTCGGCGGGAGAACATGGCGGCCGGCTAGGAGGTCCGGTCGGGAGCTCCGTTTAGTGAGGCGTACAAAACGAGTGTAACGGCCCATGAATTACATGACCCTTGCCCGAAATAAGGACGGAAACTTTTAGCGCATCGCGTTTATTCTGTACCTGTTTATAATTCCTGAAAACTCTTCATGAGAGAAACGCTGGAGTTTCAAAACCGGCTTCCACGTCAATGCAGCGCTAGAGTAGAGGCGGAGGCGGGACCCTGTGGGAAGCTGCTTCCCTGCCTGCCGAAGGTGTGTGGGAGCAAGGGAGGTGTTTGGGTGGAAGCAGCAGCCGGGTTCCAAACGCAAAGGAGACTATCGGCGAGAGTGATTTTCAGAGGTCCACCCAGCGGCTGCTTTACACAGAACGTAGGTTCAGGAAGATGGTGTGAAGTGGAAGAAAACGAGAAAGAAGAGCTGAGAAATCCAGTGTGCATGAATCCGGTAAGGAGGCAGGGAAGGGCTAAGAGAGGGGACTTGGCTGCTTTAAACTTTGTAACTAAGTTACTGCAGGAGGATTTAACACAATTGATACAAGCAGCAGTTCAAACCTTAGATTCCACAAAAGAGGGTGTAACAGATTTAAAAGATTTTGCCTGTAAAGAACCCATTAAAAGTCGTATTCAAGGCATAAGTTACTCCCTGAGGAATGGACGCTTTGCACTGGATCCCCTAGAGAAGATGGGTCAAACTCCAACAGGGAAAGAACAAGTAATTATTCCAAGTGGAGACACAATAAAACATACCAATAAGAAGCAAAGGGGTCAAAAAACAAAGGGCAGAATTACAGCTGTAGTATCAACCAGAGCTGCCAAGGCTGCAAAAATTGAACAATCCAGGAAAGGAGCTAATCTAAAAGTAACACCCTCTCTCCGCTCTTTCTTTAAAGTGCAAGAAAAGTTGGAAACTAAAAACACAACACACAAGGAAGGAAACGTTAACAGAGGGGCTCAAAAAATGCAAAAGGGAGTATTTCCTTCCGGTGACAAAAGTGTGGAATCCCCAAATCGCTTTCAAGTCCTTATGTCGAAAGACTGTGTAGAGGAAAACAGATCAGATGCTGAGGAAGGCGTGGAGAAGGAAGATAATTCACACCAAAATATGCCTTCAAGTGACCGGGGAAGAGGTTTGGAGTCACCCTTGCAAGGTGGGATGGGCGACTTGATGGGGTCACTAATGAAAGAAATGAAATTGAGTTTTTCTAATACAGAAAAAAATCAGGAAAAAATACAAGCAACTTGTGAGGCATTGGAGTCTAAGGTTAACGTTTTAATGGATCGTGTATCAGCCATGGAAAACACGGTGGAACAAACAAGGGAAGAGGTGAAAACCTGTCAGGATGACATCGACAAGCTAAGAACAAGCGAAAAAGAGCTCAGAGAAAAGATTGAGACTTTGGAGAATAATTCAAGAAGGAATAACATACGACTACTAAATATTCCGGAAGGTCTAGAAGGGCAAGACATAAAGAGTTTTGTAGTAAACTTGTTAAAAGAATTCTCCCCGGAAATAGAGGAGAAAACACTCGAGGAAGACATTCAAAGAGTACATAGAGACCCCTTCAGACTGAACAAACTAAGGAAAAACGCTCGGAAAATACTTGTGAATTTCAAAACCTATACTTTGAAAGAAAAATTCTGAGCAATGCTTTAAGAGTAGGCACGTTCTCCAAAGGTGACTACAACTTTAAAATTCGATCTGATATATCTAGATCTACCCAAGACAGACAGTGGGCGCTGGGGAACTATATGCAAGAACTGAGGTCATTAGGAGCAACAGTTCAAATGAAGTTCCCAGCTCTATTAAAGATTATGTGGAATAATCAGACATATAACATCAGGGAGCCAAAAGAAGTGGATAAATTATTAGAACAAATTAAAGCAAAAAATAAGGGCCATAAATGGTATAATACAAGGCCTCACGATAACGGAGCTCAAATAGGGCAATCAGTATTGTCCAATTACAGCAGGGAGGGTTCTCCAGGGAGGGTGAGGGGTGTAAGTTTATTTTTATGAGCAGTTTTTGTTTTTTTGGTGGGGAGCATTTGGGCAAAAAAATAAAAAAATTGTCCCATATGCAAGATGTAAGGTAGCCAAGATTCCGGTAAAATGTATAACAATGCTAACATCATTAAGGAAAGCGAGGAAGAGAGAGGTGAGCAAAGATGATGGAACCTAAGAGTAAATACAAAATAAAGATTATAACTTGGAATGTAAACGGGCTTAGAGTAAGGATAAGACGTCAAAAATCTTTGAATATCTAAAATTAATAAAAAATGATGTTATAATTTTACAGGAAACTCATCTCTTAAAGTCTGAGTGGTCCGAAATCATAAAACACCAAAAATGGGTGTAAAATTGCGTTTGTACAAACCAAACTTGTTGTATTAAGGGAGTGGCAATAATCGTAAAAAAATCATCAAAAATAACTATTGTAGAGGAGCGCGTAGACTCGAAGGGTAGATGGGCTGCTGCAAAGATTAAACTAGAGGATGTCTTACTTTGTTGTCGGGTATTACGGCCCAAATACAGATGACCCAGCTCCGCTCCAACCTTTATATGCTCAATTAATCAATGTATCCATTCCAATTATTTTGGGAGGAGATTTTAACTTATTACTAGATCCCAAAAATGATAGACACCCGCCAGGGAGAGCTTTAAATCTCCCTAAAATGTGGGAATGGATGAATAGATTTAAAGAAGACTTGGGCCTAGTGGATATTTGGAAGAGCAAAGGCGATCAAAACAATAGATTCACTTACAAGAATCAAAAGTATGGTCATGCATCAAGAATTGACTTTTTCTTGATAGATAAAATGTTAAGTAAAAATGTAATAAAAGTAGAACATGTACCCGAACATCTATCCGATCATTCTCTAGTCCATATAGAAATAAGTCAGGACCACCTCCAGGGCGAGGTAAGGTGGACGCTAGATCGTACACTTCTCTTGGACGAACAAGTTATTGAGAATTTGAAGGTTATAACAGAGGATTACTTCCAAATTAACCTCAATGGAGAAGTATCTATTCAAGTAGTATGGGACGCCTACAACGCGGTTGTCAGAGGCACTCTGATTGGCTTAGCAGCAAAAAGGAATAAGGAAATTAGACACACAATAAGCCAATTAGAGTTAGACATAATGGATCAATATAAGACTTATGAAGTAGCAACCTCTAATGTAGAACAAGATAGAGCTAAAGAAAAAATCTCTAAAAAGAAGTGTAAGGAAAAGATGGGAAGCCAGCAGCCTGTCAAATTACGAATATGGGGAAAATAGTGGGAAACTTCTTGCATGGAAAATTAAGACCGACTCTAACAGGAACAAAATTATGGCAATACAAAGTGGCTCTGCGGGTGGAAAGGTGGAGGATAGGATAGGAATAGAGAAAGCTTTTGTAGATTTCTTTCAATCCTTATACGAGGAAGATTTAGTACCCCCATGCCATATGGCGGACTCCTATCTTAGGGAATCACAATTTCAAAGTTGGAGGTTGAGTTGTGTGAAACACTAAATGCAGGAATTACTATTGAAGAAGTATTGAGTGCGTTAAAAAGATTAAGAAAAGGGAAAGCAGCAGGCCCAGACGCCATCCCAAATGAGGTATACGCAGTTTTAAAAGAAACATTGGCTCCTAGATTAGTGGACCTCTTTAACACCATCTATTTGGAAGGTTTAGCACTCCCAAGATCCTGGAATGATGCCACCATTAGTTTAATTTTGAAACCAGGAAGGGATCCCCTAAAATGCGAATCATATAGACCCATATCCCTTTTAAATAACGACTATAAAATTTACACGCAGATATTGGCCACAAGATTAGGGAATATAACTGATAAGCTTATACATATTGATCAAAAAGCTTTCACTAAGGGGAGACAACTACACAACCTTACTCACCAGCTTATCGGAGCTATTGATATCGCTACTCAAGAAAAGATTTCACTAGCGGTCCTTACTTTCGACGCTGCAAAAGGTTTTGATCGAGTGAACTGGTTGTTTTTGCAGAAAGTAATATCTTATTATGGTTTAGGAGAGAATTTTTCAAGAGCAATAATAAATATATATGCAGCTCCGGTAGCAAAAATACTTATAAACGGCAACTTATCGAAAGAAATTCAGATTAAAAGAGGGACGAGACAGGGTTGTTCTCTCTCCCCCCATCTATTTAACCTATATATAGCACCTTTAGCTAACATGATAAGGAGATCTCATGAAGTTATCCCTTTCAAATTTAAAGGATGGGTCAAGAAAGTGGCTCTATATGCCGACGATCTAATGGTATATACAAGTGATTTAAATAAATCCCTTCCCATCATTACAAAGCTGCTAACAGATTTTGGAAAAATCTCCGGCTATCAAGTTAATGATCAGAAAAGGGAAATAATGCAATGGAATTTAGAGCCATCAACAGCGGGAACAAAAAACAGAATCAAATACTTGGGGATAGAGGTTTTAAATAACATTGATGAAATCGCTCGAGTAAATTTGGATTTAAAAGCAAAGGAAATGAGGAAGTTATTAAGATTTAATGATACAGACAGGAGACGATGAATTTACTACCCCAGATGATCTATGGAAAAAGATCTTCCCAACACAAGACTTGCCACAGCAATGGCAAGTATCCTGCACTTTTTTATGGCAAATTATAGTTTCTGCACCTCTTAGGAGAAATCATCTTTTTACTTTACACAGGTCATATTGGACACCAGAAAAGTTATCCAAAATGAATAAACCGGTGCTGAAAAATTTTCCAAAATGTGGGGAACCAAAAGCGAACGATATTCATATGTTCCACCTGTGCTCGCAACTCGACATTTTCTGGGAAGTGGGTAAGGTTATTGATAAAGTTTTAGAAATGAACATTGAGGTAAGCACATTTATAATTATTTTTGGTATTTTGGAAAGTAACGATTTCAATATTGTATTAAGTAAAAATCAAAAATACTTATTATTTATCTTAATTTTATTAGCCAGACGCGAGATATGCGTAAACTGGATACTCGCAACTCCTCCTAACGCAGTAGAATGGCTCCGTTCTGTAGAGAAGGTTAGGAAACTAGACAAGTTCAGAGGAAAGAGTAATAGAACCAGATTTTGGGAACTATGGGATAAGAGCATGAGGTAGGGTAGGGAGGGATGTCCAATGATTACATCCTACGCGATACAACAAATTCGGGAGAATCATCGTGGTGGATCTGTGATTGATTAATCCAAAGAATTTAAAGGTTCCTAAGACATGATCCTACCTTGACATAAGGGCGGTTGTTACTCAGTCGGAAGAATCAAAAAACGGGAAAATTTCGAAATAAGAGTTCTCTCATGATAAGGTGATCTTGTCTACTAAAACCTTAATAATCGCATAAATGAGGACAAAAAAAAAAAAATACTTCCCAACATTTACCCCTATAAACACCACAACCCACACCTAAAATTAATTACACAATTTCCATAATTAATTTTCAATCAATTAATTAATATCAATTAACAACTAATTATTAATTAATCAAACAAAAATTACTTCCTACCCATTACCCCTATAAACCTCACGACCTGCATCTAAAATAATTTACACAATTTCCATATTTAATTTTCAATTAATTAATATTAATTAAAAACCAATTAATTATTAATAAATTGCCTCCCACAATTAACACTATAAAATCTCAATTAAATAAATATTAATAAATAAAAAATAATCATTAATTTATTATAATTAAATTACTTCCCACCCTTTTCCCCTATAAACCCACAACCTGCTAGGGAACTAAAAATGCAAAATTTGATTGAAATAAAATTGATAACTGCTACAAAATTGAACACATATATTAAAAAACATGAACAATTCTTATACAAAAAAAATACATCACATACATTTAAAATATATACTAAAATACATAACACTAATTAAAAAATCGATATTTTAAACAACTATATTTTTGCAAACTATATTAATGATATTTCTTAAAACGATCTTTCTTACCTTAAAATCGATATTCTTGACCACAATATTCTTACTGTCGATATTTCTGACTCACGATATTTAGGACTCGATATTTCTTTAATTCGACATTTCCAACTCGATATTTTGTCTGCACACTGTTTAGATTGAAGTGGGAATAGTTAGTGTTACCTATTTAATTCCCAACAACTTCCCCGAGTTGGTTTAGATATGAGTGGGAATAGTTAGTGTTACCCCTTTAGTGCCTTATACCTTCTCCGAGTTGGTTTAGATTAGAGAGGGAATCATAAATGTCACCCCTTTAGTGTCCAACACCTTCCCTGAGTTGGATTAGATTGGAGAGGGAATCGAAAATGTCACCCCTTTTACTTTTTAACATTTTGTCCGTATTTAGTATACTAAATAGATGTAACATATATTTTTTTAAACATTTTATTGCATAATTTATTTTTGTGAAATATATTTGTACAAAAAAAATAATAGCAATTTTAAAATGAAATAAATATTTTTTAATTGTAAAAAAACAGAAAATAGATTTTATACGTTTGTATAATATACAATTTCCCATGCTATTTTACATTCAATAACATTTATTTAACTTTTTAAGGTTCTTTTTTTAGGATTATATTAATTTTTATTTTGCAGAATAGAAATACAGCGTAGTCATCGTCTACATCCAACGGGTGGTGAAGAGAAAAGAGGAGAGAGAAGATAGAAGATAAGAAATCCAAGGTCCAACTGCAACATATAGTTGGGGAAAATAAGACAGTATATCATGCTCACAGATAGTGTTACACAAAGTATTTACTGTCCCCATCCCACCATGCAAAAGTGTTAAGTAGCAGTCGTTGTGCCTTCCGTTAGGCGAAGGACTCGCAAATATATTGGACAACAGAGCTCTCAAAAAGCAGAAGACAAGTATTTCAAACAAGGGCCCCACATTTTCACAAACCTAGGTAATGTATGGTCTACAATCGCTGTCAGTTTCTCCATTCTAAGTAAGTCCCAGATTTTGTGTCCAATCTGCATGCGTGGGTATGATGTCTGTTCCCCATCTTGACAGGAAAACCTGTTTCACTGCACATAGGGGCTGATTACGATGGCGGGCGGACCAGGTCCGTCCGCCATCGTAGCGGTGTTTGGGACCGCCCGCCAGACATGCGGCGGTCCTACCACTGCGATTAGGATGCTTCCGCCATACTGGTGGGCGCATCCAAGGCTTTTAACATTGCGGGTGGTGCTGCTAGTTGCAGCACCGTACGCAATGTTAAAAGTGCTTGCACTGCATTTCCCATCACTACGTGGCAGGCACCATGTGGTGCCTGCCACTTGGTGCATGGAAATGCAGGGGGGTACAATGTGTACCCCCCAGTGCAACCCCCAACACAGAGGGGGCCCGCAACGGGCCCCCGAATCCAGCCTCCACCTGTGTTTTCACAGTGGGATGACCACCGCGAAAAGACAGGCGGAAAGGGATATCCTAATCCGTACGGCGGTGCCTTCAAGGCACCGCCGCAATGCTGGCCTGTGGTTTGGTTCCGCAAGGCGGGCGGAAAAGGACCGCCTTGCGGAACCGTGGCGGACGGAAAGTCTGTCCGCCACGGTTCCGCAAGGCGGTCCTTTTCCGCCCGCCTTGCAGAACCAAACCACAGGCCAGCATTGCGGCGGTGCCTTGAAGGCACATTGGGATTCCCATCGTCATCCTAATTCGGCACCGGCAGTGGCGGTCCTTCCGCCATCGTAAAGAGCCCCATAGTGCCAGGGTTATAGCCCTCCCCGAAGAGGATTGTAATGGGTATGTTAATGCATTGGGAAGTCCCAAAAGAATGTAACTGGGGAAGCCGGCAATTCGGTGTTAAACATATGGTCAATGCCTGCGAGAACGTCCGATCAATAGCGATGTAATTCAGGACAGTGCCATAATATGTGCTGTAGTGATTGTATTGGCCCCAACATATATCATCACTTCCCCTCTTCCACTTAACCAAAAGGGAGGGTGTATAGTACCAATGGTGGATAACCTTAAGGAGAATCTCCCCCCAGAAGTGCTACATGCCAAGGTGTGGGCGCGCCATTGAATATCAGCCCATTCTTTATCTTAAAATTGGCGCTCGCACTCCAACTCCTGCCTTGTTCTGGCTGGTGAGGCCAGGGGTTTAGCAGAAGTGTCCAAGAAGGCGTAAATGTCCGACAGCAGGCGTCGGTCGTCCTGCCATGATAGAAGCTATTGTTCAAATGGGGTGAGCAGCCTGCTTGCATGTGGACCGATCGACGGATGAGTCACCCAGTGGCAGATGGCAACATAGTGCCAGCACTTATTATGTGGCAGCCCAAAGTCCTGTTGAACCCTTGAGAACTCTAGCAGGTTCTGTACATCAAATAGGTTCCCAATGCATTTACAGTTTGCCTCCTGCCACTGGGAATATGCGCACCCAGAGAGTTTATCCCATGCCCCAACCATAGCTCTTACCACCGGAGATATATACACTTCCAGTGGGCGATTTCTCTGCGGAAGCCACGGCATCTTCCATATATGAGCACCCGCCACTGCCTGGTCTAGAAAACACCAATGCTTCTCCGTATATGGGCGTTGCCATTCCACCAGGAATCGCAGCTGAGCTGCCTGATAGTAGTGCAATAGGTGTGGTATGCCCAGTCCGCCCATAGCCACCGGGAGATACGCACGCTCCTTTGCCATTCTAGCACGCTTCCCCCTCCAAGATAAAGGTTTCTATAGAGTGTTGTAGTTTCTTCAGTACAGAAGGTGGCGGTGAAGTGGCATCGCCTGCCATTTTTTACAATATTGTTTGAAATGTTTAAAAAATTTAATAATGTATTACATTTTTGTTAACATATATTTAGTAATATTATACATAATTGTATATATTTAAATATTAATTTATTTGTTTTGATATATTTAATATTGTTATTTGCATTTAAATGTTTATAGCAAATACTAATGTTTTAGATGCATTTATTGTCTATTTTGTAGTATTCACATTCTACTGCAATCCACCACAAAAACTCCATCCACAGCATCACAACAGCTATCTTCCGAACATGGCCCTTGAGTAACTCACAAAATGCAAATTAATAGAACCTGAATTGCAAGCACTGACAAAAGAAGGTGTCAAAGAATAGCTCCAACTAATAGACCATTTAGTACTGAAGAACACTGCCAGTACTATAGTTGAAGCCAGGGAGCAAATAACACAGAAAGTGAATGTAGTCTCTCCACTCCCTAGACAGTCGAAGAAACATTGTATGCAGAAACTACTTGACAGTTACAGAAGTGAAAGCCTTGTCGTTTGGGTAAGAGTTTGCATCAGTTCTAAAAGTCATTGGTTATGGTTGACTGAGAACTAAGCGCAATTTGAGGCTGACCGTTTTGGAGCAAAGGTTGGATAAACCAATCAGGTTCGTCTTGGTCAAAGATTTTACCTTCTCACTTAGGGCCTGATTCAGATCTTGGCGGATGAGTTAATCTGTCACAACAGTGACAGATATCCTGTCTGCAGAAATATAAATCCCATTATATCCTATGGGATTTCTATTTCGGCGGACGTGATATCCTTCACCGTAGTGACAGAGTAACCCGTCCGACAAGTTCTAAATCAAGCCTTTAGTCATTTAAGTCTGAATCCACCACAGGAGTACACTTATAAAGCCCGCAGTACCTCAGGGAAGTCACAGTGTGTCAGACAGAGGCTAACATCAGGGACCAGTCCAGGTCCAATTTTCACTGGTCAGCTGGGTACTTCCTAGAAATGGCCTGTTTTATTCATGCTGCTTGAACAGGAGGTCAGCCTTATGACCCTTGGATTTCACTTTTTGGGCTGAATAAAAGAAGAAGCAGGTCAGGTACTTCAGGCCTCCTATCAGGTCACAGACAGCAGGTCTAGTCCTCTTCTCATCTTCCACAGATCAAGGAAGTATTTTGAAGTGGTTGGCTGGAGGGTGCCTGGAGGTGGCACATTTATGCCTGGCACTAGCTAGTGGGTGGGAGTGACTCCTTGGCATGCCCTAACCAATGGGTTAAGGAGCCAACCCTACCCAGTTTGGGCATTTTCAAGATGGTGAAAGTCTGTGTCTACACTAAACTTGGCTCTGAGAGCTGGGGATTGTGTGCAGATTATACTATGGTAATATTAGTGTCCTCCCACATCTAGCACTAAAATCAGGCTTTAGGCACCCAATGCACCCACAATAAACTCAGAGACAGTAGTCTGATAGAACAAAAGCAGAATTCTTCAGCAAGCAGACAGTGGATCCCCAAGAATCGTCTTGGCATCCTGTTCTCTGCACTTTCAAGTATGCCCCAAGTGTTATGGGTAAACCATCAAACCTGTCAAGCAGGATTTGACACTGTAATGTCAAAAAGGATGCCCACAGCCCCCATCCTGCATATTCTTGGGGATCATTAGGTCGAGCCTAGCAACAGCGCACATGCGCTGGTCACTCTGCAAGACTGCTGTAGTAGAGTATGGGAGAGAAGCCGCGTCCACTCTCCTCCCATATTTTTCATTAGCTTGTGTCATTGTCTTTCGTAAATGCTGCCTTCGGATTCGTTAATAGGCTTGTTAGTCCCTCCTTAGTATGGCCTTGTCTTCATTTGTACCTTCCCATGGCAACTGGCCCTTTTACTTCGGTTGTTACACGGGAACTGTTATTTAGTCTGTAAGCACTATTTACTTTATTGAGTTTCTCTTACTGCAGGCCCGACATGCGCTGCTTCAGCTGAAACCGCTCGTGTTTTCTTAAGTAGCCCGGCTGCCCCGAAACACGGGTGCCTGCTTTTAATCACTTTAACCCAGCATTATCTTGTGTCTGTTTCAACCCCCAAAGTAAAATTGATTTAGAAATGATAAGCAAATTAAGTCGTGAATTCCAGGTAGCACATAATCCTGTGCTAATGGGCTGAAGCTGACAACAGCACATCTGTGTTATATGTCCTCTGTACTAAAGCCACCTGACAGGTTGTTTTCAAAAGCCTGTTTTATTAACAGCACCACCATCAATACCACCACGAATACCACCAATACAGCCACCACCACCACTACCACCAACACCAATACCACCAACAATACCACCACCAATACCACCACCACCAATACCACCACCACCAATTCCACCATCATCAATACCACCACCAATACCACCACCAATACCACCACCACCACCAATGCCACCCCACCAATATCACCACCACTAATACCACCACCTCCACCACCAATACCACCACCAATACCACCACAAATATCACTTCCACCAATACCACCACCAATACCTCCACCACCACCAATACAACCACCACCACCAATACCACCACCACCACCATCAATACCACCACCCTTCACCACCACCAATACCACCATCAATACCACCACCAATACCACCACCAATACCACCACCAATGCAACACCACCACCAATACCACCACCACAAACACCACCAATATTCCACCACCAACAATATACCACCACCACCACCAATACCACCACCACCAATATCAGCAATACCACAACCACCATCACCACCAATAACACCACCAATACCACCACCACCAATACCACCAACACCAATACCACCACCAATACCAATTCCACAACCAATACCAATACCACCACCACCAATACCAATTGCACCACTAATACCACCACCACCAATACCAATACCACCAATACCACCACCACCAATACCACCACCACCACCACCAATACCACCACCACCACCAATACCACCACTAATACCACCACCACCAATACCACCACTAATACCACCACCACCAATACCACCATAACCACCAATACCACCATCAATATCCCCACCACTAATACCACCACCATCACCACCAATACCACCACCACCAATACCACCACCACCACCACTACCACCACCAATACCACCACCACCAATACCACCACAATACCACCACCACTAATACCACAACCACCACCAATACCACCACCAACACCAATACCACCACCAATACCACTACCACCACCACCACCAATATCACCAACAATACCACCACCACCAATACCACCACCACCACCACCAATACCACCACCACCAACACCACCACCACCAATACCACCAATACCACCAATACCACCAATATCACCACCAATACCGCCACCAATACCACCAATATCACCACCATCAATACCACCACTTCCACTTCCACCTCCACCAATACCACCACCAATACCACCATCAATCCCACCAACACCAATACCACCACCGGCCATACCACCATCAATACCACCACCACCAATACCACCACCAATGCCACCAATACCACCAATACCACCACCACCAATACCACAAATGCCACCAATACCACCATCACCAATACCACCACCAATGACAATACCACCAATACCACTAACACCAAAACCACCACCAATACCACCACCAATACCATCACCACCAATACCACCATCATCAATCCAATACCACCACCACCAATACCACTACCACCATCGCCAATACCACCAATACCACCACCACCACTAATACCACCACCACCACTAATACCACCACCACCAATACCACCACCAATACCACCACCATCAATACCAATACCACCACCATCAATACCACCACCACCAATACCACCACCATCTTCAATACTACCACCAACACCAATACCACCAGCAATACCACTACCACCACCAATACCACCACCAATACCACCATCACCCATACCACCACCACCACCAATACCACCACCACCAACACCACCACCACCAGTACCACCAATATCACCACCAATACAACCACCAATACCACCACCAATACCACCAATACCACCACCATCAATACCACCACCTCCGCCTCCACCAATACCACCACCAATACCACCATCAATCCCACCAACACCAATACCACCACCGGCCATACCACCACCAATACCACCACCATAAATACCACCACCACTGCCAAGACCACCAATACCACCACCACCACCAATACCACCAATGCCACCAATACCACCACCACCAATGCCACCAATACCACCACCACCAATACCACTACTACCACCGCCAATACCACCAATACCACCACCAATACCACCAATTCCACCACCACCACTAATACCACCACCACCATGACCACCACCAATACCACCATCAATACCAATCCCACCACCACCAATACCACCACCACCAATACCACCACCATCTCCAATACTACCACCAATACTACCATCATCACCAATACCACCACCAATTCCACCACCACCACCAATACCACCACTAATACCACCCCTAATACCATCAATACCACCACCACCACCAATAACACCAATACCAATACCACCACCACCAATACCACTACCACTGCTGCCAATACCACCAATACCACCACCAATACCACCAATTCCACCACCACCACTATTACCACCACCACCAATACCACCACCATCAATACCAATACCACCACCATCAATACTAATACCACCACCACCATCTCCAATACTACCACCAATACCACCACCAACACCAATACCACCACCAATACCACTACCACCACCATTACCAATACCACCACCAATACCACCACCATCCATTCCACCACCACCACCAATACCACCACCACTACCACCACCAATGCCACCACCACCAATACCACCACCACCAATACCACCACCACCAACACCAATACCACCACCACCACCAATACCACCACAAACACCAATACCACCACCACCAATACCATTACCAATACCACCACCACCACTAATACCACCACCACCAATACCGCCACCACCAACACAGCCACCACCAATACCACCACCAATACCACCACTGCCACCACCAATACCACTACTACCACCACCATCAATACCACCACCTCCACCACCACCACCAATACCACCACCGGCTAAACCACCACCAAAACCACCACCGCCACCAATACCACCACCAGCAATACCACCAATACCACCACCACCAATACCACCAATACCACCACCACCAATAACACCACCAATACCACTACCACCAATACCACCACCTCCAATACCACCACCACCAATACCACCAATACCATTACCACCACCAATACCACCACCACTAATACCACGAATACCACCACCAATACCACCAATTTCACCACCACCACTGATACCACCACCACCGATACCACCACAAATACCATCACCAATACCACCACCATCAATACCAATACCACCACCACCAATACCACCAATACCACCACCACCACCACCAATACACCACCAATACCACCATCACCACCAATACCACCACCACTAATACCACCACCAATACCAACACGAATACCACCACCACCACCAATACCACCACTACCACCAATACCACCAATACCACCACCACCACCAATACCACCACCACCAATACCAATGCCACCACCACCAATACCACCATCACCACCACTACCACCACCAATACCACCATCACCAATACCACCACCACCAATACCACCACCACCACCAATACCACTACCCACACCAATGCCAGCAATACCACCACCAATACCACCACCACCAATACCACCACCACAAATACCATCACCAATACAACAACCAATCCCACCACCACCACCAATAGCACCACCACCAATCCAATACCACCAATACCACCACCAATACCAATATTACCACCACCAATACTAATACCACCACCAAATCCACCACCACCACTAATACCACCACCACCGATACCACCACCAATACCACCACCATCCATACCAATGCCACCACCACCAATACCACCAATACTACCACCACCACCAATACCACCACCAATACCACCATCACCACCAATACCACCACCACCACCAATACCACCACCACCGATACCCCCACCAATACCACCACCAATACCAATTCCACCACCACCACTAATACCATCACCACCACCAAGACCACAACCACCAATACCACCAATACCACCACCACCACCAATACCACCAATTCCACTATCACCACTAATACCACCACCACCAATACCACCACCAATACCACCACCATCAATACCACCACCACCAATACCACCACCAATACCACCACCAATACCACCATCACCACCAATACCACCACCACCAATAACACCAATACCACCACCACCAATACCACTACCACCACTGCCAATACCTCCAATACCACCACCAATACCACCAATTCCACCACCACCAATACCACCACCAATACCACCATCATCAATACCAATAGCACCACCATCAATACCAATACCACCACCACCAATACCACCACCATCTCCAATACCACCACCAATACCACCACCACCCATACCACCACCACCACCACCAATACCACCACCACCAATACTACCACCACCAACACCACCACTGCATATACTACCAACATCACCACCAATACCACCAATACCACCACCAATAAAACCACCACCACCATCAATACCACCACCTCCACCAGTACCACCACCACCAATACCACCACCAATACCACCAATTCTACCACCATCAATATCACCACCAATACCACCACCACCATCAATACCACCACCTCCACCAGTACCACCACCACCAATACCACCACCAATACCACCAATTCTACCACCATCAATATCACCACCAATACCTCCATCAATACCAATACCACCACCAACAATACCACCACCAATACCACCATCACCATCAATACCATCACCAACACCACCACCACCAATACCACCACCAATACCACCACTAATACCACCACCACCACCAATACCACCACTACCACCAATACCACCAATACCACCACCACCAATACCATCACCACCAACACCACCACCTCCAATACCACCATCACCACCATCACCACCACTACCACCACCAATACCACCATCACCAATACCACCACCACCAATACCACCACCACCACCAATACCACCACCACCACCACCAATACCACTACCCCCACCAATACCACCAATACCACCACCACCAATACCACCACCAATACCAACACCACCAATACCACCACCACCAATACCATCACCAATACCACCACCACCAATCCAATACCACACCACCAATACCATCACCAATACCAATATCACCACCACCAATACCACCACCAATACCACCACCATCCATACCAATGCCACCACTAATACCACCACCACCACCAATACCACCACCACCAATACCACAACCACCAATACCACCACCACTAATACCACCACCAATACCACCACCACCAATACCACCACCAATGCCACCACTAATACCACCACCACCAATACCACCACCAATATCCCCACCATCACCAATACCACCACCATCACCAATACCACCACCATCACCAATACCACCAATACCACCACCACCACCAATACCGCCACCACTACCACCACCAATACCACCACCACCACCCATAACACCACCACCAATACCACCACAATACCACCACCACCAACACCAATACCACCACCACCAATACCACTACCACCACCACCAATACCACTACCAATACCACCACCACCAATACCACCACCACCAATACCACCACCACCAATACTACCACCACCTACACCACCACCACCAATATCAACACCAATACCACGAATACCACCACTACCACTAATACCACCACCAATACCACCACTACCACCAATTTCACCACCATCAATACTACCACCTCCACCACCACCAATACTACCACCAATACCACTGTGTGCAATACCACCACCGGCCATACCACCACCAATACTATCACCACCAATACCACCACTACCAATACCACCACCACCAATACCACCACCACCAATACCACCACCAATAACAACACCACCAATACCACTACCACCAATACCACCACCAATACCACCACCATTACCTCTACCACCAATACCACCACCACCAATCCAATACCACCACCACCAAAACCAATACCACCACCACCACTACCACCACCACCTATACCACCAATACAGCCACCAATATCACCAATTCCACCACCACCACTAATACCACCACCACTGATACCACCACAAATACCACCACCAATACCACCACCATCAATACCAATATCACCACCACCACAAATACCACCACCACCACCACCAATACCACCGCCATCACCATCACCAATACCACCACCATCACCAATACCACCACCAATACCACCACCACTACCACCACCAATACCACCACCAGCACCAATAACACCACCACCAATACCACCACAATACCACCACCACCAATACCACCACCAATACCAATACCACCACCATCAATACCACTACCACCACTACCAATACCACTACCAATTCCACCACTACCAATACCACCACCACCAATACCACCACCACCTACACCACCACCACCAATATCACCACCAGTACCTCCACTACCACTAATACCACCACCAATGCCACCACTACCACCAATACCATCACCACCAATACCAATACCCCCATCACCACCACTACCACCACCAATACCACCATCAGCAATACCACTACCATCACCAATAGCACCAATGCCACCACCACCAATACCAACACCACCAATACCACCACCAATACCACCACCACCACCAATCCAATACCACCACCACCAATACCACCACCACCAATACCAATACCACCACCACCAATAGCACCCCCAATTCCACCACCACCACTAATACCACCACCACCGATACCACCACCAATACCACAACTAATACCACCACCATCCATACCAATACTACCACCACCAATACCACCACCACCACCACCAATACCACCACCAATACCACGGATCATATGTAACTCTCACTTCACACTTTGTGTCTGTGTAATTTACAACACTTACACTTCTTCTTCACTGCACTATTTATCACTACTTTGAAGACGCTGCAGGCCGTCTCTTCCTCTGATATTTACAATCTAACAAGCGGTCGAGAAGGCCCTTTATTGCAATGCAATATGCCTCGCATTTGCGAGAGTTTAAGCTATTAGTATTGTGAATGACAATGCCTTTTATTTATGTTTTAAACCCCAAAACATAAATAAAAGGCATTGTCATTTACAATGCCAATAGCTCAAACTTGCGTGAATGTGAGACCTATTGCATTTCAAATGCTTGTTTTTCTATTCAGGTGAGCCTATTGTTTGCTCCTTTGGAGGTATTTGACTCCTATTCACTCCTATATAAGGCTACTTACCGGCTGGAATAAGCTAGAGAACCAATGAAAATGAGCTTCCAAGAGCTTTAGGCAGGTAAAAGATAAATGTTTAAAGTTTTTCTTAATATTTATTAAGCATCTGATTTCACCATTGGATTAGATTTTTAATAACAATTAAAAATAGTTTAATTATTTTTCTAGATTATCCCATTCCTGAGATACAGTATTAGTATTTCAATCTATACTTTGGTTCTCTACATAGGACATCTAGGCCTGTCACAGTGAAAAATAGCTTCTGGGTGTGAGTCACTGTAAGGGTATGTTAACATAAAATTTCTACATATCCGACTTTTAAATACCTTGCATCCTGCCTTGTGGGCTATAAGGCCTACATAGGAGTGACTTATTCTCATTTAAAAAGGAGGCCTTGAACTGTGAAAATGGTTTATTTTGTCAGATCAAAGTGTAGTTTTTGCACTGCTATGGTCAGGCTAGAGTGGTAGGTCTGAAGCCATGTTTGCACTGTCATTGTACTGGATGGCACAATAGGTACCGCAGTTTACTTGTGGCATTTAACGTCCAAGACCCAGGTACAATTTGTACCATATATTAGTAACTCATAGGGAATTAAAATATGTCAATTAGGAGTATGCCAATTCAACCATCTTAAGGGAGCATGGGCACTTTACTACATTTATCAGGGTTTAAGTGCACAGAGTTCCAAAGCCAACAAAAATGTAGGATCCTGCAAAAGGTAAAAATTCTGGGGTGACCACAGAAAAAAGGTAAATTTCCCACACTTGTATATATCCAAAAAGGCAAACATGATTCATTGTATTATGGCACTGCTGTTCCATGTCCTGACTGAGAGGAGATTGTCAGGTCATTGAACAATACATCATTGTTATCCTTGTCGGTGACACAGAACAGTAGGACTCAGTAGAGCACTCTACGATCATCGCACCAATACCATCATCATCTGCAAAATAAGCAAATGGTAATTTGATAGCGCAGAAATTGATAAACAGTTTAACCCTCAACTCATGACAGAGATCTCTAATTCTGTGCCAACTCCGTCTCTCTGTCGACAGATTTGTGCCACCATGTTAGAATGGAGCACAAATCAAAATTCATCAACTAACAACAGTTTAGAGTTCAGTCAATGATGAGAGGTTTGGTAAAGTTTTAAAGGCTTTATTTCTCATTAAGAGATTAGCAAAACATTTTTGTCTTTTATTCACATTAGTCAGATAAATCCAGTTACAGAAATATCAAGAACAATTTAGTTAGAGGTATCATGGAAAATAACAGTGTGTTCTCTAAAGGAAACAGTCCCTTTCTTAATCTAACAGGACCTAACCTAGCCTAGCATGAAACCCATAAAGACTTCCTTTTGCAAAAGAGCAAGGGTTTCAAGCACCAAGCTAACAGTCGCAAGAAAGCAAACTCCTCATTAAGAGCAGTTCTGGAAACTCAGCCGAGTTCCCCGACAGTTGCAATAGCAACCGTTAATTCAAGTTAAAAGGAAAACTAATCACAGCAGTAGTTATGATCTAGCATAAAGAAAGAAAGTCTCCTCACGTAGGGTAATGAAAACAAGAAAATCACCATTAGCAGTAGTTTACAGTAATTCAGACAAGCAGAACAAGGTGCCAAAGGGTATGGCAGGGTAGGTGTGCATAGAATGCATTAACTCTCTACATAGTAACACGCACTATATAGAAAGCACAAAACATATGTTTTCAAAAACAGGTACTTAAGTCATTTTGAGCCAATAAAGAAGGATCTTCCAATGGTCCATCGCCTCTCCTCCCACGGAAAGCATACGAGTTGACGTAAACTATCTGGAGACTGCTTAAAGCTTTACACAGTAGATACATTTGAAGAAGGTTCTCACAAGAACCTTCAATAAGCCTATTCTGTTAGTTATTCAATGTCCCACTGTTCAATGGACTAGTCTAATAAATTAAACATTTTCTATTTTCAATGTCCTGGTTAGATCATGAGAAACATTTACTTCAACAAGCCTAAATTCTATTAAACATTTTATTTATTATAGCACATAGCAGGTGACTTGATTTAATACAATGAAATCATATGGTGGGAGGAAAGAAAGAAATTCATTTTCATGAAACAGTATGTTTTCTGACATTGACACGTACTATAGTTAGATACAAGAATACATCAGTAGTTCTAAAAGGTATTTTTTATTGAAGGGAATGAGAAGGAAGAGAAAGAAGGAGGAGGAATGAAAAGATGGGGCCTAGTCATGTAGGCACAATGAAAATGGGAGCTTTCTGCCGAATAATAAGCTTCACGTTTGTTTATACACATTTAAGAAATGTATATATTCCTGCGGTTTGTTTTTGTTAAGCATTCTCTACGTTATTGTCAAGGTACATTTTAACATTTGCGTAAGGTTAATATAGTCTAAATGTTTCAGCTCTATCAAAGGCATCTCACCTTGTCAGTGCTACCAGCTGGGTCCACAGCACAGTGGTCATGACTACCACAACTAGAAACTGCTATTGTTTTCTCTAGCTCTGCAACAATTGGCACTCAGTCTGGCACCCTCATACTGACTGGCTAAATCACAATCAGCAAGCCTACCTCTTAGACTATCAACACTGTTACTACATGCCTTATCTTCAAAGTAGTAAAGGGCACCAGTGCAGTGCTACAGAGCATTCCTTCAATTGCCCTAGCTCTTATGGGGCTTCAACAACTGCCACTGTGGCCATCACTACACCCTTTTTGGCTGTACCCATTCCACTAAATGTCACAAATGTAACTATGCAAAAAAAGGGGGAGGAAAAAGAGTGTGCCACTGCCAGATCAAGAGGCAGACCAGAGCCCATTTGCGCATGAAGTGGTGCAGGCAGTGGCAGCTGGAGTATGACCACCTGTGGCCATCACCGCCAGCGCTGTGCCCCAGACACTGATCTAGGTGTCCTGATGGATTGCTGCTATGGTGGCTGATCATGTGGCACAGCCAAAAAATTCATGTGACTTCACAGATTTCATCTTGATGGTGGGTAATCGCCTGCAATCTCTCCGTGACAACAGTGGTTAGCTAGTGAGGATGCAGCAACTGGAACACATGTCTGCAACACTCCATTGAATCTAGTTTTGGCACAATATGATGTTTGCCCAAAGACAACGTGTGGTTGACGTCACAGGTCAGAGGGCAAATAGATGGGGCATTCGCCGCATGACACATTCTGTGAGTGAATTTACGTGGCTGGTTATGTATGGTCATGAGGGTATTGTGTGATCACTGAAGGTACACACACATTCCTTACAACAGGAACAGTTCAGATAGTTGGCCAGCACATAGATGTTTGCATCAGGCAGCAGCTCCAGCTGCCAATCCCCTTTTTCACATCTTCTGAATGTTCCGGACAGGTATCCACTGTTAGGCCTCAGGGAAGGCCACCCTGTACCACCTACATCCAAGACCAACCCCTAAGCATGCAAAAAGGACTGAATCATAAACCTAGGAAAAAAAATGCACATTGTTCTTGGTCATATGATGAAGTGTATTTCGTAAGATGGATAGTGTGTGTGGGTTAGGGGTTTAGTTGGGTGGGTGGGTGTTGAGGCTGCTACATAGCTTCTAGGGATTAAATAATCTAAAGTTGTTTGAATGGGGTGGATAGAGTAGATGGGGAGGGGCCATAGTTATACGGCATGAGTGTAGGGCTAGTTGGGGGTAGTTGGGATATGGGGTGGCCATTGGGAGTTAGTATAGTATAAAAGTCTGTGTTTATTGTGTAGGGGTATTTGATGAGTTTGGAGGGATGCCAGGTGACAGCAAAAAAAAAACATAATTCCACCCACTTTAAATAGAGTTGACAGTGTTATGTTTTAACCTCCAAAGGCCTGTACTCTGTTGGGTCGTCATAGGATTATGTTGGTGATGCAACTGAAGTAGGGTCCGTAATCCACATACTTAACATCTGTCCACCTCAAAATTGTAAGAGAAGATCTTGGGTTTGGTGGAGAGAGTACTCTGTCACCGTTGCGATCGAGTACCTTTTCCGCCAAACTCTAAATCAGCACTTTAGTCTCTGAAATGGAATTTTTAGTTCTCCAGATGAGCAAGGTTGCAGGTTGTATCCAGTGAAGTCCTCTCAAAATTATATCACTGTTGGATAAAGTCAGGCTCAAGCAGTTGATATCTGTGAGAAAATCTCTGATTAGAAAATCCAAATTTTGCACCTGCAGAAGTCCTCTTGTCAGTCAGATACTTTTCAGTCTTTGACTGGTCAAGATTTCTACTTGTGTGCTTAGTCTCTTTTTTGGAACTCAAAATCCTTCAGCAGGTCAAGCCTGGAGGCTTTATCCAATTAAGTTCTCTCGAAGTCAAACACCTTTGTCGTGGGCTCCTGCTGATGCTCCAGAGTTCTGGGAAGTCCAAAGATATTAAAAGTGCAGTGTTTTCAGACTTTCTGAAGCAGTTTCTGTTGGTCTATTCTGAGTCTCCCAGGACCTCAAGGGCAGCAAATAGGGGCAAGGACTCACTTCATCAGAGGCCACCATCAGGGTCCAGTCCCAGTCCAGTTGCTACTGGTCAGCTGAATCCTCCAGGAAAAGACCTCTTGCAGTGTGTGGTGTCCATATAGGCACACAGAAGGTCAGTCAACTGACCCTTGGAGTCCACTTCTCAGTCCTGGGTACAAGTTGGAGCAGGCCTAGCCCCTCCGGTGTTCATGCAGGTCACAGACAGTAGATCCAGTCCTCTTCTGTGCTTCCACAACTCCAGATGGGTTCTGATGATCTGGAGTAAGGTGCCACTTTTGTAGGATTCACCAGCCAGAGGGTGGGGGAACTCTTGGACACTCTATAACCAATGAGAAAGAAGTTCCTAAGGGCATACTGTTTGCCTTACTGCACACTATCTAATAGTGCACTATTCTGTGTAAAATCCAACATGGCAGCACCCTTCTGCCCTTGGAGGCGGCTGGTAGCCCAGACGTGGGTGTGTCTAGGAAATGAGCTGTTTCCTGCTCCACAACCAGACTTAAGTGGTTCGGAGACCAGCCTCCCCTCCCACTGTGTTGGTAACAAGATGGCTACAGTTGGCTCAGGTAATTACACTTAACTATGAATGGGCACGCCCCACCAGATGCCTTTCAAGTTAATGGAGTTCCTAAACCTCCCTAGCTGCTCTTCCTTAGCTGAGAAGAGTCACATACCTCACACCCAAGTCTTCCTGCCAAAAGGCCTAAGACATTTTTTCTGCTCTGGAAGTACCTCATTAAGGTGAAGCACTGACAGCGGCCATCTGTTTGCAGACTAATACAAAGTAATTATCCAGCTGGAGTCTCAGGCAGACAAAGTCTAACTCTTTTAAAGTTACTTTTTCTAAATATTTATCAAAAATCCAACTTCTACTCTATCACTTTCATTGGTGTCATTGTTCTCTAGGATATATTGATGTTTGTTTTTAAGACTTTATATTTATATGTTTTTAGTATATGTTTACATATATTTCTCTTGTTCTGAATGTGACTTGAGTTAGTTTGCGGATTGTAAATGTCCTAAGTAATCCTATTAGAGGCAAAAGGAGCAAATCACAAACTTCATAATTTTACAAGTGGTATTTTACTACTAGTAAAATTACTAGTGGTAAAATTACAATCGTAGTCTGTGAATACCAAAACAGCAGTAACGTTACTACAGTAAGTGTAAACTTACACAAAAGTGCAAATTTACCTAACGTTGCTACTATTTGGTATTCCAAAACTACAAGTGCAGTTTTAGTACTAGTAATTTTACATGTGTAGTTTTACTTCATTACACCCAGGTACTTTGACCCTAAAAAAACCTGTTTGTGCATGAAAAGCTGATGCGTAAAGAAATTAGTAAGTGGTGGGAGATGACTACACTGTCAAAATATGTGGAAGTGAATCAAGTACCTTGAGGGTTAAGAGATTTTACTGCACCCACGTATGAATCCCGACACCCTGGACTCCTGGAGGAATGGGCAGACTTCACTGCCAAATCTAATCAGAGTATGATGAACATTTTAATTAAGTATGCTGGATTGGATTTGGCCAGGATCCAAAATAAGGTTAGTGATCTTAATAAAGAATTGGAGAAAAAAAGTGACCAGGAAGCGGTTATGAACTTACGACAATAATGATGGATAAATTACTTAAATATGAAGAAGAAACAAAGTATAAAAAACAGCAGACCCTTCACAGGGATAAAAGAGATTATGCTGCGGGTAGAATCATGACCTTTTCCAAGAAATATGATTTTTATAGAAAGGAAATGAGACAGGAGGATATGCAAAAAAAAATATGACTTGGTGACCAGTGAATCCAGCTCTGATAAAGGTAGTGATGTGCAGGTCCCTCTATGGCTGGATTTTGTTTTTAAACAAATACCGCTTTCTTCGCCAGGCAGACAAGCTAAAAAAGGACAGGCACCCTTTAAAGAGAAAAGGAAAAGGCGCAAACAAAGAAAACGCATGAGAAGGGAGGACCGAGCCCTATCGCCACATGGCAGGAAAGGGCGTTGCCCTAAGAAGATAAAATGA